>JARGSG010000225.1:0-600000 GCA_030374805.1 Gracilaria gracilis | reverse complement strand
TCCGATTCCATCCATTCCAAGCAACCGGAACTCAAAGGCTTCACTTCTCTGTACTCCTCTAACTTATTTAGATCTATCGCCCAGATATCGTCCAACGTGATCTCCTGTTGTTCTTTCTCAACAACGCCACCAACGAGGTACAGAACGTTCTTCTGGATCGCAGCAGCTGCATTGAATCTTGGGCAAGGCAAAACTTCACTGCGCTCGGACATCAGCGCAGCTTCTAATGAGTCAGTATCTAGCTCCTTTTCTTCTTCTTCGCCTTCCTGAGCTTTGGGATCATCAACATCCACCATTTTCAAGTCATCATCAGGCGCGGGACCTGCCTCTGAAGGCGAATGATCGGAAATTACAACATCATTGTCACGCTCTTTCCGACGTCGTCCTTTCTTAGCTTTCTTTCGTCTAAGAGTCATAGGATACCATTTCTTCTTTTCAAGATTCAGCCCGAACAGGTCATTATAGAACACCGATGCCATGTTTTCTTCTGTTTCATCATCTTCAACCCCTCCAAAAACTACAGCATTCGACTTGTGAAGCACCATAGAAAACCCAGCGCGTCGAGCGGGACCATATCCACCTCGCTTCATCTTTGACCATTTCATGTTCAACGCAGAAAGCTTGTATGTGTCGGACAGCACCATACCCTGAGCAACCATAGATTCTTCAACAGCCGTACTGCCTTTCTTTTTTCCCTTATGGGAAACGGCCTTAGCCTTCTTGAGTGCTTCCTTACAATATCCGCCATACAAAATAACATCCGTCCCATAAACAACCCATTGAAACCCAGATCGCCTTGATGGGACGATATCTACAGCACTAGTTTCGACTTTTACCCATTTCAGTTCATCCAGAGTAAGATCTATGTAGTACAGATCGTTCAAATACTTATTCTCGAATCCGGTATCAAAAAAGCCCCCGAACACGATCAGTCTATTGTTCGCGACGCACATGCGATGCCCAGAACGTCCAGAAGGGCCACCACGGAGTTCAATACGCTCCCAGCTCATGTCTTCGAGGTCAAGGCGCCAGAGATCACGGTAATGGCGATACTGTGTCAAACTCGGATTGCTGAACTCACCACCGAACATGTACATCATGTTCTTATGTAAAGCCACAGCATGTGAACTCCGTGGGGGCGGCCTATTTGGAGAGTCGTATCTGGCCCATGAATTCTTTAGGACATTGAAAACATATAGGTCACTAAAGAATTGGGCTTTGTCTCCTGTATATCGCTCGCCTCCGAACATAATGAGTTCGTTCTCGTCCCGTGGATTCGCTACAAGGGTAAAAGCAGCTCGAGGTGACGGTGGCTCTACATCCTGAAGTTCTGCTACTTTCACGGCTTCAGCTTCTTTGGCCAGAATCTCTGCCAGAATTGCTTCTACATCCTTCACCGAAGAAAAAAACTGGGTTAGCACCAATAGAAGAGGAAGATACAGAGGTTCATTATCAGGTAGTGATCGGGTTTCATTCGTGACTTACTTCTCCATCTGTTTCACGAGCCTTCTTTGCGGCCTTTTGAGCTTTTTTTGCTGCTTTTGCTTCTGTTTTGGCTTTTCCGATCCCCTGCTTCTTCTTTCCTTTCTTGCCCATGACGGAGACCTTGAAAAGCGCTTCGGACGGATTTGAACTTCAAGGCTTCTGAAATGCGAAACCACAACAGTTTTTGCAACTGGAGAATGGATGCAACTATGTAGCACCGCTATCTACCCTTGGTATCTGCCGTTGCTACCGTTCGTCAACACAGAAGAGATGCATCCGACTTGACTTCGAGGGTGATGTAGCCATCAAAATTTTTGGTATCCCGGATACCTGCGAAATTGAGGATAGACAATATGTAGTGTACTGTAAAGTTTGTAGAAATGCGTTGCAATGCGCCGTGCCTGGCACGGTGAAGGATCTTACTGGATAATACCAAAGCCATAGATTATATGGAAAAGGGTACAACATGATCGTAATTTATCTTTGGAATGACAGGTTCACCCGGTGAACTTCACCGACATTGGAAACGTCGAACCCGACATCCTTCCGACAATCTCAACGGTGTGCTGGAGAAGCTCACACCCTTTTCTTAAGAAAGAGACGCATTGAAGTTACGAGTGTTTGGATTCAGGGTTTAAGATACCTACTTTCGTGTTTTCTGGAAGCTGGGAGGACTATTGTTCTTCGCGTAACGAGACTTGATCCGAATCGTGCCCGTGTGGATACGTCGAGGAACAGTTATACGACGTGCTAAATACGCTTACGTGCAACTCTACTATTACACGGGAAAGTGGTTCGAAGGGACACTGGAATCTCCAATCCAGACTACTCGAAGAATTTGTGTTTCAAAGGAAAGCTGTCAAGTTGACACGCGAAAGCAATTATGGGGAAGCTGGGTATTCTTGGGGGCACCAGTTTGCTCAATAGTGGCATATTTTCATCACTGCGACCAAAAACTGTTGACACCCCTCATGGTAAAGCCATCGTTCACTGCAATCCTGAAAGTTCTGATTCAGTGGTTTTCGTTCAACGCCACCATGCAGATGGAGCAGCCGGAAAAGATGTGTACAGACCGCCTCACCTCGTCAATTTTCGAGCGAATTTGGCCGCCATGGTCGCAGAAGGTGTTGATAGAATCATAGCTGTGTGCTGTGTGGGTTCTCTTTCGAAAGATATTCCAATCGGCACCATAGTGATTCCTGATGATTATTTCTACTTGTTTGGTCCGTCGGTATCATATTACGATGATGCGAGAGCACACATTGTCCCAGGTATTGATGATGATCTCAGAGGGAAGCTAATTAAGGTATTATCAGTGGAGAAAGATTTAGCTTTGCGGCGCGATAGTGCGGTGTACGTACAGACCGTTGGTCCACGTTTTGAAACTAAGGCAGAAGTTCAGTTTTTGTCATCTCTTGGGGATGTAATCGGCATGACTGGAGCAACAGAAGCAACTCTTGCAAAAGAATTGGGTGTGCCATACGCCATTCTTGCTATGGTGGACAACATAGCAAATGGGTTAGCGGACACCGAATTAACCAAAGAGCAGTTCCTTGCCAACGTTGCCAAGAATCTGAACGTTGTAGAGCGATGTATGGGTGCAGTACTGAAGCGCCTGAACTCTAAAAGCTCTGTATGTAATGGTACAATTTCTTAGATTTGCCGATAGCTGCAAAGATAAAAGTGGCTCCTCATGAGTTCTTCGATTGAAGACAGTGAAGTACTGGCTTCATTATGAACGGGAAAAAGGTTCGAGTTCTTTGCAGATGGTCAGCAATGGAAGAAATAAGAATTCGATGCGAAGATCTAAGTACGTCAGCAAGACAGTTAGAACGTCTTGACTGTTACTAGCGACCCATCAATAATTGCAGTTGAAATCTACTTATCGCGTCTGGTCTACATTCTAAACTAAATGAAGCATCAACGACTATAGCATCATATGGTCTATATAGTAAGGAAACCCGCATATTTTAGCTCGAGCGCTTGAGCGAAAGAGGGGTGTGCCGAATTCCCAGAGGCCAAATTAGGATTAGGTATCCCGTGAAGAAGAAGTCCCTCTTCTATGGAACTCGTGCAAATTTTGAGGTTGCGTGCCGGGCACACCTCTCGTCTTAGCTCCCAAGATGGATCAAATGCAAACGAAAAACTTAAGACCAGAGAAACAAGAAACGGAATGGTTTGAAAGTTCAACTGACAGAAATCCTCACCATCTACGCGCACGTTCAAAATTGGGGGAATTCAGACGATTTCCCAGTGGAAAAGGATGTAGTTGTTCGAACGCTTGTCAAGCTGCGTTCTACAGGGAATTTCTTGTTTCTCCAAACGAGTTTTTGTGGGAGAAAGAAGAGAACGTACGCACATTGAGGTTGGGTGAGGATTAAAACTTTCGTTTCGACGCTCAGGGTGATACTAAAGAGTAAATCGTCTGTGCACGAGAGGGTGGAGACAATGAAGCGTCGGTAAACGAGGAAAATAATACTCTACAGCGAGTACGGTGCATGTCCCGGGTTTGCTATGAATTGCCGGTTGTAGAGAAATGTATGGTTTTCCGAACGCTGGCTATCTAAGTCTACAAGAAACTTCGTATTTGCGCCGCCAAGGGTCAACTTGCGATGGGAAATCATCAAATCTAGATTTCCGTACCAGTCAACCTGTTTGCATCGGCTCCCGAGATGATCAGCTCGATGTTCTTAAACGATGAAATCCTTTCCAAGAGGGGGAGCAGGCACTGCTACTCCAAAGAAAGGGATCTCAATTTTGTTTTCTTCTGTCGGAGACACAATTTCACAAGCATCGGTTACTCACATAGAGCTTTCAAGTTGCAACATGATAAACTCATCGCAAAGCTATTCGAGTCTTCGGTCTGCTCCTCTTGTAGATAGTCCAAGTGGATAGCGAAGGTCAAGAGAGCCAACCTTCATACCTGGCAAACATCATGATTGCCTTCTTGGGAGCACCAAGGTTTCACCATTCTGCGGTTGTTGACGTGTGGGTAGCGTTTCCTGGGTAGCGTTTTACTACCCAGTGGGTACTACCCACTGGGTAGTGCCTAATTAGGAATGGTGGGCATCCCCTAAAAATTAGTTAAAATTTGAGGGAAATGAAGTGTCGATGGGGGCGCCGCAGGGATGTGTACTACACTATATATAGTCCCCGATTTCGAACAGCATTCCTGGTCGATGGAACTAGACGCCCAGCTTCCGACTATCTACCTTTGTACCATCCAAAGTTTGGATTCCAAACCGTCGTCCCCTTCCCGAAACGAACACGAACTGGAGCCCTTGGCGTCTCGAAGGAAAGCACTTCTTTTCTTGCTGTCTTCATTTTGGTTGTTTGGAAACTGAAGAGAATCGGGAACTCCTCTGCCTTCATTGGCTTTCCGGTTGGATTCAATCCTTGCCTGCCGCAAAACTACTTTCACTGGCGTCTAGTTGGACAGTTGATACTCGTTTATAATCCACCAAGCCTATCAATTAAGTTTTCTAATCTCCAGACCAAGGTATGGTTTAACTTTGTGGGCCCAACATGGGCATGAGGGACGAGAACCTTCGCAAGCGCTATCGGGAGGTTCTGAGCTCTGATGCTCCAACCAATATCGACTCGCTACGGCGACTTGTTTTGCTTGAAGGGCTCCCGAATGACGCGAACGACCTGAACACAGCAGACTTTGGCCGATGTTCTCTTCGCGGAATAATTTGGAAAGCATTGCTAGGGATAGGTGTTGTGGATGTTAATGAGTATGCCACCTTAGTTCGGAAAGGGCCCTCCTCTGATGATTCCCGAGTCAGAGAAGATGCTCGTCGAACGTTCTCGAAAAGCGACGACTTCACCACCCGCGTTCCAACGGAAAAGATTATACGAGTACTTAACGCGTACGTTTGGTCCTGCAACAATCAACGTGGAGTATACGCGCAAAGTATGAGTTTGCTCGCCGCGCCATTTTTGTATGTCATGCCGGAGCCCGATGCCTTCCATTGCTTCCGGATCTTTCTAGAACGCAAAGTTCCGTCGTATGTTAAACGGTATTCTGGAGCAAGATATGGCTGTTCACTTCTTGAGAAATGTCTTATGGAAACTCACCCCAAGCTGCATCAATTGTTCGCTAGACATGGTTTAAATCCTGAAGTATATGCGTTCCCGTCGATATCATCTCTTGGGGCCTGTGTGCAACCCATGTCAGACACAGTGCGATTATGGGATGTCCAACTGGCTTACGGCGTTCACATGCATATTCTCTTCACGCTAGCCAGATTACACCTTGCGAGCGACGCAATTTTTGAATCTGCGCGCAATTCGACGTCTACGCCACTTATAACACGCGAACTGGAGCAAGGGCTTGGGCTTGACGCTGAGACTGTCCTCGCCAAGGCAGTACCGCTGGTTGGGAAGCTTAATCCTAGCCTGTACAACGAACTAGTGTCCCATGCGGTGAGCCTCCCGGAAGAATCAAGAGGTACATCACCGCTTGGTCCAGCCCTCGACAGGCGGGTTATGGAACGTTTCGATTTGGTTCAGACGATAAAGAGTCCTCTCCCATCCACATCGCCAACGAGAAGTTCTGAAGATGGTCATGGCTCTTCGGGTTCGTCAAACAATAAAGAAGGAACATGACCACTCGAGAACGTTCTGACTCCCCTTGTGTCAGTCTCATTATGCGAGCACATGTTGCTTCAAGTGGTTTTCTAGACCGGGAATTATGAGTAGAGGAACGTGTTCTCTGAGAAAGGAAAGTGGCTCTACTGTTCTAAAGTTGTATTTTCGTGGTTGAGTGCTCAAGAGTTCACAAGCATTCTTGTAAATATGTGTTCTTCAGGCTCCTTTCATAAAACAATGTAGCCGTACCTACTGGCCCAGTGGTCTTGTTTCCGTATGCGATGTGTATCCCAACTCCATTTTCCATATCTAGGAACATGTATTGACAGAGTGGCTTTCCTCCTTGTCCATAGTCTATGGTGCACAACTTAAGCACTTCTGGCCCTTTACTTCCTTCCATTTCTTAACCTTTAGACTTCGACGATTGCGGGCGTCCCATTAGAATTAAACTACGGCAAAACAAACGGACGTCAGCTTCATTGGCTTTCTTTTGGTTCGGGGAATGATGCTTTGAACGCTCCCCGTCCGGGTTGGCAGTTTCATTTTCAGTCTCCTTAACAGTTTGAATAACGGCGTTTTCTTGCTCTTGCTCTTCTAATTTACGGCGGCTCTGCAGTAATGTGTCCATTAGATGTGTGAGTCTGGATGGGACAGGTCCTTGCACATGTATGGCACCCTGGAAAGCTTCTGACACTGCAGCCATGACGTCCATGGACCTATCATCATTTGTGACCTTCTGGAAAATGTTATCGTGCTTAGTATCCGATAATTTGCCTCTTGTATCAAGATCATATTCGCTAGACTCACGAAGCTCACGAAGCTCATCTTGCCAAGCATCTCCGAGAAGCCTAACAAGATTGCTAGGTTTCTTGTTACTGTGACCAACTACTGGAGTAGATATCTCTTCAGTGACTGCGGAAATGGTATCTTCAGTTCCCTCAAATGTATGATGTACTGTAACTTTCAGATTCGAATCGAACGATACGAGCGATCTAGGTGCCCCATTTCGAAGCGGAACAAATGCTAGTGCCGCAACTTGAAGACCAGGAGAAAGGCGGAAGACATTCGTGGGCACTGGAGATCCTCCGTCGAAGAGAGCAATGGCAGTATCCGATTTGCCCCACATCTCTTGATCAGCGCGATGTGTCCCTTCACCTTTTGGTAGGTGACTCTGATCAATTGTTTCGTGGTGCGGGCCTGCTGGTCGTTCTTTGGCTCCCATGCGCTTCTTTTGAGGCTTACCGAATTCCACATCACTGCTCTTGACACTGACGGAGTGCGAACCACCGCAAAATAAAAGTTCTCTCATAGCGGTATCACGAGATTGAAACTTAGCTTTCGTATGATTTTCGCTCTCCCTTATACAGAATCCGTTCGCAGACACGACAAGTGGGGGGATCCGAACAGAGATAGCAATTCGGCTAGTAAGTTCATCCACCACCATACTACGAGGGTCACAGAGGAATCTATGAGACCACCATATGCCTTGAGTAATGACATTCCACGCATACAAGCCGTGCCTAGTAGTGGCCATGAGAATTGGTACCCTACCGCGAATGAAGCATAACCTGTGGACGTGCTCTTGTTGGGGAGGATGCACCAAAACTCGTAAAAGTTCAAGATCAATCTTCGAAAATAGCCTCGATGACTCTCTTTGCTCGTCGTTCGTCAGCTCCATTGAATCAGAATATCCCAAACTTTCCGTCGTTTCTATCGTCCATATTGTTATAACATTCTGATACGCAATAGCCTGTAAAGAGCCATCTTCTGAAAAGGCAATGGCATTCGAGGGCAAGCCCTTGTACGTTTTTTCGGATTCGCAGCGCCAGGAATTTGTTTCTGAACCACTTTCACTCCATAATCTTGCCGTGCCACATGACGAGGTTGTCGACAAGCATGGTAGATATGGGTGGAATGACATATCTGTTATTGGATTACCTGGGCCATGTGGTTCGCTTATCACGGTTATCAACCGAAAGTCACCGTCCGCCTCGCGGTTCCATACTCGCAAGTTGAATATGCTTTTCTTCGCACCATAGAATTTGGTATCCACCGTCTGCAAGTCTTGATGATCCACGGTCGCAATCAAGTCCAATTTGCTGTGCACAGCGGCAGATGTGACGAAAAGCTGGTTGGGGTGAGTCTTCGTCTTGTCTCTTGCTGTTGGTTCATATATAATGTTTTTTGGAGCCACTGCATGCTCGTCTACCTGCTCACCCTGGTTGACATCAAACAACTGAATAGTAGGCCCAGTTCCAGTTAACCAGAGCCTTGATGAATTCGTTCTATCGGCCGTAGCAGCAAAGTGCTTTACGGTGGATGGATCCACTCTGGATGAGAAAAGATGCTTGGGGTTGTCCACTGAGATATCGAGAAGTCGAGATGCGACGCCGCGAATGGTTTCCACTAGAACCCCAGTACGCTGATCAATAATACGGACAGCATTGTCGGAGTGTGTCGTGGCATAGAACTTCTCATCTGGAGAAACTGCTATTCCAACAATTGGAGCATTGAGCCTTGGAAGGAAAGTCTTGACTCCAAAGTTCGTTCGGCTCATTTGCCATGAGACAAGCACGCTCTCATTTCCACCGGAGAGTAGCACCCGGCCCTGGTGACAAAACCTGAGAGCCCGTACAGCTGAAGGGTGCCAATGAAGTCTGGAGACATTGAATGAACTAGGCCGAAGGATGTTTCTCCCTTTCTTCAATGACCGAAGTGCTCTTGCAATATCGTGATAAATCCAAATTATGCCCGTTTCATCACCAACGGCCAGCATGGAGCCATCGGCAGTGATGTCAATAGACGTTAACAGTCTCCGGTATGGTACGGTTAGAAGTGGCTCCAGATGGCTCCTTGCCTTAGAGGTAATGTGTAACCCGTTTCCCTCAATAATGGCAACAATGTGACTATCCTCAGCAGACACGACCATACCTTCTTCGCTTCTCAAAATTTGCAGATGACTTCTCGTAATCATGCGCGACCGACGCTTTTCTGTTGCGTTCGAATCGATAATATTTAGTTCTTTGTTTGCGTAAGCAAGTAATTTGTTGGGAGATATACAGTCGATGCTGGAAAGGGGACGACCAATGTCTATGGTGTGCAAGCATTGTCCACTTTGAAGATCCCATATACGGAGGGTGCCATCCTTTGAAGCCGATGCAACGCGCATATCTGGCATAGAGACAATTGATGTTATAGACGAGGTATGACCGACGTATGAGGCGATGCACTTTGGTGGCGACTGTGAAACGTCGTAAGTGCGAAGAATAGTACCAAACGGAACAGTAAGATACCTTGCTGAAGAAGTCCATACGACTGGAGCAGACGCGACTATACCAGCCGTTGAAACAGTCATACTGGAAAATAGTCAGTCAGAGAACAGATACTTGATGAAGTAGATGAAGGTCAAACTTTTGTGGGTCCTGCAGTCGCGAGGCTTCTAGGATGAGGACAGCGTTCTATAAGCAATTACATTCTATACATGAGATCGTTGGAGTTGGTTGCAGAAACTTTGCTATTGAAGTGGGTGGCGACTTGAAACCGTCGGCGGTAGTGAGGCATGCCGAAGGAAGATCTTTGACTCGGTAGAGCTGTTGGTACCTTCGTACATGAAAAGAGTTTACAAAATATACGCCTGAATACAATACACAAGAAATAGGACAGAAAAAGAGAGGTTCGCGAACCCGGCGGGACTCGAACCCGCAATCTATAGATTAGAAGTCTATCGCCTTCACTGGGCGTTATCCATTAGGCCACGGGTCCTGCTAATCGTGCATTACAACGGGACACAGTTTAACTTTAAACCTGATGCTGCAAGAAGGGCAACAACCTTCCGATTCTACCAATCAAAATGCAGGGGTTGTGTACACGATGTATACGTTGGGTGCTCCAAGTTGTGTCCGTGTCGTTGAATGCAAAGTGCATTCGGTTTGCCATCCAGTCCAGCGCCTCGCAAAGCAAATGTGTGGCTCGGACTGCTGCCTCAAATCTCGGTTGGGCTGATCTTTCGCTCCCTGCTTGGCATTCGCCACCAGTCCTCCTTTCCCACAGTCCAATATAGAGTTACATCGCCTACTTGACGACAATGCCCGATTTGTTATCGGCAGCTGAAGCAAATGGACCGGTGACCACCATACAAAGCAAGTTATTTCGACGGGCACATGTGCATACCTTTTCCGAGTTCCGCTCTTTGACATCCCTCTGCTACCATCGCCGCTAACGGCTCGTTTTCTTAAGAGAGCTGCAATCTTGTCCACCAGCGTCATTTGCTTTCGCTTATGTTTCCGGTTCTGACCTCTTTAAGAGAGGGAAAATACAGCTGAAGTAAATGAGTCGCCGTGACTTATGCCATTTGTGCGGCCACTCCCGTGTCCCAGCATTCTCAAATCCCGTTTCTCGTTCTGTTGATGTCCGGGGTTTTCGCCCTCAGGTGGCCGTAAGTGCATCTACGGGAGTTCAGCTGCAACCATCCCCTTTCACTCCAGCTTTTGCACGAAAGCAAAGCCACAAGCAGTGCCATATTCAGCTCACAAGCTCTCTTCAAAGCCCGAACAGCGCCTCAAATCTCTCAAGTCTGCCACATGAATCTACAGCAACACATATCCGGACCCAAACTGAGCAGACCTTTTCACACAAACCAAACTACCTCATCTTCGAAACAAGCCGCTACCTTGTTGATTCTGCACATGACTTGGTTTGTTGGTACCCATGGGGCCATCAAGCGTTTTTGACCGCCCGAAATGCCCAGAAACCCATACTCTTGTCTTTAGGCTTTTTGAGTTGCCACATGTGTGACGTAATGTCAGAGCATTTCCGCGATCCCGATATAGCCCACATTCTTAATGAGAGATTCATTTGTGTTAAGGTTGATCGCGAGGAGCGCCCCGACGTTGACTCCGTTTATAATAATTTTGTACAGGCTGTTACGGGTAGAACAGGATGGCCTCTTACATGCTTTCTCACACCCAGTCTCATCCCTTTTGTGGGTACAACATATCTTCCGAAAGACAGACTTAAAAATGCCGTGCAGTCTATAGCGGAGCGATGGGAGACAAATCGTGAGAAAGTTGAGGCGGATGGGAAGAAAGTTGTTGGAGCTTTGCAAGACCTATTTGCGCGCAGAACGAGCGTTCCACAGCACCACGTGAACATCCAAACTCTACACCATGCATTTGATGCGGCTGTTGCTAGTTTTGACGTCGAGAATGGAGGCTTTGGTTCCGCACCCAAATTTCCTCGCCCTTCCGTATTCGAGTTTTTGCTCTCTGTGCATCAGTCCAACCAGCTTCACGACAGGGTGCGATGCGAAGCATTGGACATGGTGTTAGATAGTTTGCGATGTATAGCTTCTGGTGGTATACATGACCATGTTGGCGGAGGATTTTTTCGGTACTCCCTAGATGCTTCATGGCAGGTGCCGCACTTTGAAAAGATTCTCTCTGACCAAGTTCAGCTTGCGATGAATTTCTTGCATGCATATTTGTTGTCTGGTGAACAGCAGTTCCGTGATGTGGTATGCAAGACTTTGGATTTTGTTAAGCGGGATATGCGAGACGAAGATACCGGTGCGATTTATAGCGCCATCCATGCTGACTCTCAACCGTTGTACGATATTACGAAAACTTCTGCGGAAGGCGCGTTCTATACATTCAGCTCGTTTGAACTTATGCTCATACTCGGAGAACCTGCGAGCACCATCTTCCAGAAGCGATTTGGAGTTACAGCTTCGGGTAACGTTTCGGAATCAGCCGTTGCAAAGGCAGAGTACAATGGCTTGGAAGGTCTCAATGTTTTGCGCATCAACTCCTCCATTCGGCAGATAGCGGATGAAGTCATCCTCTCAGAAGAGGAGGTCGCCAGTATACTGAATACGTCACTGGCCAAGGTCCTGGAGGAACGAGAACGAAGACCAAAACCGCCGACAGATGATCTCTCTGTGACTTCTTGGATGGGCCTTGCAATTTCAGCCTTCGTGAGAGCCGGGCGGTCTTTGAATAAACCAGACTACATAGAAGTCGCTGAGAAAGCTGCCTGTCTGATAAGGCGTTCAATGGTAACTCGCGTGGATGATGAATCGGATGCTGTTTACCTCGCTCGTGCTTATCGCGGAAAGCGAGGGATAGTAGAAGCATTTGCAGATGACTACACATACAGTATACAGGGGTTCCTTGACTGTTATGAGGTCACAGGTGACTTAGGATATCTACATTTTGCTCGACAGCTACAAAACGCATTGGATGCTCGATTTCTGGAGCAAGACGGATATTATAATGCCGTGAAGGGAGATGGGGATATATTATTGAGAAGAGTTGAAGACTATGATGGCGCCGAACCTGCCGCGTCCAGTGTGGCTGTCCTTAACCTCGTCCGTATGGCTTCCTTGTTTGGAGATAATAAGCTCTGGATCCGGGCCAAATGTATAATGAACTCGTTCAAAGCAACGTTCGAAACTAGTCCCCTCGCCATGCCACTCTTGCTCACTTCTGCTTATCCGCTTGTCCGGGATTTGCCTCAGAAGGTCGTCGTGGTCGGAAACAATGAGGAGGCTTCCAACTTACTGGATGTGTACTGGTCCCAAGGTCTCCCTCGACACATCAGTGTGCTCAGGCTTCCGTTGAAGGACTGTCCGAGGAAACTTGCGCAATACTTCTCATCTGATCGAAAAGCCTTGGCGCAGGATTTGAAGAACAAGGCCGCTTTCGTGTGCACAGGAGAGGTTTGTCTTGAACCAACTAGTGACCCTGGGCGATTTTTGACAGAGCTTAAACAGCTTTAATTAGTATCCGCGGAAGGAATTTCAACGACCTTCGTACCGTAATATGGCATACGAGGATTTCATTCGCCTTCTTGTACACCATACTTCCCTTGCACATAGAGGGTTCTGACAAGGCCACATCCTTGACGTTTGATTCCATTGACGCAATAGTGTTTATCAGCTTAAAAATGAAATTGAAGATGGTGGTCACGTAGTGACTCGTTCCTGCCAACACAGTCGCAGAGAGGTTATAGAACTCATTTTGGTCCTCGTGCGCGTTTTTTATCTGCAAGGCTAGCCAAAGATTCTTTGCACTCTGAACATCACCCTGACGTAGTTTTCCCATTTTGCGGACGGTAGGACACACAATCATTCTTTGAAGAGTCTGCTTCGAATGAAAAGACCTCGTCACAGCACTCAACGGTTTCGCAGTTAACCTGGATTGTTGCGTGGAGTATTCCAAAATCTCTCGCTAGCATTCGTTGTGCATCCTTCACAACGTCGTGACCTTCCGCAACGTTCTTCTGATACAAATGAACGCTAAGTGCAGGGCGTCTCGCTGTGATAGACCATACATGCAAGTCTCCGACGTTACTGACGCCGTCCAACTCAAGAAGCTTTGCGTGGATATCTTCCAACTGCAATGATCCAGGGGTACCTTCCATCAAGACTGTCATCGTCTCTCTAGCTAGATCCCTGGTGGTCATGATGACAATGGCTGCGAACAAAAGCGTACATAACGGATCAAAGAAAGCCCAGGATGGTTTGATGATCATGACGATTGCCGCCGTTATGACTCCAACGTTCTGCAATGCGTCTCCAAGAACATGAAGGTAGGCAGCTCTCAGGTTTGCAGACTTGGTTTCCTTTGGTGTGAGAATTCTTCCCACGGTATTTCTTAGCGATCCCGTAGTTATTCCGTCTTCCACATCCCCGTTTAGATGTTTGTCTGAGTGGCTGTGGTCATGACTGTGGGCATGACTGTGGTCGTGGTCACTTCCATGTGTATGTTCACGGGCATCACCATGGTGATGGCCATTTTGCGCCGCTACTGAAGCAGTCGACAGATAGCCATTTTCCAAGTCTGGTGCCTTAGATTGGTTTCCCATATTCCCATTGACAGCATTATGGTTTGGCAAGAAACTGAAGTCCGTATGGCTGTGATGAGCATGATCATGATCATGGCCTCCATGGCTGTGCGCGTGTGAGTGACCGTGGCCGAGAACACAGCCCAGCGTGATGTTAACGAATAGACCGATGACTCCCAACACGAGCATCATAGGCGCATTTACTGGTCTTGGGTTGAACAATCTCTCGATGGCGAAAATGACCAAGACGACTGTTAATGCCCAGATGAACATAATGGACACAAAGGCTCCCAGGACTTCGGCACGTGCAAAGCCAAAGCTCATATGCGCGTTGGGTGGTAGATGGGACACAGAAACAGCGATTAAGGATATCATAAAGCCAGCAAGATCGGAAAGAAGGTGAGCAGCGTCGGACATAATCGCAAGAGACCCAGCAAGATGGCCACCCACCAACTCAACAACAAAGAAGAAAGTTGTGAGGGCACATGCGTATGTTAACGTTCGAATTTCGCTCTTGGCATCCAACCTGTGCATTGTGTTCGAACTGGGTAACAGGGCGTCCGTTTCCTTAGCATCTGGTATAATGCCTGGTGGCGTTGAAAGAGGTAAAGATATTGGCGAGATGGCATTATCATCAATCTGGTCGTCATACGCGAAGAAATGGTTATGCAGAGGCATTAGGGGTAGCGTTATCGTCAAAGAGAAGCTTCTCAGCGGAGGAAGAAGAAGCGGGTTGTCCCGTTGAGAAACAGAGGCAGCCTGAGGCCGCGAGATACGCAACGAGAAGAAACGCCGGACAGTGTATGCGAGAGGGCGAGGGGATTCGTGTGAGGAAAAGCTTTCGAGACAATTGTTGAATACCAGAAGTCACGCGGAGTTTATAGTGATTGCGAGCGCCGAACCCAAGGGGGGTAAGATAAATATAAAGGGAGGCGGATGTGCAGCCAACCGCAGTGATGGGTGCCTCAAAAGCAGCACACGCTGTCGTGCGGCTGAACCCGTCTGATTTCAAACGATCTGTGGAACTCCAGTGCGAGAGCAGGGTTGTGTGGCAAGAGCTGGAGTCCAAACTCATGCCTAGCGCCCCACTGCGCGCCACTGCCACCGTTCGCGCTGTCTCAAGGCGGACCAACCGAACGCGCTGCTGGTCCAGCATCTCACAATCTTGCGGCCAGGTCACGTGTGAGCTGCGCTGGCGGAATACTTGTGTCGTGTCTTGCCCACTCTCCTTTTCTAACCTCTCACAGGCGAGAGTATGGGAATACTCTCGATTGAACTCTCGAAGCCAATCTCATTTTTGCCCTTTCGCTGCAGATGAGATGCATCACGCAACCCCGAGTGTTATCATATACCCAAGAGTAGTTGAGGAAAGAGGGCCAGAACGCTACACGTACCTTCAGAACCTTCGTAACCTTCAGAACCTTCGCAGTCATCGATATGCGAGGTTTGCTGCATCCTATTTTTGGTTTCACTTACTACCCTTGTAAACGATCTAAGATGCATTACATTATTTCTCGTCTTTCTCGATCATTCGCCATCTCAGATTCGCCATACATTGCTCCTAAAGTACACGCGGCATTTGGCAAATGGTAAAGCAATACTGTTCTGTTATACGAAGTGACCACACTACTGATCGCACTCGGAAGACGAGCTTCTCTTCTTCTTCTTTATTGTGGACAACAGTATTCTATTAGAGCATGGCCACCCATGCTCCGATCCAATCCATAGCGTATTGAACGTGTATTGAATGCATTGGTCGACCGTCCTGATTTGAACACGGTCCAAATCTCGTGACCGTTTGGATTGAAATGAACATCCGAGCTTCCCACTCGTTGCAAATCCAACTCAGTTTGCAACGACCGCGCCACCCCCCGACCTGCCGCGCCACCCTCCGCCTTCCCGCGCCACCCCCCGACTAGCCGCGCCACCCTCCGCCTTCCCGCGCCACCCCCCGACTAGCCGCGCCACACCCCGACTAGCCGCGCCACCCCCCGACCTGCCGCGCCACCCTCGGCCTTCCCGCGCCACACCCCGACTAGCCGCGCCACCCCCCGACCTGCCGCGCCCCCCCTCCGCCTTCCCGCGCCACCCCCCGACTAGCCGCGCCACACCCCGACTAGCCGCGTCACCTCCCGACTTGTCGCGCCACCCTCCGCCTTGCCGCGCCATCCTCCGACTTGCCACGCTATCTTTTGACTTGTCGCATACTCTGCTTTTCGCCGCGCCAGCCCTTAAATGGCCAAACCACTCTAACAATCTGTGCACCATTCCGATGATCACAGTAGCATTTTCGCTGCAGCTGCCTGACTCTACCCACCAGAACCTCATTATTTTTGCACGAAGCCGTCCTCCTTGCTAACACGGTGTCCTGCCCGCCACTGCGCTCCGTCCTGAACGCCACAACACAGCCCCACCACCACGCCATCAAGTTTAACTTGGCGTCAAAAACTTCACGACCGCCTCTATCTTCGCGCTGCCACAACAACCTCTGCTCTGCTGTGCCCCTCTGCCTGCCGTCGCGCCCCAAACGGCACCCAACCACCCCCATATCCGTACTGCTCTGACTTCTGTAGCGCCTTAAACGGCACCGGACCACCCCCAAGCCCGCGTCACCACCTTTTTCAAGATCGCCGGAAAATGGCCACTCGCAAATATATGCTTGCGTCAGATGACGACGAAGACAGTGCGTTGGCGGTTGCCGTGTGGATGCAGATGGTCGGCTTGGGTATATTGCAAATTCAATGCAAACAAGAACGGGGTGGAAGCCTCCCTGGAAAAGCTGGTAACATTTCCCGTGATTTTGCGGGTACACATATGTACCTACATGAAGAAATACTTCTGGCCCATGGATGAAAGAAGGCCTGGAACCGAGCAGTGCGGGCCGGAGCAGGGGGAGGAGGCATTTGAAATTCGTTTTCGTATGCCAAAAGCTGTCTTCAATCGAGTGTTCGCTTCCGTTGTTACAACATCTGAATTCTTTAGGAAAGGACTGCGTCCGGACGCAACTGGAAAGCTTGGCATATCTCCTTTGCTCAAAATATTGTGCGCACAACGACAACTAGCGTACGGCATACCGGCCGACCTTTGCGACGATCTGTTCAACATATCGGAAACAACGGCGTCGAACTGTCTGACCGAATTTTGTAAAGCTGTGGTTGCGAGGTGGGAAAGAGAGTATCTGCGGGAGCCTACAGCAGAAGATATGGAGCGCATTGAACGGCAGTTCGCTGCAGTGGGGTTCCCGGGTTGCGTCGGGTGCTTGGACTGCGCTGGCTGGACTTGGAAGAACTGCCCGAAGGCCCTCCAAGGCCTGATGACAGGCAAAGACGGGGTTCCAACATTGCGAATGGAAGCCATATGCGACTTGGATCTCTGGGTGTGGTCGTTTCAGTTTGGTTTGCCGGGAGTTTTTAATGATCTGAACATACTGGAGGTTAGTGCGCATTTCTCAAACGTCTTGAGTGGACAATTCCCGCCGGTGCGTCCGTCATACACAATAAGCGGGAAGGTGTTCAATTGGTTCTACTATTTGACAGACGGTATATATCCAGATTGGAAAGTGTTTATCAAAACTATTCGTGATGGCAACACTGCCAAGGAGAAGCTATTTCGGAGTCTACAAGAAGGTACTAGGAAGTGTGTGGAGCGCTTGTTTGGCGTATTGTTTCGGCGATTCAAGTACTTATTCTATGCATCTGAGCTTTGGACGGTGGAAAGGATGCGAACAATTGCGAAGGCCTGTGTCATTCTACATAACATGACGGTAGAGGTGAGGCGAGAATTTTACGGTAGCGATGGGGTTGGCGGCAGGAGCGCAATGTTTTCAGAAGAAGAAGACGAGACTGATGTTGTACTTGAGCCCATCCGAGATGAATCGGTTCAAGGATTTCTGGAATCCCATGCAAACATTGCGGATGATATCAAAGTAAAAAGCGTTACACAGGCGACTAAAGGAGGCCCTTGTGCAGCATATATGGGATATGCATGGGAATCTAACGTGAGTGTGAGGTTGAGAAACATATAGTTTTATTATCTCCGAAGTAAACAAAGAGGAAATCCCAATACAACAGAAACAGTCTGCTGACATTTAGCTCGTTTTCTCCGCACCAGTGTCTGTCTCTCCTGCTCCTTGTACAAGACTGTTTGTCTCTGTACTATTTGGAAAAGACGATGTAGCACCAAGGTCTTTCGGAAAAGAATTCCTAATGAAAGGTGTAGTACCAGCGGAAGGAGCGCCTTGTGGTACGGATGGTGGAATGGCGTCAGCCACAGTTTCACTGTGGCATATGCTACTTTCCAGTCGTCGTAATGCCTCTCTTTGCGTGAGATCCAAAAAGCGACTAAGCATCGCAGGGTCCGTACCCGGAATAGAAAACAACTTGAACATGGACTGCTTTTGCTCTATTTCCAGAAACTGCTCCGATAATTTGTTTCTCTTGTGAGCAGCCTCTCCTAGTTTATCGATTCCATCTGCCCCACGATTCAATGCCCGCCACTTGCTTAGAAATTTCTAGGGCACGCTTGTTACCGATCGGACGCAGCTTTTCCTTCGGAGGTGATGAAGGCATTCCATTTGGTCCACTCCCATCATACTTTTCCAAATTAGATGAGTTCTCACCAGACACTTCACCATCCTGTCCCAGTGAGGTGGACATAGTTGAACAAGCCTCGTTTGAAGATGATGCACGTGATAGCAGTTTTGAATTCTGCCGAGATGCATTTAGCATATCCCAACCATGAGTGCTTCGCAAAAATTGTCATAGCTTGAACATAAGGAAAAGGGCTCCCAGCAGACAGTGTTTGGTCGTTAAAGTAGGTATACATGTTTCCTATTGTTGCGTCTCCATTATAAACTGCAAGTGCCGCTCTTTCGATATCCTCCTCCGACGGAGACCCAGTTGGTTTTTTTGCTTTAATAGCAAAGATGATGCCTTCATACTTTACGCAAGATGCGCGGGCCTTTTTGTACCTTTGAATAATGGCATCACCAGTTCTTTCAAAGAAGGTGATGTTTGGAAACGTTACACGATCCCGATCAGTAAACTGTTTGAAGGCTTTGAGAACCTGTGCTTCAAAGAGCTGAGTTTTCTTTCCCCTCCCTGACTTGGGATCTTCGGAAGCTGTGATGAATGCACGGCAAGCAGAAACTGTTTCTGGTGCGGACCACCCTTTTCCGGTGCCCATACTGGCTCTTATGCTGTTTGGACGGAGCAATGTTGGAGTGGGTGGATTGAGCTATGGAAATGTGTTTATATAGTATGCTTTGTTTTATGTTTGCGCGACGCAGGTTTGTATTGGTTGGCTTTTTGGCGCCAAAACCACGCTGGTTGCAGCGAGATGCGTGCTTGGTATTGGATTGAAACGAAGCGAATCGTGGTCCAAATGTATCGTTTTTGGACTGAGATTTGCTTGGTTTCAATCCAAGTTCCATTTCAATTTATTTTGAAATGGATTGAATTGAATTGGTGCGATCACAATTCGCAGTTCATTTCCAAAAAATGAATTGGAACTCAAAATTGGACCCCCGGTGGCCATGCTCTTACTATACTGTAGTAGGGCTTCAGATAAAGCCCTCTCTCTTGATGAAGGCCAAGAACTTGTGAGGGCCATGTCTAATTAGAGACTGCATTGATGCCCTTTTGGCGCGTGGAACTCCTGTCATAAGCACTCTTCTCTTCAACAAGCTCCAAACACTCCCGATATACTCACAACGTGAGAGGGTGTTGAGATCACTGACTCGCGGCTGCATTCATCAAAGCCTAAACTCTTGCGCTTTGCAACAGCTGAACTAATAGCCGGTCCCAGGTACAGTACCTCTTCACAGAAGAGTCTTCCTTTCATTCACAGTTTGAATGTGTAGAATGTGAGTGTGTTTTCAACCGACGCCTAAGTCGAACACGATATCTTCGCGGAGCATTTTTCACACCCCGATTGACCGAATTCGAAAAAGCAGCGAAAAGATTCTAGCTTGTATCTGACGTCTACTTCGCGACGATCTCGTCCTCATGAAGACTTTGGGGGTTGTATTACAATGCACTACAGTAGTGCTTCTCACTTCATGGGGAAAGCGAGGTCTAGTTTTACAAATCATTAGGCAGTAGGAAACAGCTTGACTTTGTTGTTGTCGTTGTTGTTGTTAATGGTGAGCGTTGTTTATTCTTCGTATCGCGTGGGGTTTGCTAACGACCCCCAACCATCCGTAACGCTTCGTTGAAACTTTGCTTTACTTTGTTATGCCTATTTGACAGGGCCTGCATTATCATTTCTACAATCGATTCGTTATTGTAGTAGATATGTGCACTTCATGAGCACGGGGCATGGGCTCCAAATGTGATGCATCCGATAAAGGACACTTCATTGCTCAAGACAAGGAGGTCAACATCTTTCTCGGCCCCATCAAGTTTGTCGCAACTGCCCACCAGAGGTCAGGAAGGCATGCACCCGCGGGTCATTGAATCCAACGACTACCTTTGTAGACTACAAGTTGTAGCTAACTGTTCAACTTGTTATTTGCACGAACAACTTCAAAGTGTTGTTTGAAAAACGGGATTCTGGAGGGCGATTTTGGCATGCTAGCTTGAGCCACAAGCATGTCTTCCCCAGCACAACTCGTTTTGCAAACCAGGTTTTCATATGATTCTAACCAAAATTATACAAGCGAGAGGCCAGAGAATGTTCTTTTGCATGCAGCTTGAAAGAGATTTAACAGTCGTTTAGAACCAGAATGGGACTCAAACGATCATAATTGGTTCTGAAAAAGGGCGCTTCGAATTGGCGGAATGATACGAAGACGGCCGCTGAACTCCGTCATTTTCTTGATTAGGCGCCGAAGGGAGCCACTTGAGATTTGATGTCCACTAAAAACAAATAAATTTATGAAGGTTCGTTTTATTGACTCGCGCCGCGCACGAGTTTAGTGAAAGCCGTTTCTGACGTCTACGAGAAGGTGCACTGTTTTGCCCGTATCTACCGATCTCCATGTCAAAGGGCCTTGATACTCCGGCTTGTAGAAGCCAAGATCAGTAGCTTTTATTCAAGACAAACTTAGTGCGAATTGGACCGGTCGTTGCGACGTTAGAGTCGTTTAGATTCGCAGAACGAGAGCGAATAAGAAAATAACAAATTACAAGTTGAACTGTTAGTCCAGCTACGAAGGTAGAGCGTAGTCGCTTGGCATTGCAAAGTTGCCAAATCTCGTCGACTACAGTATATATATCAGTAGCTGGTCAAGAAATCAAGCCACAGGATTCAACAAACGGCTATAAAATTGAGGGCCCTGATTCAGGGCCCCTGAATGAACTTCGCTGGAAATGTGGTCGACTGGCTGGAAAAGAAATCAAGTTAGGTTTTTTGCATAGTTTCTGGGGCATATTCATTCTCTTGCCTTGCTTTTACGCCTGAGGATGTGAGGATTCTCACTAGAGCTAGAGATAAAACGCTACCGTTGTACTTCGGTAGATATGTATGTACGTGCAGGTTCACGGCGGCAGCTCGTCTCTGTTCCTCTCCGCCGAACTTCAGAACGATGCTGGTTTCTCCGAATGATGTAAGGACGGTTGTCCCAAGTTCAATATTCTTCCATTTGTGTTCTCTGCAAAGGGATTGAGACGCGTGTGATCGGAACTGATTTCACGTTTACGCAATCATTCAATGATTTCGGACGTCAACGTCGACGGTTGGAAACATGATGAAACATGAATACAAGAAGGAACCTGAAATCTAAACTTACAAACAGACTAACATCAACGGCCTCTAACCTGGAACGGATACATCTAGTTTCAACTGAATCATATTCTAACAAACAACACTCATGCCTTGCACAACAGGATTCTTCAGCGATTATTGATTTGGAGAGCCATTCTGTTCACACTAGAAGCACGGAAGCATCTAAACAACTCGCGTTGCCGTCCGACTTTTCATCGCTGATGCCGTGCTCTTTTCCCAAGCTGGAGCCAAATTACGACGCTGACGCTTACTAAAATACATAAGTCGCCGGGAATCGTTGTTTAGTCAGCAAATACTGCAACCCCGGCCATCATTTCTCTCCTCCTCCTTTTCGCGTCCACCACTTTCATTTATGATTCCTACAAGAACCTCTTCTGCATCGGAAAGCTTTTCGCCGTTTGATTTTTCTGCTTGATCTGCCTCGACATGTTCCTCAGAAGATGCATCCAGATCCTGAACAGGTACACGAGACCCGAGTTCAGAACCTGAGTTTGGTGCATCGTGGTCGCCGTTAACAGCCTCAGAATCTGGTATTACGTTTGTGCTTTCTGCTTGTTCAGTCTCAGGACTGTCTTCTTTCTGTGAAAGATATGTTTCTTCAGCAATCGATCTCTCTTTGGCCTCCAGCTTATCCTCTACATCTGAGACATGCGGGGTTGGTTCTGTTTCCTCAGGCTTGTCGGAGCCCACCGACTTGGGTTCTTGATCGATGCTCGGCTCCTGTTCCAATTCAGGATGAACTTCTCCCTGCTGTTCTGCATGATTTTCCTCTTCAATGTTTTCTCGCGCTTGAGGGGATATGGGGTTAAACGTGGGATCCTCATGATCGGACGCATTCAAATTTTCCACTGGGTACACATCTTCTTCAACGTGTCAAGAAGCAGAAAACATACTTGCATGTCAGAGAAAACTTGTATGTCAGAGAACGCTTCCGCCGTACCTGAGTTCGGAAAAACTCCATTCGTTCAGAGTCAGACGTACCTTCTTTTCTCGCGCTCAATGTTTCGCTTCCTACTTCACCGCTTCGAGGCTGCAACACAGTGTCCAACGCATCAGAAAACTCACAAGTGTCGCCCAAAATGGAATCCGATGCAGTCACGTTGATAACATTGTTAAACCCTCCAAAGTCATCTGATTGGACCTCGTACTCGGCAGAATGGGTCCATTGCTCGTCTACGATAAATTTGAACAGGAAACTCCCAACGGGGAGATTGATGTCGGCAGACCAGGTCCCGTGTTCTTCCGACAATACTAAAGGGTGAGGTACTTTCCATCCATCCCAAGACCCCCTTACCGACACATTCTCATACGGTTTTTCACATGGGTATTCAAATGTGACTGCTCCAGATGGAGGATTTGATTTAGTGTGCTGTACGCCCTCGACTTTAGAAAGTGTTGGGATTGCACTCTGTGCAGGTTCATCTGGTTGTTGTGCCGAGTCGGTCTGCGTCTCACTCTGCTCGTGTTCACTCGCAATGGCCTCGTCGTGTGAGTGGTGAACAGATGGAAGTAGCTGACGGTGATGGCGGAAGTCAACATCTGCAACCTCACGAACAGACGCGTATGTGGAAGGAATTGCAGGTTCGGAGTCGGTTGGTTGGGTATTCCCTTGCGGCTCAGGCTCCGCGCTAACTATTCCTTTCAGTGGCTCGATGTGCCGTTCGTTGTTCATACCACCAAATCCATCGGAGATATGCTTGTAGTTTGGAGCATAGACCCAGTCGTTGTCGACGACAAACTTGAACAGAACAGTGCCAGGATTCAGGGTGATATGCACTTGCCACAGAAGGGGGTTATCATCTGTTTTCTGGAGAGCGGCAAAGGACTGCCAGCGGTCCCACGAGCCCTTAATCAACACGGACTCATGGTCTCGTTCGGCGACGTATTCGAAAGTTGTGGGAACAAGCGACGGAGCCATGGGGCAATGCGATGTGCAAGAGTTCCAATTCGGCACCGGCCGGCGCTTGGAGCGAGTGGGCGGTGGCGCTGTCACTCTTGTATCCGCTGGAGCCAGCGCGAGAAGTGCACATTTGGGTGGTAGGGAGGCCCCCAAGGCTTGAACGCGAAGTTGTGAGTGTGAAGGAACGCAAATGGGGAGGTGACCGAAAATATTGTGGAAAAAGAGCGTAGAATGAAAGGCGTGGCTGTGTAGAGCTACCACATGAGATCAAAGCGGCGTTGTCACTGACGTGTCAGACGCTCGGCCATCACCGTTCAGCACCTGCTGAGACGATGTGCGGTGAGCAGCGCGTCGCCGCCCAGCAACGTCTGCGATGCAACGCGCGCCAATTATGGCGCATTTTGCGCACACCTGTCGCGCGCCCATTGGCACGTGCGTTTCCTCTGTTCGCGCATTGATTCAGAACGCCGTGGACCAGTGCAACGGGGCGAAATCGGTTACCGCGGTTACTGTCAGGCGCTACAATACAGCCAGCTGTACTGTAGCTGCCGTCGAATCTGCGCCAAAGGGCATTCCATGGCGGCGCCCGAATTTCGCTTCGCCCTGTCTCGCCCATGCGCACGCGCCGTCTGAGCGCAGCGTCTGGACGCACAATGCCAGTTATGTAGCTACATCATCACTGCCGGGGGTATCTATGAAGTCTCGCTCCCAAATCTGCTCCATCCCTCGGTCCGCATCGGCTGCTGCTTCGCCCACCCCTACTCTCGCCTATGTGCTAAGCGTCGTCTTTCCCCCTCTCCCCCGCACCCGCCGCCTTCCCCCTCACGCCCTCCACGTCCCCTTCGTTGCGTTCCGCCTCTTCCGACCCCTCCCAACCAGACGTGGCCACCACACGCCGTTTTCCAGACCTAACTCCATCCCTGCCGGTGCTCGTGTGCGAGGCGTCCTACGCTTGTCATAACCTCTTCTCCGCCCGTTGTATGAATTGCAAGTATGCAGCACGGGGCACATGACCAAAGTGGCATAAACCCAAAGTCCGTCAACTCAAACGAAAATGGCACCGACTACACCACAGTCGATTACGTCAGCTCAAACTTTAGCTCTCTTTCGTTTACAGACAACCCTTTCCATTCGTCCTATCCGTTTTGCAACAATCACCAACCGACGTACCCCGCATATGATGACAACACCACATTCACATCCTCACCGCTCTCCCAGATAGACTTCGGAAGCACGCACAGCCAACGTCTGCACCCGTACCCGTACCCCTATTCGCACGAACCCGCTTCGTCTGATGTTGCATCTTATGACATTACCCAGCCCGTGCAACCTGTTTCGCCTCCTGCAAAGTCCACTCTCAATGCTCACGCCCCGGAATTTGTTCCATCTTTTGCGGTCTTGCCGGCTGAGGAACCCTTGCCAGCAGACCATCCCCTCTACACCCCCCCTCCGGTGTTTGCCAACCCTGAGACCACAGTCGAACACGCGGTAGAGAACTTTGAACGTCAATTCCCCCCTCTCCCTGGCTCAAAGACTTCACCCACTGAGAAGGGAAAACCAGTACTGCGGAAGGCGTTAGGCTGGCATGAAATAGAACATGAACAACGCGAGAAAGCGAGATGGCAAAAGCATCTGGACGTAAAACACAACTTTGTGCACGGGATGCAATCCGTAAATGATTCGCCACTAGCGCACGAAGAAATAGCACCTGTATCTGGGGACGTGGGTAATGTCTGGGTTTCTACAGGCCGAAGTGTAGCTGAGCTTTACGAAGAACTGAGGGCCGAAGCAGCGGAGCAAGCCTCAATACGGAACAAGTATTTCGACAGAGCTGCGGCGGCATTCAAGAGGAATGACGGAGCGACTGCGAAGAAGATGGGCGCATTAGGGAGAGAGGCGAATGAGAGGATGAAAGAGCTGCACAGCAAAGCTGCAAATGCCATTTTCGCTACCAGAAACCCACCTCATGTTCTCGATGTAATTGACCTCCACGGCTTGCATGTTAACGAAGCTTTAGAGAGATTGCCCTCTGCTTTGGAAGGTAAGCACGGAAGAATTCGTATTCTTACTGGTACTGGTCATCACACAAAGGGTACAGGGAGAGCCAGACTACGGCCTGCAGTTAAGAAGTGGTTGAAAGACAATGATTACTTCTTTGAAGAAGTTGTTGATGCCAACGAGTACGTCGGCAGTTTCATTGTTGACATCGAAAATAGATGAAGAGGCTTGTAGAAATGAGTAGTACTTGCCGTACTTTATCTTGTTTCTTGTCCTGTACAACAAAATCTGTCTTATATCAACGAACGCAATGCCTGTACAAATCTTCAAGATGGAAAGGCACGACCTTTGTCCCGTCCGGCCCGACCGGCGGGTCGCTGTTTGCATCTTATTACTTCAGTTATTCCTTTTGTCCAAACGTGAAGCTTTCAATGCGTCTTTTCGTGTAACAAGACATTGTATTATCACCAAATCTCTCGACATTTCAGTACCCTTGATGTGAAGTGCCGTCGCGCCTACAAACAGATAATTATTGCTCTGCACCCTTCTTAGCAGACTAGCGAAGTGGAGCGCGACAAAAGATCTTAGGCATCTTGCCACTCGAAGTGCACATGCTGTATGCACTTCAACTCATAATTTGTTTCATAGATCATGGGTTCCTGCCTTTCAAGGGCAAGGCAAATAGAAGTCAGTAACTGAAGGAGAAAAGGCTTCAGAGCACCTCGTACATGTTGGAATATGTAGAGTAAGCTCATCGTAGCCGAGCCCTGCTTAAGTGCACGGTAACGAACTTCGTACCTTTTGGATACTACGAAGAGTGAATTTCAAACCGCTCAGTTCGCAAAGGTTTTCCAATTTTGGAAGGTTTTTGCAGTGCAAACCCAATGGAATGGAGATCAAGTTTTCATGCCGGGGGCGTACAGCAATTTGAGATGATGATGGCAAGAGTGGACGCTTCACCTAAATACCCGGAGAAGCTCAAAGCTGTAGAAGTATATGCCATTCGGTAATTATATCCAGTGCAGATTATATCTCTGGCAGAATCTTGGATGATGAAACGTTGTACTCCTGAAACAGAAGCCCTCAACCAAAACCCAAGTTCCTTGTTTGCCTCTGCATCGCCATCTCGATCGCTGGGATTCATTACGTCGTGGCTCCCCGTCAAGAAGAGCTCCTGCAGTGCATGCCAATCTGCGAAAATCAGCCATTCAAGCAAGCGAAAGCATGTCAGTCGCAAGCAACCAATTTCAATGGGTTGGAAACCTACCGGACTGTTACGCGAAGCTGTGGAACTTAAGAAACTGGAGGTTGAGTTGATGGAGACCACTCTTCAAGAAAGACCAGATCATCCTATCAACATGTGTCGGTCTTTTTATGCACAAGAATGCTCACATCGATTCTCGAAGGCTCTCAGGAGACGGGACAGAACACTTTCGATTGTTGCTGCTATTAAACGGTTTCACCCTCCGCGCCCTGGTGAAAGTGCGACCAAAATTGCGGACTTAGAGGATATTGGACGGGAAGCAAGAGCTCTCAGCGTAACTGGTGTCGATGCCGCCCTCGTTTTCACGGACATGTTGCGTTATGGGGTTCAGACTGGAGAATTGTCAAGGATTACAGGCGTTTTACGGACTTCGAATGTTGACCTTGGAATGCCAATTGCGAGGCAAGATCTGATAATTGATGCGGTCCAGATTGCCGAAGCGGCAGTATCGGGTGCTGCAGCTGTTAACATAATTGCTGGGGCGGCTTTACCGGAACTTATGGAGCTTATGAATGCTGCAACCGCAATGGGTATTGAATCTATTATTGAATGTCATACAGAATTGGAAAGGGACTTCGCCATGGAATGTGGAGCAACTATTCTGTACCTTACCAACTGGGATCGTTCACGAAACATATTGGTTCCAGGAACTGCGGAAAGGCTGATTGATGGAGTTCCGCCTTGGGTACTAACTATAGGCGGTGGTGGATTAGTGACAGCAAGTGACTGTTGGAATCTTCTTGACCACGGGTTTAATGGAGTAGTTTTGGGGACAACGTTGCTTCAGACAAAACGACTACGCTCGTTTATGGCAGAAATTCGTTCTCAGCGGCGAGAAGCGGGAGATATGCTCGCTGGAGATTTTGGGGCTCCTTTCTTGGACGATACCGTGGAGTAGTGGGTGCTCCACCACAAAACCCACTACCATCTGAACTGAACGGGTAGACAACGAGCCTTTAAAATGGGAATGGGCCACGTGAAAGCAAAGCTGGATACAAAAGTCTGCCCTCAGTTATGATCTGTACGATTAAGATATTCGCCAAGCGACGGTCACCTCGAGTGTCTTATGTTTCACTGATGATGACAAGTTTTGAAACACATTTTCAAGCCAACCAAGAGAAAGACAAAGGTGTCTATCATAAGGCAAGAAGAAAAGCAGTTTTGTACAAAGGTTAGAGTTAGAAGCTCATTTGGTGACCATTGTTACTTGGGTGGCTTCAGAAGCAACATCAATTCCGAGCTTTTTTCTGTTTCAAAACTTTCTATGAGCGAAGAAATGGCCACGCTCCAGTAATGCATTTGCCTTTGTTGAGGCTAAGAATCTGACAAGTGGACGATATCATCCTGTGCGCGATGCTTTCTCAGCAATCCCACTTGTCCCTTCTCTGCGCTTCAGTTCGGACCATACTTCGCTTGGCCTCACCCCGAGTTCTGACCATAGTACCATAAGATGGTACAACAGATCTGCACTTTCTTTGATAACACCGCTCGGATTTCCCCCGCTACCTTCTATGGCAACCTCAACCCCTTCCTCTCCAACTTTTTGTGCGATTTTCTGGCGACCTTTCGAGAACAGCTTTGCCGTCCATGAGGAAGATGGATCTGCTCCCTTTCGTTCTTCCACAGTATCATATAGTTTCTGTATAGGACATGAGCTTTCCTTGTCCAGTGTGGCATCTTGTATGGTGGACACTCGCTGCCTGATAGTTCCAAGCAGTGAATCGGTGATAGATTCGGACCGGCTAACAGGCACAGCTGAAACAGCTTCGCCCGACGATGGCCCTACTTGTCCATCTTCTGAAAGTAACATCGCTACGGCGTGTACGGAAACAGCCCTGTTCTCTCCGACTGCGTCAACCTTTTCATGCGTTTTTGCTTTCACGTTGATATTTTCCAGATCTGTGTGTAACAAGCTTGCAATGTTCTCTCTAATAGCAGCCTTATGTGGTGATAACTTTGGCTTCTCTAGGATGATGGTGACATCAATGTTTCCAATTTCATATCCCTTTTCTTGCATTTTCTCGTAAGCGGCTTCCATGAACACTTGTGATGGGCAATCTTTGAACCGCGGGTCGGTATCAGGGAAAAGTTGACCAATGTCTGGTAGCGAAAGAGCCCCTAGAACTGCATCAACCACGCAATGATACACAGCATCACCGTCTGAATGACCAGCACAACCCCTATCGTGCTTCAGCTCTATCCCGCCAAGAATTAGGGGAAGCCCGGGTTCCAAACGGTGCAAGTCAAATCCGTGACCGATTCTGCTCTGACTCATTTTTAACTTGGAACTCCGTTCACGATGGAGGCACACAGATCGCTGGATTCGCACGGCTGGAGACGCGAATAATTTACTGGAGGCATAGTTGACGAATGCCATGTTCGCTTGTAGAACTAACCAAGTACAGCCCAGTTCAACCCGGATTGAACAACAAGAGCTAAAGCAAAATAGCCGTTGTTGGCCTACAAAAACGAATGAAACAAGATGACTCGTACTCTCAATTTCCTTCAGACAATAAAGTCGTGCTTGGCAGAAGTTGCGAAGGAAATGTGCACTCAGTTAAGAAGGACTACGGAAACCCGTTTGGCCAAGGAAGGAACGAAGAGTTTTACTGCATCCAGCTCCTCTTCTTTGGAGATCAGCGTCTCACAATTGTACACGTGTCGATATCTTCTCTGTTCTTTATTATTACAGCAGTCCTCCACTAGCTACAAGAGATATCTATTACTGAACTCCAAATGAAGCTTTCTCTCTTGAGGAAGGCAATCACCGGGCAAGCTCGCGAACATTCGAACCAATGCGAAACATTGTAGATATCTATCCAAGCGAAGCGAGGCCACGATTGGTAAGCCAATGGAAGCCATTCTGCGAGTGAGTTACGGTTTGATAACTTGCTTGTCTCACAGTCACTGCGGCGTTGCAACTGTCCGTATCTAATTCATCATGAAGCTGTGGGCTGGTTCTTCAAAAGTACGACAATCGGAGTAAAAACATGACCATCATTTTGTTCAGAAATAGTGATTTCCATCAAAGAAGAGTTTTCCTTTATTCGACTCAACTACTATATAGTTAACACTGCGAAGGACCTTTGCTCCAAGTAGCAGTCTACATGTAGTTGCGTTGCCCCAAAACTCAACCCTCAAGAATATCAAGTTGCTATGCCGAAAGGGAAGAGGATTTGTCTCGGAGCGGAAGTGGGAGAGCACTCTGGTAGATACGCAGAGCTGAAGTCAACCTTGCTCAGTTCTATACAGGGCATGTGTTCGAACTACATCCTGTTGCAACCTTCTTTGGTGACAAAATCCGTCGCTGCGAGTGCACTACACGACCTAAGAAAGATGCCGAACATGTAGTGCTGAGCGATTCACTATCGTTCGTCCATACGTTCAACATTTTTCGGGAGACAGTCTCTCGGAACTTCTTCTTCTTTATTCTGGTCGGTCGCCCTTGATTCCAACACGACTGGAGGCCTATCTAAAGATGGTTCTCTCTCTTACAAAAAGGCCAAAAACCGTGACGGCCATTGCTTAATCTTATCTATTAGACTTAGAGACTATCATAGCCATCTCCAGAGAAATGGACGAAACGCCTCCATCGCTCTGAAATACCTCCCCACCCCTCTTTCGGACCGTAAATGTCCCCAGAAGGTGTGATGTGACACCATGAGCAGTAGCAATGCAGTAGGACGCAAGGCTCGTTTCGTGTTTCCTTCCTATGTAGCCAAGCTCTGCTTTTCCTCCTTAAAAAACAAGGGAAACTGAAGCTAAAGTTGTTTACAAAGGAGTGTTCGCGAACTTCACATGAAGAAGAACCAGCTCCAACGGCCCTTCCTCCCTTGTATTTGTCTTCTGCCAGCCTTTTTTTCAGTTTCTTCCCACGCTGAGGAAGAATTTGTTCTTCAAGATAGCTTCCATTTTCTTAATAGGAAGCTCTCAATGATTGAGAACCAGCTTTCAACTAACTTTATATATATATATGTATCATCTCTGCTTCTTTCTTTGATTTTTCATGGTTACTAAGCATTATGACTTCATTTGTCCCAAGTTCACCTTGTAAGAGATATTGGTGTCACGCCTGCACGGTATAAACTACACTTTCTCACAAACTGGTTTTCTGTTTGAAATCACCCCGCGTTATCCCTGCCCTTGAACCTTGCTTCCTGCTATTCTCAAATTTTCTTCAAGCCCAAAGGGAGAAGTGACACCACATCGGAAGGCACAATGTATCACTCCATCACTACATCTCCACGAACTATAATATCCATTTCGCTCGGAGAGCCTCCGTCTATAACCTTTTCAGAATCCACATGTACAACTTTTCTACTTTTCCAGACAGCTTGTCGGTATCGATCCCGAACAGCATCATATAATCGAAGTTTCCCACTTTCAACATTGTACACCAACAGCTTTCCCATCCCCATCACTTCTGTCGCTGTGGAGCCTCTACTAAATTGAATGGATCCCGCACACGTTACATCCATTGCGCAGGTATTATGGTTAGAAATCCATCGTGCAGGTTCGTCAAGGGCGTCTAGAATAAACTTCGCTTGTGTCTCCGTCACGTTCGCATATCTACATACTTGGCGCATGGATCGAAAAACTTTAACGCCTGAAAGCCTGTTCCGCACTGCGTTTGGATCCTCGCTTGTCAATTTCACAAGGCCGAAGAAAGAGACTAGCAAAATTGTTGCCACAGATGTTCCGTCCACCCATCTTTCAGTAATAGTATCTCTATTCATGAAGTTGAATATTGTCACACATATACTGAACATAATGCATAACAAAATGTACATCCAAGCAATAATTCTCCGGTAAACATGACATTCGATTTGCGCTCCTTCTTCATGCCAAAATACCTTCCTGAGGCAGTGGGTTGACGAATCGACTCGACACTTTTCACGGTAAAGGCATATATACCTCTTGACAACGGTCGAGTGAATATCCAGGTCACAATAGGTATTTAGTTCTATGTCTCCTTCACAAGGAAAAGGATAAATCCATGACACTTCTATACCCAAATCGGCTCTGCCCTCACTGAGAGTCGAAACCAGCAACCGTCTACTACCAGCATGTACACAGTGCTCGCCCTCTGTGTAGCCAATTTTCATTTTAAAAGGAACAAATCGGGGGCTTGTTTTGTATTTGAACACAACAGAAGCATACATGAGCCTGGCTTCTTTCGATGGTGGGTTATCTTGTTCGTTTAATTGAGCCCATGTTTTCTTTAGCCATCGGAGAAAATCCTGGTCACTTTGAAAGGCATGAACCGCATTGGGGTCCCCACTATTTGTCCCCCTTCTTAAGACAATCTCAATAACAGATGCGCCATGATCGTTCTTTATCATTGCTCTAAACAATTCAGCGAGAATGTTGACGTTGAGCAGGTTTCCTTCATCGAGACTAAGAAATCCTGCGCGTTCACCGTCAATGAGTACTGCCCCCGTAAAAAGTGAAACAGAATACACTTCTGTCCCGTGCGTGAACTCCAATACCGGACTGTGAGAAGTTTCAGGCTCATAGTCGCTAAACAAGTTTGGTAGGTTGAAATCATATTGCCCCATCCTACAAAACAAGTTGAACAATTGGCCATTCTCCGTAGAAAGGTATGTGTACCGATTGCCGAACAATTTCTTACCAAAAGTCCTATAGACGAACACCCACAGCTTATGCAGAACCAGGCGTCTCAAAGCGTACATCAAGGATTTAGTTGGAGTGAATTGTTTGATGCCCACTTGATTCGCATTCAAGTAACTGAGCGAATCTACATAAAATGAAAATGTTCTGAATACCTCGGGAATGAACTAGAGCAATTGAGGGGCCATGACTATGCAGGAGAGAAGTTTACGTCAGGAAGCCACTGCGTTCTAAAAGACAATGTTGATACAGAAGAACCTGCCTCAACTTTAGTCATCTCATCTCTCTAGAGCCGCATTACAATATTAATAGAGCACAGAATAGAAGCGCATATATATGTATCTGTACACTTATTATACTTCCAAAACTATTATTATAAGCACTCAAAAGGTTGTGATCAAATAGGCGACTAACAAAAGGTACGAAAATAGAAGGTCGCCAAGTGAACATCCACCCTGAAACTAAGGTGACAGAGACCCTGACTCTACATCATGGTATCCAGAGAAGAAATGGAAAATCAGAACGTGGAAGAACATGGAAGGACACACAGATTATTACTTCATCTTAAGTGCTGTTTATTACTCCTTATTTCGAAGAAGTAAGAAGAGTACATTAGTTACACATCAGCTATTGTATTAAAGAAGGCTAGAAACTGTGGCGGTCATTCTCTTATCATTTCTATTATCATCTTTTCTTTTCGTTCATGTGTCTCAGGCAGTTTGTTTACCGACTATTACAGTTCTTTGCTTTGTACTTACAATAATAGCTCTCCGCGAAGAGCGCCTCGTACCGTACCAGAAACAGCCAGCGAGGTAGTTATAATGGCACTTACCTTCTACAGTTAGCACAGTCTTGGGACTAGGCCTGGGCTTGCAACATATAGAATTGTAATAGAATACAGCCCCTTTCTTCCATTACGCGAATCGATTGCAATCGGAAATTGCAAGCGCATTACCAAACCCAATTCTAGCTCTAATTGCATGAGTCGTAGAGAAAGAATCAAGGAAGAAGATACATGTTTACGCCCAACATGATCAGAGCTGCGCGTCCAGGACGTACGGATGCATATATGCTCTTACCTTTCTAAACAAAGCTTGAGTTTTGAGCTCACAAGGCGTCTATTTTATCCATCATTTTGCTTAGGGTTTGGTTGCGAGGGCAACGCTCGTTATATCTGACAAGATATATCTATTACAAGGGTAGGGGGTTCTAGATAATAATTCCTGAGCTCTCTCTCATACGTACAGTATGAAACATTTCTAACATTTGCAGAACCTCGTATTCGTTCTCTGTATCAAGGGTGTCTTTGGGACTGTATCCACGGTACAACCCTACCTTGCAGCTTGCAAGTCCGGTGCCTTGCACCAACGGTAGAAACGCTACCCCGGATCTCGCTCGTTCTGTCGAATGCAATCCGAATCGTGTTTTCGTTCCTTGTCTTTCTCGGAAGCCGAATGTTCTGCCTTAACGATCATATTTTGCACTCTTATCCGGGCATAAGAGTTAAGAGACTTTCATCTGCTCCGAAATATCAGAAAGAGCATGGAGTGCAACAGTTCGGAATTGATAAAGGATGGATGGTTCATGGAAAAATGTTCTTTATGGCCTGGGCAGGCTATGAGTCTTGAAGTTGAAGAAGTATTGGAGCATTGCAAGTCCAAGTACCAGGACATCTTGGTCTTTAAATCAAAATCATACGGTAACGTTCTTGTTCTTGACGGAATTATTCAATGCACAGAGCGTGACGAATTTGCTTATCAGGAAATGATTGCTCACATACCTTTGTTCTCACACCCTAATCCTGAGAATATTCTAATCGTCGGTGGAGGTGATGGGGGTGTCATTAGAGAAGTTCTGAAACATCCTAAGGTGAAGAAAGCTGTACTGTGCGAAATTGATGAGAAAGTCATCGAAGTGTCGAAGAAACATCTTCCGAGCATGTCTTCGTCGTTCTCTGATGAAAGAACCGAAGTATTAATCATAGACGGTATGGAATTTATGAAGGACAAAGAAGCAGAATTCGACGTTATCATTACCGATTCATCAGATCCCATTGGGCCAGCGAAGACCCTGTTTGAGATGACCTATTACGAACTTATGCACAAGAGTCTCAAGCCTGGCGGTTTAGTTTGTTCTCAAGGTGAATGCATGTGGCTTCATGCCAGCCTCATCCAGCCGCTCATTTGGTCATGCAGAAGAATATATGCTATGGTGGAATATGCTTATACCACAATTCCGACTTATCCATCCGGGCAAATTGGATTCATTCTGTGTTCAAAGGATGAGAACACGAGATTTCGCATTCCTTTACGAAAGCCGACGGAAGATATGTTATCAAACTTGCGTTATTACAATAGCGAGATACATTCAGCGGCGTTTGTGCTGCCAAACTTTGCAAGAAGAGCTCTTCTTTCTTAGGCATTTAACCCGGTGTTTGATCGGAGCATGACCTTTTTAGGTGTGTCAGAGTCATGGCTTGCGAGGACTGGCCTTCGTTGAGGGTTCACGCGATGATTTAAATCGGATATCGCAAACAATTTGTCAGAACCCTTGATCCCATCATAATCATTTTGATGTTCATGAGATGATTATCGTCACTACTATTATCGAGCCGGTGCAGGTTCTCTTTCCTGCCGCCCAAGAGGCTCACTTGCTCCACACACGGTTCCTGATGGATGCTGACTGCGTCTTCCAGGTAAGAAAACGACGCTAAAGAAAACTATCATTCTGACAGGATTACTTGTAATTAGACTTGTGTGCTCATAAAGGATATCATTCTGACAGGACTGCTTGTAATTACACTTCTGCGCTCTCTAGAGAGAGCAGAGAGCGAGGACTGCGAGTGCCTCTCGACTTTCTTGAGGCAGTGTGCGCTATCCGCCTATCTATGGCTGATGGGTGTAACGTTCCGGCTAGGCTCTAAGAGCCTTCCAGTGTTAGCCCACTTCACGTTGTGCACCTGATTTTGAAATGACGTTTTTAAAAGATCCTTGATGCACTACACGTACTGATTTTGAAGAACATGCCCTTTTTGTGAGGTGAACTGGTTTGAAACCAAACCGCCATTCCCTTCGTGCCTTGAAAGGAGGTGGTGCATACTGACATGTTGCATAACTCTCCGTTCTCAGAGACAAGTTTTCTTGATGCTCTGAACTGCGAACTTCAAATTGTACAAGCCTGAATCTCAGTTTCAGATCAGTGGCCCTGTGACAAAAACTCAGTCACTTTTCTCTCCTGCGTCAAACTGAAACAGTGATCTCTAGCGTCACAATACTCAGGGTAGTTGCGTAACCAAGTGTAAACAACGATGGATGACACTGAGCTTGACGGTATTCTAGAAGGGGCATTAGAAGCATTTGACAATCTGCAAGATGGTTCTTCAGCTCCCTCGAGAGCGACAGAACAATCGGACGTCGAAGAAATAGCGCGGGAGGTGGCCCCGGACCAAACCATACAAGAAGAAAGTGGAACCAGATCGCCCGTGCGGAACGACGAAACCGGAAAGGCCCTAGAAGAGGCGTTGAAAGCTCTCCGTGAGTTAGGGGTTGGCGAAGACCAAGCAAGAGATGAAGTCAACGAAGATGATATGAAGCTAGTGGAAGAATTTATGACAAGCTTGTCATCATCTCTGGGCAATCTCGCTCCACAAAATTCATCAGATGACCAACCCCCTGGTGCAGCGCAGACAAGTGAACCTGAACACGTTAACGGGGGCCGGCCGGAAGTGGAGAAGCTGGTGGACACCATTGTCGGCCAGCTGCTTTCCGAAGACGTTTTGCGGCTTCCGATGATGCAAATGCGAACCGCTTATGAGGAATGGCTCCCCAATAACATCGACTCATTATCAGAAGAAGAGCGAGAGCGGTATACCAAACAACAGGATTTGGTGCGGCAAATCTGTGCAAAGTATGAAGCCAAAGCAGACTCGTCAGAGATCATGGAACTCCTCTCCAAAATGCAGGACACGGGATCACCTCCGGACGCAGTACTACAAAATCTGGATAATGCAGCACCGGGTTCACCGTCGTTCCAAGCTTCCGATATCGAGAAATTTAGTGACATGTGCTCGATGCAGTAATAATGTTTACTTTGGTCAAGAAGCGTTTCCGTATGCAGCTCAGGTTGCAGAGAATAATTGTACATGATCGCAGTTTCCGTATATGCGATGGAGAGCAGGGAAGAAGGAAATGGCGCACGCTTCGGGCGAATGATTAACACAGATACAAGTAGGTAAGTGGCAAGCTATTTATTTTGCGGACGAGGGTGGATACAAAAGTACGTGGTGACGAAGATGAGCAGCACAGCACATGGCTGATATGGTAGCGAAGCGCAAGTTTAACGCACTCGGGTGGTTTAAGGTGTGTAAGCGAAGAGCGCGGGTTGGGTGTTGAGAGACGATAGTTGACGTCTGAGAGTTGGGTTTCAAATGTATGGGGGTCCGTCCTGAAAGTAGTCGTCGATAGCTGTGTACACGTAGTCTTCGTACTGAGCACGAATAGCGCGCTCATACGCCCATGGAATTAGACGACCATCGCCATCACACTGTGAGACAAGAAAGCAATGAGTTAGTGAAAAGCATGAGGAAGCAAGGCTACTACAGGGTGAAAACTTACGTGATTGCATTGAAGGAAGCCCTTCTCATTGCACGTGGAACAAGCTTTGTGAGAGGCCACAGCGGACGTAGATGGCAACGAACCGACGGTGTAACAAGTGGCACAGGGAAGCTTTCCAGTGCCCCTGCAATAAGGACACTGTTTTCTCTCCTTGGTTTTATGACGTTGAACTTCTAAAGTGATGATTGTACCCATGACACCGACGGTTCCGCCGGCAAAGGCAGCGGTAATCTCGTTGACAGTGGGCCCAATAACCACACCTTTGAGGCTTTCCAGGAAGCCGTAACCAGTTCCGACTGTACTGGGATCAATGACCATGGTAGGGGCGGCGTTGGTGGCAGGGTACCGCCGACGGCGACATCGCGAGCGCCGGGCGTTGCATCGGTTTGGTAGCAGGTTTACGTGCGTGGGAGACACGAAGGACTGAACGCACATGTGCGACGAAGTCATGTCCGATATGAAAGAGCATTGACGGCGGCCGGGCGGGAGGCGGAACACGCCGGTGGGCAGGCCGCGGCGTTATCGCTCCGCGGTCAGCGACGGAATGGCAGTGGCGCAGATTGTGTGAGCGAAAGGCGTCGCTTGGGCACGGCCAAGCGCCTCCGCCACGCGCAGGCTGCGCAAGTTGCAGAAATAAACATAAAAAAAATAAACGCTTCATCGGTCGGATTGGCATTGCAAAAACGGCACAGCCAAGCGCGAGGCGCCAAGCGTCCACCGCGCAGTCCACCAGCGCAAAGCCCTGAGCGCCCGCCAATGGCGGTGCGCCAGGTGCTGCAAGCGCGTCAACGTGCTGCAGATACTCTCCCGATCTGCGAGCGCCGCGTGAGGTCAGCAATCCTCAGCGTCACTCTGCGCTCCGTCGCGTTTCAAAGCGGCTCCGATTCGGGCGATCCGTCGCGCGTCGCTTCGTGGTCGTGTGACGCCGTGGCCCTTCACCGTTGCGCAACTTGCGCCTGCGCGTGTCAATGCACCCCATCGCCACCCACACCCTTCTCATTCCGCCACGCCACGCGCTCTCCCGTTATCTACTATAAACAGCTGCCGTCAACGCCGCCATCGCCCTCACTACCACCTCCGCACCGTATACATTCGCATCATGACTGCCTTCGTTCCGTCCTCCTCCACCTCGCAATGGATTCGCCCGTCTACCGCCCATCCCAACCGCTCCCATGCCGCACTCAGCCCGCGCTCAGTGCGTCATGCCTCCGTCACCATGTCCATCCCGGTGCCTAAGGAGTCGTTGAAGGCTATTACTTTCACTGAAGACGAGCCTCGTCTCAACATCGGTATCATTGGCGCGGGTCGTATTGGTCAGGTGCACGCCGACAACATCACCTTCCGTCTGCGCAATGCCAACCTTGTCGGCGTCTCATCCGGTTCCAAGGTGCTGGCGGAACGCTGCTCTCTCGAGCACGGTTGCCAACCGTACTACGACTACCACGACCTCATCGAAAACCCCGCCGTCGATGCCGTGTGCATTTGCTCCGCTTCCAACCAGCATACCACGCAAATCATCGCCGCTGCCCGCGCCGGAAAGCACATCTTCTGTGAGAAGCCCATTGATACTTCCTTGGATGTCATTGATAAGGCTCTGGTGGAGGTACGCAAAGCCGGCGTCAAGCTCCAAGTGGGCTTCAATCGTCGCTTTGACCAAAACTACCGCCGTGTGCGAAAGGCCATCGAGAACAACGAAATCGGTGACCCGCAGATCATGCACATTGTCAGCAGAGACCCCTCTCCTCCTCCGATTGAATACGTCAAGAACTCTGGCGGAATCTGGATGGACTGCAGTATCCACGACATGGACATGGCCCGCTATCTCATCGGCTCTGAAGTAGAAGACGTGTACACCCTTGGCGCCGTGAACATCAACCCTGAGATTGCAGAGTACGGCGACGTCGATACCAGTATTGTAACCCTTCGTTTCAAGAACGGCGTCATCGGTACCATTGACAACTCCCGCCAGGCCGTGTACGGTTATGATCAGCGATGTGAAGTGCTTGGATCAGGCGGTTCCATCCACATTAACAATAACTACCAGAACTCTGCTGTCATTTCCAATTCAGCTGCTGTGATGCGTGATTTACCGCTCAACTTCTTCATGGATCGTTACACCGATTCGTTCATCGTTGAACTCAATGAATTCTGTGATGCCGTGTTGCACGACAAGCCTGTTCCTTGTACCGGACTTGACGGACGCGCACCAGTAGTTATTGCTCTGGCTGCTCGGAAATCGTTCCAAGAAAGACGACCGGTCAAGATTTCGGAAGCGGACCAGCCTCTCCCATCGGAACTAGTCGGTTGGGATGGACAGTAAGTCTTTTCGGACAAACCTTGCTGATAGTTTTTAATAATTGTTTGACTTCAATGTACCCTTGTACTGTAGTGACCAGTACGGCCCGTTGAAGACAAACGACGCAGTCTTCCTTTTGATTCTGGACTCCATGATTTGCTTCCAGTATGATACTGTATCTTCTTCCGGCGTCGTTAAAACATACTGTCCTAGTTTTTGTATTATAATGTATCTCCCCCGACTTCATAATAGTGTCAGGAAGTTGATACTCTGTTCTTCGCACACATAAGCTGCTTCTTGCCGAATTCATCTGATGCTAGCAAAAAGCAACATACTGTAGATGCCAAAGAGGAGTCCTGGAAAACGATTTATCCTTCTGGAGCGATTTGGGCTGGCTTTCACAAGCTTGTCAAAGTTCAAAGCGAGAGAACAATGGGGACCACATAATCTGAAGCTACGAAGGTATAGAAGCTACGAAGGTATCTCAGTGGAATGCAAAACGGTGGGAGCCTCGCTGAGGTTTGACTTCGTCAAGGTGATCTCAAGGAAGCGCTACATACAGTGGGGGATGTCCTATACAGTAGTAATACTAATAATAGTATCGTGGGCAATGTCCCGGATGGGACAGATACGGTTGCCTGGTACACGTACACGTACACGTACACGTACTTACACATACCCTTGTACGCCAAATGAATGCGCCACTTGTAAGGACAGGGATAGGGATAAGCGATAATCCTCGCGGGAAGCAACCATTGCATAGAGTGAAGTTACTCCCCCTAAACACATAATCTTGCACTCAGCAATAGAGCCTCACCTGTCGATATGCCTGATCTCACAACTTCGAAAGGCCATTTCTGGTTGTGGGATCTAAACATTGTGCGCTTATCGACCGTCACCCTTTGGGTTATCGCCCGTAACCTACTTTTCTGGCTCTCTCGTTCTTGAACGGAAATGAATGCATTTGTGTCTTCCCCCCTTTTCACACTGAATACTAAGAAGTCACCCAACCGCTTGCCATTCAGGTCCACAAAGATGCAGGCTGTAACAGCATCTCCCAAGGTTCAGATAACATTGTACGGATCCCAAGTTTCAAATTATACAGCTCGATGCCGATATCTCATCAGAAGGAAAAACCTTCCAGAAGAAATGTTCTCGCTCCGCTCACCAAAGGATCTAGGTGGGCTGAAGACCGGTCCCTATCTTGAACTCAATCCGTTGGGGAAAATGCCGTTGCTTGTTATCAGCAAGCCAGGCTGCGAAGATGAGGCTCTTTTTGAGAGCTCTATCATTTGCGAATATCTTGCGGAAGAATTCGCCGACTGGAAACCAAACTTTAGACCCGATTCATCGGAAGCGCGTGCGAAAGCAAGACTCATTGCAAACTTGTTAGATATTTACGTTGGACCGCACCATCCATATATGTACAAGAAACTGGAAGGGGATCGCGTAGCCGGTACTCAGAAGATGATTCAAGGCTTCAACGCTATCGAGCATGTCCTCGATCCCAGTGGCCCATACGCTACCGGAAAAAGTCTTTCGATAGCTGACTGTTGCCTGCTGGGCAATTTTCCGTTTTACGATTACATGCTTCCAACTTTCTTTGGATGGAAACCCACTGATGGTCGTCCAAAACTGAAAGCTTGGCGAGAACATATGATTAACGAGTCACCGGCTGCAAGGGAGACTTATTCGGAAGTCTTTAACGCCCTCCATACTTGGTGGGGCAATGATCGATGGGTGAATCTTGGTATGGAAGCACTCACGGCGCGACCTTCTCTTCCTTTTTGACATACAGCTTAAAACTGTTCAGCACGCCCCTGAATGCCAAAAGTGTAGCCGAGAAGAGGTCCATTTGATGAATTAGCATGGGCATTAAAACTGTCCACACGGACGTTCTCAGACCCGAGACCAGATTCTGAGTTAATATCTATAATACTAACTCCTCCTGGATCTGTGTGAAATCGGTAGCTCTCATGTGGGTCTAGACCTAGTGCAGCAGCGAAAATGAGAGAAGTTAACACCGAGTTCGTTGTTCGAACGATAACATGCTGCCCAATGTATTCTGTGCGAATCTGATCCAAGAACTCGCGGCATTCTTGGTAGGTGGAGCTGATATCTTCACTTTTCAAGTAAATTGATGTTAACTTCTTTCTCAGAGACTTCTTACCTAGTGCGTCACAGTCAACCTCAAGAGTATCGTGGTTAACGCACAACAATCGGGCTATAGGCAACTTGCGCACCTCCTGGCGTAAGCCCGTTACACTCCCAGCTTGATGTAGAAATAATCTGGTCCAGTTCGGTCGCAGTTGTGCTCGTCGTGGGGCATAGCGCGAGTTTCCCAAACTACTTCCGTTACATAACCTCAGAATTGGAGGTTTATCTGTTTGCAAAACGAACAAGTTGAAACAGCAATTACCTTGGTTCCAAGATCGTAAACAAGTTTGTATGCCAAGCGCTGTGCAGATTAGAGCCTTGTTCATTTGGTTGTGAGCAACAACCAGATGGAAGTTTCCGCTACTGCGCATGATTATTTCCCATGAATGTTGAGCTCTTCTACGGAGGTCGTCCATAGGACTAAATCCAAAGTACGAAAATGAGTGGGGATTGCGCTTGTACTTCAAATACCAATCGCGAAAGTCTCCATTAGGTACTTCTCTTCGCAATGTTCCTTGCCATGGAACTTGAATCTCTTTTAAATCTTCTAATAGTTCTGGTCGCAGTCTTTGCAACCGAGGATTCTGTGACACGGACGCAACTAGTTCGAGAGTCTGTCTCGCGCGGTGGAGAGGTGAACACAAAATATTGTCAAATGGAATCGCGCTGAGGAACCTTCCGGCATGTCTGGCCTGTTTCACTCCAGTGCTATTCAATCGAGACCTATCGAGGCTTCCTTGAATTCGACCATCCTGATTCCAGTCAGTCATTCCATGACGCATTAGAATGACGAACTTCTGATTTCCATTTTGAGCTAAGACCGAGGGTCGTCTCGCTTCTTTCGTTTCGGGAGTGCTGTGAGACTCTGACTGACTGCATCTAATGCCAGTGATAACAGGAAACGAACGAAACCCCAAAGGTTTCATGACGAACGGCCCTTCTGCGGTCAATGATCTCCAGATAAGCTGATCTTGAATGAACGCAATTTATTCTAAGCTTCTTTGGGGTCTCAGAAAAGACCGCAAGCAGCTCAAAATGACCATGCAAATGTCGTACGACGGCACAGGGCAACTCTGTACGATAGAGAATAATTCGCTCAGGTGCTGTGCTTCCACACGGGGTCGGGTTTTTGAAGGTATTGTCTGGAGGAAGACTGCCGCAAAGCGTTGTGACCGTTTGCAGTGTACGAATCGAGGTAAGTAATGGACGTAAAGCGCGCAGCGACACAACTTCCTGGACTAATCGTTCTTAGAACGATACCTTTCGTCGCCTACTCGTCAGAAATCTACAGTGGTTGCGGACCGCAATTTGCGGTTACAGGAGATTGCACCGGCCGAATAGAGGCACAGGCAGTGCACATACACACTCATTCTGATTGGCAGGCTGCATATGTAAAATCCGAAAAACGCCTCCACATACAAGAGTCAACAAGCCGTTGAGAGAGTTCTTGAACTCTCTTGGTTCTTGAATGCTCAACAGTCTTGACTGATATAATCTTCTTGCAAACAGGTTTTTCTATAACTCGTCTATTCTCTGTATCTGTTTGCACATTTCATTCAATGACCTCCGCCAACGAAACGCCATTTTTGGATGGTAGCAGAGAGCGAGAGCGATGAACAAGAATGATTGCGTGGCAAGCACAATCTTGAAGATTAATGTATGGATGTCATGATGTTAGGTGAGAAACAATTTAAACATTAATACTAAAATGGAACACCATAGAAGAGTCAAGGCTTAAGAACTTGACTCTTCAACAGATACAGCTCATATCCTCTTGGAGGATTCCTCTAATATACTTCTTCACACAGAGCTTATGTACAACGCGATACCGAAGAACGGGCCATCTTTTTCCCGCCACAACACCCAACTGGTGGCACCATACTACATCCGTAAATGAACAAAACGATTGTCCTGGGCCTGCGATGGAGTACTAACGCAGGGTACAGCCATGACGTGAAGCAGGCTTCATGAGTGATAGTCGTACTGTTTTCTGCTAATCTGCGATCGTTCACATACAAGAATCTCCCAAACCACTCACGCATTGATATTCATCGGGAAAAGAACCACACGAATAGCGGTTAGGCTGATTGAAAATCCCCACGGTTACCCATTGTTCTATGATGATCGATCGGTCATACTCGGTCTGAATCCCACAAGCTCATGCATACCGAGCAGACATTAAGAAACTGTATCTTCAAAACAAATGAAACGTTGTAAGGACAACTGAACACAGCTGCAGGTGTGGCCCGACATTTCCCTTTTTGTCGGCTCCGTTTGACAAATAAATATTGACCCGATGCAGTTCCGGTGAACATAATCACATAGACTCATAGAGCAATTCGTGACGAATACGTTGGCGCCGATCGAAAATCATCATAAGGGGCGCGACAGATAGGGCAGGCAGCGTTGACATCCTTTGCCAGCCAGCCTCGTAAGCACGAAGTATGCATCATATGATTGCAACGACCGGCGCTGACTGGCTCCGTCTCAAGAGCATCCAAGCAAATCGGGCATGGGAAGTGTTTGTCCTCATCTTTGGCTTGAAAACTTCGCAGAAACACTTCCTTGGGAGGCTCTGTGGTGCGTGGAACATGGAGATCATGAGAAAATGAGGAACCAAACGTCTCTGCGAATTCGGCATTGAATCGATCTGCGGCAGCTCTGTCGCGAAAATGATTAATGACTGGTACAAATATTGTCGTTCGAGGATGTCCCGCGGAGTAAGGACGATACACAGGTGGAGGCGGACGATGAACACGAGAATGTTGAAAGAAACGGGTAACCCTTGCAGAACGGCCACGGCTGAAGAAACGTCGACGACGGAATATATTAAACAAGGCGAATAGTACAGCAGCCACGCAAAAGGCTAGAACGTAAAACTTTGGGCGTACAGTGTCGCCGGTTGGTGGTGTCGAAGAGCGATCATTGTCTTGTCTGATTGAAGTGACTTGTATTATGGGTGGCGGGAATTGCATGGTGATGTGTGAATGGAAAGAATGTTAGGCGCTACCGCTTCGAATACTGAGAGAATTGTTGATAGGAAAATCGATTGTGAATTCTTGAGGAGAAGAGTTGCATGAAGAGTGGTCACAAGCACATGTATATTGCCATACACCCACAGCAACTGAATCTCGGTGATTAAACACAAACGCGAAGTTACTGCATATAGCAGCAGGGGTACGAAGAATGAAACAAGAAGCAGACGAAACGAACTAAGAGCAGAGCAAGCAGCGTGTCGAAAAGGTTATCGTTCCGCTTTGGGCGAAAGAAGCATCGACAAGCGCACACGTCACCAACTCACCAACAGCGACGGAGAAAGCAGCGCGTTTGAGCCACGACTCAAGCAGCGTGCGTAAGGGCGGAAGAGGAAAGTGGGGGGGAAGCAGTATGTGCTCAACGAGGCGTAGCACAGCGGCAACACGCGTGGAACGAACGATGAAGACTCGAGTGAGTAGAAATACGAAGGTAGAGTTCCCCCACTAAAGTTATCTACATACAGCGGCTTAGTAGAACGCACAGCGATGTGTCTCGGCGCTCTGCGCCGCAGCAAGACGCTGCCAAAAAGGGGGCGTCCAGTGTGGGGGCCTGTTTCGTGCGACTGTGCGCGGCACTTCGGTTTACCGCCACGGCGCGAGTCGGCGGCTGTAAACACCGTGCGCTGGCGCTCGCAGCGCGGCGCTTTCGACGGCTTTGATTGGGAAGCTTTCTATCTTTTCCCCCACTTACAGTCGAAGATGGCTCGTGGCTTACAGACCTCAACTCTATCTCGCGGCGAGAATTTCTCGCCCGACCTGGGGTCCAGGCAAATCTACGCACTGTTAGTTATGTAAAACAGAGGTTCCAGAACCTCTCTTTCTTTGTAGCATTTGCGCCTAGAACCTCTGTCACGTTTATCACGCTCCTACACCCCTCTCTGCCAATTCCCTGCGCACAAGTCATAGGAACCTCCGTAGCTGCGAAGTCTATTGGCTCACGCCCCGCAGGGGCGTGAGCCATTACACTCAGCTCACGTAACGCGCTCCTTAGCGCTTGGGAGCGCCAAGTTCGAAAAAGCGCGCGCATTGCGCTTTGGTGTTCTAGAGCCCACGAGCTCTGAAGACCTTGCATCTCACGGTATCTCACGGTAAAAATTATATTGCGTATCTCAAGGTGAGATACATATCGCACATCTCACGGTGGGGCTCTCATCAATTTAATGATCACGCTCGCGACGGAAACCGATCCATCCGTAACGTATCCTCCGCAGGATACGTTGAATTCGGATGTGGTTTCTTTTCTGGACCCTCGAAACGAGGATTCAGGTGATGACGTCGATTCAGATTTTAATCCAGTGAAACGTGCCGAAGATGTCAGCCTGAGCAATATCGATCGACCTCTAACCGCAAAATAGAAGAAGAAGATCAAGCATACAATTAAAACGATATCTACATTTCTAAAGGAGCTTGTAAAGCACACTGTTATTGTTTTCAATCGTACTCATCCGCCTGGATTCAATGAGTTGCGTAAGCTGTGGTAATATTTGATCATTTTGCTACAGAACACAACGGATTCTCAAGGAGTTTTGGGGCCTAGTATTATTACCTCTTCTAAGCCAAAAGAATGGTTTTGCAACATGCTCCTTGGTGCCGGTGTTTTGGAGCTAGAACCGATGGCGGGCGTTGTATTTATTCCTGTTGATGCCGCGTGCCGCATGAACAATAATGCGAACTCTTATGCTTCATTAAGTGCCAGTGAACGGAATGAAGTGGCGCGGCGATACCAACACCGGTTTATTGAGAAACTATACATGAGTCCTGGGCCTATAACGACCATCATTGTCCCAATAATCGTGAACAGGGTTCATTGGGGCGTGCTTCTTGCTGAAAAAGTGCACAAAAGGAAATGGAGAGTGTACTGGGGTGACAGTTTAAACTGGGACTGTCCTCAACACTGCCGAACGCTAATATGTCGAGCGATCGAAACCGCGCGGAAGGAACGAATTGACTGGACGTATCCCTCTGAGAATTACATACTGCACGTGTTAGGTTATAAGAAGCAAAGTGACAGCTTCAGCTGTGGGGCATACGTACTTTCTATGATGTGCAGGTTCGCTCGCACCACCGGTCGTATCCCGCGCGCAACCTTTGAAGAAGGTCATAGTTCAAACCTCACCGAACAATATCGTTGGGCATGTGCCCAAGCTCGTGTTGAGACTGTGATTAGCATATCTCATGTTCTCCCCATCAGCGACGAACGCGCGGTAGATGAGCTACAGATGAAGAACCGGGAGAGGGTGTATGCGGCGCGACACAGGACGAATCCCACTCCTCATGGTGTATCGCAATCACCAATGGTCCAATCTGGAAGAACGGGAGGTCAGGGCGATGATGGCAATGTAAAAAAGACGGGTAGGGTTGCGAAGAGTGCTACAGACAACTTGGAGGACACTGAGAGCAGTGATATTCGTGGCCCTGGTACAGAGGTTTTACGCGATGATGCTCGTTCAGAACAAGAAGCACGAAGGGGAACTGAAAATACTGGTGAGAAGCGTAGGAAGCTTTCCGCCGAGGTTAACGTGTTTGATTTGCCAGGTTATGTTGTGGGGCTATGTGAGGAGGAGGGGTATGAGTATGGCGTACAGTTTTGTAAGCAGGTAACACGTTCTAAAGTGTACCGGCTTAACGCAAGGCTGAGATGTCTAAAGTACAAACAAAGACCTTCAGGCTGCGGGTGCAGAGCGGCGTTCATGGCTAAAGCTCGTAGAGATGGAACGGGGTGGATGGTGAGCTTTTCTGGCATGCACAACCATCGAAGGCTGGGCGCAGACGAGCGAGGAAAGAAAGAGAAGCGGAGGAAGGCTGTGAGGGACGCGATAGAGAAGAACTGTCCCTCAGACTTCCGTGTACCTTTCATTCATTTCATACCGCCAGCCCTAAAGAGTTGTGGTGAGGAAGTCGGTGATGACCACGACGACGATTTCATGAAGGACGTGATCCCTGTTCGTCCAGGGATCGTAATGGACTGGCTCTCCGGAAATGGATCGCAGCGTCAGGACGGCGAGTATATGCATACTCAGGAAGTGCGGGTGTGTAGTGACGTTGAAGTTATAGATGTAGAGGCTGAAAAGGCAGCAGGAGCAGGACATGGAGGGAGAACTGCATCAACTTCAAAAGACGATGGTACTGTATCTTCAGATAGTTCGGTTGTTGACGTTACGGAGGAGTACCAAAAGGCCAAGAACTCACAGTTTATTAAGGTCCCGGTAAGTTATGCTTTATTGAAAGTTTGGCAACATACAATGTGCTACGAGAGTTAGTCTAACACGTCAAAAAGCCTTCCTCCCCATCTGTCTTCCATTCCATACCACAGCAAGTTCCCTCAGAAGGTAATGAAGCACCGGGCAGTGGGCAGGGAGACGACCGGCAAGGAGACAACGGGCAGGTACTGCACAGGCAGGGAGAGGACGGACATGCAGAGCACAGGCAGGAAGAGCACACTCAGGGAGAGCAGAGGCAAGGGCACGACGCGCAGGGAGAGCACCGGCAGGAAGGGGAAGGGCGGAGTACTACGGATAGTACAGCCGAGATATCGGATATCTCAACGTATGTAGAGCGCTACACAGAGGAGGAATGCGTGAGACGCATGTTTCTTGCGTATCTGGAGCAAATGGAAATGTCTCACTCGCAAGATTTGCTACAGCACCTCCTATACATTGCTGATGGCTACGGGTTCAAGTTGTGTATTAGGGACTCCAAATACGTAGAGTATGAAGGGCGGAAGGTGTTACAACGCGGGTATCTGACATGCTCCCTCCAGCACCATGAACAGTACAAATGTTCGTACGTCTTTAAGGTCCGAAGAGTACGCGTTACTGACTCAAACCCTCAGCAATATGCTTTTTCCCCCAATTTCTCCAGGGCGTGTCACAATCACGAGTGTAACAGAAGCTCCCTTCAGAACAAGATGACCCCAGAAATGGTTAAGGAAGCCCACCATCTACAACAAACACTTCATCTCCGGTACGGCACGGTTTTAAGTCTGGTGGAGGAGAAGTTTGGCGTGAGGATCGATAAAACTGCGTTTCGACGACGTCTGAAGTATATATCAGATTCACGCTATCCGAAAGAGAAAGAATGTCTCCGGCTCTATCAGAATCTGATACATCTACAGTCAGAGAATGAGTTGAACAGGGTTTATTGTAGTCGTGGTAGTAATGATGGGCTTCAATTTGTTGCATGGTGTCTACACCAATGGAGAACGGATTACGAATCGTTTGGTATAGTTCCTGGTGTCTCCATCGACTGCAAAGCCGTAGCCAACCGATTCAATCTCCCTCTAATTACTGTCAATGGACGTGACAACAATGGAAATCTCACTACCTACTTCATGGGCTACATTGAGAATGAAACGGAAGAGAGTTTCCTCTGGTTCCTACGACGATTCAAAGAGTGTGTTCGAGTATCTCCCAGCATGTTTGCCGTAGATCAGTGTGCTGCGCTCATTGGAGCGCTGCGACAAGTGTTCCCGTTTTCTTCCATAACGTTGGATGACTGGCACTTAAACAAAAACCAATCTATCAACACCGAACGTTGGTGCAAGTCCATACACCGTTCGGGATGGGGAAAAGAGATGGGAGACGCACTGCACGAGCTGAGGAAAAGTGGCACAATGGAAGTGTTCAACACACTCCGGTCGCAGTTAGAACAACGTTTCTTCACAAACTTTAATGTACCATTTCCAAGATGGTACAATTTCCTCTACCGCGAGAACCCAGACATGGTAGTGCGCTGCTTCAAAGATATCACACTCCCTAGTCGCTTCTTCTTTCAAGGCAGTGGGTTCTCTGAATCATCAAACAAACAGTACCAGCAGTACATTGTTTGGAAGAGAGTACCATTTTCAGAAGTTCCCATCGTCATCAAGAGTGTCACCGAACGGTTGCACTTGGAGCGCACTCAGAAAGCCACACTCAGCGACACGGCGCTTCGGAACAAGCTCTCCACCTCAGGGCTCCCTCTCACAATGGAGACTTCCACCCGCATGATCCAGACCTTCACACCGTATTCCATCAAGGAGTTTATGGACTGCAGCGTTCGTTTCTCTCCGTACTTCCTGGTCACCAACGTCGAGGTGCTCCAAACCCGAGACGCACCTTTCAACTTCGACCTCGATACGGCAGGTCTCGATGTATCATCTACTCAGCCGTTAGCAGTGTTCACCATTCGGAGAACCTCCAACCGAGACCCCCAGAACCCAGAAACGTATAATGCATACCTTGCGGACTCCCCGAATGATACCACGAATGATACCGTAGGGGGCGTTATGGGGAACTGCAGCTGCCGATACACAACGGCGTGGGGGATACCCTGTCCACATCTTACGCGCCTGTTCACAATTTTCAACGACGTAAGCGATCGATGGCCCCATATTAGATCAGTTATAAGGAAACGGTTCCGTATCGAGCATCTATGGCACTTCTATTGGACTCGAGACACCCAGAAATGGAGTCTGAGAGACATACTTCATATGCGTTCTAAAATGGGACCATCACCCGAGAATGTCAGACGCAAGACGGAGATCAGGCTTGCACAAGAAGTACTACCATCCACACAATCAGGTGCCCATGAACCACTTCAATCTGAGAACGAGAACGTAGACGTTGGAGAGGTTGTTAACGCGCTGCAAGTTCAAGAGAACGACGCGATGTCTTCGTACGTAACTTAATCAGATTGTAAGGCACTGTGTGACCAGATGCACAAAGTTGCCGAGACATTCGGGCAAGTTGCTCTCGAAAGTCTGAAGCAATACTTAAGAGAGGGACTGAAACAGTTGAATGACGGAAAGTACCCCAATCGTCCCCAGCATGTTTTCCCAGCTCCCACACGCGTTCCTGATCTACCTGCCACTGCTAGAGACGTAGAACCAATAATACAAAACCCGAACCAAGGTCTGGGACGTTCCCGGAAAAGGAAGAAATCATTCATGGAGCAGCGCCGACCAGCGAAACGGCGACGAAGAAACAACCAGTCTACACAAAATCTTCCAGCCACGAGCCCCTCTGCCCCTGTGGTCAATACTGGTGGTATTACGACCCCAATGCAAGCAATTGAAAGAGCATTGAACGTGGTTGATCATCCAGATAATCAATATGGTCCATAGAGAAAAACAGAGAGTTAGGATAGATTCTTCTTAATAAAACAGTATTTGAATGCGTACCTTTAGAGCCATTACCAGATAGAACGCAATGTTGTCCAGCTGCAGAAGCAATATCCACTTGGTCAACGAGTACGGAGGAGCTACGAAATGCACCTCAAAAACGTAAGAGATAAACCAAACTGAGCGTAAACCAAATGTACCAAAAGCCGGGGTACCCCAAGATGCGGAGAACAGCGTCAGAGACGGTGTGGAAAACGAGATAAGGAGCGAAAAGCAGAAAAGAGCTCCGCGACGCTTGCGTGGCTTTTAAAGCGCAATGCGCGCGCTTTTTCGAACTTGGCGCTCCCAAGCGCTAAGGAGCGCGTTACGTGAGCTGAGTGTAATGGCTCACGCCCCTGCGGGGCGTGAGCCAATAGACTTCGCAGCTACGGAGGTTCCTATGACTTGTGCGCAGGGAATTGGCAGAGAGGGGTGTAGGAGCGTGATAAACGTGACAGAGGTTCTAGGCGCAAATGCTACAAAGAAAGAGAGGTTCTGGAACCTCTGTTTTACATAACTAACAGTGCGTAGATTTGCCTGGACCCCCCGACCTGCGTCCCTTCCGTAAACGCCGTGTCCCGCTGAATTCGCTCCCAGATCAGTTCGACCCCTCCAACGCCCTGATTGCCCCTTCACTTTGATGGTGCTCCAGGTCAGATTCTGACCGTCAGAAGTTTTGGCCAACGGCTTGCTCCAAAGATGGCTTCTGAACAACACAATTTCCAGCTCTCAATATCACTTCCTTGTTGCTATTTGTTCAACACTTCCGCTACCCCTGCACACGCGATCCTTTTGCTTCTGTAGTGCGATTTCCCTTCCTATGCCAGCGTAAAGATACAGATCCATGTGCTCAGAGAGCGTATGGCTACCAAGAGCACTCAGTCGCTGTGCTCAGCACTGACAGCGAAGCATCGACCTACTAGCTAGAGAAAGAAACACTGTTAGGCATTTATTCACATCAATAGATAGTGCCAACCCCCGTTTCCAATCCACCGGCTGGCGGATGCGCCCACAGGTTGGCACCATAATGTCCTTCACCGAAAAAAGAGCTTGCATGCTTCATAGAGTGCGGCTTCCTTCACAAATCCGCACCGTGTTCATATATTATATGCACTGTTAATTTACATTGCTCGTTGCATACGAAAAAGCTCAAGGGAAGTAAATCACTAGAATAACACGACACAAACTCATTTGTCCGCCACAGCCACTTCTTGGTCGATACCTGTCCCAATCACCCTCCTGGATCCACCAACAGTTAATGAACCTATTGCATCTTGCGTCGGCAATACGCTAGCGTCATCTCCTCTGTCTACCCCACGCTGGGTATGAACTTCATTCATCGAAAGCCATCCTGGGTTTTCTTGTTGTGAATTACCCCGTTCCCCGTTGTTTTCGCTGCCGCTTTCTGCCGCTTCACTGCCAATCACTTGTGATGCAGCTCCTGTTTCTACCTGTATACTTCCCACATTCTCAGTCATAGGCAGTCTCACGTCGTCCTGCCTGTCAATACCTGTTTCCATATTCAAACCCAACCCCGCTTCACGCACAGAGTGAGGTGAGGAAGCCAATTCCATTACCTTACCGCTTAACTTGTCGAGAGATGCGCTTTCTTCAATAACAACCCGACATACGGGGCAGTTTGAATTTATATCCTTGTTCAACCAGCTGGTGAGGCAACTGCTGTGCATAAGATGCAAGCATTGTCCAGCACTTACTGGTTCTTCTTGCAGTTCCTCGAGACATATTGGGCATGAATACCGTTTCTCTTCGTTTATCGCTTCGAATTGTTTAAGAGTGCTCGCGTCAAAACGTGGTGGAATGTTGAAATTCCGGCGATTGATATGCGGGGGATTACGAGGAAGCTCGTTTCGCGATACGTAGACATATCTTCCATCCCCAACATACACAGGTAAAAACTCATCCGAGTACGCATTCCCAGGTTCCTCGTTCGAAGCGCCAAATTGCTGTTCTCGGCTCCGGTCTGCAATAAAACTATCGTCCCGGTCCCTTACGCACTTCCGGTAACCGAGGTAAATGGTAATAATGATTGTTATGGATGCAACAATCGAAGCTAACGTGCGAACTGCGGAAGGAAACGCGGTTGAAGACAATTCCATAGTGGCTTGCCGCAATGCATGTTGCGCAGTCGGCATCACTCTCATCGTGTGTGCCTACCACGGTTAGCAATGCTTGCCACTATAGTTGCAAAGCACTGCCAAGTGTGTTTTTCGGTAACAAGCTGTAGCTGGACAAATTTCAGAGAAAGGAAGTGTATAGAAGCATTGAAAGGCATTGACAGTCTTCCGTTGAGCAAACCTCATATATTCGGTCGGGGTGGCATGGAGCAAGTGTCGTTGGTGCTAATGCGCGAGGTAAAGAATTTGCAGGGCCAGAATATAAAACAGCACCTCACGCAGAGAGTAAAGAAGGGCATGCAATGACTGTACGTCGAGGTTGACGTGCCGCCGAAAAATGCAGCCGCATGGGCCCGTTTCATCAAGCAAGGCGGTGAAAGCCGGTGAAGCCTGTTCAGAAGCAATTGTTAGGTTTGCGTAACTACACCAGTAAACATCGAAGTTGACGATGGTTGGTTGGGTTGCTCGGATTCGGTACCTGCGGCTGCATCTTGGTATGGAATGCGACATACCGGACAAGCTGATCTCAAGTCCTTCGCCAACCATCCCTTCAGACACGAAGAATGAATGAGATGCAGACATTGGCCGGTACTGACCTGCTCTTCTTCCAACGGGCCCAGGCATATCGGACAAGGGTTTTGCTTCTCCTTCTCAGGTGCCTCGAAGCTGAGAAGGTCTTCGGTATCAATTCGGTTGCTAAGTTGCGATGGCGACTGCGCGAAGTTATGGTTCCGAGATAATGAAGAAGAGTTTGAAGAAGTTTGGTAAAATGGGCGGGCATCAACAGCACGCGGCGGCTGCGCTATCGTGAAATGTGGAAGTGCTTGCTGGTTGTATGGCATAGCGCCATTCCAGCCGGGGGAGGGTCGAAACACGCGGTACGGATTCTGAATTTGAGCAAACTGAACGTTGGGATTTGGATGCGGTTGCATGGTGCTCGCGGGGTGAGGTGCTTGCCAGGGTGGTGGTGAATATGCAGAATTGTCGAAGGGGTCGGATGGTGCATTGACAGGCGCTTGTGCGGCGGATTGATTTCTTTTTTGGTGGTGGCGAAGCGAGAAGAAGCTCAAGCACGAACACATGAGGAAACAGGTTATAGCTACGGAGATCCAAACGGCGACAGTGAAGCCGAGTGAATCAGATTCAGTCATGGCACGTAGGCCTTTCTCACGGAGTGGGGACTGCAAGAGTCGGGAGCGTTTGAAGGAGCGATGGGAGTGGCGGTGGACGATGAGCGAGAAAAGCGGGAATGCGTGATACGCCGCTGTTGAGCGAGGAAGAAGGGAAAATGAACACTAGAAAGAAATTGGCTTGATGTTTGGGGAGCGTCGCAAGGATATTTATTTACTTGCCACATCCTTCACAGTTCATGATGGGCAGAGTGCGGCACGCGCGTGTGCTGGAAAAAAACCGCCAACGGTGCACGAGCCTTCCACTCGGATGCGCCCGCCAGCAACGGCTGCACGGCCGTCACCGCTGTAGATAAACTTTACGACACTCTTGATAGATAGATAGATAGCAATTCTCCGCATTGTCGAGTCTGCAAGCAACTCAGATAGTATCTGCGACGCTGCTCTACTGACGCGTGGTGTCACGGTGACTTCGAAGCCATTGCACAGCTGCACCTAACTTGGACCAGCCTACGGCTCTTGCTGCCCGATGACATCGACTACTCGTTCAAATGCCACCTTGCTGGACCGCTACATGCCTCTTGTCTGTAGTACAGACTCTGTACGTGGCGTTTGAAGCATATATCCTCGTAGCTATCAGCGAAAACCATTTTGTCACAGAGGCGTGCGGCTTTTCACGCGAGACTTGGCAGACACTCGTGATAGTCTCGTTCACCCGTCGATTTGGCGGACCGCGCGCCCCGCGTTCCATTGGCTGCGCGGTTCTCGTAGAGTTTCTGTGTCGGCCGAGCAAACGCTACACACTCACAAGTCTCGTGCTCGAGCCCGTTTCATGGCTTGTCTCTTGAACACTGTAACCGCACTATAGTGCTAGCGTCTAACCACCGTGAAGCGAGAGCCGTGAAGCGAGAGCCAGAAGATTTTGCCGCGTCTCGCGGCGATGCGGCAGTGGATGAGCGCTTCCTCTCTGCTTACCCGAAGTGAACAATGTGATATGCGGACGACTTTTCAATGCCTGTCTACAAAGGGCCCCATGCTCTCAGTCGTTCCTGACATAAGACTGCGGTCCCTCTATCCTACTGTCAACATAACACATACCTTACAAACATAAATGTAATTGCAGAGCTCACGTTTCTGAATTCTCATCGCACGAGAGCACATACATGTACAGCGTACTGCGAAGACCAAGACAACTGGTCTTTCATTCGATGCTATCAGGCCAGAGTGGTAATCGGGATTCCAATAATCCTCAGCCACTAGTGGTTGCCTCTATTCCACTGGCTCTCAGATTTCTTGGGAAACGAGTTCACGGCGGATAATGAACTGTGAACCATATATTAGTATGACAGTCATGATGATGACTTTTACGTTTTGCCAGTCAAAAGTGGCAGATCTGTGCTCACCTTCGCAGTGAGGATTGTAACTTTTGACACATTCATATAACTTTTTGTTCATCGTGATGGACACATATATCATGAATTGCAATTCTGTCAGGCGGCTCTCTGTCGTAGGTTAAGAAACCCACACGGCTGGCCAATCTTTTGGCTCATGTCTCCGGTGAGACAAAACGATTTGGTGATGATATGCTTGTCTCCTTCATTCTTATTCTGTTATATATGTACCGTGTAGTTGGTGGTCAATAGGATTCCGGGCCGGGCGTGCCGCCCAGTGTAGCTCGCATTCTGATCTGTTCGGGTGTTGAAAACATCTATGGTGGGGCTGCAAATGGGGAGCGAAAAGGGGCAGCGAACGGGGCAGCGAACGGGGCAGCAGATCTGTTCACCCAACAAGGTTACCTGTGTAGTACTTGTGAACTACTTGGGCAGAGTGGTGACAATGGCGATCGGAATGAAGATCGCAAGGGTACGAGGGAAGCCCTTTCCGCAACATGCTTGTTTTTAAAACAGTAGGCTTGTTTAACTTACACCAGTTAATTGCCTTTTCGTGCGTGTTTGCAGTTGTGGTTGCGGCAGCAACTGATGAAAGCTTCCTTCATGGTTACAGAAGGGGCAGGAAGTGATTACAGCTCGGAAGAGTTGGCTCTCTAAGTTGGATTGCTCGTGACTGAGATGTAGCTCAAAGGCGCTGAAGAAGAAAGTTTGTTCAACAAATCGACGGTGATGTGACAGGAATATGATTACAGTTGGTCAGTTAGTTGGTAGTACAAACTTTTTCTTTTTTTGGTTTCGCAGAGTTACAACGGTGCTGCAGTGCAGAGTTGTTGGTTTGAATTGAGGCGGTGAGAACGGCGGTGGATGATGTGGGATAAGAGAGAATGTTTACAAGGAAGGGTGGGTGCTTTTCGCGACGGGCGGTGGGCAAAACGAAAGAAGGGACAAAGGCGGATGATTGTGCGCTCACTTGTGGTGATAGCAGGGCAACACACCAAAAGCTACACGTAGATACTGAGTGACGATGTTGTTATTAGATTATGATGAGCAAAAGCGCACATGGCACGGACAAAAAGTAAGAAGATATGAATCAAATGGGGTCGGGATTAGCGGCGCGATACATATACGGCGGTTGTGGGGCACTTTGTTGTTGAGGAAAAGGGTGATCCGGATGGAGGCTGTTAGTACCCGGCGGCACCGAAGTTGGCAAATACTGGGCGTTTCTGGCACTTGCTCTTCGTCTGCACCGAAGGATGATAAAATGAGCGACGAGGGCGCACACCAAGATGACGACCAAGGCGATGATTATCTCCACGATATCCAAATCGATGGAGCTTGGAAGGTCGCCGGCCTTGAGCGGGTCGCTGTTATTGGCATCCAGCGTCTCTGGCGACGGGTCAGGCTCGAGCATTTCAGCGGGAGTGGCTTGCGGAACAGCTTCATCGGAAGGCTGCGGCAGCACGGACGGCGCGACGTCCATGGGCAAGCGACTCGGGGTGTGAAGCAAGACGAAAAGCAGCTGCGAGTGGGGCGCGGGCGGGCGAGGAGAAGGGACGCACTACGCACTGTTGTGGAAGGGGGGGAGGGGGGGGGGTTGCAGGCGGATGGGCAACGCGGTCGGCGACTGGATTTAATGCACAACAAGTGACGGCGGCCGGTGAGCGCGCAAAAACACACGCGGCGCGTTTTTACAGCAGCAACAGCAGCGGGCAGCAGCAACGGCGCGTGGTGCTCACGACACGACGCTGTCCAGTAACAACTCGTACGGCACACACTCCAATCGCGCGCCATAGCCCAACCATTCGTGCGCGGCCTGCATCAACAGCCGCTGCTGCGCGTCGTCGACGCGCGCGGGCACGGGCGCCAGCGCCATACAGTCCACGCTCCACAGCGCGCGCAGGGCGCGTTCGAAGCGCGCCTCCTCGGCCGACAGCGACGGCTCCGCCAGGTGCCAGCCGCGCTGCTGGCGCGCGCGCGGCGGCGGCGGCGGCGGCGGCGGCGGCTCGCGCTGCTGCAGCGGGTGGCGGCACAGCGGGCACGCCGGCTGCGCCGCCGCCGCCGCCGCGTGCAGCCACGCCCCCATGCACCGCGCGTGGTGCACGTGCAGACAGGGCGCCGACACCACCGGCACGTCGCCCAGCGGCTGCAGGCAGATGGCGCAGTCGTTGTGCGCCAGAGCGCCGCTCGCCACGAACGGCTCGCTCAGCGCCGCCGGCGGAGGCGCCGCCGCCTCCAGCTCATGCGGCTGCCATGGCGCGTCGAGCGCCATCATGATGTACGACGCATCCGCGTCCAGCTGCAGCTGCTGCCGCTGCTGCCGCTGCTGCTGCTGCTGCGGCGGGGGCGGGGGCTGGTGGGCGGCGCGCGGGTGCCGTCGGCGGCGTCTGCGGCGGACGGCGCGCAGCAGCGCCTGCGACGACGACAAGAGGTGCATGGAAGAAGCGGCGCGCCGCAGCGCGATGGAGGCAGAGCAGACGCGCGTGGCGCGCTGCGCGCGCACTGAGAGAGGCGCAGGCGCTTTATGTGCGCGAAGCGGTGCGCGCAGCGAGCGGCGGGGGGGCGCACTGGCGCAGCGCGCAGTCGTCGAAGAGCACGGCCCGTTTTGCATTACAGCATTCTCCAGCCAGATCAGTTGCGCGCGGCGCAGCCGTTCACCGCGCGTGTCGCCGCTGTCGCTGCCGCCCGTTCGCGTTTTATCTGCTACTGCTCCTTGTCGTGCGACGTTTGGTCGCCCGCAGTTTGGTCGCCGCCCTCCTCGCCGTTGTAACCGCCTATCCGTTGCTCCACCGCCTGCCGGATTGCCGCCACTTTCCTGCTCGCCACCACCATCGCGATGCGCTTCTGCTTCACGCCGTCCTCCGCTCCGCCCCATTCCCACCTCACGCTGCAGCTTGCGTGTTTGTACCATTCGCTGTCCTCTATCCGAGCAAACGCCAGCTTCTCCTCCCCCTCCTTGCCCTCCGTCCGCTGCCGCTTCTTCTTGCCTTCTTTGTCGCCCTCTTCCTTGTCGTTTTCCTCCTTATAGCAGTACACCTCAGCAATGTACAAGTACCACCCAAACTTGAACGCGTCTCTCTGTTTATGCGTTTTCTCGTCCTCCGTCGCCCACTCGATCTCGCAGAACAGCGCCTCCAGCATTTTGCCCACCACCATCGTCGGCATGTTCACCACCCGTTCGCACAGCACCAGCCCCATGCGCTCGCTGTCAAACCGCCCCACGCCCTCCATGCACTTGTTGAGCAGCGTGATGAATCGTTCGTTCTTCTCCTTTTCTGCCACTTGAACCAGCTTGCGCTTCAGGTCCCTCAGTACCTTGGCATGTTCTCGAATGTTGACGCATGAAATGAATCCAATAGCTGCCTCGTCGTCGCTCAGACGGATTGTAGTACCCACTCGAGTCTGATCACACACCATTCTCGCTAGAGCGCCGCTAGTCGTCACCTGCTCCTTTGCTTTGCTCACCGACGTGCAAGCCTTGCTATACTTGCACAACAACGTGCTTATAGTATTCTCGTCATCCTTTCGCGGATCAAAAAAATCGACGCTCAGCTCCACATCACTTTCATCCTCCTTGTTTCTGTTCAAATCGATGCTGCGAATGAACTCATTGTTTTCCTCTTTGTCCTGGTCCGAGTCAAACTCGAGGTCTGAATCGCTTCTCAAGTCAAACGCATTCTTGTAAAACTCTGATATCAGCCTGGCATGCGCGGGGCCGGAACCCTGTGATGAGGACTCGTAATGCACGCAATCAGCGTCCACATCCTTGGCTTCATCCGCCTTTGTGACTGCCTGACTGCTGCTGCCAGCGCCAGTTTCTCTGCCGTTTCGCCTCGCTTTCGAACCGTTGTTTCGCTTCCGCTTGCCCATGTTCAAGTCAGTCTTAAACCGTGCGTGTGTTGCGCTTCGGTCAACGCGTCCGCCCTGCGGCGCGCGTATCATCGCCGGCGGGCGCACTTTGTCCGCACGTATACTTTCGACAGTTGGCTCATTTTTGCGCCCATCACCGCTTCTAATTGGCCTATTTTCAGCGTTCTGCCAAATATCACACGATATATCGCACGATTTTTCGTGCCAAGCATTTGTCGCTGAGCATTTATTTGATCCCTTCCATTTGACGCTCGTTCTCTTCGAGCCATTTATGGGTGATGACTTGATAAAGAGCTACAGGGGCACTCGACAACGGCAGTCTCGTCATCAAAAAGTGCATATTAGAATGTGTAGATACAGTACCACAGATAGCATGGCGCGCAAATTGGTTTCAAGCCATTCTTGTGTGCTCTACGACAAGTTTTGTTACAAGGAGAATAATACCAACTTCATCATGTTGAAGTGTAATGCTTCCTCATAGACAAGGTGAAGCTTGTTTGATGTCAGCAGAACAGAGTCTAACAGTAAATGGCCAGTGTCCACCACAGCTCCATCATTCAAAAACAACAACAGCAACAACCAAGCCGTCTTTTTCAGATGTTTTCTTTTAAAGTTGTTGATCCACAGTTAGCTTCGAAAAGCGCACATGTACATGTGTGCTTCTCTGTCCCGGGGCTGCTATCGCACGAAAAATAGCGTCCTGCTACACAAGCGTTTTTTCAAACAGGTTCGTCTCATCAGTCTATCCGTCTCATCAGTCTATCCATCCTAGATACCCTTAGATACTTTCCTAGAGAGGGTTTTTTTGAAATCAAGAGCGCAAAAGCTGTTTGTTCATGCAAAAATCATGCAGTGCGAGCGATTCATCATTGAGAGCTCTGCCTCCAACGACAGTTTCCCCTACACGTGTCCGCGATGGGACTTTCACAAGAGCGCGAAGCCATATTTGTTCGCAGCACAGCCGCCCCCGCCGCAAGCCCTCTTTCGACTGCTTCCATCCCGATCGATTACGCATGCCCCTCCTCGTTGAAAGTGATCATCTTTGATTCCGTTCTGCCTCGTTACCATAGGCTCCCAAGATGAACAGCGAAATCGAACAAATCGGAAAGGCCTTTGTCCTTCACTACTACAACATATTTGATACCAATCGTGAAAACCTGCGGTCGCTTTATGTAAGTTATGATAGGGATCCCAAACGTTTAGGAATCTCCTTCCACTCTTTTATGTTCTCCCTTTTCTTGAATACTAATCTCTCTGAATTTCATCTGTGACCCCTGTCTGCCCTGCAGAAAGAGCAAAGCATCTTGACATTTGAAGGAGAAATGTGCATCGGCCCAGATAACATAATTAAGAAATTAACCGTACGTGAAAGCTTTCCCAATTCCCAGCAGACAGCAACACAACTGCACCTCCATTCTTAATTCGAACGACTAGGCAAGGCACTTTTCTAACTATGGTACGCTTTTGATGATATAGACTCTTCCACTTCAGAAAGTTCGTCATCAAATCACATCTATGGACTGTCAGCCGACAGCTGCTGTGCAGCCGAATGGTATCCTTATAACCGTTAGTGGAAATCTGGTACTCGATAACGAACAGAATCCGATGAAATTCGCACAATGCTTTTATCTGCTGCCAGTACCTGGTGAAGGCCAGAGCTTTTGGGTTCACAACGATATTTTCCGTCTTAACTATGGTTAGAGAGCTTATTTGTTAGTCTAATGACTGTCGGTCGGGTTCACCAAAAGTTAAAGATCGCTGGATTGCGTTCTTTTACATCTTCTGCCTACGGAATCAGCGCCTTAGCTTTGAAACACTTCGGAATTCGTATCGCATAGCGTTATTCTCTTTATTCGAGAGAGAAGACACACTGGTTCCAGATTGTCGGGGATGTCCGACTATTTTTTCCTTATAAATAAGTAAACGTCTGCATCCACTTGAAATATATGGGATAGCAGAATGTTCGACTCGCCGTGCAATTTCATAAGCAACCCACCATAAGAGAAGTATATGTTTCTTATATTGGCAAAAATGTACGATTGTAAAGCAAGAGTCAGCAAAAGCTTATCGCAAGCTGGTCATGAGTTAAGTTTTGCAAGGGGGCTAGGACTCGGGGCTGAGACCCGTTTCTAGAGAGATATATCATTGCAACTTACGCTCTTTGCATATCTTCCACATATTTGAATATCTTCCCTCGCATGATATAGTCGTACATGTTTGCACGGTCTCCCAGAGGCTTTACAGGGTTGTAACCTCTTGGTTCATCCGGGTTTGGTGGGCCATCCTCTAAGCGCTCTGTGATAAGAACCTCAATGGTTTCACCCACACCCACAGGATATATTTCAGTGTTGACATCGAGTACCATTTCAGTTTCATAAGCTTCGCTTTTGCCTTCGATTCTTGACACTAGTTGGCAAAAAGATTTGGAAGACATGGCAAACAACGAGTCAGTTGGAAAGTCCATGGCTGTCGCAGGTTTAAAGGCTTGAATAGGTCTTTGCTTCAATCATTACCTTTGTCGAACTTCTTTGCGATGGATCTCGTTTTTTCGTCCCAGTCCATGCGCCATATCTTGAATGAATCGGAAAAGATGATTCCTGCCATTTGGAGAAGAACCAATGAAGAAACGAAAATTCGCCGTTTTCTATTTCGTTCTCGGAAATGAACGCTAAGATAAGCCTAAAAGAAGAGAGCAAATCTTGTGTCGGCGCGTCAATGGTATCTAAACTTTATAGACATTGCTATCTACAAGCTCCGACGTCCAGGCTTGGTGGCGACCGGACACGCCAGGCACGTGATCCCATGGATCAAGCAACCTGACAGTTGAACTGTAAGCCGAACACTAACAAAGTTTTCCATCGTCGAGGCCCAGTCCACTGCATTTCACCTCCTTCGCTCCGTCATTTTTTGTTGAAACCATCGCGTAGTTTGAGAGAGCATACTCGCATATCTGAACAGATAAGATAAATGCTGTTCGAGTAGAACGGATAATATCGCTTGATTTGTTTACGTTTTGTTCTCGAACGTCTATCCTTGTACGGGAGCTCTTGGTCCCGGATTAGGTGTCACCAGCGGTGATTCAAACTACTTTCTGGGAACCTGGGACCCATGGCGTCCAACAACTATCTTTCATGAGTTACAAAATAAAAATAACTTCCCCTCAACACCAATCCCAAGCATGTGTAGAATATCACCTTGCCAAGGCCCTGATGTTAAACTCATGCTTCACGGGATCATGAGGTTAACCTTTTCTATTACCAAGCGCGACCATCCCATGAACAGAGGGGGGTAAGAAACACAATTTGTAACAGAAGCTTTGTTGAAGTATGAGCCCTGCGTTTCACCACCTGATGCAGGAAGGTTAGATTCGCTTGCAAGCCTTCCTTCGCGAGAACAATTTCCTTGACATGGAACGAAAATGGGGAAGTCCGGACCTCATGGGTGGCACATTTGATTTTCGTTTCGATTTCCCGAACGAAAGGAGAACGTCAACTTCACGATACGAAAGGGCGACCAAGTCAAACATGTTTTTAAGGCTTGATGTTTTTGTTGTTTATTGTGAGCGCGTGCGTCTATTCTGTCTTGTGTTGCTATTGCTGCCGATAGACTGTAGAGCGTCTTCACCAGGTCCGCATCCAAAGCCATATCCCGGCAAGTCGAATTGTTTGCAATGCATAGATATCGTATTGGCTCAACTCTAGGTGAAGGCGCTTTTGGTACAGTTCGTGAGGGTACACATCGAGAATCAGGGGACAGAGTGAGTGACTTGTCCTTCTTTGTTCTCGTTCAACTACAAACTAACTCCATTCTCTTTGCGGATCAGGTAGCGATTAAGACCCTCAAGGACAAATGCAAAAACGTTGACACTATGTTCCAACTCCCAGAAGTCAGAGTAGGTTATCCACTTCCATTTCAATGACAAAGGCAATTCCAATTCCAAAGCGTAAGCTGACTTTCTGTAGGCCCTCAATTCCTTGTCGCACCCGAACATTGTGTGTTGCAAGAACGTCCTTCTTGATCGAAAAGGGTACGTGCATATGGTGTTCGAATTGTTACCTGGTGGGAACCTCGAAAGTCTTGCTCGAAAGCGTGACAAGCCGTTCACCGAAAGGCAGATTCGATCCGTTTTCTTCCAGCTCCTTAAAGCTACGAGCTATATGCACTCTCAAAGTTACTTGCATCGAGATATTAAACCAGAGAACATTTTACTCGATTCCCATGGATCTGAGGAGGACATAACCGTAAAACTTGCGGATCTTGGTCTGTCAAAGAGAATGAGTCCAACGGGTAACCGTCCACACACAGCGTATGTTGCAACGAGATGGTACAGAAGCCCGGAAATTCTTTTGCGTATGCCAAACTACGGATACGCCAGTGATATGTGGGCAATCGGCACCGTAATGGCCGAGATGATACGCCTTGGAGATCCATTGTTCCCGGGAAGCAATGAGGACGAGCAGTTAGCTCGAATCATGGCCCTGAGAGGCCATCCTTCCATGGTAAACTGGAAGGTAGGAGAAGCTGCCATGAGAAAGAGGCGGATTCGCCTTCCCAAGGTGTCTGCCAGCTCTCTCAAGACAATCATTCGGGACACCAGTCCTCCTACATTGCAACTTATATCTGACTTGCTTGAGCTTGATCCGGAAAAGCGCCCTACAGCCGCTGAAGCGCTCACATATCCTATATTCGTAATGGATAATCAAGACGATGATGGTGAAGTGTTCCGGTCTAGAAAGCGTCGAAAGGTCTTGTCCAAAGATCTTGACACGGCCAGAACGAGAGATTACTCAACAAGAGCGTTCACGTATCGGACCGAGGAGAATCACGGTATTGAAGAAATTGACCTGCTGCGAACCCCACGTCGCTCCGGACTGATGCAGACTGAAAACATCCTGTACCCCCGACAGTTTTACGGGTCTGTATCCGATCCTCAAGATTTCAATTTGTCTCCTTTCCGCGACGATCCCAATGATCCAGAACGGCGCTTTTCTCGTCCAAGAGAACCTGCAGGGCTCTTTAGCTTCCATGTCATTCGCTAACGTATTCAGTGAATGTCATCAAGCAGTCTTTGTTTGTGACAAGCCAAAAGTTGAACGGCGACAAGCCAAGCGACCGCAGTTTATAGCTACAGCTCCTGGTTCGTTGAACGGCCTGCAGAAGTTTGAGCGAGTTTTTGCTGTGTGAAGCAGATTGATAAGAGTTCTCTTGACGTTTCAGAAGAAAATACGCCACACGGTATGGTGTATGCCCTGTACCATAATAAGTAGGAGGAGAGAATGCACTTCATGGATCCAAAGGCTTAACTCCAGAATCTAAAAGATCGCGATCGCTCTGCAGACAGGGACACTTCAACCCAATACTTTGCCTCTTCGTTGTCGAAATCTCTTTCTGTACTAAAGCTGCTCGGTAATCATTCGAGGATCTGGGACACAACCCTCTGTGCGGGTTTATTAAGCATTCGGGTGTGCAACCCACGTAATTATTTACTGTGGTAGATACCTTTGTAGACTTATAGAATCTGAACGTTGCAGAATCTATAGGAAGCCAGCCAGACGAGACGCTACGATTAGGCCCGTTCTTAAATTCTGCTGGAGATCTCTAATTAACACTTTCTTGAAGAAAACACTATTCTGGTTTCAGGGCATATGGCGTTTCCTTCGGCTTTTTGCAAACACCCCATTTCTTTCGTTGCACGCCGAAGAAGTGCCTAACAGTCCTGAATGCCAATCTTCCTCCTTGCGCATCTTCCAAGGGAAACCTTTCAAAAACAGATATATAACCTTTACTACTGTCAAACTTTGCGGTTTTCTATAGATCGCCCGTCTCGCATAAACAGAAAGTTCAGAACTTCCCTGGGAAATATTTTGCAATGCGAAAGAGGTCCAATAGAAAACCGAGGGCGATTTCGCTTTTTCCACCCGAGATTTTCTGAACGCTGAGATAAAAGAAAATCTGCAGTTCATCCGCCTTCAACCTCAGTGGTATCTCCGACTCATCGAATTTATAAGAGCAAAGGCACCTCGTCGTCGTTTTCGAGTTGTCGTTCCCAGAGAGTTCTTTGTCTCGCAACTCGCATAAAGAGGTTTTCGATACAACTGCTTACAATTGATCTTCTCATCTCATATTAACAGGAACGAGAGGCCCTGGACTACCTTCCGAAATGCTTAAACTTGTAAACGAACGTGTGGGCTTCGTGCCTACTACAGGGAATTTGTCAGGTAGCAAGAAAGGTCTCCAGTCTGGATTGAACCATGTGTGTGCGCGACGGACTAGTTTGGTGTCGACAATTGAAGTAAGAAATCGCCGTGCAAGAGTGCAAATGGGTCTATTCGGCCTTGGCTTACCAGAACTAGCTGTGATTGCTGGAGTGGGAATATTTATATTTGGTCCAAACAAGATTGCGGAACTTGGAAAGGATCTTGGAGGATTGGCTGGCGGCTTGAAGAAAGCTTCTTCAGAATTCAGAGACGCCATGCAGGAAAGTTTGGACGAGGCCGATCGCGAGCTTGAACAGAAACAGGTGGATAAGAAGGTCGCTTCTAGTGCGTCGGAGAGTCCTAGCACTACCACTGCTGAAAGCAAACAGGAGAAAGCGGAAGCATAGCTAATGACGACGTCATAATGTGGCCTAATCTTGGGGATGAAGCCACCGAAATGAAACTAGTATTGTTTAGTATGCGGGCCCCACTTTCTGACCTTTCAAACTAAATGGATAAGCATGAATAATCTTCACAGGAACAATCTTGCCTTTCAGTTCTGCAATAGAGCCTTCAAAGTAAACACGACGATTCGCTGGGGTTCTTCCCACAACTTGCTGGGCGTCCTTTGGGTTTTCTTCTTCAACAAGCACTTGTTCGATTCTCCCAACATATCGAAGGCTTCTCTCCAATGCATGCTCTTTGACTACATCATTCATTCGGTGCAATCTATCAGCCTTAACCGCGTCAGGAACTTGGTTCTTCATAATCGCTGCAGGAGTCTGCGGTCGCGGCGAATAGGCTGCTGTGTTCATCCCATCAAACTTTATCCTGTCCATAAGATCAAGAGATCTTTGGAATTGCTCTTCCGTTTCACCTGGGAATCCTACGATCATATCCCCGCAAATTCCGGCATCTGGAATGCACTCCCTTATACGGCCCACAACACTCTCATATGCTTCTGACGAGTACCCTCTTCGCATTTCTTTTAGAATTTGATTATCTCCACTCTGCGGAGGAATGTGAAAGTAAGGCATGATCTTGGGTAACGTTGCACAAGTATTCACGAGGTTCGTGGAAATGTATCGTGGATGACTTGTGGTAAACCGGATTCTGTCAATGCCGTCCACATCATGAATGAAAGTCAAAAGTTCCGCCAAGGTTCTCTTCGGGTACATGTCTCGACCATACGCGTCAACATTTTGGCCTAAAAGCACAACCTCTCGAATCCCGTCTCTCGCGGCTTCTTCGATTTCGGCTCGGATTGCCCCCATTGTGCGACTCTGTTCAACTGTACGAACCACGTTCCCAACTGTGCAAAAACTGCAGTTTTCGCCACACCCGTATATCACACTGACCCACGCGGTTACGGTAGACTCACGCTTGGGTTTTGATATGTCTTCTTGGATATGAATAGGATCAGTTGCTGCAATTTGACACCCATTCCTTTCTACATCAGATAACAGATCCCCTAACCTGTTCGCGTACTGAGGGCCAAAAACGAGGTCAAGTTCCGGAATTCGGCGAAGCATTTTCTCCCCTTCCTGTTGAGCCACACATCCCGCGACGCAAAGCGTAACGCTAGTTGGATACCTCCTCTTCCTCATCACATGTCGCCCAATATAGCTGTAAACTTTGCTTTCAGCATGCTCGCGAATATTACATGTGTTAAGAACAAGAACGGAAGCCCGGAAGGGATCGCTCGTCTCGGTATATCCACGACGACTCAGTTCTCCAGCCATACGTTCTGAATCAGACTTGTTCATTTGACATCCAAGAGTCTGAATAGCATACGTGAAAGGCAGAGGTGCTGAGATATCATTCACAGAGCCCATTTCTCTTGTGCGGTTTGGATTCTTTTTCGAAGGTGTTCTTTCATGTTTGGTTCGAAGAGTATGACGCGTTTCCTCAACGACAAAAACATGCCACCCGTCCTTGGTTTCAGTTCGCTCTATCCTGTTTGGGCGACTTCGCAGAGCGGCCGCAAGGAGTTGATCGTTTATGCCGAACTCCTCGGTACTTTCAGGGACGACTTCATCCTTCCACCACCAACCCAAATCCCCACCTTGCCGCTTCGATGCAGCACAAGTGGAAAGCGAAGCAGCCAAATCTTCCAAACGAGCCTTCCGATGAGTAACTTGTTCCCAGACATAGTCACAGAGCTCCTTGCTTTCTAAGCGGCAATGACGAATACGAATTGCCTCAATGTCCTCCGGTGAGAATTCAAAATATTTATGAGCGGGTTCCCCAGGGGAAGGAGTTCTTCGGGGTTGACTCTTTGCTTTTGGTTGCTGCAGAACGGCGTTCGTAATGTGTCTCGCGCGTTGATGGCATATCTGTTGCGCACGTGATACTTTGGGGGACAGCCAGCTTTCAGAACGCCCATTGAAACCAACAGACACGAATGCTCCCTTCCCGCGCATGGATGAAACCGAATTGTTTTATCGAAATGATATACTCTGTATCCAGTGTGTGTTTCTTCAAGGAGCTCAAGTGCTGTACGTCTCAGAACTTGTTTCTGTGGTTGGCACAGGGTGAAAATCTGGATCACAGGCCCGGTACACTTTCTGAAAGAGTGCAAATGAAGATACAGAGCATCAATGACGATTCGAACTTCTTACAACGGAGATTCGCTAAATGTACAGGTCGATCTCGGCGTATCTACAGTTCTCGGTACCAACGGTATAAGCTACTGTACCGTGTACCCTTCTCAAAGGCTTTTTGGGCCCTCTATAGAGGGAAATTTAAACCCTTTTGAGACAGGAAGCTTGTCTATCTCAAGAGACAAAAGCTGTCAATATGATTGGGTAAAACACGGCCCCGGCCGAATCGACACGACGTAGGTGACGTAAACCCTTGAGGCCAATGAGCGCGAACTGACTCAACTAGCCGTCCACACTTATATAGCGCGTTATTGATGATTTTCTCTCGGCCAACCAGCTCCTTTAATTCATCTTATCCCCCTATAGCATCGTACTGACTCTACTATTGACCCCATCTACCCATTACAACGAGCCAAGTCAAGAAGCATATGCGCTCATAGACTAAATGGCGTGCTTTTCAAACTACGACAACCGGCAAATATTTCGGGGCAAGGTATATGTCCAAACCATAAGTCGGCAAGTTACCAAAATCTGCGGGACGCGATTCAATAAACTTGGAGTAGCGTTGTCCATTGCGCAGACGGTAGCGAGGCGAGTGGGGTTGACGAGTGGGCCGGCTAGAGCAAACGGGAGCAAGGACCAGCAGAAAGAGAAAAAGACTGTTCTCTTCGTGCTGCCTCCCTTGGGACTTGCGCAGGCGCTGCGGAGTCCCGGAGTTTTATTATAGTGGTGTTAGGCGCGTCTCTAGCGCAGAGACGCGCCCAAGCTCAAAGTGATAGAGCGCTCAGGGGGCTGGGCACATGAGCACGTAGTGATGGCGGACACAAAGAGGCCCGCCAACGGCGGCTGGGCCTCGAGCACCGTGTAAATCTGTCCACATCCTCTTTGTTGGCCTGGATTAGCTTCCAGAGCAAAAGATGCAAAAAAAAAATTAATCGCGCGCAGCATCCTCAAGCCAGCTAGAAGCCAGCTGGCAGCTAGCTGGCAGCTGTCTGGGTAGTATTTGACACCGCGCGCTACCGCTGTGGCGACGTCGCTCCTTCCTCGACAACTGGGCTCGCATAGCTACAGCTCTGTCGCGGCTCGGTCAGTTTTGTTGCGCGCGTTTAATGAAGGGCTCCCAAGTCAATAGACATTGCTGCGGCTCGGACAACAGGCGTAGTTGAGCAGGTATGTTACTGACTCAACCCGTGTGGATTGTTACTTTTCAAAAATAGAAAGAAGATGTTGGTGAAGAAATCCAAAACTACCCGGATCATCCGCGTCCGTGGCGCTCGGAGCGCTGCGTTGCATCGTCAGAAGCTCGATCATGCGCGTGCGCAGCGAAATTTCAGCAAACGATTGGCTCCGCTTCACGACGTCGTTCGACCTGAGTACCTTCTCATGAAAGGCGTTGCCAAATATCGTATGAAGAAACAAACCCGTGACCAAGATTACGCCGATATCGTGAAGGCCCGTATGCGGGAAATCCGTAAGCGGCGTGCGGCGGAGAAACGGTTTGTGTTGCTTATTGGCACGCACGTCCCTGACGCTTATGTCCAAGACAAGTGAAGCATGAATTCGATTTTGCATGTTTCCCGCGTGGACGAAGGGCATCGCGAGCGGTACATGATCGAACACATTGATGGTGATCATCTCACCATCCGCGCCTCGCAGCTCGACGAGTTGGCTGGTCTTGCTGTCCGACGTTGGTTCAGGTACGGCCCAAAACTCGCCTTGACCATGAAACTGCGGGGCGTTACGGCCTGTACAAGGATGTTGGTGAAGGAGAGCGTTGGACTGTTGACGCTTTTATGTACCTTGCGGAGGATAAGGTGATGGAGGGTGAGCGTGGCGTTCGTCGCCTAGAAGGCGGTTATTATTATGGCCACAGTCACGATGAGCCTTTTTGGGGCTGGCAACAGATAGAGTTCAACTCTGTGAGTGGCTCTGGTCTGGCGAATGCGCTTACCATTTAAGGTCTGTGGAGTGGCGGGATTCCTCTCAGGAAGGAGTACGACTCCCTAACCGGTGCATGGAGGGTGGTGGCGCTTGATGACTGCAAGGTTCTCGATTGTCTTGATTCGTGGTGTGTGAAGAATCCAGGTGTTGCTGTTCGCGTCTCAAGCCCTGGAGATCGCGAAAGAACTGAAGAGACGAGACGATTTGAGCTGCGCGAGGAGCGCATGGTGGTGTGCAAATCTTCCACCATGTGCATCCAAACTGCGCTTGCCAATGCTTTGGCACGAGTTGTTGATGAGGAGTATGCGTTTAAGTCCGTGTTTGGAGAGAGTGTCGGTAACATGTTGTGCTTTAGCGATGCTGCTCGGTGGGTTGATGAATTCGCGAACCGAGTTGAGCTCCATCGAATCCATTATCGCCGGAGCGATTATCGCGATACCTTTAGGTGGCTGTTGGCACAGAAGGATGGCGTCTACGTCGTGAGGCTGCCCGCACGGAACGTCGATCACGTTGTTTGTGTTGACGTTGGGCGTGGCGAGGTTTTGGACGCTGTTGAGCAGTATCCATTAAGGCTCTGTGAGGAGTCCCTTAAGTGTTGCGTTCGGGACTCGGCGGCCTTCGAGCGAGTTATGGAAGTGCGCCGCGTTGTTGCCGTTCCACGCCGTGAGGGGAAGAGCAAGAACAGGAGCGGGAAGGCAAGGCGTCTTCAGCGCAAGAAAAGGAAGTCCTTGAAAGTGCAGTAGATGGTTGTCTTTCACAATTGCGTAGTAGATAAATGTTTAAACTTGGCTAATAGAGTCTAAGATCTCCTTAGAGACGATACCAGTCTTCATCATTTGATTTAGCTTCTTAAAGGCATAAGGGTTAATCTTTGTAAGAGCATCCGCAGGGTTGACCGGTCCTGGGATCCATCTTAACGAGTTGATCTCCCGGGCCTCGAAAGAATCTCGTAGCCGTGCGACTGTGGGGCGGACTCGAAAGCCCTTCTGCTCGTGTAGTGTAGATATTGTACTATAGAGTCCAAACGAATCTACAAACATTTGCAAGTTTGGCCTTGGCCTTTGACCAGATGGGTGCATCATGTAAGGCACCGTCTCGGCCAGGTAGATTGCCCGGTCCGCTGTGTGGGCGGCGGCTAGTATTTCCGCACCCGCGGAGGAGAAGGAAACTCGGTTCTGCTTGGAGCTGTGCCAATCCAGAACGTGGGACACATGGCGATCTTTTGAGGAGAAGGAGAGCCCGCACAGGAACCCTGTTTTTCCATAGGAGGTGTTGCCTGAAGCGGCATCGCTAAATGCCACCACATCCGCGTCGAAGTGGCGCGGAGACATCGGCTCAACAGGTGCTCTGTAGAGAAGAGTTGGAGATAGCGACTTTAAGTGCACCAGCGCTTGGTTGAGTTGTCTTATATGGGAGACCTTGAGGTGAGCGACATTCTGTTGCAGCTTGCTCGCTACCAAGGAGGCCTGTGGGAGACTGCCGTGGCCATGGAAGTTTAGCTTTGCAGTCAGGGCTTAGAACCCACGTAGTTCTTCCAACGTGCATTCACTTTCGTGCTCCTTCTTGCGCTCATAACTGAGTTCAATCTGCTTAATGGTCGAGAGGAACTCCTCCATACTCAAGGAGACGCTGTAATCTGAATGTTGTTTGACAAATAAGCGGTTGAAGACAATGTCCTGTCCTTTGTTAAAACGGCCCACATCGAACTTGGAAGAGATTTGCTGCCGAAAACGCTCCATGCGTTCGGGTTTTCCGGCAAATATCATGTCGTCGACGACTTTGGCTAGTGCCAACACGAGTTCGTCGCCTTCCCACATCAGGAAGAGTTGTGGGATGCCAGGGACGTTGACAAAGCCTGTGTCCAGAAGCCATTCCTCCACGCAGAGTTGCCATAGCCGTCCGGACTCTACAAGTCCATAGGCTGGAGCGAGTAGCTTCCAGACTTCGTCGGTGTAAGTGCTCCACCCACGTGGGGGGCGCATGTATATGTCTCGCTTGAACTCTCCGGCTTGGAGGTCAGCCGACTTTACGTCCAGGGAGGCGATAGGGAAGTGGCACAGGGAGGATAGGGAGAGGAGCGTGCGGATTGTGAAAAACTGCGCCGTCGAGGAATCGGAGCGAAGGTCGTCTTTCTCGCGATCCCTACTCCCATGGGGGACTAGGCGGCACTTTAGCTTCATGGTCTTCCCTTCACCGTCGTGTTTTACGACGAAGAAGTGGTGAGAGGAGATGAGGTTGGCATCCCTAGGGATGGACCGAATGGATACCGCACGATACGCTTCCTTCTCCTTGTAGTTTCGCTTCTCCTTGGCAATAGATTCATCAAGTAGCCACCTCGGCGCGCCTTGGAGCTTGTGTTCCGTGAGTGGGTGATTGCCAAACTTCTCATGAAGCTGCTTCAAGATGGTTTGCTTGGTGTAGGTTAGGGATGCTTTTGGAGGAAGAGCAGTTGAGGATGAAGCCAGTTCGCCAATGTCCTTCGACGGTATGTTGAAAGAACGAATGGTGGTCGCCCTAGCTAGATACGTGGAGCGAAGGGGATGATCATCCCACTCTGCAAAGGCAGTGTGCATCTCTTGACCATCCTCAAGAATTGGTGGCTCCTCTGTTATTTGAACGAGCGGGTTGGTTGAGAGTTCCGGCTGTTCCTGCTGTGGGACCACTTCAGGGTCGGGCGAAGGTTGAGGAAATTGGGTGTACCCGAGTTCTATGCGCTCGAGTTCTTCGAGCAGCTTAGATTTGGGGCGTAGGCGAAGGTCCTCGTACGCAACAGTGTACGAGAAGCCGCGGAGGTCTTCTGTCGCCGAGACGATTACGAAGTGTTCATAGACCTCCTTGACAAACCCTGGATACCACTGTCCCCTCCTTGCGTTTTTCACAAAGTAATAGACAGGTGTCTTGGGAACAAGTAGTGTTTTTTTCAAAGTGCCGTACGTTTTTCGTGCGTAAGAACGTATGCAGGGCTTGACGAGCTGCCTTTTCGTGGTAGGCATCGGCGAGATCCTTCGTGAGCCTGGCCTTTGGCAGGCCCTGGAGTGCCGGCCTATACTCTCGAGCCAGCTCGAAACTTGATACGAACCTCGAACCTAGCAGGATGTTCTTGAGGAATGTGGCTCTAGAGACCAATTCTTGGTCAGAGGGGCACTGTTGCCATCTAGGAGCCGTGAATTGTCGGTCTTTAACGAGGCGTTGGATCAGGAATCTGATGGCCTCGTTGGAGGACTCGACGATTCCTAGCTTATTGTGGCGACGGGCTGGCCTGGCACAAAATTTAATGCCATGCGAGGCACACATTGCTCTGAAGTCTTCGCAGTCGAATTCTGGGTCGCCCGAGAGTTCTGTGGGGGCGCCATGGGTTCAGATCCAATGGATCACAAAGCTTTCCGCAGTTTTTTTCATGTTCGTTGAGAAGCATAACCACGCTGATGAGAAGCCTGAGGCTGCATCCTTCATATGGAGGATTGGAAGGTTGGCGAGTTCGGCTACAAACATGAAGTCCACTTGGACATGGTCATTGAATTCCTTCAAAATACGGGAGAAAGAGACCTTTCTGGACGCGAGTGGGCAAGCAGTGCTCGCACATGTCGAACATGAGTCAAAGGAGGATTGTAGCAGAGCTTCGAGCGTCCTTGTGAGGACTCCGGAACGCTCACAGATTCTCTTCATGTCCTTCGGGCGTAAATGGGTGTATAGATGGAAGCGTTTGGCGAAACGCTCCTCATTCTTTATGACATTTCCCTTGAAGGCAAGGTTCTTCGCATGGGTGAAGAAGGACTTCACTGATTTGGTGCACGAAGGGACGACGAGGAGTCTGCTGCGCTTCGTCAGTTCGGAACCGGTATGGTAGGTTCGGAGAAGGACAGGTGCGGAGTGGTTGCCCACTATCCCTTGAGGGATGCGGATCTTGTTCTCCCGATTCAGGAGGTCGGAGCGTGATAGTACATCGTTCCCCAACAAGATTGGTCCCCTACCGTGTACTACATAGAACGGTAGCACGAAGGGGGTTCCGTTTTCATCAGTGCCTTGAAATTTCCACATGGCAAAGGTTGGTGCGGCGTCTACGCATTCCTCCCCGAAGCTATGGAGGAAGGGCTCGCAATCTAGCTCGTCGAGAACTAGTTCTGTCCGCAAGGAGACGCAGAGCTGTGCTATGGCGCACAAAGACCCTACACTCTTTGGGCAACCTGGATCGACGATAGGGTTTGCGTCTGCGAACGCGGGAAACAGGTCAGAATAGGCTCCTTCCTCTGCAGTTAGAGATGACTGCGTTGGGAGGGGTTGGAGCCTTTTCGAAAACCCTTGTCTGACTTAGCCGGGGCGTCATGTTTGCCTTTCCCTTCCTTGACAGCACGAATGCGTTTGGTTTCGTGTGATGGGCTTTGGCACTCATAACTCCCGCGGAGATGAGTCTTAGAGCCATAGTCAAAGCAGTACCCAGCCTCCCGCTCGGTCTTTCGTTTGTTTGACCGGCGGCGTCGAGAGGAATTGCCGCGCTGTTCGTTGTGCGCGCGCTGGGGAGCGTTGGTGCTCTGGCTTGGCTGTGATTGCTTCTGGTAAGCTGCCAATGCCTGCTGAACGCGTTGTCCGACCATGTTTTCAATATCAGCCTTCGTATAAGATTTGTCTGCCTACTTGGGCGTAAAGGTCAAGTTGCGTATAACCTTAACGGCGTCGTCAAGGTTGAGCTTGCAACGAGGGCCAGTGGAAAACATGTCACGAATGTGGTTCTCATCTGGAGTTCGGTCATTAAGATACTCAATGACTTCCGAATAACTCTCGAGGAGCCCGTGTGCGCCGCTGCCTAGTTCAGTGGCCTTGCTACGAACGGTATTAGCGTTGTCGGAAGGTTGCGGGAGGGCATTGTCGGAGTTGAATATATCGGCAAACTTGTTGAAGAACTCGAGGACGGACGCATGGGAACTCTTCGTTATCGACACTTCCGCCTCAGGTTGGTCTTTTTGACGAGCTTCTGCTAGTGCAACAAGTTGCAACTTGGCGTTGGTTAACGTCTCCTCACTCAGTAAAGCGTTGTTTAGGAGCGTTATTGCAAGGACCTCACTGACTTGAGAGGAAGTCGATAGTCCAACATGCATAAGATGATCGGCTGCCAAGCCTCGGAAGCGAGGTACGAAAGCGTTCAAATCTTCGCTGCGGCGACGCTTGCACTGAGTTACCTCAGTGAAGGATGAGATCAATGGTGTTACAATTGCTATCGGAGGATCGACGGCGATGAGTTTGACGATGTCCTTGACTGCCTCAATTTGATCGTTGTGATTTAAATCGATAAGTTGCTTAGCGACTGCCTCATCAACTATAGATTTTTGCTCACGAGGTAAACCACGGTCATAAAAAGGACGAGCAAGAGTGGCGTAGACAGTTTTGTACAACCGGTCGGTGCCTTTCTCTGCCGCGGCTTGTATGGTTTCCACCCAACTTGAAACGTCGCGACGATACTCTTGGAGGTCGCCTTCCGGCTTAAACATCGGAGGATCGGTCGGTGAAAGTGGTTTAGAGGAACGTAAACCTGGGCCCATAACTGGGGTAGCGTTGTCCATTGCGTAGACGGTAGCGAGGCGAGTGGGGTTAACGAGTGGGCCGGCTAGAGCAAACCGGAGCAAGGACCAGCAGAAAGAGGAAGAGACTGTTCTCTCCGTGCTGGCTCCCCCGGGACTCGCGCAGGCGCTGCGGAGTCCCGGTATTTTATTATAGTGGTGTTAGGCGCGCCTCTAGCGCGGAGGCGCGCTCGAGCTCAAAGTGATAGGGCGCTCAGCGGGCTGGGCACATGAGCGCGTAGGGATGGCTGACACGAAGAGGCCCGCCAACGGCGGCTGGGCCTCGAGCACCGTGTACAGCTGTCCACACAACTGGCTCTATCTCTGAAACTCTTTGGCCAACTGGCTCCTAACTCCTCAAGGGTGTAAAACATACGCTCTCTAATCATTGGTACCAAAGAAAAAACAAGTTGTTGTTTACGTCGCACGCTATATAGAAACCAAGCGACTGCCTCAAACGGCTCAAAAAGCAAGATCCCCTAAAATAAACAAGAAATATGCGCCTTGCAGCGCACATATTCTTTTAATGCGTTCTAACACTTGAATCAACCTGTGCTTGAACGGTTCTTCACAGCGTTCCATCAATCACAACACCACTCGCCCTACCTCGAGGTAGGTCCCTACGCGCCCTACGAGTTTGGGCAGGACGCTCACGTCCTATGCTCCTTTCTGGCGCTAACTGAACAAAACGGTTAATGTCAGCCTTTCGTTCCTTATACGCTAAATCCATTTCACGGATTGCTGCCTCTCTTCTCTTGGCTCGACAAGCTGCCTCTCGTTGTGCTAGCGCCTTTAAAACAACCTCCATTGTCAAATGCGCGCCAGCAGTTGTGTTGATCCGAACATGGCCTTCTTCCTTCACCGCTGTATCCCGCAACAAAGTACGGTGCCTCTTTTCAAATGTCTGAAGCAATTCCTGGACAGTAAGGAGGTCAACTCTCTTACCGTTGGACTCGATCATATACTTTTCCAGTGGAGCAAAATTCGGCTGCATCAATTCCATATCCCAAACCCCAGTCTTATGAAAACCGGAGCCAATGTTTGGCACAGTGTGTGAGCTAGAGTACGCATTGCTTATGCATTGTTCTACGTCGAATGCTTTTAGCTTTTGCTTCTGTCGGGCTGCCTTGTGCAACTCATGCTGCAATTAAGACTTATATGGACTGAAAACACTCCTATCCAGCGGCTGGCTGATGTGAGAGGAATGAGCAGGAAGGGCAATAACAATGACATTTTTTTCCTTCAACAATTTCAAAGTCTTGTACTGAACATGTGCACCATATCCGTCAAGCAGCAAAAGTAGTTTCTGGTTTCTGCTTCGAAGTTCTTTCGTCTCTTCGAGAAAACATTTAGCCCATCCAAATACGGTTTCCGTGTCAGCACCAGGTGGGTTACGTTGGAACAAATAACATGGAGGTAGTATGGAATGCAAAGACTGGATCTCACCGCGAACGCGGCGGTATTGGTCTAACTTTCCTGGGAATACAATAACAGGTTTGTAAGCCAAACCGCTGGCAGAAACAACTGACATGAGTGTTATTCTGTCCAAGTTACCTTTTCTAGAGAGTGCCTTTTGGACTAAACGAGCACCTGCAGCGCCAATACCCTTCCGAAGGCTTCGGCCTTTCATTTTGTCAAACGAGGCCCCGGATTGATCAGTATTGAATAAGTAGCGAGGATGTGTTATTTGATAGCGTTTGATTGCGGCCTGCACTCTCGGGATGTGTTCGGTCATGTTTTCCGGCGTTTCAGCGTTCACTCTTTTGTCTTCCATCATTTTTACATGTTGTACGTGAAGGTCGTTCCGTTTTAGAAACGAGGTAACCCAGTTGTTGGACGGACGGTTGTGGAAGAAAGTGATCTTTGCTTGCCTTTCTTGTGGAAGAAGTGAGACGTAATCTTCAACTAGGTCACGTATTCCCTGTCTCGTAAGAGGTGTATTGTTCTCTGCTTAATAAAGGACTAGTTCTGCAATCGTGTTCTCTTCATCAGGAGTCAACAGTGTCGGTCTGCCCATTGAAGTCCGCTTCAGATGAATATCCCCAGGGTGGAGTGGTTGCGAGGCTGGAAACGTTCGTGCCCAAGACGTATATGCCCGCCAAAGCATTCCCACACTCATGGAAGGCTGTTCGGATAACGCCTGTCATGATGCATTCTTGTTAAAGCGCTCGAACACGGCGGTCTGCAGAATTGCATATCGAGAGTCCATTGTGGATAGTTGGAACAGTTTCCATTGTGCGCGTTCGCTCCGCTGAGCTGTCGGGTTGGAATATGTATCGTTCGAACAAGAAAAGTGCGCGCTTTTTGAATATGGCTTTACATTTGCTAACCTCAAATTAGTTGGTTCGCTATCGGAGATGAGATGGCAAATGCTTCTATCGTTGTTCTGCTTGAAAGGCAGATCTGCGAAAATGGGACAAGAAGCGCCTTGTCGATTTTAGGATTTCTGCCGACTTAAGGAATGGACGGCTATAAACACAGTATCCCATAAGAACCGGTCATCAACGACCGCCTGCAGTCAACGACCAACCTAGACAGCGGGCGTGCAGCATTCAAGTGGTGCCTAGGAGACCACAGTCGTGAGTCTACAGAGGCTGCCTGGCACCGAATATACCCCTCGTGGGTGACGTCGCGTCCCATTAAAGCAGCTTCTGTAACTTCAACTTGGCTTCAATAGCAGCCAGGGTCGTATTTCTGACAACTATTTTTCGGCTTTCGAAGTCATATAGTTACCTGCTTTTTGCGGTAGTCAGTCAGTGTAGTCAAAAAGTAGTCATTCAAGGTTTACAGGCTCAAACGGAGCATCATTTTACTCAGTAGTAGCCGTTAAAGTCCACAACACTTTTGTTGCAACTTTCGCAACGGTCTTGCGGAATGCAAACGCTATTAGATGGAGAACAGAATGCTGTGGACCCTGAAAGTTCTCCACCTCTGCTCGTACAAAAGATGGTAAAGCTTCCGTCATTTCCAAGGTTCCAGACAAAATTGTCTGTCTTTGGGTCCCTTCTATACGACCAAGATCACTAAACAGTCTCTCAGCAGATGGTGAAGATGCTTGAGCCGATAAAGCTGCCCGTGCAATACGGTTGAAGGGTACTGGACTCACTAGTGCAGTTTGTTGGTCTGCAACTTTCCAATATTTTAAAGCCATGTCAGGCTCCTGCCTGCCGTTTTCCTGCAATGTCGTGAACATTTCCCCCACGGAAAAGGCTCCACACGGCTTTAAGCTCTTCTTTTTGACTCATTAAAGATTTATCCGGCTCAATACTTTCACGTACAACAGCATGGCTCACGATAGTTTTGTACTCTTCCTTTTCAGTCTCCGCTTCCTTCATTGAAACTTTGATAATTGAACAGACGGCTTTATAAGTTTCCAATAGAAATTTGTCGACCGGCGTTTTGCTCGCAAAACACAAACGACCACCACATACATCTATTGAGCCTTGCAGCAGAGGCGATCCTATTTTTGTTATGGAGGTTTCAGTAGCCCACGCAAAAAAGACTGCCCTTACTGTTTGTAACATCTTAGGGTCAACGTCATCGGTGTTGTACGTCCCCATCTGTGACCTTGAAGCTTGGAAGCTGGTCCTCTTCTCGAAGTAATTGGTGATGACACCAGTTCAGTTTCGACGCCTGTATTGTTCTCTTTCTTGACGAAATATAGATTCTATCCTTTTCAACGGAGAAGAAGAAAGGTTCTGACGTTTAAGCTTGTCATAGAGTCTGACATGTTTGGTTTGATGGTGCTTAATTATGTTGGACGTAGAGAGATTTTGGTTCTTTGCCCCAACAAAGTCACAGACTATGCACTTAAAGCTTACTTTTGAACCAATTTTGGAGATACGAGCTGCTTGTGTGCTCCATATTGAGGATCGTGCTTGAGTTTTTCCGGATTTTTGTGTCTGTCGGCGCCTCATTTGCTGATTTCGCTGCTATTGAATGAGATTCTTGGCATTGATTTGAAGGTTTGTAGGTGATTGAGAGGGCGTTATAGCATGTTGTGTGTCTTCCTCCTCCCTAGGGACAGTTAATGATGCACCAGAAGTGTTTTTTGGCATCTCCAAATGTATTAAAGACACAAACAAGAAGCAAAGGTAGTCATTCTCAAAAGTAGGGAATCGCTCAAACTGGCTGGGAACACTACTGTTTCAAGGTGGTGAGAAATCGTTCTCTCGGCCGACGGCGGAGAGAAAAAACTTCAATGTTTGATCCCCGAAGATCATCTCACGGCGCATGTAGGCTCTATCGATTGTTCAAAATGCTTCTTTATATACGATGACTACTTTGACTGACTACTTGTCGAAAGAGGGAGTCAGTCAGTCATAGTCATGCCCATTTTCCTCCGTAGTCAGTCATTCACTAATACGGGCCTGATAGCAGCCAAACTCAGAAGTGCAAACCGCAGAGACGTGTAGCAATGAACCCGTAAGTTGTTCGCGTTGCGTTGAGCTCTTCCTTTTCCTAATTCATCATAAACAATCATGTGTAAAACAACTTGTGAGTTTTTAACAGCTGGTATCCCAGTGGTACATTTCCATTCACAGATCATCCAAACACTCAGAAACTAATTACTTGGGTTTTCTACTACGCCTAGACCTCTCTTTATTGCTACATCTATAATTGTTTTCGGGACTTCCACTATGGATTCAGATTGGTTTTTAGTCCCTTGGGATGATTGTGATTGAGACCTAGACACATTAGTACTCCCAACAGCATTCGTTTTTGCTTTCTTCGCTTTCGTTTGCTGCTTCTTTGCGGCAAACTTTTCCGTAAAACTCTATTTCCTCTTTTTCATGCAAGCAGAGGCCTTTTTAGGTGGTGAAACAACAGGCAGATCCACTTCTTCGTTGGGGGTCGAAAACGAAAGCCTTTTATTGCTTGTCTGAAGCTCTCTGGTGAGCTTTCATTCTTTTAGACAGGATGAAGATGGCATACCTCCAGCCGTGAGTGATTGAATGCCGGCCTTGATGTAATTTTGTGCTGCTTCAAGAGCAACGGGTCCGAGGTTCTCAGCCAGTTTGTCGAATTGATCAAATAGGGCTCTCCTGTCTGCCCATTTATAGTACGTCTGAACTTCTTTTTCCGCTCCTTTCGTGACCAAACACGCCACCTGACCATCGATATCATCTTTATCGGCTCCACTACTGATGGATTCGAGTCTGGCAGTTAGGGTCGATATGTTAACACATCCCGATTGCTCGCGGTGTGGAGCAACGCCTTTGGCGAAAAAACCGGAGGCTCACGAAGACGTTCGGAATCTTCCCCTCGACAGGGCAGCACAGCGAACGGAGCACTCTGGGAATGACACAGCTAAGCCGGGTGTAAATCCGAGGTCAAACCACCACGACAAGCGTCGGAGCGTTAGGGTGATTAGTAGTCCGTAGAGATCCACGTGCTCACATGGTCACGAGATGAGTCCTCGAAAGAGAGTAGCACGGCAACGACAAGGTGATGGAAACGGGCCACTGAGAACAGGGCAAAAAGGCAAACCCAAAAAGGGGAGAAAGCAAACCACCAGAGTGGGGAAAAGAGAGAGAGAACAAAGCAAACCCAATACAGGGGCGAGTATACGACAATAGGTCGGAAAGAGACACAAGAATAGTGGTTATACTCTGAGCGCCACAAGGGTGGGTAACTATACGTGAACAACGCAGTCGTCACTCTACTTGGAGGTGAACAATCCGCGAAGGCATGATAGGTAGAGCCAGAAGCCCTTGCTTGGCAAGGGGCAGTTAACTTGGGGGAGCGGTGCTCAACCCTCTAAGTACTGAGCTCGGCGCACCACTGACAGTGGGTGCGCCGGGCAAAATAATCTATAAAATATCTAAGTAAATACAGCAATGCTGGGTGCACTGCCTCTGGCATATCCGTGCTACACGTGTGCTATTCACACCCGCTAAGCCACGCCTCGAGCCGTGCAATCCACGTGTACATGTGTGGAAATTACCTCAGCGAGGCGACACGCTAATAGCGGTGTAGCTCATATATATCTACTAACGCATGATGCGGGAATGAACAAAGTACCTCAAATCGCTTCCAAGGAGTGTTGTCCTTCATATCCCCCTCCTTAAGAGTGAGCCACGCCATCGCGATGGCGGGTCAAACTCCCAACCGTGGGCATAAAAGCGCATCCCCGAAGTCTTCGGATTCCATCTCGCCTCGCGAAGACCAAGTCACTACCATTCGACAGTGCCAACCTCGCTCCAACGACGATCAATCCTGTTCACAACAGTCTGCTTCTCGCTCTCGCGGTGTTACTACAAACCTTCCCGTTCCTCGAGTACCTCGCGCGATGAGCGGTCAACCTCCGAACTCGGGATACTTCTCCGGATTTCTTTCCATGCCTCTTCCGCAAAGCGGCAATGCTTCTGGGGCGTCCCAGGGACTCAACGCCAGCGGCGGGCACATCCTTCCTCCAGGGCAGCATTCCCAAGGTCACGTCATGCATGAAGTGCCGTGGCCTTTTACGACGAGCTCGCCGGGCTAAACCCCCGCGTTCATGCGCATATCTTCCGGACTGCTCCGTGGTTTCATCCGACAGCCGTTTTCAACGAGGAGCTTATCGTGTCCTATGCGGACGGTACTGATCGCCTTCCCGGGGATCTTCCGGCGCTAGTCACCACTTCGTGGGATTGGCGACAAAGGGTTGCCGTTCCTCCTCACACAATGTTGCGGCGTTCCGGCGAGTCGCTGGCTTCTGCTCAGGCGGCATTGGTTCGCTTGGGTTATGCGCGGCAGAGCCGGGCGAACTTCGAGTTCCCAATTCCTGATTCCATCAGCTTTGATCTCCTGTTGTACCGTACACAAGGCGAGATTTCGTACTGCGCCCGCTTGGCGGTGGTTGAGACTTGCCCCCGGAGAGGACGTTTTAATGTACGCCAGGAGGCGGTGTGTTGGATTCATCCAATCATCCGGGCGGAGTTCAGGTATCTTCGCCAGGAGTCCCGTTCGCGGTGGTTACAGAACTCCATCCGCAATGAGCGTCGTGCGCGTTCCCGTTTCGGGTTTCTCGTCCCGTATCAAAACACGGAGATCAATCGAATCCGGCACAATCGCCGGCTGGGCCGTTACGTTCCAATTCCCACTTGGTGGTCCTCGGTGGAGGTGTGTCGCGGGTGCTACGTAGAGTTGCCCCCGGTCCTCTCCTATCTGGGCTCCTGCCTTATCGAGGATCCGTATTCCGGACTGTGGTCCGTGGTGCTCACCGAGTGGGCAATCCGCAACATGGCTTATCTCCTATGGGAAGTATATGACCAGTATCGACTGTGGTATGTTCCGCCTCGCCTTCGTGCGTGCATCCGATAACTCTCGTTGTGGATCCCTCTGGGAGGTGAAAACAATGCCGAAGAAGTTCGTGGGCTCCTCGACGTAGTCGACCGAGTTGATTGGGCCAGCGTGCCCTTCGCTCAGAGCGGCCGCGGTCACGAGGACGGCGGTTTCGACTGGTCTCCGGGACGACGCACGTCATTGGCGGGAGACTTCATCTTTTTGAATCTCTGGGAGGTGCAAGAGATCACCGCAGCTGAAGCGGCAGCTCTCCGGATGGCTCCGAGGTATATCCCTTACGGGCATCCCGTTGGCTTCGTCGACGCTGACGATTTTTACCACGCCTACGGCGGTGACGACGACCAAATGATGGACGACGAACCCGACGTGGGGTATGATGACGACGTATTCGAAGAGGTTCCTTCCGCCAACGCGGCTGAGCCGACCTCCAATGACACGGCAGCGCCGGGAATGGCGACGGCTGAGCCGGTGAATTCACCCGCGCCCGAACCTTCGTCGGCAGGTGCCATGGTGGCTTCCCTTCCGGACGAACCAGATGTGATCGAGGTGCCTGCCGTCCTCCCCTCTGGGGGTGGAACCGGTGAGGCGGCTGTGAACGCTCATTTCCTCCGAGGAGTTGGGCTTTCCGCAACTGTCGCGAGCGGGGACGTCGCCGCAATGCGGGACGCGTTGGCTGCACGCCTTACTTGCGGATCCAATCCCAGCGATGGGGGTACTGGTGACGGCGCTCCGGGCCCTTCCAACCAAGGGTCGGGAGCTTAGTCCATCTTCCTCCTGATTCCCGCTATGCGGTGTTGTTGTAGGATATAGCCTTGATGGCCATTAAACCTACTTCCGTCTATGACGTATATTTTTCCTTTTCCAAGTGCTAGCTTCGTCTTCTCCCACTCTCAACTTCCTTCTTGGTGAGCTAGCGTCTTCCCCTTCGGGGCGTGTTATCCCACTTGGGCGTTGACAATTGTCGCCGGGAGACCCGTGAGAGTACGCCGATGGTACTGCACCACTTTCGATCGTGGGAGATGCTCGATTGGCTCATCCGAGTCAGCCTCGGGTCCGTAGCCGTATTAACGTACGAGATACTGTATGTACCCCAACGGGTGGTATGAGTGTTCCATTATGTGGTCGACTACGAACTCCTGTCGGAAGACTTCCCGGCCTTGCCGTGTGATTACGACATCCTGCTTCGGAGAGCTCTCCGGTGGCTTTACCGTGTGTGGCACTGCGTCGGTGTTTTGGTTAGACCGTGTTGTGTCCAACAAGGTTGGTGGCACTGCTCCTTCGCGGTGTCGTCCCCCACTTAGGTCGATTGTCACGCGTCTGGCGGTGTCGGTGTTCCCGATCCCTTGGTTTGGTAGAGTTCCTTCTCCCGCGGGAGTCCCAAGTGGGCGTGCCGCAAGTTTGCGTGGTAGCGACCGTTTCGACGGAGTTGTGTGTGGCGTCGAACGCGATTGCGTCAACGGTAACCCTGATTGAACCGGCCTTGCCGTGGTGGCACGTGACGTTGTCAACGGGTGGCCGTCATTGGTCTGCGCCATGGCGTGTTCCGCCTCCGTATGCACGGGAGGTTTCAGCTCGGTTTCTTGACGTGGTTCGCTCGCTGAGCTGATCTCCCTTACAGGTGTAGTCTGTGTGCTACGGTTGGCACTTCCCTGCTGGGCATTTAGCGACGTGTCCACGGTGTGGCCCGCCTCAGACGTGTTGGGCGACTTAGTCTCCGACGACTCTTCTCCGTCTTGGACGTGCGAGCTCAACGGCGCCTTTGGCGGTGTTTCCACTCCTCTATGCGACGTAGTCACTCCCGGCGCGCTATGCGGCGTAGGCAACGGCTTCGCCGGTAACGACTGAGTCTCCTTGGTCCTGTCTTGCACGGCGGTAGTATCTGGTGACAATTTTGCTTCTGCGTTGATGCGCGGCGACCGTGACGAGACGCCGGGCTCCCGAGAGGGCTTTGATTGCGCATTATCGGTGTCTCTCTTCCGTGCCACACGGTGTTCCTCACGCGACAGCGCGGAAGCATGACGATGAACGAGTCTCTCTCCCTCCTTAGATGCAGCGACATGGGGAGTGGGTGTCAAAGAGCAAATGCGGCGAATCATTACGCCAGGTGGCGAGGCTTCAGACAGCGAAGTACCAGGGCGCGTAGAGTCCGAGAACATCGGCATATCTGAGAGTTCCCTACTAGAGTGTCGTACCTCCCTAGGGCGGTCAATCGGGGGTGGGTCCGGTGTGTCCGTAGTGTTTGTTTCCGCTTCTGCGGTAGAATGTCTACTTGATGGGTCGTTTCCCGCAGGCGAGGGTGCAAAAACCATGCGATCGCGGGAAATGCGTTCGTGTTGCTGACCCATCTTCCCTACGACAGTTTCGGATTCCACAGCAATTGTCTTAAAGGGACTGTCGGCGACGGGTGAGAGCTTGTGGCGCTTCTCCTTGCCTGGGTACCAATACTCCTTACGGCTGAACACATAGTCCCCTTCTTTAAGGGCGAGTGGTCTTCGAGGGGCTCGCTGATCGAAATCACGCTTATATGCGGCTTGTGACCGGGCCATTGACCGTTGTGCTGCAGGGACCAGCTTGGTAAGCCATGTCTTCCAGGTTTCCCTGTATCCCTTCGTCGAAGGAAATTGATCCAGCGTTGGCTGTGCTTCGAGCGCCACGGGCGGTGGGGTGCGAGACAGAACCAATTCAAATGGAGTCAATCCCGTAGTACGGTGTACCTGAGTGTTGTATGCGAATGTTAGCGCATCGGTGAACAGATCCCACGTGGTGGGGTGATCGGATACGTATGAACGGAGTGCTGCTGACAGTGTCCGGTTAAACCGTTCAGCCTGCCCATTACACTGGGGGTGGTAGGTTGTCGTGAAGAGATTCTTGACATCCAGAATTCTGCATACATCCCCGAAGAACCGGAAGGCAAACTGTTTCCCGTTGCCGGAGAGTAGATTCATCGGTAGACCGTAGACGAATGCCCAATAGGTGACGAATGCTTGCGCAACCGTCAGTGACGTGATTCTCCGTAAGGGAACGGTACGAACGAGCTTCGAGAAACGATCCGTGATCACGAGTAGAAATTTGTTACGCCACTTAGTAGCGAGGAAGGGTCCCAAAATATCGATAGCTACGAATTCCAGGGGCGCCCTTACGGGGAAGAGCTTCAACTTCGTCGCATGGCGGCGAAGCTTGACGCGATTCCGAGCACACTCGGGGCAGAACCGCACAGTTGCGTAGCAATCCACAGCCATTGCTGGCCAGTAGAATTTCCTTCGCAATGTAAGGTACAGTTTCTGTCCTCCGACGTGGCCACTAAGTTTGGCATAGTGTGATAAGTGTAACACCCGAGATGGTAGGGCGTGTGGCACCACTATTTGTGGGTTTCCAGTTACCGTACGAACGAGATATCCAATATCATTTACCCGAAAGGGGAGATCAGCTCTTCCATTGAGTTGCGCCCGAATCTTCGTGCAGTAGGGATCGCTGAATTGTTCCCTAACCATCTCCTCCGTTGTGACGGGTACGAAGTTCCCTGGTAGGGGGTTCGCACTTTCGCTGACAGCGAGTAGGTCATCAAGTTCCTGGTCAAAATCCAATTCGTCTGGACATTCCTCTTCGATATCATCCAGTTCACCTGCGGTGTAGTCGTCAACTGCGAAGCAGGGTATTCTTCGTCATCAACGGTTAACGCTTCCCCTGTGGTTGGTAGGCGAGAAAGGGCGTTGGCTTGTGTATTGTTGGCGCCTTTCTTGTAGGGGACGTCGAAGTCGAACTCTGCAAGACGCAGTCTCCAACGCATTAAGCGGCCTAAAGGCTCCGATATGGAGAGTAGCCATCTCAATGATGAGTGATCCGTGTAAACGGTAAAATGAGCACCCATGAGGTAGGGGCGTATTGTGCATAATGCCCACACTACTGCAAGACATTCCTTCTCCGAGACGGAGTAATTCTTCTCACGCATCTTTAACGAACGGGACCAGTACCCAATTGGCTTGCGTTCCCCCTCTGGGGTGGTTTGAAACAAGGCGCAGCCTACCTGGTAGTCACTAGAATCCGTGTTTACGGTATATGAAAGTCCCGGTTTCGGTAGTGACAACACTGATGCCGTGGTTGCAGCCTCTTTGAGAGAGTTAAAGGCGTCCGTCTGAGTGGACGTGAATGGGTCCAACTTAGGCGATTGACCCTCCCGCAGAAGCGCGTTGAGAGGTGCCGCAATGTCCGCGAAGTTAGGAATAAACCGTCTATAGACGTTGACTAATCCTAGGAAGGATCTCAGTTCAGTCTGGGTAGTCGGTTCCGTGGCCTGTTTCAGCGACTTCACACGAGCTTTCTCGATCATGACACGTCCTGGACGGATTATGTGACCCAGATACTTGACAGTATCCGTGAAGAATTCGCATTTCCTCAGCTTGAGTGTCACTCCGACGTCCCGTAACGTGGCCATTATGTCTCTCACATGTGTGAGGTGATCATCCAGATTATCTGAGAATACAATGACGTCGTCAAGGTAGACGAGACAAGTACGCCACTTAAAGCGGGCCAGTAGGATATTAATAGCAAGCTGAAAAGTAGCGGGAGCATTTGTTAAACCAAAGGGCATCCGTTTAAAACGGTAGAGGCCAGAATGGCAGACAAACGCTGTCTTGTCCTGATCCTGCTTTTTCACTGGAACCTGCCAGTGTCCCCAGTTAGCATCCAAGGCCGTGCATACGGTAGCATTTCCGAGAGAATCGATGTATTCATCCATACGTGGAATATGGTACACGTCCTCGACAGTAAGAGCGTTTAGACGATGATAGTCGATGCAGAAGAGCCAGGAACCATCCGGTTTCGGAGCCAGTACCACGGGTGATGCCCACGGCGAATGTGCCGGTTCTATAACTCCTGCACGGAGCATCTTGTCCACCTGAAATTGCTTTTCTTCTCTGGCCTTGGGCCCTGCTCTGTAAGGATGTTGGGCTACTGGCCGAGAGTTCGGAAGGAGATCAATCCGGTGTTCCGGGGTATTTATCTCTCCAAGAGAACCATCACACATTGTGTCGTATTCACGAAGCATATCGCGCAGTCGTTTGCTGTTTGTCTCCGGAACATGTCCGAGGTCGAGTTCTTCTAATTCGTTCACTGGCTCCAATTGGTCCTTCGTCGGAACGCGTGTCTTCTCTTTCTTAACAGGTTGCTGACCTGAGAGACTCGGCGACGGAGACGAATGAGATTCAGACTCCTCCCCCTCCTTAGAGTGGAAGATTCCGAGCACATCGGCAGCAGTCATCTTCATCGGTACCAACGCAGTTGGATGCGGCATGACCGAGCCAATCACTTGGTTTTTCACCAGATACTGGGTTGTTTTGCCTAGATTGGCTATCAACACGTATAACGGATTATCCGGTTCCACCTGGACCACTCCATTAGCAATGGCGAGAGAGTATTTATCATACAATGACGGCAATGGCTGGACGATTCGTAAGCCGTGTTGACGGGAGTTCACCTGTAACCAGACTTGAGACTGTGGAGGCACGCGTGTCGCGGAGGCAACACGAAGCTTCGTAGATTCCCGAGAACTCGGTGGAGCTTTTTGCGCCGCAGGTAGAGGTCCATGCTTCTTGGAGGCATGCCTCTTGGAAGCATGCCTCAAAGGACGACGAACAATCGGCACGGACGAACCATCTTCTATTTCAACACGCTTCTGGCGGGGCATAATGGCATCGACAAAGCGGTCGCAAAAGTCACAACCCAAAATGACTGAGGCGGCCAGGGACCGACAAACGACAAAGTCGAGCTTCAACCCCATGAGCCCAAGCGGATTATCAACTCGATGTATCCTACCGTGGAGAGCGGGTTGTTATTCGCGTCAGCGACGTCAGGAATGTCGCCACGGCGAATGTGTGACCGCAAGGCGGGTGGCAATGCTGTCTCAACAATGAAGGTCGGACCTGCGCCTGTATCTAATACAGTGAAATAACGCACCATAAACTGGGGTGACAGGCCAAGGTCTGCATAGACCTTGTAATTGCGTTTGGCCATCACCATAACTCTATCCGGGAACCTGTTATTTCTTACCCGTATCCACAGTCGACGAAGAACACCAAGGTGTTCTGAGTTCACGTCTTCGACGGCCTGTTTCCTCGAGAGGATTCGGACCTGGGAGCGAGGCAGGGACGCCTCGGGCGCCTACAGCCTCAACTCTGAGGGGCCCTCTCCAAGAGAGGAGGCTCCCACAATTAGTTTTTCTGAGCAGATTCCGGCTGAAGCGAGTGCTCAGTGTTCTGAACCATTGATGCCTGGACACCAGTGGCAGAAGCGTCCGCAGTAGCGGTTGAATTTCTCTCGAGAGGGGTACGGGGGTGAGAGGTCACCATGTTCTGGGCAATCGGAGCCGCAATTGTGCGTGGAATATCCATCTTCGCGCGGATGTACGATGCCATCGGAACAGAAGCCTTCTCCTCCGGTGAGAGGGATTCGTAGTTGGCAATGACCTGTGCCCATTCACGCATGGGTAAAACGCACTGCAGAGAAGTATGCCCTCGCGTATAGCAGAGGTGACAGATCAATCCAACAATGGCATTGACGTTCCGAGTATTCGAGAATCGCACCGCTGGGTGGGTAACTTGGCACTATTTGTGTGTCTCGTTCCGACCTAATGTCGTATACTCGCCCCTGTATTGGGTTTGCTTTATTCTCTCTCTCTTCCCCACTCTGGTGGTTTGCTTTCTCCCCTTTTTGGGTTTGCCTCTTTCCCCTGTTCTCAGTGGCCCGTTTCCGACAACTTGTCGTTGCCGTGCTACTCTCTTTCGAGGACTCATCTCGTGACCGTGTGAACACGTGGATCTCTACCGACTACTAATCACCCTAAAGCTCCGACGCTTGTCGTAGTGGTTTGACCTGGGATTTACACCCGGCTTAGCTGTGTCATTCCCGGAGTGCTCCGTTCGCTGTGCTGCCCTGTCGAGGGGAAGATCCCGAACGTCTTCGTGAGCCTGCGCTTTTACCGCCAAATGCGTTGCTTCACAAGTGGTCTCCCGACTTAGAAACAACTAGTTTTGTCGGAACATTTACTCGTGAATTCACTCTTGGCGAGGTTAGTCGTTTTGCCTTTGTCTCCATTTGGAAGTTTATTGGAAGTCCAGGCCAATTGGCTGTCGATTATCCCGTTGTACGGTTGTTCTTATCATGACTCTGTCAGATCGTCCGAAGACACGCAGTCAGACCGAAAGATCGGATCCGCCACTTCCGTCACGGATCCCCAACCGTTCACGGTCCCGGACCGAAGGGATGCCGGCTACTGAAGCTGTGCCGAGGAACACTCGACATCCGCCCACGTCGTTGATCAACCCTCATCGACGTGATGGACCGGCTCCTGCCGTTGCTGGTCCCGCCCCTGAGGCACCTCTGAGGGCTACTGTCAATGACACCCCCCACTTAACTGTGGAAGAGAAGCTCCGCTCCACGCGGGCTGCCCATGCTACCCTTGCTAAGGAGTTGTCGCTACTTCGGAAGAAGGTGGATGACACTGCTTTGCAGGACTTTTCTGAGGATCTCCGCGTATTGCGTGGTGATGTCAACTCCCTCTTGGAAGCTTTCGGAGGACCCGCTAATTTCGTGGAGGACGTGGCTGAGAAATTTACTCGCCTCCGCGGCCGTCTAGAAACGGTGGAACAAACCGTCCTGGTTGGAGCCAATAGCACGGCTGAGCCGGTTGCCATTTCACACCGTGACAAGAAGGTCAGTGGATCCAAAGCACGCAAGGAGCGGAAGAACTACGACTCTGATTCGTCAGCATCTTCTCTTTCTTCTCGCCGGTCAACCGGGTCTGATTCGTTCGACTCGTCGGTAGAAGAAGCCTCTCGTGAGCGTTCGTCACGCTCAAAGCGGTCATCAGCCACCCAAGGTGTGATACGCGCCCCTTCGAAGGGAAGGAAGCACTCCTGATTGAAGGAGTTGAAGCCTACCAATCTGCTCTACAAAAAGCTGTTGTCATACCGGTATCACCGTTTGGAGGACTCCTCATTGGATAGAACTCCCCGTGGGACGGTAAAGGTCAAAGACTGTATCAAACGGATGCAGGTGTCGCTCCGTAATCAACTGTTGACAGGCGATGATCCCATCTTGGTGTTGGATTTCCTATCACGCTTTGTAGCGGAAGCCCACATCCTTGGGATGAATGAAGGACACGCGTTTGTCGCGCTGCCCTATTTTCTACGCGGACTTGCGGAAGATCAGTACAACTCTGTAGGAGGTTCATCGCGCGCCTCTGAAGGAGGGGTTACTTGCTGGCCTGAAGCAGTTCAGTATCTACTGAGGTCCTATGCCACTGGTACCGCATCCAGTCGGCTATCCTCGCTCTGAGAGACACCAAACAACGCCCCGGCGAAACGGAAACCGATTAATCGGTGCGCCTGAATAAAGCCTTCCACCGTTGTGGTAATGTTTATTCCGCTCAAGAGCGTTGTACCATGTTCGTTGATGGACTAGACCCGGCTATACGGACCCTAGTGGCCCGTCGCCGTGAAGAAAACCGTAAGACTACGTACTTGGAACTGGTGCAGTATGCACGCGCCGAAGGCGATGCGCTACGCGCACGAGTCCCGGGTACCCGGTTGAAGTCCGCTAAAGCGTTGATGTTGGAATCAAGAACCCCTTCTGCGTCAATGCTGGCTGAAAAACACTCCAATAAGGAGTATGATCAGGTGCACTTTGCCCGTAACGACGTGCTTTCAATCCCGACAACGGAGCTTCCCTCAACCACGGATGCTTCGTTTCAAACGGCTCCGGACAATACACTGCTGTATACAGATTCAAACCGAGTTCGAGCGCCTCGACTGTCATATGAGAACGGTGGAACCCGGGCTTCACGGCCTGGCTGGCAAGTTTCCCGCCTAGCGGTGCGATTCTCGAATACTCGGAACGTCAATGCCATTGTTGGATTGATCTGTCACCTCTGCTATACGCGAGGGCATACTTCTCCGCAGTGCGTTTTACCCATGCGTGAATGGGCACAAGTCATTGCCAACTACGAATCCCTCTCACCGGAAAAGAAGGCTTCTGTTCCGATGGCATCGTACATCCGCGCGAAGATGGATATGCCACGCACAATTGCGGCTCCGATTGCCCAGAACATGGTGACCTCTCACCCCCGTACCCCTATCGAGGGAAATTCAACCGCTACTGCGGACGCTTCTGCCACTGGTGTCCAGGCATCAATGGTTCAGAACACTGAGCACTCGCCTCAGCCGGAATCTGCTCAGAAAAACTAATTGTGGGAGTCTCCTCTCTTGGAGAGGCGCCCTTAGAGTTGAGGCTGAAGGCGCCCAAGGCGTTCTTCCCTCGCTCCCAAATCCGAATCCTCTCGAGGAAACAGGCCGTCGAAGACGTGAACTCAGAACACCTTGGTGTTCTTCGTCGACCGTGGATACGGGTAAGAAATAACCGGTTCCCGGATAGAGTTATGGTGATGGCCAAGCGCAATTACAAGGTCTATGCCGACCTTGGCCTTTCACCCCAGTTTATGGTGCGTTATCTCACTGTATTAGATACAGGCGCAGGTCCGAACTTCGTTGTTGAAACATCATTGCCACCCGCCTTTCGGTCACACATTCGCCGTGGCGACATTCCTGACGTCGCTGACGCGAATAACAACCCGCTCTCCACGGTAGGATACATCGAGTTGATAATCCGCTTGGGCTCATGGGGTTGAAGCTCGACTTTGTCGTTTGTCGGTCCCTGGCCGCCTCAGTCATTTTTGGTTGTCACTTTTGCGACCGCTTTGTCGATGCCATTAGGCCGCGCCAGAAGCGTGTTGAAATGGAAGATGGTTCGTCCGTGCCAATTGTTCGTCGTCCTTTGAGGCATGCCTCCAAGAAGCATGTAACTCTACCTGCGGCGCAGGAAGCACCACAGAGTTTTCGGGAATCTACGAAGCTTCGTGTTGCCTCCGCGACACGCGTGCCTCCAGAGTCTTAAGTCTGGGTACAGGTGAACTCCCGTCAACACGACTTACGAATCGTCCAGCCATTGCCGTCATTGTATGATAAATACTCTCTCGCCATTGCTAATGGAGTGGTCCAGGTGGAACCGGATAATCCGTTATACGTGTTGATAGCCAATCTAGGCAAAACAACCCAGTATCTGGTGAAAAACCAAGTGATTGGCTCGGTCATGCCGCATCCAACTGCGTTCGTACCGATGAAGATGACTGCTGCCGATGTGCTCGGAATCTTCCACTCTAAGGAGGGGGAGGAGTCTGAATCTCATTCGTCTCCGTCGCCGAGTCTCTCGGGTCAGCAACCTGTTAAAACAGAGAAGACACGCGTTCCGACGAGTTACGACCAATTGGACCCAGTGAAGGAATTGGAAGAACTCGACCTCGGACATGTTCCGGAGACACACCGTAAACGACTGCGCGATATGCTTCATGAATTCACAACAATATGGGATGGTTCTCTCGGAGAGATAAATACCACGGAACACCGGATTGATCTCCTTCCGAACTCTCGGCCAGTAGCCCAACATCCGTACAGGGCAAGGCCCAAGGCCAGAGAAGAAGAGCAATTTCAGGTGGACAAGATGCTCCGTGCAGGAGTTATAGAACCGGCACATTCGCCGTGGGCATCACCAGTGGTACTGGCTCCAAAACCGGATAGTTCCTGGCGGTTCTGTATCGACTATCGTCGTCTAAACGCTCTTACCCTCAAAGACGTGTACCCTATTCCACGTATGGATGAATACATCGATTCTCTCGGGAATGCTACCGTATTCACGGCATTGGATGCTAACTGGGGATACTGGCAAGTTCCAGTGAGAAAGCAGAATCAGGACAAGACAGCGTTTGTCTGCCATTCTGGCCTCTACCGTTTTAAACGGATGCCCTTTGGTTTAACAAATGCTCCCGCTACTTTTCAGCTTGCTATTAATATCCTATTGGCCCGCTTTAAGTGGCGTACTTGTCTCGTCTACCTTGACGACGTCATTGTATTCTCAGATAATCTGGATGATCACCTCACACATGTGAGAGACATAATGGCCACGTTACGGGACGTCGGAGTGACACTCAAGCTGAGGAAATGCGAATTCTTCACGGATACTGTCAAGTATCTGGGTCACATAATCCGTCCAGGACGTGTCATGATCGAGAAAGCTCGTGTGAAGTCGCTGAAACAGGCCACGGAACCGACTACCCAGACTGAACTGAGATCCTTTCTAGGATTGGTCACCGTCTATAGACGGTTTATTCCCAACTTCGCGGACATTGCGGCACCTCTCAACGCGCTTTTGCGGGAGGGTCAATCGCCTAAGTTGGAACCATTCACGTCCACTCAGACGGAAGCCTTTAACTCTCTCAAAGAGGCTGTAACTACGGCACCAGTATTGTCACTATCCAGACCGGGACTTTCATATACCATGGACACGGATTCTAGTGACTACCTGGTAGGCTGCGCCTTGTTTCAAACCACCCCAGAGAGGGAACGCAAGCCATTTGGGTACTGGTCCCGTTCATTGAACGTGCATGAGAAGAATTACTCCGTCTCGGAGAAGGAATTTCTTGCAGAGGTGTGGGCGTTATGCACACTACGCCCCTACCTCATGCGTCTGTGTTCTCTAAATGCTAGTTTTCGGCGAGAGTCGCTCAGAATTTGGCAAGGGTCGTCCAGTAAATTTCTTGGAAAACTACCTTGTGCTGCGTTTCCAAGTTCTGCAGAAAATTGCTTGGGTCGCCCAGTATTGGTCCGCAGGAAATACTCCGTGGTATTCCGGTCGCGCTAGTTTGCTCTGCCAGGATTAACTGCGCAGTTTTCCACCAAGTGCAGTTTCAGTTTTCACATTGGGTGCACATTAAACGTCTCAATAAGTGGAATACTCGCATCTACCCTATGGAATAGTAGCGCTAGTTCCGATGCTTCCTATTCAACCAGAGTTTCCCTTATTTGTATCTATTCACCTATCTGATGCCTATCGTAATCGCTATTCTAATTCCTATTCACTACATTAGCAGAGCTCTATTCAATGGCATCGGCGAGCGTCAACCTCGCCAGGTTCGTGCTCGCCAGTACCATTGAACGGCGCTTTGCGCGAGCATTTAAGCAGAGAATGCGAGCCGACCTGCGAACTGCAGTACCGCCATGAGGCGAAGCGCCTCATGGCGATACTGTACTACTCGGTTTGTGCGTCGCATGTCAGTTCGCTCATCGAACGTAGCGCTCACCGCCTCGCAAAACGTTCGAAATTAGTTTTACCTGTATTGGGATCGGAAAGAAAGCGAGTTGTCAGTATTCCCAATCTGGAGTGTAGAGTATTACTCTTGTGAGAAACGTACGGCATATCAGAGTGCTATCTCTTTCTAAGAAAAAAAGTCAGTAGTATCACCATGAGCTCCCTGTGTTCAACGGCTAAGAAAATGAAACAAAAAGTTAGATTACTGAAAAACGCAGTTCCCAGAAAGAGTAGATCAACAAGACGCACCAGTAACATGAACGCATTCAAGGGATTGAGGCACCGTTGACCATCCCCATATTCCCCTAGTCGCCACACGGACAGCATAGGAAACAATCCTTTACCTGTTAAGCAAGGAAATGATGGAAAAAATGTCAGAATCAAACCAAGAAGAAACCATCATGCCATGAAAACATAGCCAACTTACCATTAATAATCACTCGTTCTGCCCCGTACACGTAACGCACGTGCCCACTATTAGACCAACGTCTTATGCAATCGCATCGAAATGGCTTACCTGCGAATCAATACAATGCCGCTTCAAATGTCAGAAAAAAAGCAGAAAGTGACCAATCTCGCTTTCCCAAAGTTTAAACTTACCATTACGCAGTCTTCTGTACAAAACCATTCCGCATCGTGGCACATTCCTCGCGCTCTCCAACAACAGTACCTGTGTTCAACGGCGAAGAAGATAAAATAACAAGTTTGAATACTTAGAAACGCGTTTCCCAACACACTATTTCAACAAGACGTACCAAGAACATGAACGCATTCAAGAGATTGAGGCACTGCGACTATAGGAGTATGCGGATGGTCAGCTGTGCTACCGTTGACCATAAGCATACTCGTATAGTCGCAAAACGGGAATCATAAGAAACAATTTTTTACCTGTTCAGCAATGAAATGATGAAGTGCACGTCAGAATCAAGCCAGAAAGAAACGAACCCGCAATGAAAACATAGCCAAATTAACATTTGGAATCACTCATGCTGCCTCGTACACGTAACGCACTCGCTGACCATTAGACTACGCGCAGATGCACATCGAGAAGCGTTTATCTGCGAAGGAATACAATTCCGATTAAAATGTCAGAAACGAAGCATAAAGTGACCAACCTCGCTTTCCCAAACTTACCATTACGAACTCTTCTGTACAGACCAGTTCCGAATCGTTTCAGAAATATTAGTAGTTGGTTCAGAAGTATGAAGCGTGGAAGAATAACCTTACCAAAGAACCCAAACTTACGCACCTCAGCCAAAGGAGATTCTAAGAAATGGTTCATTCAACTTTCTAATCGCATGATGTCCGACGTCATGCGATAAGGAAGTGAAAGAACTGTTTCGGAAAGCGTCAATCATGTTTTGCGCACCGCGCTCGAGAAACCGAACGAAACGGAGCAGATATCACCTTCGTCGAAGCGGAATGGGAAAACGTAGTCAGCTTCGGATGAAAATGGGAGAGAACGTCGTTTTCAAACGTACCAGAAGCCAGTGACGTACATCAGCATCAACTGGGACGCTGACCCGGACGACGATCCCAGTTCATGGAGGAGGTGAGGCCACAGAGAATTTTACGCGTCGTCGGCCGAGATCGGACAAGTGTACAGATATATCGTTGTCAATCGACAGAATTATTTTCAGTGGGAGATAATCAGAGTTGAACCGTGGCGTCAAGGTCGACGTGTCCATGCGTTTTTCTTTTGAACAAAAGCACGTGATTTAAACTCAAATCTATTTTCCACTCCTTCCCCTGTCCTCAGCATCCTCCCCACCGTCCTTCCGTCTTCCGCTTCTCTACCGTGCTTGTTACCTTCCTCTTTTCTCAGGCCTTTCCCTCCATTATGGTTTACTACTGCAGGCACAAACAGCGTGGTTGTCCGTTCATGGCGCGAGGAGTGTTGTCGCTTCAGAGACACGTCAGTCAGTGTCCTCACCGTCACAAAGCCATTCCATACGGTGAGCACTGCATTCGACGGAGCAAGCGTTTCAAGTTATCTGCCCCACCTTCAAACGCTTCTTCTCCGGAAACCGTTACAGCTCCCTGCCATACTGCCGAGTGTCTCTCTCTCTCAGAGAAATGGAGGTCTCCGTTCCACCGGAACGTCCGGAACCAGACCAAATTGAGTGGAGTTCTAAACCTCCGTCACCCTCTCCTCCACCCTTTGAAAACTCAATTGGAAACGACTCTACTCCTCCACCTTCCGAAGAGTCGCTCGGCGCTCTTCACATGGATTATCTTACCGTCTGTCTCGATTTTGTAGCCTCCAACCTTGGTCACCGTGAGGCAGACGAGCTCATTGGTCTTCTTCGGAACCCCCGCTTCTCGCAGAAGCGCTTCAAAGAAACCATCACCAGTTCCAAGCGCTGTACGGAACTCAAGAACGCTATCTTCGAACGATATGCTTCCAACGATGGATTCAAACGAACCTCTATCTCCCCGCAAGGATATAAGTTCAGCGCCACTCTCTACACAAGAGACCCAATTGAGACCCTCCTCAAGCAGCTCTAGTTGGCTAACAGCGAAAACACCTTCGTCCATTCTATCCCCCAGACCCACTCCGCAAAAATTTCTTATCCCATGTCCACAACTCTCGCAAGAGACGCCACCTCCAAGCTGAAGGAAGTGGTAAAGGGCTCCTTGGATAACAGAATAGTTTGGCATACTCAAGAAATAAGTTTCAGTTAATCTTTCGTAGGTCTTCTGGAGTTGTTCGCCGATAAGTCTTCAACACCTCTAAAGCAAACTTCGGTCACCGCCTATGCCCTTCACCTCGTTTTCCTCAACTTCTCCGACCATCTACACCGCAAATTTATCCGCGAGGACCTCATGGTAGTTGCGTACTTCCCTACAGCTCTCGAAAAAGTTTCTCCGTCACATGCAGATGCCATGCCCCTCGTTTCCAACAAATCTCTCCGCGATGCAAGGATACAGATTCTGCATCACTGCCTTCGTCGTATTCTAGAGCCTATTATAATCCTTGCATTGAAAGGAATTGAGTTCACCGGGAAAGACAAAGTCCATGGAGTATGCCATCTACTGTTGGCAAGTTACGCGCACACATACCTGAAGCAAAGGATATTTTGTCTATTCTTCATGGCACAAAGACCGGACGCCCCTGTCACAGATGCCAGGTGCCACGCTCAGCTTTATCCAGTGATATGCCTACCTCTTTCTCCTTGCGCACACGGAACCAGACAAAACGACTAAGGGAAACATATTCCGCAGACTTGAAAAATGCAGAGCAAGAAGACCTTGAACGACGTCTCCGTCGAGCTAGAGACAGAAGAGCTCAGGCAGATTCTCTGATGCGCTCCAACTCCGTATCTCTTACCCCATCTTTTCTAGAAAGCCCTTTCATCCTTCGTTTGATCCCAGGACTTTCTCCTTACAGCCTCTTTTCCTTCGAGCCGTTGCACAACCTTCATCTTGGCATATCAAAGCTCATTAAAACAGCCACCATTGAACGACTTCAGTCACACACGCTGTTAACAACCATAGAAGCAGCTGCACCGCGCTCCTTCCGAACAGTTCGCACGCAACTTCTAAACCATGCAAACGCCATCCTCGCCGCCATGGAAAGGGACTTTCCCGCTAGAGGCTTGCACATAGACTTTTCTACACAAGAAAAAGGCGAGTCTCTGAACGGTATATTCACCAACGAAGGTCTACGAGGAATGCTGGAGGCAAAGAACTACAAAGCAGTGGACATGGGTTTCCCATTCATAGGCGCTTTCTTTGATACATGTTGTGGAGAACATGAAACAGCACCTATCAAAACCATCTTCACACAATACTCAGACTTGGTCGGCGCCATTTTCAGGTACAATCGAGAACCACACTGGAACGAAAGCTCTCTCTCAGCTCTCCAGGCCCAGATCACAGCCTTCAAACAATGTACGACCAGAACATTAGCCGAATTCCACCCCTCTAGACTTGGAACGTTGAAGTTTCATCGTCTTGACCATCTCGTCGAGGATATCAGACGTCTAGGAGGTATCCAATACTACGATGCAGGGATATATGAGCATGCCCACTTCTTATTCAAAAGGCATTATCGGCGAACGTCGAGAAGAACGGCAACGGCTTTGCAGGAAACCATTCGCTCTATCGACCATGAAAATGTGAGAAAGAAATGGATTGGTGATAATCTACAAGAAGGCATGGTACGCGCATCATACGCTTCCCCAATACCTTCTATTCAACTTCCTCGATTTACGAAAAGGGGTCGTTCGATAACCATGGGACAACTTCGACACTACGTTAGGCGGCTCTCCTCATCTTCACTGACGCTATCTAATATTAAGAAGGACCTCCAGGATAATGATACAATCTCCATTCTAGACCAAATTGGGGAACAAGCACTTCCACTGTTCCTCAGCCTGGTTGAGGAGACGCTCGAAGATAACTCCATATCCCACTTACCGGAGAAGATCAGGATAACACTCGTGAACTCCGCAGTTGTGAGAGGTGGTATGGTTCCCGTTCTACGACATTTTGAGGCCTCGTCCAATTCTATCGTCCTAGGTAGAAACAAGTACCCTGTAAACCAAAGGCTGTTTTCCTCTCCAGCTTTCGGACCGAGCAGGAAGCCCTAATTCTCGACCATCTTGGTCAAAGGAGAACAAGGTGCAACATGGGTTGCTCAAGTAGTCGCTCTTCTTCGTGTGCCTGTTCTCGAATACTCGGGCCCTGTTCCAGAGGTGGCATTCGTTCGGTATTTTGAGGTATTGCTTCCCGCAACAGCTTTGGACAATGTTTTGCAATGCATATCTTTACGTTGGGGTACAAGTGATGAGCAGAACCACACTGTGCCCTTCCTTGCCCATTCAAAACTAAAGATTTCAGGACACCTCACCTCTTGGTACGGAATGGTTCCGGGTTCATCAATACAGGGAACAGTACATATAGTTCGTTCTAATTATCCAGCCCAGCCATTTTGTTCTACACTCCAATGGTTCCAACATCGATTCTACATCAATAGGTTTTATCATGAGCCTGTTCAAAACCCAACTGAACCCGAAGAACCCCGTATAGAAATAGAACAGTAAAAGATTCCCAGTCATCCTTCTTGTTCATTGTCACCATGTTGCAATCCTCTCCCTACTGGTGTGCTACTTCCAAAACCGAGCATATCCATCTTCTTGAAATCCATGTCCCTTTCCTCACACTCTCCTATAAAACAATCTGTAACTGATCCCATTCTCTTGCTCACATTCTCAACGAAGAAACGTTCACGCAACGTTAAGTATATCTTTCCGCTCGAGGGCATTCGAAACGCTATCGTAGCCTCCCTCATATCATTCCTCAGCATTCCAGTCCATTCATGTGCTGCACTCCCATAGTGATGGAACTCGTTGGAATAACCTCTCTGTACATGTTGCCGGACATCTTCCAACAACTCTTTCAAACAGAGAGGTAATAACTCCGCATACTTCTTCGTGAACTGTTTCTGCCTTTGCCCACCTATCCGAGATTGAGTAGTAACAAGAGTGACAACCGTCAGAATCCATGCGTCTAAGCGTGCAAGTGTCAGTACCGTGCCATCCAATAATGTCCCTTCCTCTTTATCCTCAACATGATGCGCAATGAAGTCCTTCAACACTTCTACGCCTACAGTGTTTCTGAAGAACAAGTCCTGGTCGTTCGTATCCATTTCATCCCCGCCATTCTTAGCCTTCGAATACTTCAAACGATCAAGCGGTGTCTTTCTCCACCATGACGTGGTGGGGGTTCCATTCGCACCAAGTCGCAAGATGTTCTCTTGTGCTTCCCTCAGCTGCTGTTCAACTTCATCGGCATTTTCTTCTACCACTTTCGTTCTTCTCCATATTAGATCATAACCCAACAACAAAAACAATTTATCCCTTGTATTTCTCTTTTTCACCCCCACAACATCACTCATTGTCTATTTCATTCTCTGCCTTAGACACATATCCGCACACACTTCTGATATGCATCTTTCTGTGAGAAAGGCCTGTCTAATTCCTTCCCAACTCAATTCTCTCAACTCACTCTGTACCATGGTCTTCAGCAACGCATCCGCACCCCCTTCAACAGATGGTGTCAACATTCCAAAACTGGCGAGGAGCTCCACAGGATTCTTGAGAACCATCGAGACACCATCCCATTCGTTTCGAATTATCCCTTCTCCATTCTCCGTCGCTCCCTCCAATATCCCAGCTCGATTGATCCAATTCCTTGAAGGCTTCTCACCTTCGAAACACAGTTCACTGGTCTCTCTCCTGGCCCAAGTCAACATATTGTGATACACTGCTCGCGCAACCCCTTGAAACGCATCGCTTACAGCGATTCGATGCTTCTTTCGTCCGGTTCGTCCGGGTTCACCGCTACGGGAAGTTTTACTGCCCTCCTGCTTCAATGCACCACGTGACCCTTCAATCACCAGTTCTTTCTCCTCAAGCTTAGTCTTCAATGCTGTGCTTTGCTCTTGCGCCACCTTTACAAGAATTTTCCGTATCATCAAATCCTCCTCCAACTTCTTCACCTTTGCTTTCAAACTATTGATTTTTTTCAGCAAATCTCTGTAGTTTACAGAAGACATGATTTCTTTCTCGACAGTTCCCCTGTCTTCTTCCTCCTCCTCCTCCAGTTCATGTACCTCCTTTGCTCTCTGTACTCAATCTACTTCTGTTCTTCGTGGAACAGTAGAGGTTAGAGTCCTCTTCATTGCACGATATACTGGAGTTATTTCATCCCCTGCATTATCTGCATTGTCCACAGTGTCAGCCACACGCCGCTCAGAGTTATCCTCTCTGAGTCTTTTTCGCCCTGACAAATTCGAGTTCCGAAGATTTACCCTTCTGTTGATCGATCACACTGCTAGAAACACACCGGCGCGTTCTACGGGCAAGCAAACGCAAAGAGCAGGCACAAGATCTTAGCAGACACTGCCAAGGTTGCCTCCCGTTCTTCGGAGTTCCTCCTCCGAGGGCGGGGCTTTTTATTCTCTAACTTGTTGCGTGTTTTGCAACCTACGTAATGCGCTGCTCACTATTGGGTGGCTTGCGTTTGGACTTGCTTCCTGAAAAGGTACCTGTCCATGTAGTCCTCTATCCACTACTACGTGGCTAGTGTTTGGACTTGTTCCCTAAAACGGAAACCCACAATACTTATTGTGGTGAGTCTGCGGCTTCAGCATTGCTGGTGATATCAACAGTCCCCCATAGCCAAATGTATCATTTGGTTATTAGAGACAGATATTGCCGGCAATTCTTCGCTGACGCTTTGTGCCCGACTCGATACATTCTTTGACGTATTCCTTCAGGATTTCAGGTACGTCTGCTCTCAAAAATTCGAGAGATACCCAATCTGTTTCTTCGTCGGAAAACACTTTCCATTGAATGAGTAATTCAATTTTTCCTTTCGATTGCCTTATGTCTTTAAAATCTGCGATTGTTAACAGTTCGTCGTAGCAAGATGGTTTTTAACATCTTCGGTTATTTCAAAATCCGCGTTGCGGAAGAACTTCAAACGACGTCCATGTGCCCACTCCTTTTTACCGGTGAGCAAATCTTCGACCTCGAAAAGATAGTTATCCCGGCAAAGCGTGACCCTGAAAGGGCCGTGCCACTGCAGACTAAGCTTGGATCCTTTTTTTTCGCTGCAATAGCCCACGAAGGACGTAATCCTCTTCAGTAAAATTGATTTGGCGTATAACCTGTCTTCTGGTTGTGGGATTCAACGGCGGCGCGGCGCTTCTTCGAAAAGATTTCCGCGCATTCGCGATGACAATTGTCTAATGACGAGTGGAGTCGTTCGGTCTCTAATAGAGCTTTTGCTCGTGCGGCATCGATACAGTTCACCTTCTTTCTGGCGTTGCCTCGCACGATGGTTGCCAGCGGGGAGTCCTGGGGCAATCCTGTGAAGAATGTCAAAGGACATTTCTGTTTCAGTCTCGTAGTTGGAGAGTTGTTCAGCGCGGATTGTATGAGTGGGAGAACGGACGGCCAGGAAGAATGAGGTAGTTGAAATTCTGAGAGTACTGCTCTGCAAGCACGTAGAACCTCGCGACAGACGACTTCGACAGTGCCGTTGCTCCACGAGCAGTACGGAAGAGTGAAGTGGTGGTTGACTTTCAACGCTCCTGCTACTTGCTTCATCAATGTGTTCTTGAAGTGACTGCCCTGGTCTGAAAGCCAGTAGTGCGCGATTCCGAAAGAGGCAAACCACTCCACCAGTACAGTAGTTGTAGTCTCAGCGTCGGCTTCTGATGTTGGCTTTAGCCACACATATCCTGACAGGTCGTCTTTTACGATAAGACAGTACAATTTGTTGTTCTCGCCCTTCTTCATGTAGAGGTAGTCAAAATGTATGACTTCGTTTGGTTTGCTCGCGTGTAGTGTGTGCCCCAGAGGCCTGGGTACCATGGTCCCGGGCTGAGTTGCGACACAGTGTAAACATGTAAGAACGAATTCTTTTGTATTGTCGCGCAGGTTCTTCCACCAAAAATGATGTGAAATGGTGACGAAGGTGGGATACAATCCTCTGTGGCCAGCTTTACCTGTGTGAGCTGCGATGAGAATGCGCAGTTTCAGACGAGTGTCGTTCTCGGGGATCCATACCTCTCCTGTTGACATTGTCCATGCTGGTTCGGTCTTCGAGATTCTTTTGGGCGCAATTGCTTTGTTGGTGTGTTGTGATTCAGCGATGGTGCTGAGTGAAGGCCAGTCCAGATGTTCGTGGACGCTAGGATTGACAGGAGCGAAGATGAGTGCGCTTACTCGTCCGACGCTGGTTGATTGTACAGTATCCTTCTGCTGCACTGCCCACCTTGTTAACCTGTCGGCCCAAACGTTCTTCTCTCCTGGCACGTGCTCGATCACGTACCTGAACGCGCTGAGTTTCAAAGCCCAACGCATCAACTTGTTAGCGGTATGGCGCGCGATGCCGGGGTTCTGGCCGCACGGGTCGTAGATGTAGAAAAGGTTGGCGTGATCGGTGTAGATGTGGGTAGTTCGACCTGCTGTGAGGTAATCTAATCTTGCACATTGCCTCGACTATTGCGAAACCTTCCTTCTCTGGGACGCTCCATCTTTCAGCCGAGCCACTAAATGCGCCCGACAGGAAACACATTGGTTCGTGGGTTTGCAACTCGACTGGCTTCCTCTGATCTCCTTCTGGAGACTGAGTCAGTACGGCGGACCAATGAGTGTCCGATGCGTCCGTGAATAGGCAGGTTCTGTACCCTTCTTTAGGAAGAGAGAGTTTCGTAGCAGTGGCTAGCTGTGCGATGATCTCCGTAAACGCTTCTGTGTGCTCCGTCTCCCACGAGTCGCTGATGCGGATCTTCTCCACGGCCTTCTTTGTTCTTTTACCTGCCTTCTGGTAGGTTTCCTCCAGTAGGTCATGAAGGGGTTGTACCACTTTCGCGTAGTTGGGAATGGCGCTCCTCATCCAGTTCGTGGCGCACATGAGTTGCTGTAGCTCGTTTCCCATTTGAGATTGCTTTATGTTCAGAAGCGCTGCCAGGTTACGCGGGTCCAAACGCACGCCTTCAGCCGATATAATCCTACCACAGAATTTGACCTCTTTGGTAAAGAAACAAGATTTCGCAGAGTTTACCTTGAAACCCACTTCCTTGCAGACTTGAAAGAAAATCTTGATGTCTTCTAGTAGCTGCCGCTCGTCTCGAGCGTAGAGTAGAAAATCATCAACCCACTGTATCATTCTCTGAACTCTGCTCTCAAATTTCTCGCTAGAGACACTCTGAAAGTGGTTGCCAGAATCCGTTCCTCCTTGCAACATCCGTGTTGGTGAATATATGCCGTCGGGAGTTTGGATCGACATGATTTCTTGCGAGGCGTTGTCGAGCGGGATTTGCCAATATCCGTGCGTGAAATCCAAGTTTGCAAAGCATGTGCTGCCGCTGCATTCCTGCAGCTGAGATTCGAGGTGCGGCATTGCTGACTGGAGCTGAAGAGTTCTCGTGTTTGTTCCGCGGAGATCCACGGTGAAACGCAACTTCTCAGTTCCAGATTTAGGTACGGCTGGCGCCGGGCATGCCCATCTTGCACTGGGATTCTTGTAAATGGCACCTACTTTTTCCAGTTCTCGGATCTTATGTTTGATGAATACTCTGTGGTTCGGAGCGTACCTCCGTTGTGCGGAGCGGAATGGTTTAGCGTTTGGCTTCAGTTTGATAGAAAGTGGACGCACATTGGCGGGCGGATGAGCCCCCAGTTTGATTCCAAAACACTCGCGATGTTCCTCTAGGACATTGCGAAGTGTGATAGTGCCTTCGCTTGACATCCCGTTGCTCCTCGCTGTGCTCACTGCACTTTCCAAAGCGTCGTCGATTGACTCTGGCGTGTCGTTCCCGAATCCGGCTTGGAGGCTTTCGGGAAGATCTGTAGGGTCATCGTCGACTGCTTGGTAGCTTATACCCTGAAAATTTACGGCTGATAGACGGCCGTTGCCCACCTTGAGTTCTGACTCGGACATGCCATCTATTCTGGGCCCCACCTTCTGTAGGTGGGTCTTCAGATCGAAACCCATGGCCTTGAGGAGAGGACGCCCAATCAGTACTTCCGCCATGTCCTCATCGGCAATGAGGAATTCTACTTCCGATATGCGTACTGGCAGTTCCGTGTTGGGCAAAATGATTGTTAACGATAGCTAGGTCTTCCTGGAAGCGGTTGACTTTTTGTCTGGCACTCCACCTGTAAGAGCTGGTTCGAGCACCATTGGACGTGCAAGCTGCTCGTACGCCGTGTCGAGGTGCTTTTCCAGAATTTTTCTGAAAATATTGGACGATATGGTTGAGAAATCTGCTCCTGAGTCTCCCAGTGCGACTTCCTCCACATCGTTCAGAAGGACCACGTACCTTCCTTCCTCTTCGTTCGGGCTGGTTTTCGAGGGTAGATGGATAGACGAAATTGTAGCCCGACTCTTCTTCTCAGCAAAATGTTTGTCCAAGAGTTCTTTCTTCTTAGATTTCGAAGTAGCAGGGCATTTGCTGATGGGGTGAATGCCTTTGCATTCCTCGGTATTCAAGCAAAAATTTGTCCATTCGTCTGAACGCTTGCCAGCTTTTCCATTTCCAGATGGTGCTCTTTGCCCCAGCCTCTCCCGCACAGGCCGGTTTGGCCTAGAGAACTTTGCCGGTGGTTCGTTACTGCTGCTTCGCGCATTTCGCTTGTGCGAGTGCCCCTGCTTTCTTCTCAACTTAGATGTAGCTGACTGAATGGAGTGGACTTGCGTCGAGTGCGTAGCCAGGTTGTTGGCATAGAAAGTAGGGTTCCCTTTCTGTGCGGCAGTCCACATACCAATCTGATCTTTGACAAGTTGCTTGAGTTCCGAAGGTTCGAGCTTTTGTGTCAGCTTGAAAACAAGCTGTTTACAGCGATCGGATTCTGTGATAACCTCCGACGCGTTGTGCTCGTCGAGCGCAGTGATAACATCCAGCACGAATTGCTCCGCAGCTCCAGCCGGATCTCGCGTTGACGGTGAGTACTTGATTCCTGATAAGGCCTCTTCAACTCGTTCGTTGAGGTGTCTTGAAGAGTGAGCGGGTCGAGACTCGAACCAGGACTGTACTGCTTCGTTTGCAGCTTCTTCGGCCTTGGCGGTGCCTTCGATTCGGCCCAAAATGCAAAGGCTGTGTAGCAACTTGGGCTGGATGCATTGCCGCACGGAGGCAGCTTTCAAACGTTGGTTTGCAGGCCTTCCTGCATTGACATCATTTACGCGGTCTACGTATGCCGCGTAATCTGTTTCAAACTTAATGAGTTCGGGTTGGGTCGCTTTCTTTAGCGTTGGCGCCTGGATGGTGTTCACCAGTCCGTACGTCGACATGTCTTCCTTTCGCACCGGCTCGGTACGATTTGACGTCTCAAAGCGCTTTGTTGATCGATCACACTGCTAGAAACACACCGGCGCGTTCTACGGGCAAGCAAACGCAAAGAGCAGACACAAGACCTTAGCAGACACTGCCAAGGTTGCCTCCCGTTCTTTGGAGTTCCTCCTCCGAGGGCGGGGCTTTTTATTCTCTAACTTGTTGCGTGTTTTGCAACCTACGTAATGCGCTGCTCACTATTGGGTGGCTTGCGTTTGGACTTGCTTCCTGAAAAGGTACCTGTCCATGTAGTCCTCTATCCACTACTACGTGGCTAGTGTTTGGACTTGTTTCTTAAACCGGAAACCCACAATACTTATTGTGGTGAGTCTGCGGCTTCAGCATTGCTGGTGATATCAACACCTTCCCACGCGCTGTATGCCGACTCTTTGGGGCTTCAAGGCAACTGTAGATGCCCTTCGCGTCTAAAATGGTGATGGCCGTGGAATGGTTGTGGGATCGCCCACACTCCGTTGTAGGTCTCTTGCAGTGGGACTACTTTCCAGTTCAGAGACACGGACATTCTCTTGTTCCTCTTGTGAAACTCGAACCTTTTCCACAATATCCCTTGTCAGCGAACCTGCTGGTTCTCGAGCTTTCGGAACCGGTGAAATTTCTTCGGAGTTGGGATTTGGTTTTACGAGGTGAGTGGACCGCGTTGGGGAGCTTGGCGATGGCCTACTTTGACGTACATCGCTAGTGTTCTCAGAGGTACCTTTGCGCCGAGAATGGTGGTGACAGACGGTGGGATTAGGCCCGTGGTTGGCCTTCGCTGCTGGTGATTGACGTGGCGTTGTTTTAGCAGCCACTCGTGTTGAACCTCTGTTATCCTCACCAAGTTTCTTCTTCTTCCCTACAGGCTTCTTGCGCGACTGGGTGCTCTGCGTTCGTGCCTTGTCCACCATGTTGTTAATTGATGCCAATGCTCAAGTTGAGAAAAGAAAACAGGGAAGACAAAGAGATCGGAGATTAAAGGGGATTTGGAGAACGGTGTGAAAGAGCGAGGATGGTTGGACACAGAAGGGGGTATGATGAATGGAATAGCGGAATCAATAACGGTCAGTTTACAGAACCTGTGTAAATCTTTGGAAACTACCAATCGTGCAGCTACACAAAGAGAGTTGCCTATAGACCTCGCAACCACTCCTGGTCCTCAGCGGGATCAAGAGTGAGAGCCCAGTCCCAATTGTACTCCACACCATAACTGACATAGAGCTCCTCACCAACTTCTATCTGTCTCTGGTGCCACGTATGCCATTAACACAGGTTTGCCAGAAACAGCGCGTTGGGACAGCGGACCAAGGTGGCGTGGCGCTTCAGCGGTGCACCGATGAAGCGCCACGACACCCGGGTCCGCTGCCATCGGCGCGCTGGTGGTGCCACGTATGCCACTACAACAGGTTTGCCACAAACGGGGCGTTAGGACAGTGGATCGATGTGCAGTGGCGCTTCATCAGTGCACTGATGAAGCGCCACGACACCCGGGTCCGCTGTCAACGGCGCGCCGGTGGTGCCACGTATGCCAGTACCACAGGTTTTCCACACACGAGGCGTTCGGACAGCGGACCAAGGTGGCGTGGCACTTCATCGGTGCACCGATGAAGCGCCGCGACACCCGGGTCCGCTGTCATCGGCGCGCTAGTGGTGCCACGTATGCCACTACCGCAGGATTGCCACACACGGGGCGTTGGGACAGCGAACCAATGTGCAGTGGCGCTTCATCAGTGCAATGATGAAGCGCCACGAAACCCGGGTCCGCTGTCCCAGGCTGTAGTTTTAATTAATTGGAATTATATAATCTTTTTGGGACAGCCGTCCGGGGTGGCGTGGCGCTCCATCGGCGCAGCGATGAAGCGCAATGAGACCCCAATCTACTGTCTTACTTGTCCTTATTAGTAACATCGCGTATATCTCCACATTTATTTAGTTCCGTGTCTCTTGCGTCTACAAGCTTTCCTTAACATCTCTTTGACGTATCACCTGCCATAGATAAAATACCAATTTCTCTTGATCCCCTCTCCGCGCGCCGTGAAAGATAAAGCCGGAGTTCTTGTAGGTCTGCTTTGTCGGCGTGTCGCCCAGGGAACCCGTTGTGCGACCCGCTACTGTGCATTGACGCGGTAGACGGTAGACCGAGGTGAATTGTGGTTCATGGATACAACTATGAAGCGCCATTGCACTCCTGGCCATTGCCCAGTCGTCGTGTTTTCCGAAGAATGTAGTACGAACCTTTCGCTAAGGGAATGAAACTTTTACTCTTCCACCAAGATATTGGTCTTTCTAAAATCCGAGTAATAATATAACTATATATAGCAATAGAGTTGTTTCAATTCTACACTAGCGTCACAGGGGAGACTGTCTGGCGCGGACACCGTCCGCTCGATACATATCGCTGTATACCCGTAGGCGAGACACGCGGGTCTCTACAGACTACTGTCACGCACGAATGATCGTGCACAAACATCATATAAGTCATTCCTTTACAGAATAGGCTCACATGAAGTTAAATCCTTCTTCACGGGGACTTTGAGCCTAGTAAGACACTTATGGGGCTGCATTTATTAGTCACGTTAGTATAGTGAGCATTGCTGCGGATGCTCTGGAAACACCCTAAATTAGTGTGTTAGGGTGGTTTTCAATCCCTCCAAAAGCATCCAGGACCGTTGATCTAGACCACCCCCCGGACAGCGGACCCGGGTGTCGCGGCGCTTCATCAGTGCACTGATGAAGCGCCACTGCACATCGGCCCGCTGTGCAAAAAAAAATTTTTTTTTTTGCCCTGCCGCCCCGGTCGGTCCTGAATATCTGTATCCGGGGCTCACGTGCTACTACTACTGGATATCGCGTTTGCAGAAACATCGCAGCCATGTACAACTAACTCCCGTTCGGGTCTGTTTCACAGCCCCCTGTACTACATTCTTTAGTAGCTTACGCAGGTCTGTTGTCCTCACTACGGCCCGGGCGTCATGAGTGCTGGCGAGGCGTACAGTACAGTGACGGTTATGGCGCGAAACCGGTCGGAACAGAAAGGGGTAAGTTATGGTTTCAGATATAGGCCGTGCGCATAGGCAGTGGCACGGAAAACGAGGACGGCGTCGATTGCACGATATGGCACCGAAATCTTGCTTTCGGTGACGCTTTTGGCTTTTCTAAGATATCGAACGTATACGTGAAGGACGAGGAGCTTCTTGCGTTCCTGGAAGGGAAGAAGATCGGAGGAACGCCGTCTCCGAAACGGGAAGTGGCCGAAGTTGCGCGGGTGGATGGAGGGTCACGAGAGCAGGAGGTTGTGGCTGTAGGGAAGGCAGGGGCTGCGGATGTGGGCTCGAAGGTGGTGGAGAAGAAGGGGGAGAAGGATGGGATATGGAGGAAAGGGGCGGTGTATCTGAGCCAGTTGGGGATTGGGGAGCACATGGTGGGTGGAGGTGGAGTGGGAGGTAAGAAAGAGCAATTTACGGGAGAAATGAAGGAGCGGGTGAGGTTGTTGGGATTGTGTTGAAGGAGCGAATGGATGACTGTATTGCGGATAGTGTGGCGAAGATGGGAGGGGTGGTGTAGAGTGAGGAGGAGAATGGGGTGTCATTGGAAGCAATATCTAATTTGCGGAATGGTTTGAAGGTGCTGGGAATGGAGATGGGTCGTCATGCGGATGGGGTGGTGGAATGCGTAGGGAAGGAGATACGGGAGCTGAGGGAGGAAAATTTGATGCTAAAGGGGAGGTTGGAGATGCTGGAGATGTAGATTGGAGAGGTGGAAAAGGCGCGGTTGTTGTTGGTGGAGGTGATAGGGGATACTGACGGGGACAGGAGGGGAGGTGGGATGAAGTTGTGCCAAGGGGGGAATGAAGGTTGAGAAGGGATCGCCTGTGACGCCAAAGACTAAGGAAGTGGGTAGTCGCTTGAAGAAGAGACGCAAGGAGGGAGGGAATATGGTAGGAGAGGAGGTGCGGCCGGGGTTGCGGGTTGCGACGTTGACTGGGTTTCGAAGCGCGGCGCATGCGGTGCAGACGGCGGAGCGCATACTGGAAGAGCAGATGGAGCGGAGGATGGTGGTATGGGGAGCCGTTCTGGGGCGAGGAGGGTGTACGAAAATGGGGAGAGCTGCCCACGGAACTTCTACGAGATGAGGTTTGAGGAGACGGAAATGCAGGATCCGAACGCGTGAGGTGCGGAAATCAACTAAAGTATGGTAAGGGGGTGGCGGTGTTGAGTGGAGGTGGAGACGGGAAGGAATGAGCGGATGTCTTAGGGTGGCTGGGTTGGCAATTGCTTCGCATTTTCGGGCGAAATGGAAATTGGAACTAGCACGGATGGAAAATTTGGAGAGGGTCGTGGAAAAGAGTGTAGTTGGGGTGAGTTGCGAGGCGAACCTCTCGAAATACTAGGAGACCCTAGCATTAAACTGCGCGAGATGGAATACAATACTCTAAAATTTGTTAATTTTTTGAGTGCCAGCCTCTGCCACCCCCGCGGGCGCCCAGATAACGCCTACAACTAGCAACTATTCCACACATAGCACCCAATACTCCACTTTGCAGAACACAGACGTGGGTGCTCATTTCACCGTTTAGACGGATCACTCATCATTGAGATGGCTACTCTCCATATCGGAGCCTTTAGGCCGCTTAATGCGTTGGAGACTGCGTCTTGCAGAGTTCGACTTCGACGTCGCCTACAAGAAAGGCGCTAACAATACACAAGCCGACGCCCTTTCTCGCCTACCCACCACAGGGGAAGCGTTAGCCGTCGATGACGAGGAAATACCCTGCTTCGCAGTTGACGACTGCACCGCATGTGAACTGGATGATATCGAAGAGGAATGGCCAGACGAATTGGATTTTGACCAGGAACTTGATGACCTACTCGCTGTCAGCGAAAGTGCGAACCCCCTACCAGGGAACTTCGTACCCGTCACAACGAAGGAGATGGTTAGGGAACAATTCAGCGATCCCTACTGCACGAAGATTCGGGCGCAACTCAATGGAGGAGCTGATCTCCCCTTTCGGGTGAATGATATTGGATATCTCGTTCGCACAATAACTGAAAACCCACAAATAGTGGTGCCACACGCCCTACAATCTCGGGTGTTACACTTATCACACTATGTCAAACTTAGTAGCCACGTCGGAGGACGGAAACTGTACCTTACATTGCGAAAGAAATTCTACTGGCCAGCAATGGCTTTGGATTGCTACGCAACTGTGCCGTTCTGCCCCGAGTGTGCTCGGAATCGCGTCAAGCTTCGCCGCCATGCGACGAAGTTGAAGCTCTTCCCCGTAAGGGCGCCCCTGGAATTCGTAGCTATCGATATTTTGGTACCCTTTCTCGCTACTAAGCGGCGTAACAAATTTCTACTCGTGATCACGGATCGTTTCTCGAAGCTCGTTCGTACCGTACCATTACGGAGAATCACGTCATTGACGGTTGCGCAAGCATTCGTCACCCATTGGGCATTCGTCTCCGGTCCACCGGTGAATCTACTCTCCGACAACGGAAACAGTTTGCCTCCCGGTTCTTCGGGGATGTATGCAGAATTCTGGATGTCAGGAATCTCTTCACGACAACCTACTACCCCCAGTGTAATGGGCAGGCTGAACGGTTTAACCGGACGCTGTTAGCAGCACTCCGTTCATACGTAGCCGATCACCCCACCACGTGGGACCTGTTCACCGATGCGCTGACATTCGCATACAACACTCAGGTACACCGTACTACGGGATTGACTCCATTTGAATTGGTTCTGTCTCGCACCCCACCGCCCGTGGCGCTCGAAGCACAGCCAACGCTGGATCAATTTCCTTCGACGAAGGGATACAGGGAAACCTGGAAGACATGGCTTACCAAGCTGGTCCCTGCAGCACAACGGTCAATGGCCCGGTCACAAGCCGCATATAAGCGTGATTTCGATCAGCGAGCCCCTCGAAGACCACTCGCCCTTAAAGAAGGGGACTATGTGTTCAGCCGTAAGGAGTATTAGGAACCAGGCAAGGAGAAGGGCCACAAGCTCTCACCCGTCGCCGACAGTCCCTTCAAAACAATTGCTGTGGAATCCGAAACTGTCGTAGGGAAGATGGGTCAGCAACACGAACGCATTTCCCGCGATCGCATGGTTTTTGCACCCTCGCCTGCGGGAAACGACCCATCAAGTAGACATTCTACCGCAGAAGCGGAAACAAACACTACGGACACACCGGACCCACCCCCGATTGACCGCCCTAGGGAGGTACGACACTCTAGTACGGGACTCTCAGATATGCCGATGTTCTCGGACTCTACGCGCCCTGGTACTTCGCTGTCTGAAGCCTCGACACCTGGCGTAACGATTCGCCGCCTTTGCTCTTTGACACCCACTCCCCATGTCGCTGCATCTAAGGAGGGAGAGGGACTCGTTAATCGTCATGCTTCCGCGCTGTCGCGTGAGGAACACCGTGTGGCACGGAAGAGAGACACCGATAATGCGCAATCAAAGCCCTCTCGGGAGCCCGGCGTCTCGTCACGGTCGCCGCGCATCAACGCAGAAGCAAAATTGTCACCAGATACTACCGCCGTGCAAGACAGGACCAAGGAGACTCAGTCGTTACCGGCGAAGCCGTTGCCTACGCCGCATAGCGCGCCGGGAGTGACTACGTCGCATAGAGGAGTGGAAACACCGCCAAAGGCGCCGTTGAGCTCGCACGTCCAAGACGGAGAAGAGTCGTCGGAGACTAAGTCGCCCAACACGTCTGAGGCGGGCCACACCGTGGACACGTCGCTAAATGCCCAGCAGGGAAGTGCCAACCGTAGCACACAGACTACACCTGTAAGGGAGATCAGCTCAGCGAAGCGAACCACGTCAAGAAATAGAGCTGACACCTCCCGTGCATACGGAGGCGGAACACGCCACGGCGCAGACCAATGACGGCCACCCGTTGACAACGTCACGTGCCACCACGGCGAGGCCGGTTCAATCAGGGTTACCGTTGACGCAATCGCGTTCGACGCCACACACAACTCCGTCGAAACGGTCGCTACCACGCAAACTTGCGGCACGCCCACTTGGGACTCCCGCGGGAGAAGGAACTCTACCAAACCAAGGGATCGGGAACACTGACACCGCCAGACGCGTGACAATCGACCTAAGTGGGGGACGACACCGCGAAGGAGCAGTGCCACCAACCTTGTTGGACACAACACGGTCTAACCAAAACACCGACGCAGTGCCACACACGGTAAAGCCACCGGAGAGCTCTCCGAAGCAGGATGTCGTAATCACACGGCAAGGCCGGGAAGTCTTCCGACAGGAGTTCGTAGTCGACCACATAGTGGAACACTCATACCACCCGCTGGGGTACATACAGTATCTCGTACGTTGGTACGGCTACGGACCCGAGGCTGACTCAGATGAGCCAATCGAGCATCTCCCACGATCGAAAGTGGTGCAGTACCATCGGCGTACTCTCACCGGTCTCCCGGTGACAATTGTCAACGCCCAAGTGGGATAACACGCCCCGAAGGGGAAGAAGCTAGCTCACCAAGAAGGAAGTTGAGAAGTGGGAGAAGACGAAGCTGGCACTTGGAAAAGGAAAAATATACGTCATAGATGGAAGTAGGTTTAATGGCCATCAAGGCTATATCCTACAACAACACCGCATAGCGGGAATCAGGAGGAAGATGGACTAAGCCCCCGACCCTTGGTTGGAAGGGCCCGGAGCACCGTCACCAGTACCCCCATAGCTGGGATTGGATCCGCCAGTAAGGCGTGCAGCCAACGCGTCCCGCATTGCGGCGACGTCCCCGCTCGCGACAGTTGCGGAAAGCCGAACTCCTCGGAGGAAATGAGCGTTCACAGCCGCCTCACCGGTTCCACCCCCAGAGGGGAGGACGGCAGGCACCTCGATCACATCTGGTTCGTCCGGAAGGGAAGCCACCATGGCACCTGCCGACGAAGGTTCGGGCGCGGGTGGATTCACTGGCTCAGCCGTCGCCATTCCCGGCGCTGCCGTGTCATTGGAGGTCGGCTCAGCCGCGTTGGCGGAAGGAACCTCTTCGAATACGTCGTCATCATACCCCACGTCGGGTTCGTCGTCCATCATTTGGTCGTCGTCACCGCCGTAGGCGTGGTAAAAATCGTCAGCGTCGACGAAGCCAACGGGATGCCCGTAAGGGATATACCTCGGAGCCATCCGGAGAGCTGCCGCTTCAGCTGTGGTGATCTCTTGCACCTCCCAGGGATTGAAAAAGATGAAGTCTCCCGCCAATGGCGTGCGTCGTCCCGGAGACCGGTCGAAACCGCCGTCCTCGTAACCGCGGCCGCTCTGAGCGAAGGGCACGCTGGCCCAATCAACTCGGTCGACTACGTCGAAAAGCCCACGAACTTCTTCGGCATTGTTTTCACCTCCCAGAGGGACCCGCAACGAGAGTTATCGGATGCACGCACGAAGGCGAGGCGGGACATACCACAGTCGATACTGGTCATATACTTCCCACAGGAGATAAGCCGCGGTGCGGATTGCCCACTCGGTGAGCACCACGGACCACAGTCCTGAATACGGATCCTCGATGAGGCAGGAGCCCAGATAGGAGAGGACCGGGGGCAACTCTACGTAGCACCTGTGACACACCTCCACCGAGGACCACCAAGTGGGAATTGGAACGTAACGGCCCAGCCGGCGATTATGCCGGATTCGATTGATCTCCGTGTTTTGATACGGGACGAGAAACCCGAAACGGGAACGCGCACGACGCTCATTGCGGATGGAGTTCTGTAACCACCGCGAACGGGACTCCCGGCGAAGGTACCCGAACTCCGCCCAGATAATTGGATGAATCCAACACACCGCCTCCTGGCGTACATTAGGACGTCCTCTCCAGGAGTAAGTCTCAACCACCGCCAAGCGGGCGCAATACGAAATCTCGCCTTGTGTACGGTACAACCGGAGATCAAAGATGATGGAATCATGAATTGGGAACTCGAAGTTCGCCCGGCTCTGCCGCGCATAGCCCAAGCGAACCAATGCCGCCTGAGCGGAAGCCAGCGACTCGCCGGAACGCCGCAAGATTGCGTGAGGAGGGACGGCAACCCGTCGACGCCAATCTCACGAAGTGGTGACTAACGCCGGAAGATCCCCGGGAAGGCGATCAGTACCGTCCGCATAGGACACGATAAGCTCCTCTTTGAAAACGGCTGTCGGATGAAACCACGGAGCAGTCCGGAAGATATGCGCGTGAACGCGAGGGTTCAGCCCAACTAGCTCGTCGTAGGAAGGCCACGGCACGTCATGCATGACGTGCCCATGGGACTGCTGCCCCGGAGGGAGAACGTGCCCGCCACTGGCGTTGAGTCCCTGGGACGCCCCAGAAGCATTGCCACTTTGCGGAAGAGGCACGGAACGAAATCCGGGGAAGTATCCCGAGTTCGGAGGTTGACCGCTCATCGCGCGAGGTACTCGAGGAACGGGAAGGTTGGTAGTAACACCGCGAGAGCGAGAAGCAGACTGTTGTGAACAGGATTGATCGTCGCTGCAGCGAGGTATGCACTGTCGAATGGTAGTGACTTGGTCTTCGCGAGGCGAGATGGAATCCGAAGACTTCGGGGATGCGCTTTTATGCCCACGGTTGGGAGCTCGACCCGCCATCGCGACGGCGTGGCTCACTCTTAAGGAGGGGGATATGAAGGACAACACTCCTTGGAGGCGATTTGAGGTACTTTGTTAATTTCCGCATCATGCGTTAGTAGATATATATGAGCTACACCGCTATTAGCGTGTCGCCTCGCTGAGGTAATTTCCACACATGTACACGTGGATTGAACGGCTCGAGGCGTGGCTTAGCGGGTGTGAATAGCACACGTGTAGCACGGATATGCCAGAGGCAGTGCACCCAGCATTGCTGTATTTACTTAGATATTTTATAGATTATTTTGCCCGGCGCACCCACTGTCAGTGGTGCGCCGAGCTCAGTACTTGGAGGGTTGAGCACCGCTCTCCCAAGTAAACTGCGCCTTGCCAAGCAAGGGCTTTTGGCTCTAACTATCACGCCTTCGCGGATTGTTCACCTTCAAGTGGAGTGACGACTGCGTTGTTTACGTATAGTTACCCACCCTTGTGGCGCTCAGAGTACAACCACTATTTGTGTGTCTCGTTCCGACCTATTGTTGTATACTTGCCCCTGTATTGGGTTTGCTTTATTCTCTCTCTATTTTCCCCACTCTGGTGATTTCCTTTCTTCTGTTTTTGGGTTTGGCTTTTTGCCCTGTTCTCGGTGGCTCGTTTCCGATACCTTGTCGTTGTTGTGCTACTTTCTTTCGAGGACTCATCTCGTGACCGTGTGAACACGTGGATCTCTACCCACTACTAATCAGCCTAAAGCTCCGACGCTTGTCGTGGTGGATTGACCTTGAATTTACACCTGGCTTAGCTTTGTCATTCCCGGAGTGCTTTTTTCGCTGTCCTGCCCTGTCGAGGGAAAGATTTCGAACGTTTTCGTGAGCCTTTGCTTTTGCCAGCAAAGACATTGATCTACAAGACTCTTTGCCTTTGCCGTTATTCAAAACCTCCTCAGAGAGATATCCCGTAGCATACGGACCGTATATTTGCCCTTCTGCACCCAAAATAACCCAATTATGGAAATATCACACCGTTTTTTTTGTCGCGTTTGCTTTCGTGAAGGATTTTCAAGGCTTTTCCGTCTCTGTTTGTCACTATCGTGAATTTTGTTTTCTTCTTTTCGTTTTTCGAGTTGTTCTACACGATTGGCGGCTTGTGCTGACACTGGTTCATACTTACCACCCCTCTGAAACACCGCTTGTTTTTGAGGATACGCATGCACCGGTTACATGGATTCCAGCTTCTGGTAATCCTTCGTACGCCTGGCGTAAAGGGTGGATTGGGCCTCACAAATGGAATCCGTCGTGTCATCTCTGGAAGAGCTTTGCTGTTGTGCTGCCTTGCGTGAAAAAGATCCCAAACGTCTTCGTGGTTTTTTGCTTACTGGGGTATTGCACAACAAGTATGGTTATGAAAAAAGAGGGGTTGTCGACGACGGTTACTTTGTTATTTGTTCCGCAACGCGCAGGAAACTAGTGTGAGCAGTAAAGGCGCCTATAACACAGCGCTATACAAGAAATGGTTGTTGACTTTCCGTCTTTGGGTTATGGTACTGCCCCTTAAATCATTTTGGGCAGTTTTAATAATGAATGTGCATACAATATACAGCCTATGTATTCATGGAACTTGGCACTGGCATAGTTTTTCTTTACGCCTTGAAGCTCGGCCATGTTTGACTTTCGATTAAGATACACCTTTTCGTAACGTTTGTATACAGCTATCAAAGTAATCGAAAAGTATTGACGCTGACTTTGTGGCAACATGCGAACCATGTTATCTACGTGGGCAAATGGTAAGGCTATATTCAATAGACTTACATTCTCAATATTTTTTGGTGTGCTGTGTGACGAAGAACATTTGCGGCGTTGGTTTGTTGCAACAGTACTGGTTTTTGACCTAGTAAATAATTGTGTAATATCCAATACAGGTTTAAAGGAATGCGAAACACTTTTCTAAATTTGGACGCAGGATATACAGGATGGGAACAAAGGTAGTCGATGTTATAACGGCATGTTTCTCTTTTGATGGTATGACTGGTTGAAACTCTTCCAAAGTTTAGAGGTAGTAAGATACGCTTCTTCGAGAAGTTCAACTACTGTGGCAACGGTTTGAACGACGCACTGCTCGTCATCGCTGGAAATGTTGCCGTCTTCGTCGGATGACGTCGCGCTCATGCCGGGAATGGGGTGGTGGAGAGGAGGGACTGCTCAAGCTCCTACTCGCTAAGTTTGGCTCTTGACCGATAGGGGTGTCGCCGCCAAAGCCAAATCTGAATTTGGCTTTTTACCTATTTGGCTTTGCAATTTGGCATCACCGATAGGGATGCTCTTATATAGTAGTTTAACTAACTAGCTATTGTTGACAACGATTTGCTCCGATACTGCTTCGTGGTGTCCATCTGCACAAATTATAAGTGTTATCCAACATCTTGTCATCCTCCATAAAGTGCGTCATGGTCGTGCCGGGGCGAACCCTGAACGCCCTACCAGCTGTCATCGGCAGCCAAAACAGTTCCACTCCTTTTTTCGTTTTCCTAGTCGCATACACCATATTTGAGAAAAGAGTCCTTGACATAGTCGTATTACAAATTGTGCGTGCATTACCTGACAAACATATCTTCGGAAGGAAGCAAATGAACGGTGACTTCTTGTTCACCGAAATATCTCCCGCGAAACACTTTGCCAGAGCCCATAACGCCATTCCTTTCCCATATTTGCAGCCTAAGACCGCATTGAATGCTGCAGATCCACAAAGAAACGTTGATTTTGTCTGTTGCGAGATGTTTAAAGTGACCTGGCCGATACCAACAGATTCAACCATACGAAGTGCTTGCTTGACTTTGGCCTTCAAGCCATTCTCGTAGATCAAAATCTCTCCTCCGCCACAACAAGCCCTCATTCGCCTTTTGTTATGTGAAAAAGAAAACTCTTTCGGTGGGGACTCAGATAGAAAGATCCCATTCTCTGTGTAAGGATGAACGGAGCCCCATCTGGTGCTGATCTTGCTCTCTAGCTTTCTGAGACCCCTTGAGTCGTACGAGTAGTGCACTGGTTCGCTGAAGAATGTCGCATTCATCTCGTCAAAGTCGATCTCCAGCGGCACTTCCTCGTCTTCGAACAAGTCGCCTCTCTTCCGTTTGCGGAGAACCAAAAGATCAATATCGAGCAGATCCAATATGTCCAAAGCCACGGAACGTGTCATGTTTCCATCCTTATAGTTCAATATCGTACTTGCTTCTGTCTCCGTGTACCACCCAGCCATGAGTTCTGTTTCAGCGACATATACAAGAACGCAAAGCAATTCACTTTCTCTACAAATCTCTTCTCTGTTGAGGGCAGCTAGCTCTGTAAGGTTCAACATGTGCTTGAGGGAGAACTCTTCGATTCCAAGTATATCCAATAAAGCAGTCGCAAGTATCCCTTCATCAATACGATCCCCATTAAGAGCTCTTTCTAGAAATTTTGTGATGGAGGAAAATGTATCAACGAGATGTGGTAGTGCTTCATGACGCACAGTGATAATCTCCTCATTCAGTTCATCGCTGATTTTGTCTCTTTGCCTCGGTGAGCATCCTGTTATCTCGTAGATTTTGTTCTCAATATGACCTTCTGAGGTATGAATATGTACGGTGCAAGTTTCCCGCACATCAAGTTTAGTAAGATCTTTCAAAAGATCCATGAGATTACAGCAAAAGTGTCGATAACATCGGAGCTTTATATGTTCCCATACGGCATCAAGAGAAGTATCAATTTGACGGGAGCCGGCTTCCAAAAAGGCTGCAACAATTTCGACGACAACAGGGGAACCACGAACGGTTATGCGAGCCAATTGGTCATCAGTTCTCGGAGCGCCTGTTGTTGCGTACACGACCTTGACATCGAAGTCCTTTCTCCAGCACTTATTGCTCTCATCAATGGTGTAACCCATCGGAGAGACTTTGGTGTCGTACGCGACGAGAATAATATTCTCCGCGGGTACAGTTTTAGCTACTGCCTGCAAACGAGTCATGCCCTCTTCACCTCGGCGAGGTGGACGAAGAGTATCTCCGGTAGAAAGTGGGATTTTCTGAACGCGTCCCTGGCCCATGTAGCACACGTTCGCTATCGTTCGCTATCTGGAAGACATGACCTGGTTTGCCCTTGACTTGACCGACTCCTTTCTCAAAAACGCGAGCTGCATCATCAGGATTAAAGACATGCGTGAACTGTGTCATGTCTCGCTCGTCTGGGCCACTCATTAAAGCGATTAGTTGCTGTCGTGAGACAGTGAAGGTAGAGGTCCCACCGATTCGCATCATTTTGTGGACGAGTGTTGAAAATATCAGCAGATGCTGGCGGTGTTGCTCGTATACTGGTGCAAACTGCAGCCTGTTTGTAGGTGCGAGGTTCGAGAAGTTAAGTAGCTGCGGGAAGAATGCTGAAGCAAACTGGGTTATCTTCCACCTACCAACTGTACCAACATTTGCTGTATTCCAGTATCTACCATCTCCTACTCTCCGGTTTTAAACCAGTATGGATACGACTGTGACGTTTCGCCTTCTTGGCACGCGCATACCGCTGGCATCTTGCGCGAGGTGCACCAGCACCTCGTGCTGCTCGTCCGCGAGCTCGCAGGACGGATGCTTTCCCAGAACTTGCGAGAAATGGCCAATTACCAAGGGTAACGCTACCGTCGTAGTCGCTGTATCGATCCGCGTCATGTGATCGCTACGATTACGTCATGATTGGACTGTAGGCTGCACTCACTGGGCGGTGGAAACCATGATGGTATAAGTTGTTTAAAATTATCTTAAATCGCTTTTCGAAACAGACTAATATGTAGTATCTAACATTATATGATCTTCAGAATGATTTCCTATAGAGAACTGCGTTGACACAACCCATCTATCCGATCAACGATTTGACATGGATGTACATAATATGTATGAAACTTTACTTTTACTTTTATCCCTTAGCGGTACTCCAAAATAAAGCATTTGGAGAAGGATAATTCGCTGTTTCGATTCCAAAGTTTGGATTCGAAACGCCTATTTTTGCAAAATAATATATACGCATGCCACTCATCCGAAATCAAAAACTTCACTGGCGATAACAACGGACTTGTAGATAAAACTTTACTACTCCTTATTGCGAAGCGATAAGAACACTACACTACTTTGATGTAGCCTTCGAAGAGAATTCTCTCCTAAAGAAAGCTAAAAGCTTTGACGGCCAAGCCTGCTGTATACTTAATATCACTATTCTTTTTATCAACTTGCTTCGGTTCAGTCTCTCTTACGTTTTCCGTTCACTTACGCCTTAGGGGCTAAGCAAACGTTAGAGGGGGCAATTAACAGCCTGGTTTCTAGAAGCCTGGCTTCGTGCGATTTTAATCAAAGCTTTGCTGACGTCTGCGTTTGTCCTTTCCTCTCCGAAAATAGGACACAGCTGAGACGATTCAGTTGTCACTTCACCTGCTTCAGGGACACCAATTTTAGTTTTTGCTCAAAGGCAAGGCTATGACATAGCTCCCTGAGGTACCGTTGGTAGCTATGCTACAGAGTACAACCAGACGCCAAAAATACAAACTTGGAATCCTCAGGACATAAATAATGCAACATAGGAATGATCTAGAAGAATTAGTGACATGGATTAGTGACATGGAAACTCTCTACTGTCTAATAATGAACATCTGGACATGTAAACTTTTTCTCCATCTCAAACTCGATGTGAATATCTTGCGCCCCATTCCTACACTGATGGAGAACTTTCCGGAAACCAGTTCCCTCTCCTGAATTGAACATCATGAACACCATCAAGTAATGCAGCCCAGGACCAATAGCAGAATGACCTCACACACCCTTTTGGTCATTGTCAACTGAGTCTCAGCTTTGCCACGCATTCGAGAAAGTATAGTGCAGGAAGACTCTGATATTTCCATTTTACAGCATGCGCCGTTTCGATTTCATGCCAACGAGAACTGACACGACCGATACATTATTAACTGTCCTATAACCTACACTTTCAAATGCAAAATTGCATGGCTTGACGAAGCAGCAACGCCATATGCGTGAAGAAGGCTTCTCTGCTCATCTGCTCTTCAAGTCACTGCTTAAAACCCAGACGAACAATATGCAACCTGCGAATTCATGAACATCTTCCGCGCAGAGAATCGAACCTTAGAAGGATAAACCGCTCTTGACGTCACTTGTACCGTCCACAATAGAAAACGGAATTATTCCACCATCTCGATGAGATTCCAGCATGAACTGCGTTCTATACAAAACAAGAAGAATGCAAAGCACCGAGATTTTCGAAGTTATTCCCTTTGGTTTGCAACTGCTTGCTTGCTTGTCGTTTTCTTTAACATTCACCATTCGAAAATAAACTCTGATGTGTTGATGAGGCTTACCGCAGTACATTTCGACCAACGACAGAAGACAGACTCAAAGCAAATTTTGCCTCGTGAAGTGAACGGTGGAACGGCCTTCAGAATACCGAAAACATGGAACCGGCTACATTGTCCTTGGTTAAAGAAGTCCGCTCCTGAGCTAAAAAACCCAAGGCAATCTCGCAATCGATATCTATATGGACCTTTTCGCATTTTGTCGAGTGACGGCATAGGACATTCCATGTGCTCCGTTAACCTGGAGTACAATATCGCCCTGAGCATGAATGTTACTTACACCCATAGAATCGGGTTCTACTCATCATTATCCCGACATGACCGACTGGCAGTAGAAGACTTCTTTGGTTGGGGTGTTGGAGAGGTACCAAGAACAAAGATACAAACAGAAGGGTGCTCTCCCGTAGGCGGAAAATGGCCAGAAGAAAACAATCTTCACGATTGTCATCGGTGTGACAAACCCTTGGAAAACGGTACTTTGAACATTGAAAGAATTGTGGAGGTTCCGACCATGTTTCTAGAATCCAACTGCCGGGATCAAGGCTGGTGCCGTAAAAAGCTCCATAGATTCCTGAAGGAGAATTCCATGAGTAATACCGTCCTTCAACTTCCGCAGGCGACCTGCGGTCCACAGAAGACGGATGCAAACTTCCTTTTAACTCGAAACATCTTCTACAATAAGTACTGGAATAAACACGGCCGGCTGCCATGGAAACACACCCATGACAATTTCAAAGGTTATATGAGACATCCAGAACAGGTTTCGCCTTTGAATCCGAGAGAACTCAACATTGCAATTCATGTACGTCGCGGGGATTTCTTGGGAGCAGGGTCGGGGCGAAAGGTGACAAGAGACAAGGTTTTTGCAACACTCATAGGTAGGGTTCTAACAGTTATTGGAAACGTCGGGGGTAGTCTTGCTACAATGCCAGTTGCTATCCACATATATAGTGAGGGACAGTTAAGGACAAGAAATGTGTTCTCAACACACACGGTAGAGCTACAGGACAAAAATTATTATGACCACAACGGAGAGCCAAGGGACGAGGGCTGGTGGACTTCTCTGATCACATCCACGCTCAAAGATGATAACTTTTCCTCTGACGGATGGGAAAGACGATTTCGCGTCAAATTTCACATAAGTGAGAATACGCTCATATCTCTGCACAACATGAACGCTGCTGACGTTTTCATCGGGAGCCATAGCGGCTTGAGCACACATCTAGTTTGGTCAATATCTCGAGGGGTGAGCCTTGTTCCCCATTCCGGTTCAGTTGACAATGAAATAGGAAAGAAAGGTTACCTCTGTTGCTCAATACCATTCAAAAACGACGATGGATACTTTTCCTTATCGACTTTCCAATGGTATTGGGAGGCCTACGCATACGCTAATGAGGAGTCGGCGCGGCATTCCCTTCAAACGAGGGACGAAGCACAGTCAATATCACGCATCCTATTGTAAAAATGACACTGAAAGAACCCGAGATATGCAGTATCTCTTTCAACGATATCCCGACTCAAAACGATTCTCAATCTCGGCGCCGAGTTGTCTTTCAGCGATGACGGGAGCCCATGCTTGCCATTGATCGAAAAACTTGGAACCGGACAACCGCAGCCAACTCTGGCTCAAGTTTCATCATTGTCCGAACCAGAGCTTTCCGAAGATGCTTCATTTTCACTCTTTTCAAGCGCAGCTGACCCAGCGACTTCGAGATCATTGGGACGAGAAGCGCGATGGACGTGCATACCACGAGCACTTCGTTTTCTTATGACAGTTGCAGCTTCGATTCTGCAGTGAGGTAGGAACCTTTCTCTGACAGCCTCACTCTCTACTGCCAGATCTGTAACAGCCATTGAGCCCTTTGAACCTCCGAAAGCCAAAACGAAGGGTGATGCCTTTGTCGCCGAATGCGGAACAGGGCATAGAGATAACGCAAACACCGCCCCTACCTTTGATGGCCGTTCGTAAACCAAGTCCGCTCCTGTACTAGAATTCAATTGAGATATGTCCCAAACCTTAATCTGTTTGTCCACACTGCCTGTTACCATCATACCTGGCACATCATTCGAGACAGCACTCGCAGATACTGCGTTCTTATGTGCCATCCATTTGCACAGAAAGGAAGAATTGCCCCCTGAGACTCTAGTGTCACAAGCGTATACGTATCCATCTTCAGTTGTGGTAAAGATCAAGTCCTTGGTTGGCCCATGACCCCAAGAGCAAGTCTCCACGTCAGCACTTACAGACCACTGCTTTCGTTTCCCTGGATCTCGAACATCCAGTATTTGTACGGTCTTATCAAAGGATCCTGTTAGAAGTAGTTCGGCTTCTGATGGATGAAACGAAACTGCCTGTACTTTGTCACTGTGGTGTGAAAATGTAGATGCACAGTGGGCGGACTCAATATCCCAGACTTTGACCGTTTGATCGGCGGAACCACTTGCAAGATATTCCTTTTGGATAGAATTCCATGAGAGACTCATGACAGCGTCTTGGTGCGAGCCATCTCGAAGCTTGAGCTTTGGCTTCTTCTTTCTTTTCCTCTTCCCTGTTCCTTGTACTTTGCTCGCTGCTACCATAGCATCCTTAACAACAGACTTTGACCCATATCCACCAAGTGAGACAACTGGTTCCAAATTGTTAACCTGATCAACGTCCCAGATCTCTATCCCCGGGGTAAACATACCAACAGCGACGAGATTTGCGACTTCTTCGTTCACTTCAAGGCTAGTGTGAGCAGCACAGAGCGGCAGAGTTGGAAGAACGAGATCGTGGTGAACATATGTATGAGGCTCGTAGGCACTAGCTTCTTCGTCATCGGATTCATCCGGATTGTCATCAAAGACGTGAGTCATTAGGAGGGAAATGTCTTCTCCGGAATGTACAGAAATAACGATGGAATCTGTAGATCGAATCACTATATCATCGAGTTCGTCATCGTCAAAAAGATCATTTGCCTTGGGATCAGATGAGAGGTATGGGTCTTTTTCTTCCTGCTTATAAAAAGAGAGGTTATCCAAATCGTTCGCAAGCACTTCAGCCATGTCTACCTCTGATTCGTTTTCGCTTTCCTTCGTCTCTGAGTTCTTGACTGCATCTTCTGAAGAACCCATTTCAACATCTCGTTCCACACCTTTCGGTAGCTTGGTTTTAGCTACCCCGCGGGGAACCCATGTCAAATCCACAAGCATTTTGCCTTAAACGCGGTAGAGCAAGATTTAAGAAAAGTCCGCAGGAACAAACGAGCATGAACATAAACAGATGATTCAAATCCTTTGTTGGAAGAAAGGCATGAAATCTGGAATTAGTGCTGACAAAAGGTATTCTTCAGAACGTGATCAAAGCAGCACTATCGCCCTTATTCACTACGGCTGACGAAGCCATGAACACTTCAAATCACTGGAATGTATACAAAGGATAGAAGATGTCGACGTCATTAGTATCACGTGCACCGCCGACGAGTCAAACCGACAACAGGCGTTCATCTCTAGGAGGCTAGTCTCTAAAGAAGATAAGGATACTAGAGGCTACGATGGTATACTGTAGTTTCCTAGGGAGACTGGTGTGCAACAAGGCCCTAGCCCAGGACGTTTCACAGCGGAAACACGTGTACTGTTGGTATACGAAGTGAAAGGTATTCAGAAAGAAAATACTGGATACGAGAAACCCAAAGCCCCAGCGGAACCTAATCGACGGGAACTCTGGAAAACATGTCAACGATACGGAATTACATCCACGAGAACCTGTGACCGCGGAGATTTGTTCAAGTCCTGTGATATCATACAGGGAGGAACATCTTCCCGATTTCCCTGATTTATGCTTGATAAGTTTAGGTTCGATTCAGCTCAGGGCAAATTATCATTTCGGCTGTCGGTTGAAAAACGAGTTCATGGAAGATTTCGCGCCCTTAAAGACTGCACCCCGGACTTCTCCGTCGAGTCTGGATGCATTTAAGCTCCCCGGAGCTGCAAGTTTATATGAGCAACTAGATAAACTGGTACTTGTATGTCTCAGGGACGGAAGAAACTTTTTTGGTTGGCTGAGATCGTTTGATCAATATGCAAATCTCATTCTCGACAATACCGTTGAGCGTCTCTCGGTGGACAACATGTATGCGGATGTTCCGATGGGAATCTTTGTCATTCGAGGAGAAAATGTAATGCTTCTTGGCGAGGTAGACGAACAGAAAGAATTAACAGTCGGTGATTCGATGAAGCAGGTTTCAGAACGAGAGATCCGAAAGGCAATGGTGGAAACTAAGGAGACCTCATCTCCAAAGACAAGAAAAGCGATGCTTGAGTGGCCAATACCGGAGGAGTTTTGAGAAAGTCCGTGATACTATAGTCCATTGTCCATGATACCGGTGTTCTCGTCCACGTCAAATTGTGTCTTCGAATGTCTCCTAGCATCGTTTAATACAGGACTTGATTTGATCAAGTGGAACAATGAATGCTTCGAAACGATGATTTAGGGCAGCCTCGTTATGAATCCTTGCTTCTGAGAATCCGCCAACATTTTCTTCATTGAAGGCTGCGAAAACTACACGGCGAATTCGAGAATGCAGTAGTGCCATTCCACACATAACACATGGCTCTCTGGTCACATAGCAGTCCAAGCCAGTGCATAAGTATTGGTCAAATGGGAGGCAGTCTGCCCTCGACGATATCCTCTCCTTTTGCTTGACATTGTCTTCTTCGTTTTGTGGTCGTGCAACGGAAGTGTGAGGGGAAGCAAATTTCGCAAGGCAGCTCATAACAGCATGTGCTAGACATCTGTTAGACGTAACAGAATCGTCTGATTGCTTGGCTTTCCGATGTGATTGATCTGCGGCAAGAGCCACAACCGTTCCCGATACTGGGTGAACCAAAGTGGCCACCACTGCACAATTAGGCTCTTGAATTGCTTTCCCTCGTTTCACATTGTCGCATATATGACGATACATTTCCTTTAGCTCATCAGATGATGGTGGCTTGAAAGAATGTTTTCCAGGTTTAAACACTAGTGGCCACAGATTGCTCCATTGCTGTAGTTCTTCACGTGAAAGTGGCGCTGCAATTGGAACCACGCACTTACGTGGTGTCAAATTAAAAGGCTTCAGAGCATTTTTTGCTTCTTCTGTTCGATGCTCCCATACTTCTTGACGACATATTACTAGCTCTAGCCGGAACCCACCAGGTAGCTTCTCAGAATTGATTCTTCTCACTCGTTTCAAATGAGGAAGTCCGTCATTGAGGGGGAAATGCACGGACAAGATCGGCATTACTTTGCTTGCCTGCTGTGGTTCAATCGAGGAAACGAGCACCGTACACGTTTGGGGTCGCCTAGGACCGTTTTCAGCACCGCTTATGCCAACCTGTTTTATATATCGTCGGAGGATCTTGGAACATACATCGTCTTGATCTGAGGAGAGGTTCTTTCCTGATCGGAATGTATTCATTATCACGGAAAAAACAGTCTTTTACTATGCACCTTGCGGACTGAAAGAAAAAGTGCCCACCCGCTGCTGATCTTCGAACCTCTCCAACTGCTAAACTTTCGTAGTATAGAGTGTGTACTATACAAGATCGAAACCCATTCCCAGCTAGCTAGTAGACACTAGTATTGGATGTGCCTATAAATGAGAGAGAAAGAGAGAGATACACTAGCTAGCTAGTAGTGGTGGGCCAAGCCCACCACTATTAGAGCCGTGATGTTGCCAAAAAAAAAGGCAGTGACCCAATTTCTAGTCTTTCGATTTCCAGTACGAAAACCAAACTTCGGTTCAAGATCATATGCTGTTATGCGTAGTCTATTCTTGCAGGATGTGAGTGAAAGAAAGCCAGAAGCCAGGGTGCATATATCAAATGAGGGCAACGAAAACACATCACAGAGAGAATCTGTAATATCTTAGACTGTTGTACAGTACGTATATCACTCGTATGCATTGCATCATAGGCAGTTTACAAGTTCAGTTGCTCTTCGCAACATAATCGGTTAAGTTTTAGGTGCGATCTTTTAACACACGTAACTAGATAGAAGTGACATAACTTTGTATGATGGTGGATGCCGGTAGTTTTGAAAAGTTCGATCAGATGCAACCTTTGGATTCTTCCTTCTTCTTCTGGAACCGTACCTTCGTACCCACCAGAACAAGAGGGATAGGAGACATTACATAAATGAGATGGATACTTCTGACGAGTTCAAAAGCTCGTAATCCAAAACCATACAAATAGGAAACCAATTACTTCAACCACGAATTGGTTCCACACGGCGTAACCTTACTGTCCCAGCACGTTAAGCCCCACTTCCGGTATAACTGGGTTCATAGTCAAAGGTTTCTGTCCAATGAAAACAGAAGTACGCACAAGGATGCACTGATGACCTCATCAAACCGGAAGATGCCCCAGGGCGTTGCGGAACTCATATGCAAAACCCAGCTAGCTATGATGAATAACATCACATCCAGAACTCTCATAACTTAGTATTCTGGTTTTTCTCTAGCTGCTTTGCGATTTACGCCTTGTGATTGCTTGTATGAGTCCAAATAAACTGGAGTAATGACTTCCGGATCTTTTCCAGTCGCACCAGGAGCGACATTTGTTGGTCTCGGATACGGTATCTTGTAGTGCAAACCTGTCGTTATCCTTGCTTCAAATTCTTGTACCTTCTCGGCTATAACATCTTCTGATTCTATGTTTCTGTTCCTGCGGACTAGACTCTTAGCTTCGTTCACAATGTAAGAACGCTCACTAGGTTCTTCCCCTTCATTACCAGACGGAAATCCGCAAAGAGAGGAATTCAATGTATGCAAAGGGATGGACAGCAAAGCGTCAGGTCGATGCCAGGGTCGTCGCACATATAACCGCAGTGATCCAATGAAGATCCCAGATACAACTTACATGACTTGGCGATACGCAGAACCCTGCGGTAGAGAGACAACACTTGCCTTCGATGTTTCATATCTTGTTTGACCTCAAGTTATCTGTGTAGATATTCTGCAGTAGATTCACAGGTGCAACTGTCTGTGCTAACGAACGAACGAATGTGTAAACTCTTGAAGTGCGTGAAGTCCACAAGTTCCCAACTCGAGCACATCAGCCTTGAGGAAATGATTTCAGTAAAAAAAAACCAAATCGAACCGACTATGTACCCTTGTTAACTAATGAGTTTCTTCGAACCCTTCTTAAAGGCTGGTTAGAACGCTGACTCTCAATGGAAGTCTCCGGTATTCTCTAGCATCTAGCAATCGGCAACCAAAGCTGAAAGGGTAAGAGAGGGCTATCCTTTTGGGATGTGCTTGGAGAGAGCAATGTTGTTGTATTTACTGTCACGGATTATCGCCTTCATCCGAGTAGCAGGCAAAACAGGTCGGACAATGCCTATTTAACAAACAAGGCACAAGCTTTCCCATGTTAGGACAACAAAGCTAGAGCGACTGATGTAACATATCGAACTTCCCAAAGTACAAATAGGCATTTTTTCTACAAGAACGGCACCTGTTGTCTTGCTTCATACTTCACCTGTACAGTCAAAAGGTCGTCGTAAAAACGCAACGTAAGGTTACCGAGAACCCCGGCATTTGGTATGCATCCCAAGTTTTCAAGAATGTAGTAACCCAGGAGCGTCGGAATGTTTTCCATCAACTCCGGTTCAGCACATCTTAAAATAAAATATCTGTCATGACCGGATAGAACTCGATTTCGATTAAGCTTGATGGTGTGCTCCTCCTCAGTAGATGCTCTGTTACGTTATATGAGAAAATCGGTTTGTCCGTTAGACCACATCGGTTGTTGGCATGTCACGGAATCTCGGGTTCTTGGTGGTCGCTGAAGCAGTGAATCCGACATATTACGACTTGTTCTTCGTTTCAAGCAAACTGATCTCATTAGCAAGAGACTTCAGCTCCAGTTTAACTTCTTTCTTCTCGGCATCTATTTCCGGTGTTCGTCCTTGCTTCCGCAATTCCCGAAGTCTAGCGTCAAGTTCATCACGGTATCTGTACAGCTCATCAAGTTCTGACGATGTCTGGATCCCGCCTTCTGGTAATGATTCCATCATTCGTTTCAAATCTGCATTCTGCTCGACGGCGTTTTGGAACATCGAAGATGCGCCTAAGGAATTGCTTTCACTGTTCTTCAGCTCATTTGAAAACTCTCGCGATTCTTCCAGGCTCTTTTTGCGCTGTTTTCCTTCTTCCTCCATTCTATCAACATACCAGTGCAAAGTCTTATACGAAACAAAGAACAATAGCACAGCCCCTACATACTTCCATGCAAACTTCTTCCACCTGTTAGGATCATTTGCATCCTCTGGTTCGAATCCAAGAGAAGTCCATGAAGTTGAAGGAATATCCGGGACTTTTTGAGAAGAGTCTGTTTCAGATTCCGTTCCTTTTTCGACCACCTTTTCCTCTACTTCTTTCTTGTTAGGAACCTCTTTCTTGTTAGGAACCTGTGTAGACTGGGGCTCGGATCGTCGTGTTTCAACCGGCGATGAAGACCGTGATGGAGCGGGCTGCGCAGCACAATATCGAGGATACAAACCCCGTGCTGACGGCCGCAATCTCTTTTGGACAGCGAGTGATTCCGTGACGTTCCGACGAAAACCAGCGACCGAGGCTGCTCTTAAACTGAGGGCCGTAATGCGAAAAGTACTCATGGTAGATGCCTTCTCGATTTCAACTGAGAAATAGATCTATCTCTGGCCTAATACTTAAACCGCCTACTCAAAGTGTAGTTGATGCCTATGTAGCGAATGGATGGATGATCTTTCTGGACTGGGGTTTCAATCGCAACTGATCAAGATCCGGGGTTACTCAACTAGTTGATATTGCAATTGGGACATGTCCGTAAGCATTCGTAAGGGAAAAAAAAAAAGATTTGCAGTGATGTTTTCAGGAGCAATTCAAATCAGGATATGGTATATAATGTGTTCGGCTTTCTTCCTAGGCCGGTACTTCCTTTTGTGTTGCCCACAGCGAGTGATCCACATGTCAGAGGGCCATCCTTTTCACTCTTTTGTGTGTTGAGACTCTCAACTTGAGAGGGAGCAGAGAAAGTTTTAAAATCAATCTGGGCCTCTGGCCCCCATCACATGGGTGACTGAGAACAGATCTCTGTTTCCCAAAAGGACAAAAAAATAACCTCAAAATTGAATGTACCGTTGGTACTGCTCCCATTCGGAATTCCCTTCAACGCAAGCAACTCACAAGCAAGTTCCGCTACATGGAGGCGAACTTGGCCGTGTTCGTTTCAGTCTAATGCATCACTAATTATTCTTCAGCACCTGGAAGACTTCTCTCTTGCATCCACTTGGCAGTCAAAGGCGTTCACTCCCCCATTTCATGTTTCTTCAACAGCTTGTGTACAGGAGTTTAGGCTGGCGATTGAGAAGCTAAGGAGATTTTTGTGCTTTACTGTTTCTTCGTTTGGTACTCACTCCTAGAACTACTCTAACCTATGCATGTGTTGAGTTCATTTTTATGCGATATACAAATCCTGCATGCTTCAATAAGAACCCTGAAGCTAGATGGACGATATCTCTCAAGCTGTAGTGCCTGAAGGGCACAAAGGAAGTATTCACAAACTTCCAGAGCATGTCATTAATCTTATAGCAGCTGGCGAAGTTGTTGTTCGTCCCTCCATGGCTCTTAAGGAGTTGCTTGAAAATAGTCTGGACGCTGGTGCCTCATCTATCACTGTGACTGCTAAAGATGGGGGGCTCAAGCTACTTCAAGTTGTTGACAATGGGAAGGGCATATCCGAAGAAGATCTTCCGCTCTTGTGTGAGAGGTTTGCCACTTCAAAGATATCCACTTTTGAGGATCTCGAAACGGTGTCTACTTTTGGTTTTCGCGGGGAAGCCTTGGCTTCGATATCTCATGTTGCGCGTCTCTCTGTTGTGACGATGACCAAGGATTCAGAAGTTGCATTCAAAGCATCCTACCTGAATGGAACTCTAAAGTCTCCCCGACAAGAGACGGCCGGGGTCCAGGGTACGACGATAACGGTAGAGGACATGTTTTACAATCTTCCAACTCGTCGCAAAGCCCTAAGCTCATCTTCTGAAGAATATCGTGCAATTGTTGATGTCGTTACCAGATATTCCATCAAGTATCCTGAGGTAGCTTTTGTGTGCAAGCGACAACCAAAATCCTCATCGAGACTCTCTAGCGTTGCTGATGTTCGCACGCCCGCATCCTCAACATCGGAAAACAATATTCGGGCAGGGTTCGGTAGCTTGGCCAATGAGACTTTCTCGGTCAAAGTAGATGTGAAGGACACCAACGCCAAGGTACGTCTCATTGCCACGCGAGCGACATTTAGTCTAAAGAGAGGTATATTTGTACTGTTTATCAACGGACGCCTAGTCGATTGCTTACCTTTCAGGAAAGCAATATGGGGCTTATATAGTTCGTTCCTGCCAAAGAATGGCTACCCTTTTGTGTACGCCGACCTGAGTATGGACCAGAAGGATATTGACGTGAATGTGCATCCTACTAAAAAGGAGGTGCGTTTTCTTCATGAAGTATCTATTGTTGGGGCGGTTGTAGAGGCCCTAAGCAAGGAACTAAAGCGAGCAGAATCCTCCCGGATGTTCCCGACTCAGGCTTTATCTCACATGCGATCGCCGGCCTCTCAATCGGTATTGAAAGCAGTATCGAGAGAAGACGGAGTTCTAAACTCAGACCATGATCACAACGATTCTATGCACCAAGATGGAAATGAAGAGGTAATAACAAGAACGATCATTCCAAGTACCTCAAAGAAGCGTGACGAACGTGAAAGTCCGGTCTTGAACAGCATTGAACATCTCCCAGTGACTGAAATGCATGATGATCAACGTGGGCCCGCAAATTCAATAACTGGGGACGATTTGTCCCGACCACCTACAAAACGAAAACGAAGCCAAACTTATCTTACGTTACAAAAGAATTCTCAACGTTTGGAGCCTAAACCGACACCTTCGAAGCTGGTTTATGCTAAAGACAAAGTCAGAACTGGATCGGATGCTCCAGTTGGTCTCTATGACGTGTTCCTTGCCACGCAAGAAGCGAAAAACGTGGCCATTGGTATCCAGGCTCGCTGTCGTCGCCGACCTGATGCGATGCCTCTCTTGACTTCAGTTGAGAATCTTTTGGACAAGGCAAAAAAGGAGTCTCATCCTGGTCTCTCCGTCGTTTTACGCGAACATCAGTTTGTAGGTGTCGCCTCTGGGAGGTTTGCACTGGTGCAACATGGGACCAGATTGTTGCTAGCAGATATTAGGAGCCTAATGAAGCAACTGGTCTACCAACAAACTTTGATTCGATTCGCGGACATGGATGTGTTTGCTTTGAATCCCCCGGCACCAATTATGAAGCTACTGACCAACTACGTATCAACTAATCCTGAAAGTTTGACCACCCGGAGAATAAACCCAGAGTCTTGTGCCATGATACTCTTGGAAAAGAGTGCCATGTTATCGGAGTATTATGGCATATCAATGGAAGGAGACTCTCCACACACGCTTGCACTCAAAGCTTTGCCTCTCATCATTCCTGATGTTATGCCTGATCTGCGCTTTTTGGGTTCATTTCTGTATCATCTTGCTGTAGATACAGACTGGTCTGCTGAAGAACCCTGCTTTCGGTGTATTTCAGTTGCACTTGGAGAATGGTATGGCAGTCATTGGAACCCCATGCCAAGTGTCTTGGAACGTGAAAAGCTAGAGGAATTACGCGGAGCTAACGAGGACTCGATAGAAAAGATTCAGAAATGTTCGAAGGCGGAAGGAGAAGATCAACGCCGGAATTGGGTTATTCGTCATGTGCTGTTCGCTGCGATGCGCAGTAACTACCACCCACCAAAAAAGTACTTCACAGAAAGAGTCTTGAGAGAAATAACAACAACGTCACGCCTTTATAAGGTTTTTGAAAGATGCTAAACACTCGAGATAGGCAAGGAGCGTGAAGTGATCATGTTGGAGATCGTTTCAGCCCAACTTCGAAGACGCTGCATGCTGGAGCCAACTTTCTTTGGCTCTTGCCTACTCCCTACCTCTCTTCACCTCTTGAGACAGAAGTATGGCCCTCCCGCCAAACATCTCGCAGAACCGCATTTTGCTGCACCAATCTGTCTCTACGCGAATATGTCCGTTGCTCTTCTTCGCACTGTACAAGATGATAGTTTATTAGGGGCGGAGTTTGGAACCAAGACAGCACCTACATGACGTCCTTTTCCATCGGGTGTTCACAGTTTGTCAATCTTACGTAACTGTACATGTTGAATGTTGATTCTGTGCAAGAGGCTGAGACGAACCGTGCTAAACATTGTCAAGTGCCGCTAGTGAATCGTTTTCCCGCATCAGACTTGATTTCCGTTTCAAACAGAACGTAATCAAGATCGCCGTCCTTTGGATTTTCTTCGTCCGTTGTGTTCGATACGCATGATATTTGGAGTTCATCAGCAACAATTGACTGTATCCTTCGTGTTACGAAGTTTAAGCGACTTAGGCGGTTTAAGAGAAGTAGCAGTAAGGCAATAGCAAAGAATGTGAGGAGAATTATGATGTGAACAGTAGCTGCCCGTCCTCTTCCAACGATCCGATAATCTAACACATGATGTATCCACTGTTTTGTGACTGCATATCGTACCCATGCGTAAATTACCCATGTGGCAACAACACCAATAGTGACAAACACATAAGTAAGGTGGAACACCATTCGAAATGAGAGAAGCGAATCCACTAATAGAACTATAAAGTTGATCGCGTGGAGAAGAATGCGTGAAATCTTGATACCTTCCTTCTCCTTCAAAACAAGCCAGTATAGAACGTCAACTCCAGCAGAAAGCGAAAAGAACACTTGATACATACACACCGTTGAATTGGCGAGAATAAAAAAAGATGACATCCCGGAATTGGTTGAAGACGATTGCCCTGGATACAGGTGATACAGCAATGAGCTGAACGTCGCGAGAATCATTGTACAACTTACCCCAATGTATATCCATGTACTGAACCATCCATAGTTAAACTGTCCACTAGGTGCAAGCAACCCAAGCGTGAACACGAGTAACCAGGTGCAAGTTAATCTCCAAAGGAGAATCAGGCGTGACGACATCCAAACAGAGCCCCCTGCTTCAGATAATGTGTGAGACCTGAAGGTCGGATAAATAGGAAAGGGAATAACCGGTGCCAAGTCGCGAGCTTCGTCCTGATGTTTATGTGAAAAGTCTTGAGACTGTGAGCTGCTAGTGGATTGAAGTACAGTTCTGGAAGATGCTGACGTTGGCGCTGAGCGTTCTGGAGATGACCGTTTGCTTTGCTGCTCTTCTCCATATCGCAAGGCCCTAGGAGGTATTCTGATCATCTCCATCACCGTTTCACAACGGTCAAGTAACAGAACGGGAGGTTGAATGTGTAACGATGAGATGGATTTCGCATGTGCAGCGGACTGTGTGCGAACCACAGATGGTGGTTATAATTATTCGATGAACAAGGTTGCGAACGAAACGAACCAAGTTGAAACTGAGGCGAAACTCAATTCCTGATGAGCTCTGTCCAGAGATATCTTGGTAAAACTTTATTGTGCAGTTTGTGTTCATTCTCGCAGCAGTTCATATCCTAATATGTCTTCAGAGACAAAGATAATAGAAGCTTGTCCGAGGGGCCAGACAACCAAGGGGTGCTTCAGTGCCCAAAGAGAATTCAAACGTGATCAACTTTGGTTCATCATAACTCCGCCTAATTGACACCCCTGTATGAGACTTGTCTACAACAAGAGCGTACTAATGGTGGCTAGTAGAGGCTCAGAAACAGTTGCTGCTCGTCCATAGGTATGCAGTTTCGCCGTATGTAACATTGATCACCGTGATCATGGTACGGACACCCTGTACTGCCAGACGAATAGTCGGCTAATTATCAGAATGCATAGCAGTGTCCCGATGAAGTGTTCTTCACACTTCACTTCACAACGGGTGGACATCATAAGAAGTGTTTTTGCAATCTAGTACCGCTCGTAAGACTGCCCAACAGCATTTAAGGAAATTATGATCAGGTATCAGAGTTTTAGCTCTTTTTACTGCATCGCGTACTTAGATACGGTCGATGGGGTTTTGACAGGGGCAAGGAGTAAACGGGGTGGACGGGGTTCCCGGTGAATCGCAGGAAATCTACGAGGGGCCCAAAATGAATCAACCAAAAAAGACTACCCGGGTTCAAGTGGTGCAGATATTGTACAAATTCTGGCCACTGCTTGGTTGTGTACCGGACCGTTTTTAACCACGCGCCCTTCAAAAGAGCATTGACCGATGGGAAGTTGTTGTCCAAGGGTGAACTTGATGAAGTCGAAAAAGTATAAGAGTCACCCATTGCTTGGACTAGAGCATAGATACACGGCATTCCGGATGAGGAGCGTCCTCCAACCATGAGACGTCTTGTCGGAATTGCTGTCCATGAACAGTAACGGTAACGTGATCTGCACGCAAGGCAAAAATCCCTCACCGAGAGCCTGCACCGCCACCTCTCCAGCTTTTTCTGTCCGTTGAATAGAGAGCGCTACTGTTCCGCACCACCAAGGGTGCAGTGAACGCGGACGACGGTAAGTGAGGAGCGGGGCCCGGTATACGAGTACTACTTGTCGAGCTTGTCCTCGAGAAACTACCTGACGCCTGTCTGGAAATAACCCTTGGTATTTGCTTTGCTGAATCAGCCGCTGGCGCTTGGGGCAATCTGACCACATCGGCTGGTTTCCCCGCTTTGTAGCACGCCGGCATAGAGAATACCTCGTCTTCCGTTTTGGGTGGCGGCTGTTCCATATCGTCCCACATACTAGATGTGGACGTGTTCCGAACAAGACCCCTTCCTTCTCCAGAACTACCACCCGATAGCGAAGCGGTCAAGCGAGCACTCGACATGCGGAAAAACGAGCTGCGTGCAGAACTGTTACCGCCAAGATTGATAGGAACTGAGGAGCGGTCTCGAGCGGATAATGACCTTGACTGTTCCAGTCGTTCCTCGTTTTCGACATGCACGAACTCAGCACTACCGTAGAAAGAGTTGCTCGGGACACGACGAAGCCCGAGCTGTGAAAGGTCAGAATGATGAGAGGACGCACCGGAAGCCGAAGCGGATTCGGCGCGGTCTTCCACAATCCTCGACTTGCTCCTAGCGGAGATGGCATCCGGTAACGACTTGGTGGAGCGTAGGGAACGCAAGGCAGTAATGAAGTAGAGCAAAATGGCGGTGAACAAGCTTCCAGCAGCCAATCCCGCAGCCTTTGCTAGAAACGCACTGCGGCTGGCATCGCGACGAAGAAAAACGAAAAGGTATGCACGTTCAGTGAGCGTGTAGGCAACGGCGATGTAGGCTGCATTGTACAACATGTAGGGCACAAGATAGATGAGTCGGAAATTCATACGAAAGGAGAGAAAGAAGTCGGTGAGTGCGATGGCAGGCGCGGCAACGGCCTGCGCGAGGAGGGCGTACGTTGGAGGAATGGAGGCATTGGGGTAGACGGCAGCCCAGAAAACAACGGCGCCGAAGAGAGTAGCCGTGACTGCTAACTGATAGAGCGGGACGGTGATGCGAGTGAAGAAGAGAAGCCACTTGGGTTCGGGCGCGGAGGAGGGGGAGGAGGAGATTCGGGATTGACGCTCGACGTCGTCAAGGATGTGTTGGTGGTTAGAGTTAAGGGAAGGTGAGTTTTCGTTGTCTTGTTGATCAGGGTGGTCGTGAATGAGGTCCAAAAGGGAACAGGTTAGGGCGAGCAATAAAGCGATAGTGAGAGCGAGGTAATTCCAAGTTAGATACTCGGTAAAGTTGAAGTCGGCATGCAGCGAAAAGAAGACGAGATGACCAACGAGGGCGGCGACGGGAAACAGACGGAGGATGAGAATTGCGCGAAGCGGAAGACAAGCGGAACGCGAGGCTTCGGTAAACGCGTGGGGCTGAAACAAAAGCGGGGCGTGAAAGAGTTGCGGGTGCTTCTTTGGGGACGCAGAGTGGACAGAGTCTGAGTCGGAAGAAGCGTTCATGTCTGGGAGCGACGGAGGGGACGAAATTGGACGGGACGAAGCTACGGTGGACAGTGGGGGCGCAGTAGGCTGTTCAACGAAGCTAGCATCGGTAAGCGGCGGTGGAGGCGGCATGCGCAGCGGGTGATCCGACGACACGGAAGAGGACAATCGTGGCGGCGGGAACATGATGACAGGCGGGCAAGACGTTGACGTTGAGCGTGTGAACAAGCAGCACGGACCGAAAGTGGCACAAAGGCGCCCATGACGTTATGGGCGCAGCGAAGAAGCGGCACATTCGGCGCCGATTGTGACGCGCGCACGCACAGATCCGGGAATCGGCGACTTGGCGCGCGCGCATTGGACGCGCACGCGTGCATGGCGCGTGCCAGCGCCGCGTCGACGGCACGCCGCGTGTGAGGGTGGCGGAGGGAGGCGGCGCCGTTCGCTGACGGTGCGGCGCCATGCGCGTGACGCGCGCGCGCTGAATTGCAGCACGGGTGCCGCGTGTTTACAGCGGCGCCAACGTGCGCCGTCGCTTTGAGGGGCGGTGGAGGACGCCGTGCTTACAGCGGCGCCGTGCTGGCTGGCTGTTTGTTTGCGTTGGCGCTGTTTGCGTATCACCGCGCCGATGACGCGCCGATGGCGAGGTGGCACTGCTCATTTTTTCCTTTTCGGCGCCGCTTTGGCGCCGTCAGCCGCTGCGCCGCAGCCGCTGCTTGCCGTCGGAGCGCGCGCTTGATGAGCTCATACCTCCCCCGGCCAAGGTATACGGAAACAGGATTTGTGATAAGTGTAGGACTTTAGCTGCAAGCTGCCTAGCGACGGCGTGCGCGTCACCGTCGTTCATGTCGCTTTGATCGTAGCAGTGCTGGCGCACCTGTGCAGCCTTGAGGTCTCCTCCGTCCTCAACAGCTTGTTTGATTCGAGAGCACACAGCTATGCACCGTATCGAAACAACTGTGGCCCGCATGAGACGCCCCTCAGCGCCATCATCATGATGCTCGCATGTCTGCTCGTCTCCTCGCTTGCGCCTACCTTGTCATACGTATCGCTCACTCAGTGTAGAGGTGGCTCATACTGTGCCGTTGGCATATATATATATACCGCACGCGCCTTCGACTGTGAAGTGAACCAAGCCAACGTGCGGCCCAAAGCTTTGGGCTCACAACAAGGAGCATGAGAGCTTCTCAGCCACACTCACTTTAGTATGATTTGCAATCTGCTCAAACAGTTTCCAACATAAGAAGTTACAAGCTGCGTTTCGCTTGCTGAGACTATGCACATCACTAAGCTGCCAGTGCCGGTCCTCTGCACTAGTGCAGCATCCTTTCCACAAAAACCACAAGCGGCAAAAGCTTTGGCAACCATTGCATGCTAAATCACTTTGATGTGTTCAAACTGCGCCCAAGTTTTTGCACCAGCCCCCTTATCTTACCCGCGGGTAGCGTTCCGCTAACCGGCTCTGTTTGGGCACCGTGCACCGATGAACTTGGGCACAAGCAAGCACCGACACTGTCGCTGTTGGTCACCCTTGTAAGTTACCATTCATCGCACCTGTAGCTCAACCTCAATCATCACAGAAAGACGGTGCCCAAGTTATGTGCTTCAATGACGTCAGCCCGTGGGGCTGTTAGTTTTATGTTTATCGTCTACGCAGCAGTGCCTTTCATATTGTTTATTGTGTATCGGACACCGCGCCGCCACTACAAAGTTGCAATTGTACCCTAGCTGTAAGCAACGCATTCTCGCGAATGATCTTTCGCCTTGTCTTTTTCTCTCGCGCCCCTTCGTTGCTCGCCGACGCTATGGGGACAGGGACAAGGCAAAGCACATGTCAAGCTAGCTAGCCATTGACAAACAGTACTTTAAAAGTTACGCCTCTTATACCAAGCTGTTTTGGTTGAAGCATCCGCCGCGATGTGTTCAAACTTGGATCTCGATTCGAGAGCGGCTTCATGTTCAATGGCTGAACAAGTAAACTTTGAGGGACAACAGTGATTTGGTTTTGAACATAAAATTACATCGACTGTGAGGTGCAGCCGATCAAAGCGCAGACAGTGTGGGAAACGCAGACGCAAGCATACCCACGTCGGCACCAGGTGTCTCGGGGACTTGTTTGTCGCATCTCGCTGGCCCGCGAAGCAGAGAAGCAGGCGGGGGATACCGTCGGTAAACATACAGCTGTATTCCCAAACACAAACACAACAAGCACGGGCCCGGCTCAGAATAAACAAACAGCCACTTGCACTCTTTCAGGTTGCGGCATTCCCTCTAAGGGAGAGCTATCAACTTTATGGACGACGCAACTAGATAACCTCCACGCTCTAGGCTGCAAGTAGCAGCAGGCCTTTAAACTGGCACTTGCTGCAAGTCTTGCTGCAAGTTGTGCGTTGCGCCGCCCGAATATCTCTCACTGTAAATGCCGAAAAGCTCCGAAAAGTACGCGGCGACAGCATTAAGCATTTGCCAGTCTTGGGTGAGCTTAAACTTCATAGATACATATCTTGTGTGACCGAAGTGCAATACAACAGGACCAAGTTGCAATCACTTGAAGTTCCAAGTGAAGCACGAACATGCAGCAAGAAACGCAGAAATAAGATACATCATATATTGGTTGGAAAAGTAAGCGTATACGAAGGTAGTTCGGAGTTACACGAAGGCGAAATATCGATTGCGGTGTGAGGCAGGTGATCCTTCCTTAGAATACGTAGATCGAACTTTGACACAAGGCAGTCTATTGAGACGAGAGAACAAGAAGGTGATGAACGACGCCAGCAATGCCCACGCGAGCCCCCCGAGGTAGTAGGCTGCAGTGACACCTTTCGACTGTGTTCGGTAGTCCAGAAAATCGTACACGAATGTATCCGTGATGGCAAAACGGGCCCACACAAAGATGACGTATGTCAATGCGAACGTCACGAAACACAGGCAGTACAACAGTTTGAACTGGATGCGTAACGCAAGCCCCAAGTCGAGTGCCACCATAGCAACAGTGATAGCATTCTGCGCAACTTGTGCAAACGAGAGACGTTCCGAATAATCGTGCTCAAACACCCAGTACACCACGCCGAAAAACACCGCACCTGAGGCGAAAATGTGGTACAGCACGACGGTGCAAAACGCTAACCGAGACGGTTCGGGCGGATGTTCCTTCTGTATTAGAAACAGGAACGAGCACATTGACAATAAGAAGAACGAGAGCGCCAAGCCGATATGCGTCCACACAGCAAACGACTCGAAGCGGTACACGTCCATTATCGCATAGTACACCAAAATAGTAACCAAGAAACACGCAAACAGAAAGCGCCACACAAACACCACAAACGTGGGCAAGAAGCTCGAAGTGGCGGCCTCAAATAGCGTATGGCCGCCAAACAAGGGCCTAAACGGGCCCCAAAAGCGCGGCGCCGGCGGCAGTTGATCGGGCGCTTGGGGCGTAGCGGGAGCCATGAGAGTCATCTCGAAGTAGGCAAGCAAACATGACCGCGACAAGACGCCACACGCGCCTAATATCGTCCGTTCCGCACCTGGCGCGACGCGCGTGGGGCAATTTTCAAGCAGCAAACTCGAGGAGCAAAGCAAGTTGGCGCGCGAGGGGACCGTTGGCGGGGTAGTCGCGCGTTTAGAGGAGGCGATGCAACGTTCATGTGCGGCGAGGCGGAAGCGGCTCGAGACGGCGAGTGGCGGCGAATCATTCGCGAATGGCGGTGGCGCATGACGTCACAGCCGCCGTTTGCCAATGGCGCGCCGCCAGCAGGCACGCCAAGTCAGCGCGCTGCATGCCGTTCGACGTCTTTTTCAGCCCGCGTCCGCATCGCGCTACCCTTGGCGTAGAGGGCTAACGTTAACCCTTACCAGCGCAAGATACCGATTCCAAGGGTATAGAGGTGCCGGAGGTGAGATAACCACCGCTGGCCCCTGCGCGACATCATGTCGCACGGCGAGAGCCAAGTTCTTGCCCGCAGACGAACGATGACCGCCTGCCGACTAGCATGATGATGCGAGGTTGCTCATTGCAGTCAATCTTTGCACCTCAGTGCTTTATTGTAACTGCTGGCATTGCTCACAGGCGAACAATTGTAGATATCCACCCGCCAACATATTCCACTTCGTTCAGTCCGTCCGACGCTCGCCTAATCCTGCCAGTGCCGCTTCAGTGCTGATCCAATCCCCCAACACCGGCACAAACAGCCCATCCATTAAACACCACCACCCACCCACGTCTGCCTCAGTACAGTACTCTGCAAGCACACCGTGTATAAAAGCTTGCACTACAAATACAAACGTCCGCCGAATCCAACATATCAATCGATTGCAAACATATTCTGGTCACAACTTCCGACCTTGCACCCAACGAGCAGGCCCCGAAATACGGACTCCGCACGAAAACGAAACGAGTCTCCTGTTGTTCCAATCCCTTTTCGCTCTGTCCCACCAAGTATTATCGATACCATGCACACCATGCACACCTTCTATGTCATTTTTACTGTAACCAGGTAACGAAGTCGAACTTGTGCTTCGTCATACACAACGAACTCATCCTGTGAAAAACTGCTTTGCGCCGCGTTCATCTGCGGTTGCGCCCCCATTACTGCGATACTCACCTGCACATTATCCAAACGCACATTCTTGTACCCAGCAGGCGCCCGTCTTCCACAAGCTCGAAGAGAATTGAATCCATGAGGTGGCGCCAGCAAAAAGTTCTGATCCTCAAACACTTCGTAGCTCCTTCCCAGCGCTGCTTCGACGAGCAGCATGCACCCGATCTGGTTCCGACTGTCGGGAACCGTAGATTGAAGGCTCTTCCCACTTTCGGACGCACAGTAGATACCTTTACCAAGTCGACCACCACTGTGACCTAGGATCTGCAACCCATTAGTCAGGATCGAAGGCACCGATCCGATATGGCACCCAGACCAGAGCAACGCATGGTTCACCAGGTTCATCCGGGCAAACCGTTCAACATCGCCCTGGCGCTCCACTCGCCAAATGTTCAACAGTTCAGATGTAGTGAATGCCCCCTTTGTCTGATGAAACGCCTCTGAGATAATCAAATGCTCCTCAGATCCGGGTAACACTACACCCATTTCAACATTAAGCAAGCCGTATAGAAGACTCGGCAAAAATTTTTGCTCCCCCATTACGCCGATCTTCGTTCTTGCCGTAGTTAGAATAGACAACGCCTGTACCATGTGAAACAAGACAATGCACATGTCGTAACATCTTTGCAGCAACTCGATGCTTAGAATCACCGGAGCGCGACGGTTTTCAAATTTATGCGGTAACACAGCATAAAACTTCGTCGATAGCCGTTCCAGTTCCTGACGCGGCACATTAGTGCCTTGAGTAAGAGCTGCTTCGATTTGCTCGAGCACTGTAACACCTTGCTGAACTTGCTTCGCAGTCAAATGGTTGAGCGGTAGTAGTCGAAGATCAATTCCAAAGCGTTTCAACGAGTTTCTATGCGTTTCACTGTCAAATAAAAGCTCAATGAGCGCTTTCGTAGGGATGGGAAGTGCGGATTGCAGAAAGTTGAGCCCTTGCTGTTGCATCGCAAGACTCATAAGCAATGGTTCGGTCCCACTTGCCAGCTTCGCTTGGTTGTCTATTTGCAAGACACCAGTCTCTAAACCTCCCACCACATTGCTCGGAGTTAGCGAAGGATGGATACCGGTCGGTATAGAACCGTTGTGAGCATGGCTCTGTAGTCCAAAGCGTGAAATTGGCGCAGAAACAGACCCAACTCGAATGGGGCCAGACACACCAGGGATCCCGTGCATCAATGGATGAACCGGAAGAGTTTGTGGAGCATTTTGAGGCAACATGGCCGCTGATGGCATTAGGGCTTGAGACATGACTGTGTTCAGTGCCATCTGAGGGATAGTAAACAACGACATAGATCCCAAAGCGACGCTTGGAACTTTTGTAACCGCCGGTAGCTCGGATCCTGGCTCTGCTCTGTTCGACACCAATGACGCCGCTGTTGGTGTATGAACTTGTGATTGCCCTCCCGGTTGTGAAAATTGGGGAAGTATAGGGGTCGATTTGCTTTTACCCCGTACATCTTCTTTTGATGATTTGATACTCATTGCTTGGTTCGCAGCAACCATCGTGCTGGGCTGGTTCTCGTTGTTGCTGTGCTTAGATTTGGGTTTGTCACTAAGACTCGCCCTTCGAAAGTGGTGCACACTACTGTTCGGGTGACCGACTTCGGTGGTGGTCATGGACTCTAAGTTAACAAGGTCGAAGTGTGAACCATTTTGAACAATTCGTTCTGCAAGCCAAGGATTGGAAGAGAATTCCATTTGCAGCTCTTCGGCAAGCATACTGTCTTCCTCGTTATAATCGAGCCACTTCCGGGTTTTCCTGTTGTCCCCTTCGTCCACCCAGTACTGCCAGTGAGGATCCGTTAAAAACAGCACCTTGAACTTGAGTTCGTAATCTTGCTTCGCAAACCTGTACTTTCTGGGAACAGGAGCAGCGTGGCGGTTCGTCCATAGCAATCCAGTGTAGTCCTGAAAGCGTCGTACAAATTCTTCCCTTGCGTCATACAAGCCATTCGTTGCGAAGTCAATGCGAAGAGACTGGCCGGCAGATCCAGTACGGCCAATCTTTTCAAACAGAACATAAGGTGACTCGGAACTAGGATCTTGAATGAGTTGGAGCACAATGAATTTGTCGGTGTGAGTATGCTTTTCGATATAAACCAATAACACATCAAAAACGACGGTCTCTCCGGTGTCCGACTCTTCAGTGTAAATCACTCCATTATCCACACCGCTCGACTGATCCACAACGCCAAGGGGCACATTCTCTGGAAGGGGAGGCAGACTTCTTGCAGTGCGTTTGTGGCGCTTAACAGCAGGACTCTTGGTTCCTGTCTGGGATCGACCTCGATTTCCACGCTTGGCACTCCTTCTTCGTGGCTTTGCGTGACTATTACCCCGAGTTGCAGTCATTGGTGTTGTTGGTGGTGTGCTTGGAGAATCGATGCTCAGTATTTGATGTTGCTCCGTTGATATGACGTCGTTTTCCTCTTGAAGGCTAGTTGAGGAGGGGTTCGGAATAGGGGAAGACGAATCTGTGGGGACAGCGGAGTCTGATACCCGTCTGCGCGGGCGTGGGCGAGAGGCTGATTCTGCAACGTAGGGGGCCGGGGCCGTCCGCTTACGGCCGGATCGACGAATAGCTGTGGTTCCAGGTGTGTGTTCTAGACGAGGGGAACCTTTTTCCTGTTTCGTTTGTTTGGAAATAGCCGGGGATGAAGGTTTCGATTCTTTAATCTGAACCTGGACGTGGTTGTGTTCAGGTTTGTTAGGCAGCACAGTCTCTTTCGGCGTTGCATGCTTCTTGACCGTTTCAGGCTGTTTCGATGACTCGGGCGGCTTGCGCTGTGCAGGTTTATCGGCCTCCTTGGCACCAGTTTGTTTGTTGGTCTGCCCAGGCTCTTTCACCAACGTGGGCTGTTCGCTATGTTTGGGCTGCTCGTGCTGCTTCGTGCGCTCGGAATGGTTTGGGCGATCGCTGCGCTTGGTGTGCTCGCTCAGCTTTTGCGGATCGGTCTTCGTCGCTGATTCGCTCGATTGGCGCTGTTCTTTAAGCTTTGGAGGTTGATTCGGCCTAAGGTGTCCACTGGGCTTGGATTGCTTGGTCGGCTTGGGCTGCTCGGTCGGCTTGGGCTGCTCGGTCGGCTTGGGTTGCTCGGTCGGCTTGGGCTGTTCAGTCGGCTTGGGCTGTTCAGTCGGCTTGGGTTGCTCGGTCGGCTTGAGCTGTTCAGTCGGCTTGGGCTGATCAGTCGGTTTGGGCTGATCAGTCGGTTTGGGCTGTTCAGCCGGCTTGGAGTGTTCAGTCGGCTTGGGCTGTTCAGTCGGCTTGGGCTGTTCAGTCGGCTTGGGCTGTTCAGTCGGCTTGGGCTTCTCAGTCGGTGTGGGCTTCTCAGCCGGTGTGGGCTTCTCAGTCGGTGTGGGCTGCTCTGGTGCCTTGGGCTGCTCTGTGGGCTTGGGCTGCTCGGCTGACCTTGACCGCTCGCTCTGCTTCGCCGGTTCGGTGTTATGAGTTAGCTCTGTAGGTTTGGGCTTCGCCGGAAGCTTAGGGGCGTCGAGGTGCTCTGGCTTTTTCGCAGGCGGGTTATCAGAAGTTTTGGGCTGCTCTGACGCCACGGCGTGATCCGGCCGCTTAGGCGGCTGCGTCAGCACGGTTTGTTGCGGGTGCGCTGGCTGTTCGGGACGGTTGGCGGTGGGGGCGGCGTGCGGAGGCTGTTTGTCAGAGGCATTGAGCGCCTCGATGGCACGCAATTTGTGAAACTGGTCCGGAGGAAGGTAGCCGTCGTCCATCTTGGCGGTGAAGGCGTTAAGGGCCCACTGGGAGGCGTGCTGCGCGTCGGGGAACTGGCGCACGGTCTCACGACCGCCGCTAAGGCCGAAGCCCTTTCCGTGGCGGGTGACGACGACGTTATCGCGCAGATGCACCTGCCAGAAGTGAGAGCGGCGCAACAGACGGTGCGGCTTGGTGAGGTCGGGGTCGGCCATATGCACGGGCGCGTAGACAAGCGGCGATGCGAGGATCGGAGCGCAAAGAGTACAGGAGGGCGGGCGCGGCGGCGCAACGCTGACGCGTGGAGGGCACGGGAGACGTTGACTGGGTTGCTGGCGGGCGCGCGCGCGAACGAAGACGCACGAGGTGATGTTGCGATGCTGCCATGTGGCTCGGACGCGCTCGCCAACGCCGCATCATGCGCGCGCCTTCATACACACGCGCTGCATGCAGTTCAATAATTTTCGCGCCAAGTGATCCGTGGGCACCGCCGTGCGCGTGTGCAAAGTTACTGTAGATATGCGCCGCCGTCGCCGCCGCTGCGCCGCCTCCGTCGCTCGCCACCCGCGCGCAACTTACATGGCATTCGTCTTCCTGCCGTCCCCCTTCGCGCCGCCAACGCGGCCACTGCCGCTGCCGCTGCCGCTGCCGACGTCCGTGCTGCGCCGCGCCCCCGCGCCCCGCCCGGCATGCGCCCGTGCGGCGCCGCGAATGCGCGTGTCGCGCCGCAACTTCGACCCCTCGGTGTACTTGGTCACGGACCCTCACACCGCGCCCGGCTTGAGCGTGCAGCGCATCGTCGCACAAGTGGTGGCCAGCCCGCCAAATCCCCCTCAGGTCACCTTTGTGCAGTACGTTTCAACCACCCCCGCCCCTTTTCCCGCTCCTTCCCCCGAATTAGCCCCACTGACTGGCCAACGCGTAGACTGCGAGACAAGAACGTTTCCCGCGCAGAGTCCATCGAGCTCGGCAAACAGCTGCGCGAGATCACAGCGCGAGCCAACGTTGCATTTGTGGTCAACGACGATATCCAACTCGCCGCCTTGTTGCGCGCGGACGGCGTGCATCTGGGTCAAGATGACCAGCCCGTTTCTGTCGCCAGAGATCTTTTGGGCGAACATGCCATTGTCGGCGTCTCTGCGGCCACGGAGCACGAAATAGACACCGCGATAGCCGATGGTGCGGACTATGTTGGCGTGGGGTCAGTGTTCGCAACCGCCTCAAAACCTGATGCTGGAAAGCCGCTTGGCGAGCAGCAGTTACGCCGATTGGTACGCTACACTAATTCGAGAATCCCAGTTGTTGCCATCGGTGGCATCAACGTAGAAAACGCTGGCTTATGCAAAAGTGCAGGTGCTGACGGCGTAGCAGTTATTTCAGCCATTATGGCAAGTCCTCAACCCACCCGGGCAGCCCAGCAGCTGGCTTCTATCATGTCTAGTCGCGATGTCCCCATCATGTAGATAAGCGAAGCGACAAGGCGGACAGCGTACCGCTGTACGTACACTTTTTGTTGACCTTGCTGGGGCTCCCCCATTCCGGTGTGTTACAAGAGCCCTCACTTCCTATACCCTGTAGAGGGCTAACCTTCTAGCCCTCTTAACCTTCCATGATCAACTGCAACCACGAGTCGCAATGAAATAACTTCTAGCGTTCCAGACGCCACCGTATCAATTGTTTTGAAGAGTCCAGGTGTGGCTCAAACACTACTGACATCACCAACTTTGTAGCTTCGTGTATAACTTATCCGCCTAGAGTAGAATAGACGAATGTTAAGCATTCCAATGGGCCACCTCTGTCTCATTTGAAGTCGTTTGCAGTTGTAAGAACCTCTGATACCTGCCAAGGAAGTAACCTTAGGTTCACTTGGTAATAAGATACCAAGTTGGTATAAACTGTATGCCCGCAAAACGTTACCGTTGGAATTTTACATTTGGGATCGCCGTTGACAAAGAGAACGTTCAACCAAGGACTCCGTGTGTATCTATCAGCATTCCTGTGCACGCCCCCTCAGCACATGTGTGCATTCAGTTTTTGAAAGAACGAGCTCCGTCTCCCACAATCAAACCTCCGGGCTGGATGAATAAGGCCAACTCTGCCGCTTCTTCCTGTCTCCATTTGCAGAGTGTCCCAATTTACCCTGATTCTTCTTGGTCCCAACAGACTCTTTCGCTGAAACAGTCATCATCACTGAAAGCAAGGTATCCCTGTCCCGCTATTCAGTATAGATAATGCGCTGGGCAACGAATCCTTGGAGGAGTGGACACAGTACTAGTTCTCGTCCGAATGACTGCTTCACACCATCCTTTTTCCTTCCTTCCGCCAGCGAAACCGCTTCGCGGGCGGAACATATCAACCGCGTCACCCTAGTGTCACCAAGTATGACCCACCAATCGGGCTTACTCCTCCTCCGTGCGCAAGACGCGTCTGTCGCCATCGCGTTTGCTTCCCGTTTTCGCTTGTTTGTATTGCAAACTTCGCGTTCGGTTTTGGTGCCGGTTATCTCTATGCACAGTACCGAAACATCTGCACATCGGAGGAGGAAGGCAATCATGCTGCTTCAAAGAGCGACAATACTACAGGTACCGTCACTCAAGAAGTAACTGCTGAAAGTCAGCAACACTCGGCAACAACAGTTTCTGATTCAGTTGTCGAAGAGCAGCATGATTCTTTGGAACAGGCTTCAAGAAAGTTTATGGAGTCCCCACAATGTGAAACAGAACCAAAGTCACCACCGGGAACCCCGATGAGAACCGATGATAAACCCTTTACGACAAGGCGAGTTCTGGCAGCTCCGGGGGTGGAATCACACGCACCCGAGAATCCCAACCAAGAGCTCCAACATGAGCTGGAACAGCTTAACGCATCTGTAGCAAAGGAGGAGGAAAGCATTACTTCTGGTTGTGAAACTAATAAGTTGGGATTGGCGACTGTTGAAGAACAAGGAAATGTTAACATCACTGATCTACAAGTCCAGCCCATTCATGGTTGTCCGCCACAGTCTGTGACTTCAATAAGACTCAACCAAGATGGTGTTGAAAACCATCTCATGTACGCCGTTTCAGACTTTACTGGTCGATACATTTCGAATGAGAAGGTTCCATCTCTTTTGGAAATTACCCCCACTATCCTTGAGAACGGGCATTTGCGTCTTTCTGCCCCGGGGCTATCGCCCGCGATACACGAACCGAAGTTTTGGGGTCGTAAGAAGAATATAACCATCCACGGGGTTCAATACGAAGCTGTAGATCAAGGCGATAGTGTGTCACAGTTCTTCGCTAGCTATTTGGAAATACCAGGAGTTCGACTTTTGTTGCTTCGACCCCCTCCGCTTTCAAATGGAGGCCATCAGCTATTCAGGACCTGGCCTACTGCTGATCGCCCACTGCTATTGATAAGCGAAGAAAGCAAATCGTCCGCAGAGAACAATCATAGCACGCCCATGGGTACAAATATAGTCATTTCGGCCTCAGAATCGGACATCCTGAGCTCGACAGCTATCAAGATCGGTGACCATCTGTTTGAGGTCATGAAGGTCCGCGGCGAAGGCTCCCATGAAAATATTCCATCGCACCACTTGCTGGGAGGCGGAATGACTTTGGTTCCTGTCAATTTCGGAAGAAATGAATTCGTTTTGAACTGTGACCAGACGATTGTCATGATAAAGCCTGGTCCAGAAGAATGTGCTTAAAAGAATGGTCTGTATCTGAACGGCCGTGAGGCCGTGATGCTTGTTCATATATGCAAATCTTAGATAGGCTGTCTTTGTTCATTACTCCTTCTCTGTTACGGGAGAAAACCTTTCATCGTGTTTGAATGGTAGTCGACTGTTATATCTTGTATTTGATGCCATCCACTACATTTTCTCTAACTTTGCTTCATCAATAATTCACATCTCCATCTTGCCCTTGCAATGTGTCTCGCGAGGATTTTAGTTTGTGTATCTGTATGTTTGACCAGAGATGAGTCCATCGAGGGTTTCGCTACTGCTGCCGAAGGTAAGAGGGCTAACACTCCTCCCTTTTAAGATATCTTCGTATCTACGTGCTGGTTTTGCAGTTGCCCATGCCGGGCATGGGCCTACAAGTCTCTCCAACATAACATGTTTGTTGCGGCATAATTGTACATCAATTACTTCTTAAGAAAAGAAGTTGAAAACAATCGTTTTTTATTGCAAGCGCAGAGGGAAGATTAGTCAAACCGCTGCATAGCAGATGTCCTGCCTCTGCTGGAACACAACACAATCTTTCCCGGCATTGGGCATTGGAGGGCCACCTTCGGCGACTTTCGTGCTGCCATTCACCGCTTCTAATCGTTGAACTTCTCATCTGGGTCTCGTCCGCGGGGCTTTCTCAAGTTTTTCCCATATTGAGTGTTTCGCGATTCAGTAACATTGTGCGCTATCGACTGTTTAACACGATCAATAAGCCTTTTATAAGCTCCTTTGCTTGGCAGCTGTCTTAGCGCGAGAATGGCTCCATCAATTCCCACCTCCGTAGCTGTTCATCCCCTAGTCCTACTAGGGGTAATTGATCATTACAACAGAGTCTGCGAAGGTACTAAGAAGTAAGTATTCATTTTGTAATTGCTCTTTCGTGCGCTTCTGTTCTTTGCGATTGCTCGATCGAAATCTCACAACTCTTTGACCGCAACTCTGCGCCATTGGAATTTCAGACGAGCGGTCGGTGTGCTACTGGGACATGTAGTTAAAGGGAAAGCCAGCTGCACAAACTGTTTTGCCGTTCCTTTTGAAGAGGATGAAAAGGATCCATCTGTATGGTTTCTGGACCATAATTTTCTCGAGAACATGATGGGAATGTTTCGAAAGGTTAACGCGCGAGAACGGATAGTCGGGTGGTATTCAACAGGCCCGAAAATCCATACCGGTGACCTTGATATCAATGAACTTATCAGATCGTACTGTGCAAATCCTGTGCTCGTTATTGTGGATGTGAAGCCCAAAGATCTTGGATTGCCCACAGAAGCATATCTTTCTGTGGAAGAATCTCAGAAAGATGGTGCGGTCACAAAGACTTTTGAACATCTGCCCAGTGAAATTGACGCAACCGATGCAGAGGAAGTGGGCGTCGGTCATTTACTGCGCGATATCAAAGACTCCTCCATCTCAAATCTCACGAGCGATATCACCGCAAAGTCTGCCGCGCTTATGTCACTCGGTGACCGACTTGCCGAGCTGAAGACTTACCTCGAGGACGTGGCGGCAATGAATCTCCCAGTCAACAACGAGATCATGTACAGAATGCAAGATGTTTTCAACTTGCTCCCTAGTCTAAACGTTCCAAAATTGGTGCGAGGTTTCCACGTGAAGAACAATGATATGATGCTGGTGCTATATGTTTCTGCCCTGATACGATCTATAATCGCGTTGCACGACCTTATTGATAACAAAGTTATGCTCAAGGCCACTGAGAAGAAAGCTGCTGAGGCTGCTGCCGTGACATCAACAGCGAACGGCACCATGGCTGCAAAATAAACCTCTCACGCTGTATATCCTTTGCACTCCATAATTCCCTCGGATCCCCCTGTCAAACAAAAGGAAATCATCTAAGCGATCGTGATGCTCAAGCTTTAAAGAATCAAGTACACGGTAGTGCTAGTTCTAGAGCGACAGAGTGTGGCTCAATCTTTGCGCACCCAATCAAAGTGCGCCCAACCGTGAACAAATTGGTTAATGGGGTTTGCAGTAAGTTATTTGTTGGGACCTAGACACAATCCAATTAACCGGGCGACACAGTATCATATTGTAGATACGCTTTCTTTTCTTGAAGATGACACCTGCACGCCATGTTGTCCTGCGATTTCTCTCTCGCCGCCTTATAGATAATCACTATAGAGTTAATTTTCTACGTAGCGCAGATCGTTTCGGTTGGAAGAAACGCTCTCGCACTAAAAAGACCATTCCCTTACAATATCATTAGCCGACCATCCCTTACATTCATGAAGAGATGGTGCAGCAGGCAAAGCTTCAGCGAGGTTGAATAGTTATCGTTGGGCAGACGGAGGACAAGATTTTGATGCGTTCATGTACAACTTTGAGGGCTGCGCCCACCGCATCATAGTTACAACCTTTAGCCGGCTCAGCAATGAATGCGGAATCGTTGCTGCAAGAGGTAAAGGGTTACCTTTTGGATACCAGGGAAAAAAAAGCTCTTCGTCATGTAGAAAAGACAGATATGTTGTCCTTCATCCGTTCGCGAATGTTATACGAACAGTGAAAATCCCATAATAAGGTTACAGTGGAAGTTCCCTCTGCGCTGGCGTGCAGAGGTGCATGCGAAGCCGAGGTCGCGAGTCACTTGGCGGCAACACGAGAACCTGAAAGGATAAGTGGGAGTGGGGCCTGAAATTTTGGCGGGATACTTCACTGAAGGAAAACGAAACTGTTTGAATGCGTACGGCAGTGTTGTACCAAAGGCACTTGAAGCACTGATTCGCCTGGACAAGGGGTGACTCTGATGCGGCATCAAGGACAGTAATCCCGGGGTTGAGGGGAAAGCTAAAACGAATGAACACGTTTCTACACCTGTTCTTGACGGGGCAAGGAGGGGGTTGTTGTGGTTGCGACTGAGTACAGAAAAAAGTCACCTTGACGTCACGCAATCTTTCTAAGATCGACAAGCGTTTGAAGGCTTTTCTGAATGGAGTCAGGGAACAGAAGATGGGGGTCGCCATTAATGTAGGTAATGATGACTGGGAAACAGCGAGAAACATGAACGCACTGAGCTTGCCCCTGCTCCACACCGGTGAACAACGTTGAATAGCGTAACTTGTCGTAACTGTCAAAGCTTACGTAGGCTTATTGTACGTCATCTACGTATGCCTACATTGAGATTCTTTCCGGCAAACGAATCGTCTGAGACTTCATATCTTTGTGGAGCTAGCTAGGAAAGAGTCGACCCAGGTTTTATACGAAAGGAATACAGTCATCGTTTCATACCTTCGTTAAATGTTTAGTCAGGTTAGATATGCAGCAGACCTCACACCAATACTGTACCAGTAACTACATATCTCGGATGCTTGGCCGCATTCAGTTACAGTTGATGAAGTATCACTGTGGGATGGTAAGATCCCCTGTGTCGTTACTTTTAACTTACTTGACGTGGAAACAAGGGTCACTGAAAAGGTTTGTCGATAGTTGATTGGCAAACGCAGATACTGCATATCTCGGATGCCCTCACAAACGCAGCTAAATATGTATATCAGCAGTATGGTTAATCTTATTGGATGAAATCGCTTGGGCAATGCACAGATGGCATTGCACAGATGGCATTGCAGAGATGGCCTTGTTGAGATTGCGCACATGTTGCCGCTTCCATCTGAGATATGAACCGGCTGCATGTCCAACCCTGCGTTTCATACCTTGGCATCAAAGCCGAAGCACAAATGTACCACTACAAGCACCGCTGCGCTGCCCTGAGTATCCCCTCCGCTTAGCCTTCTTATCCCTTTCACATATCCTTATGGCGAGGCACAAGCCACATATGCAATAATCAGCGTTTGTGCTTACAGTATGAAGCTCACTGCCAGAATGATATCTACTAATGACAAATTTTGTGAGCCTCCCACAAGCTGCAAATAGTTTCGAAATAATCCAAATTATTCGCAATCCGTTCATTTCACCGCCGTCGACCTTGCCGTCGTGTTGGCAATGCGCGCCATCGACATCGTCCAGCCTTAATACCATATCTAATTCACCGTCGCCCGCGATCATTGGAACGAAGCTGCATATATCTCCATCACCGTTTCGAGAGCCCGAAAGCATGACCTGGCTACATCAGTACCATGTGGTGGGACGCATGGTTCCGGGAAAAGGAGGATCCAAGCCCGATGAGGACACCGCCGTCTACCGCATGAGAATCTTCGCCCCCAATCCGGTGGTGGCAAAGTCTCGCTTCTGGTACTTTCTCAGAAAGCTCAAGAGAGTCAAGAAAGCAAACGGAGAAATTCTCGCCGTCAACGAGATCCACGAGAAGGACATTTCCACCGTGAAGAACATTGGTGTTTGGTTGCGATACAAGTCGCGCTCTGATACCGTCAACATGTACAAGGAGTACCGTCATGTGTCAATGACCGGCGCCGTTGAGCAGATGTACATGGAGATGAGTGGACGTCATCGTGCGCGTTGGTCCTCTATCCAGGTGCTCAAGGTGAAGGAGATCACCGAAGAGGACGTGCGCCGACCGAATACCCTGCAGTTCCTCGACCCAGAGCTCAGGTTCCCGCTGCCTCACGCTCGTCCGCGTGCGTCTACCAAGAGCAAACGTGCCACCTTTTTGGCCTACAGGCCCAGCACGTGCGCTTAAAAGCTGCCTTCACATGTTTGTGAGTTCTGTCGCGCCCCTTTTAGTGCGATCGCGTCATGAAACAAATTCGTTCTTCACCTGTGAACATGTTGGTAAAAAGCAATAGGCCACGTTTTGACTGCTTTACTAGCTCGCTTATTGCGTGCGCTACGCAGCCCCCTTGCTTATTTGCGACGAGCTCCAAAGTGGCACTCTTTAACGTTTTTGAGGGCAATACTAAAGGAGTAGTTCTTTGGTCTTGTGAGCATGACTTTTGCAACATGACTATTCTGCTGCGCCTCGAGCATGTATCATCTACAGATAAAGGATAGCGAAAAGTACCCCTCCATCTCACTTCATAATAGGATGTATAGCTGTCCCTCTCGACTAAACGATTAAAGGCGCAAGGGGCTCGTCGAAAATGGAGGCCTGACGACTGTTCAACAGGTACGTGTAGTGTGGTTTACCTGTAAGGCGAATTAGAATGGGGGATATGGAGCATGTGTGGCTTGCCTGTGCTTTACGCTCCTGCTTGAACAGGAGGTTGAGACAGATTGGCCACCTTGATCTTCCTGTCTATCTTGCGCATAATGCCAGATAATGTCTTGCCAGGCGCAAGTTCTGTCCAGGAAGCATCGGAGTAGGTCGTACGAATGTAGTCACAACACTTTGCCCAACGAACAGAACTGGTGAGCTGGCTCACCAGCAATTCTCGTACATTGCCCATCTCGTGAGGCTCGCCCGTCACGTTGGACAGCACCGGTACGGAAGGGAGGCTAATTGTGGTAGACTGCAACGCAGTAGCTAACCGCTCCGCTGCCGGCTCCATGAGCGGCGAGTGGAAGGCGCCCGCGACGTGCAGCTTTGCCACGCGCAGCTTCATTTGCTCAGAAGCAAAGGTGGCAGCGCGATCTATGGCGGCCGACGCACCAGAGAGTACGACTTGTCCCGGCGCGTTAAAGTTGGCGGCAACCAATATGTCGGATTGCTTTGCAGCGTCCATAACTTGATACGCCGTGGCCTCGTCCGCACCGATAAGCGCAAGCATGCCACCGTCCGAGGTATCGGCAGCATCTTGCATGGCCCTCCCCCGCAACGCAACCAATCGCAGCGCGTCCTCAAACGATATGGCGCCAGCTATGGCAAGCGCCGTATACTCGCCGAGACTCAAGCCGGCCGTGACGCTGAGCTGGTCGGGCTGTATGACAGCAAGCTCATTCAAGCCGGCCCAACACGCCATGGACGTGACAAAAATGGCGGGCTGTGCAACGTCGGTGCGCGCCAGCGTTGCAGCGTCAACGCCGCCGAAGATGTACTCCGATAACGGGCGGTCCAAGTGGTGCTTCAACAGCTGGTCGGCGGTGCGGAACAGCTGCGCGGCGGCGGCGGAACGATCGCGCCAGGACGCGCCCATGTCGGGCGCCTGCGCGCCCTGGCCGGGCGCCAGCACCACGTGCGAGCACGCGGCGGCGGCGGCGGCGGCGGCGGCGGCGGCGGCGCGGCGGCGCGGGCGGGGGGAGGGTTGGGCGCGGTGTGGTGCGCGGGGGCGCGCGAGGAAGGGGGCGGCGAAGGCGGGGCGCGGTGGGGCAGTCATTGGGGCGTGAGTGGGGGTTGAGATCAGGTTTGGGCGAGACGGTGGTTTGGAGATAAGAATGACGGGGCGTTTGGTGAGCGGATCGGGATGGGGGGATGAGATGATGGCGATGTAATGTGCGATGCGGCGTGCGTGTGTGTGTGTGACACACACTGTGTGTGGACTCCACAGTGGAGCCGTGGAGAGGTGTTGGACGAGAGCCGGTTTTTTAGATGGGATCAATTGTGGTGATGCGGGTTGAAATGGGTGGACGGGTTGATTGCATGCGTTGGCGTAAGTGGTTTTGGTGAATGCGGCTCTCACGCGGAAGCACAAGTGTATGCCAGGCATATCTGTGTATCTACCGTGAGGATTAAATAGCAGACGGAGTCAGTTGGAAGCGGAGGTATAAAAGAGGTTAACCGTTGTTGTGGCGCACAGATAACGTTGCTGCTTACCGCGCGAAAGCGGTGCCGCTTTTGTTTTTCACGGTGGTGGTGGTGTTGGTGGTGGAGGTGGTGGTGTTGGTGGTGGTGGTTGTAAGTTGCAATGTAAGAAGAATATGGCGATTATACGCTGCGTATACAGTAAACGTTTATGCGTTAAAGGCGACGCGGCGGCGCGTTGGGTGTGGGTTGACGCACTGCAGCTGATAGGTTGGGCAGCGCGCTTACACAAGGCGATGGGGCGCGTTTGGATGATGATGATCTATCTAAATGGGTTAAGGGTTGGGCGGCTACCGAGGGCGCGTAGGGTGCGGAAGGCGGCGGGCGGCGCAACGTGCATGTAACAAGCTATCATGATAACACGGGGCCAGAAAGGGACGGCGCTTAGGTCGGCTCTGTCCGTCCTCGAAGCATGAGACAGCAGTTACTGTAGATATCTAGTATTAGTGACTGGGTAACGAAAGGGTACATATCTGCGAAGAAAACGGCCACCAGTTGGCGGGTGGGTGTAAACAAGGCGGGACGGCGAGCGGCGCTGGTGCGCGGCGCGCTGGCGGGGGCCGCGCGGGGGGCGACAGGCACGACGGGGGAAGGAGAGAGAGAGAGAGAGAGAGAGAGAGAGAGAGAGAGTTGTTGTTGTTGTTTTCTTGGCAGGCTGTTGTGTGTAGGCACACGGAGGACGGCGGCGGCGGTGTACTGCGTGCACTACAGTGCGCATTGAGCTACACGGCACTGTACAACGCGTTATAGATGGCGTTTGACAAGCGCGCGGACATGATGTTTTCGATTCGCCTTTTTATGCAAAGCGGTGGCGCCTGCGGCTGCGCGTTGCGGCGGCAGCGCCGCCACGGCGGAGAGCGAAGAGCGCGCGGAAGCGAAAGCGGCCACATCACGTACGCAACGTGATACGCACCACAAGCGCGCACACCCTCATCAGCAGCCCGCCAGGACGGGCGCCAATCGGTGGCGCGGCGCGCGCGCGTTGCTCGAAGCAATGAACCAGCGCCGTTGCGGCGATGGGTTGAGCGCGCGCCGCAAAACGGCGCGCGCGCAGGCACGCGCGCGCCGCGCGCCGCACACCGCACGCCGCACGCCGTCGCGCGTGGCTCATCGTCATTGCGCTGTACGTGTATGGCGGGCGCGCGCAGCCAAACAGCTCGTTGCGCCAACGCTTGCTCGACCTCCGCCGTCACGCGCGCGTTCGCGCCGCGCCTCGTTGCCGGCAGGGAGGTGCCGCCAAGCTCGCGCTGCGCAGCAACACGCGCGCGCACTACGGTCCGCTGCCCGCTGTGCACACTAGTGCTGTGCACCGCCCGCGCCTGCCGCACCTTCTCAGCGTGAGTCAGCTTCCGTCCCCCCCCCCCCCCCCCCCCCCCCCCGCCGTGCATGGCTGCATGGCTGCTGGAAGCGATTTGCATGCTCACAAGCTCGCTCGCAAACACGCACTGACACAGGCAAACACACACACACACAGAGGCAAGAATTGCACACAAGCACCCGCCACCCGCCCCCCCCCCCCCCCCCTCCCCTTACTCACCTCTCAGCAGCAGCAGCAGCAGCACGCCCCTGCTCCAAAGCAGCAGCAGCGACTCGGAAAGCGCGACTCGCGCGGCGCGCCGAGATGCGCGAGATGCTTGTACTGTAACCGCCGTGCGCGTGCGCGGCGCGCTGTGAAGGGTTGTCACTTACAGCGCCATGACGTCAGAGCGCGCGCCACACGCGCCGGTCGCGCGGTATGACACGGCTCGGCGCGTGCGCCACGCGCGCGCGCACGCGCTCGCCACGCGCCGCCTTTGCGCGCGCGCGCCTCGCCATTAAAGCGCCGCGCGCCGCAGCGCGACGCGCCCGCCCCGCGCCCAACTGCTCGCGCCGTCCATCGTCGCTCGCGCTCCGCCACCGCAACCGCACCCCCACCGCCACCGCCACCCCCCACCCCCCACCCCCGCACGCTCCTCGCCGCGCCGAGCGCCTTTGTCCGCTGTTGTGCCGCTGTCCAGATGCCGCGTACCACGCCGCAGCCGCTGGCGCTGCTGTTCACCGAGGAGGATCTGGGCGATCTGTATCCGGTGGCGCCGTCGGTAGCGCCGTGCAAGCCACAGCCGCAGCCGCAGCACGACGACATTCTGGCCGCGCTGCTGCGCGCCATCGCGTCGCACCAGCCCGTGTACGCGCCGCCGCCATCGCCGCCGTCGCCGCCGCCGCTGGCGTTGCCGCTGCGCGTGCATTCGTCGCCGCCGCCATCGCCGCCAACGCCCATCCCGCTGTGCGCCACGCCGCGCAAGAAGGCGCGTTCCAGACGGCGCTCGCCGCTGCCGCCCAGCCCGTCGCGCTTCTGTCACGTGTGCGCGCGCACGCAAAAGTCGGACAAGATCTTCTGCGCCAACCTGCACACGGACAAAAAGTGCCGCAAGGCGGTGTGCCGCCCGTGCTTCCGCGAGATGAAGTGGGACTTTGACCACGCCAAGCTCAGCGGCACCTGGCTGTGCCCGCACTGTCGAGGAATCTGTCACTCGGTACCGCGCGCGCGCTGCCACATCTACACCAAGACCAATCTGAAGAGGAAGGCGTCGCGCCTGCTGGGCGCCGCGGCCGCGAACGAGCCGTGTTGAGCGTCAAGTACTTCTTAGCTTGTTTGTTACACTATTGCAATCATTGTGGAGCGCAGTGAAAAAGGTAAAAACCATAAACCACAAAGCACAAGCCATCCCCCGCAGTAGCGCCCCCTTCTGCATACGCACTTTTTTTGCTTCTCTCCATGCGTTGACAGCGCTGCAAGCGCACGTATCATATCGAATCATGTGTAATACGCTTGCAGCGTAGCTTACCGCCGCCCGCCGCCGCCGCCGCCGCGCCCCCCTCTCTTACACACGCCCGCAGCAGCAGCAGCAGCAGTAGCAGCAGCAGCAGCAGTAGCAGCAGCAGCAGCGCCACGCGCCACGTCATGCGCGCCCCACGCCGCAACCCCACGCGCCGCTGCCGTGCCTCGTCGGCCCTGCCGCCGTCGCCGTCGCCGTCGCCGTCGCCGTCGCCGTCGCCGTCGCCGTCGCCGTCGCCGCCGCCGCCGCAGCAGCAGCTGCCACCGCGGCCACAGCCGCAATTGCAGCCGCAATTGCAGCCGCAACTGCAGCCGCAACCGCAGCCGCAACCGCAGCCGCAACCGCAGCCGCAACCGCAGCCGCCGCCGCAGCCGCCGCGGCCATGTGAGAGCGGCGCCGATCTGACTGACACGCAGCGCCAACTGGTGCACGCGCTATTCGCCGTATTTGACAAACAGCGCAGCGGGCGCATTACGTACTCGCATGTGCTGCGCGTTGGCGCGCAGCACGGCGTGTCGCTGTCGTCTCGCGACGTGCACGACATGCTGCGCTTCTGGGATACGTCGCACGTCGGCAGCGTGTCGCTGCCGCACTTTGCGCGCATTGTCGCCGACTGCTCATTGCTCGCGCCCGCGCGCGCGCCGCGCCGCAAGTAAAAGCCTAAAGTTACACGTAAACGGCTCTTGTTCATTTCATTCCGCGCGCGCACGTAGCACGTACAGCGCGCCGCTTTCGCTCAACGCCGCCACCTGCTCGCCGTCGTCGACGTTGCGTCGTGCTAGTCCTACCACGCGCACGTCCGCTCTGAAGCCGAACGCGCGCCGCGCGCTCCTGGTGTTGGCGCCAGAGATCATCACCGATTTGCATGACGATGATGATGACGCCGCAAGCTGCGTCTTCACGTGGCGCGCCATCTGCTCGCTCCACGCGCCGCACGCCACCTCGTTATCCACGCTGCACACATACGCCATGCCGTGCATGCTACGGCTCAGCAGCGCGCCCGCCACCTCGTACTTGAGGCACGACGCCCAGCGCTGCCTCACGCACATCATGCGCACGTCGAACATGTGCAGCACGCGATCCATGCCCGCCGTGGCGATCAGCGAGCCGTCCTGAGAAGCATCCATGCAAAGCAGCTTTCCGTGCGCCACGCTGCTCCGCGCCACGCAGCCTTGATTCTCGCCCACGCGCGCGTCGAACAGTGACAAGTCCTTGCGCTCCGCAACGCCAATCAGCTGCGCATGCGCCGCGCAGAATGTGGCCGCCTGCGGAGCAACAATGGTGGCGAACGAGCGCACCGCCGTGTCCGCATCGAACAGCGTCACGTCGCGGTACATCTGTCTGCTCACCACGATGGCGGACGCGTCGTTTGCACGCAGCGCAACGCCGCACCAGCCGCCGTCGCCGCCCGCCAGCGACGGCGGCGCCAGCACGTAGCAGCGCGTGTTGTTGTGTTTGTGCGCCGACGCTGGCGGCGGCGGCTGTTGATCAACCGTAACTATACATCTGCCAAACGCATCCACCGACGCAATGGTGCCGCCGTCCGCACTCACGGACTGAATCTCGGCGCGGTGCGTGCTGTGGATGGCCAGTCTGTGCGCGCCAACTCGCGAAAAGGCGCTGGCAGTCAAGTAATCGTCCGCGTACGCACTGGTCACGACGTCGCGTGCAGCGCGCTGTTGCTCGCCGTCGCGCTCACTCCGCGCGCGCTTGCGAAACAGAGCGGGCGAGCACGGCACGCTGAACAGCTGCGAGCCGGAGGCGAACACGAAGGCGCCGTCGCGCGTGGCGGCCAGGCGCGACGCCTGCGGCGCGGCGGGCGAGAGCGGCAGCCGCACGGCGCCGTGGCCGTCGTCGTGCAGCGCGGCGCGAAGCAGCTGGCGGCGCGCGAGCGGCGCGTGCGGCGGGAGCGGCGGCTCGGCACGCGCTGACCAAATCTGCATGAGAGGGGGGGCGGCAGCAGCGGCGGGGCGCGCTCGGCTGGCGCTGAGATGTTTTGACGTGTGCGGCACCGCGGCGGTGGCTCACCAGTCGCTGCGCTTGACGGCGCGAGATTGTGCGTCGCGCCAATCGATTCGTCGAGCGCCCGTTGTGCTACACCCGTTGCTACACCCGTTGGGCTGAATCAAATCGCGGCGCGCAGCGCGCTGCGCCGCCGGGGGAGGGCGCCCGGGGGGGGGGGGGGGGGGGGAGAGGGACGACGCCGTGCAGCTGCAGCTCGACGCGCAAAAAAATCAAGGCATTCACAAACGAAATGTCTCCATGCGCAGATTGCGTCCCACTTGGAGTAACCTTATCTAGCTCTAGATAGGATACTACAGTAGTAGTCAAACAAGTTCCACTTGAGCAGATTTTACATGACTCGTGTGCGGTACAAGGGTAAAGGGTTAACCTTTATCTCTACTGTTCAGCCTTAACAAGCCGTTTGCCGCAACGGTGGAGCACAACAGCACCCCGTCAGCCGCAGCTTGAAGCTCAGCTCTCCCCATAAAACACAGAAACAAATCTCGAGACACATGTCATCGCAACGATTCATAACCTACAGAGGTAGCTGTTGGAACCGGCTGCCTCGTAGAAAACACAGCGCAGCAGCTCTCGTCAGCACCCGCCTGTCACAATTCGCATCAAAGGCATCATCAAGGACGCCTCCGTGTATGTTCACATCAACATCAGCCGAACAGCTGCACGTTTAGACAGTCGCCGCATCGGATGGAATACGCTTTCCATCTCGCTTCCATCGCGCGCTCGCGCGCACGCGCGCACTCGCAAGTCGTGTTGAACTCTTGCTTCAATGGCCCTCACCATTTCAGCACGTGTCGTCTGGCTGCTTTTTTTTGCTCTTGTCCACGCTTTCCGTATCTATGGATACTGTTCAGCCGAGATAAGTTGCCTCTCTTCGACACGTTCGAATTCTAAACTTCAGCCGTTCGCGTAATCACTTTGCAAAAGTGTAAATGCACGCTAACGAACCTTGCCTATGTCCTTGCCAAGCATGTGCCCAAATTCACCAACAGCACCCACGCAGAAGAGCAACACTTCGCCGAATCATCTCACATCAACAGCTCAAGTAAGAACGTTAATGAGCCACACTACTTTCATCAGCGCTCACGCTGTGTGTTTGGTGCCAAAGCCAAGAAACCCATATCTTGCTCGAAACTACCTCCCGTATGACGGAATAACGCTCACGCCATCAACGCAACAGCTCAAACACATTTGTGTTATCGCTCCTTGTTACCGCCGTCAAAAAGCACCGTTGCTGCGCTCCACCGTTTTCTTGTTTCATCATGGAGCTAAGCGGCAATTCCATCAAAGCACTTTCATGGAACAAACGGGTTTACCTTTGTACTCATGCGCGCTGCAGTTGAAGTTAAAACAGCACCGCCATCAACTCGAGCATGCACCATGGTGATGAGTACATAAAACATACTAACTCTAACATGGCAATAGAGCACAGACAGCTGGAATCAACAAGCGCACATGCACAACAACAGTGCAAGTCGGCGCGCAATGGATGTCAGCGGTTACACAAGTCACAAGTGTGGCTTTTAGTAGAAACTGCTTGGAGCCCCACAAGAGCTAGCAGAGCGCTGACCAAAACAGCACACCAACATTCAGCTGCTTATGGCTGCTCAACTGGAGCCTTTTCGACAGCCACTTCCGCTACTGGCGCTTCCACGGCTGACGCAGGGGCAGCTGGAGCGTCAGAAGTGGTGTCGGCGCTTTCAATTGCGGCGTCTACGGCGGCATTAATGGCTTCAGCGCTTTCGTCAATCACGTCGAGAACGGGCTGCACAACGGGCAGCTCTTCCGCTGCTGCTGGCGCTTCGGGCTCTGCTGGCTGTTCTTCAACCGCTGCCTCTTGTTGCTCCTGTTGCTCCTCCTCCCCCTCCTCCTCCTCCTCCTCCTCCTCCTCCTCCTCCGCGGCGGCCTTGACAACAAAAGTTCCAAGGTCGTCCTTTCCCAGCGCCTTGGAGTCAGTAATGGTAGAATCGGAACCGAAAATGCTAATAGAATTCTTCTTCGAATCAGCCCAAAGAGGCACAACCTCATCGACGTCGTCGAAAAGCGTGCCCGTCCCCCGTTTGCTCTTGTTCCATGCGACAGTAGGACTACGCGCCTTGTTGACAAGCGACGCGGCCATGACGCCGAGCGCAGCGCCCATGGCGCCAATTAGAGGGTACACTTCGGGCTTGAGCCAAACCTTGCGGAAATGCGCCCATCCAGAGGCCATGATGGAGCAATGGTTGTAGCGAAACAGAAGGAACCCACCACGCTGAGATCGCGCCGGATGAACAACGTTGCGTCGCGCGCGTTTGGCACAATGGACGACTGCGGCGCGATCGCGCGTTTCCGTTTCGTTCTTCGAGCGAGATGCGGCCGCATGATTGGGTGCCGGCACTGCCGCGCAGCACGTCGCTCAGCGCTTCTCAGTGAGAACTTCTCACTGAATAGCCCTTTACAGTGTAAGTAGACGGCTGAATGGGGGAGATGGCGATGAAGCGGAGAGCTGTTCTTGACCACCCATCAGCATCAGCACAGATGGCTGTGCTGATCCGACAAGAGTCTTGTCACAAGATTCCTCGCGGCGACTGCGGTGTGGCCGAGTTCTCCTCCATCCCCGTCGCTATTGAGCCCCAGCTCCCGCGAGTGTTATCGAGCCAGATTAGTAGACCCTATCTATCAGCCGTTGGCGCACCAGTTCATCACCGTCGTTCTGACTTGTGCCTCCAGCCGTTGTTGTGCTACACGATGGCACCCGCTCTAGCTTTCGCTTCGCCGGCAGCGCTCACCGCGTCCACCGGCGCCTCGTTCTCGTCGTCGTTCGTCTCCCGTCAGACGCCCGTCTTGCGAGCCAGTGCACGCCGCGCGCGCGTGGAGCCGCCCGTCCGTGAGCAGCATGAGCGTCGACATGGCTTTGCTGTCGTGCGTGCCATGGCTGCCTCTATGGCTGGAAAGCGAGTGCTCGTCATTGGCGGCACTCGCTTCTCTGGTCTGTACCTCGTGCACGAGCTTGCCAATCGTGGAGCGCACGTTGTCATTCTCAATCGAGGCTCAAAGCAGATTGGCGACCCCTCGCTCAGAGTGCCTGGCGAGACGGAGCAGCATTTTGCCGAGCGAAATGCGAACACCGCGTCGCTGATTGCCGATAGAACCGATGCCGACGCCCTCAAGGCAGCGTTGAAAGGTCAGAGCTTTGATGTCATTTTCGATAACAACGGACGCAGGCTTTCAGACTCGGCGCCTCTTATCGATATTGCGAAGGAGATGGGTGCCCACTTCGTGTACATGTCATCGGCAGGAGTTTACCTAAAGTCTGAGCTCATGCCCCATATTGAAGGTGACGCTACTGATCCCCAGTCAAGACATAAGGGAAAGCTTGACACCGAGGAATATCTACGCGTATCGGGAATTAACTTCACTGCTATCAGACCCACATATATTTACGGTGCTCTCAACTACAATCCTTTGGAGCAGTGGTTCTTTGAGCGCATTGACAAGGGGATGCCCATCTGCATCCCGGGACATGGAGCCCATCTCACTGGTCTCGGTCATGTTCGCGATCTTGCTGCCGCAATGGCTGCATGTGCTTTGAGTCCCACTGCATATGGACAGGTCTACAACATTCAGGACCGTAGTTCTGTTTCATTTGATGGTGTGGCTAGACTTTTTGCCAAGGCGATGGGCAAGCCGGAACCAGAGATTGTACATTACAATCCCAAAGACTACGACTTTGGTAAGAAGAAGGCCTTTCCATTCCGGCCTCAACACTTTTTCTGTTCCCCTAGCAAAGCTCTTCGAGAACTAGATTGGACAATTGAGTATGACTTGGCCACTGGCATTCAAGATGCTTATGAGAACGACTACCTGCCAAAGAAGGCAAGCGGTGGCCTGAAGAATGACTTTGAGACTGATGATATCATCCTCAATGCTGTCAAAGGCGCTTCTGTCGTTTAGATTATCCGCTATCACTCCAGTTGAGGCACCCTTGTAATGCCCTCATAGCGTCATTGTGACTCCTCCATGTTTTATAAAAGATTCACAAGCTGTATCTATCTAAAAGGCCAAATAGTTTTAGATCATGCTCAACCTTGTGGCATCCCTTCCTTCGCGACGGTATGGCCACGACTTCAAGCTGACACCATCATCGTTCAGCAATGCAGCTTACCGCGGCCGAGGGTGCTCTCAGATATGATGCCACGGGATTAACGTCCCTTTGCCCCATGGCAGAAGCAAGGACCAAATGCAAAGCCGTCCCCACAATGCAAGAATATGAGGTCTCTCCCGTAGATGGCTGGACGACGCGGTATCCACGGGGCTTTCTATATGGCTCAGACTGTGCCAAAGAGTTTTGTGCTAATGCAAGAGCATCGAAAGGTCATTTGAGTGCAATATTTGTCTGCAAGAGGTGAGAACCTAGTCTGAGAACACTCATTGGAAATATGTACGAAAACTGCAACTCCCATCTCGTCGACGTGAATCCTAGAAAGAAACAAGTTTTACAATGGTCTTTACGTCTTGCTCGTGGCAAAGTTTCATTGCATTTCTCTGCTGGCTCGCACCCACTCATCATACATTTGGAAATGGATACATCTAAGATGATTTCGGCAACGCGCCAAGATATGCCCCATTTCACACTGGATGAGTTGCTCTCGCGATGTTGGTTTGAATTTCTATTGGAATGTCCGTGAGCGGAACTACAGCAGCAGACACACCTTTGCGAGAGTCTTCCATTACTCTTGGTGAACCTTTGTAGTATATGCCTATCTGGAGGCTTCTCTATGGTCGAAATGTTCTTTTTCGTGGCTTCAGTATGTTAGTTTTCTCTACCACCGAACACGGGAAGAAGAACATAAGTGATTAGCTTTCTCAAATCTCTACTGCAACGTCCCCAAGCACTGCCCCGAGACCACTTCACGGCAGGTCACCCGAGGCCTTTTCTCCCAAACCCCCTTCCATACAGACGGCGGGACGAAGAAGACAAAATACCGGGAATCATCATGGTTCGAAGCCGCCGAACAATATCTCCTCCACTCTTCTTTCTACAGCTTGTGTTGCTGATTGCTTCTCAAGTATCACTTGCGAATGCTTCCGGACGCGATATTGTGAGTATACCGGCGTTGGACTTCTTTCGACCTCAGAGCCTTCGAACTGGATTCTTGAACCGGTCTTTCCATGAAGAAACGGTGGTTCTACTTCAGGAAAATGGTGAAATCGATCATCTAAAGATCTTCGTACTAGAAATGCCAGAGGGTGTTCTTCCGGAAGAAGTTGTTCTTGAGCAATCAAGTTCAAACGAGCTTGTTTTGAATACGACGGGCAATGATAATCTCATTACATCGTTTTCCGGAGGTGGGGCTATGAATATCACTTGTTCGCTCTCTTTCGATAATTTCGTGGGGAAGACCGAATACAAGCTTACCGCAATTCGAAGCACAACCGGAGATGTTATCAGCACAGTTACTGTCCCATACATTATTGTTGGAGTAACCCTCTATGTCGAGAAATCAGGTGGATCGTATCAAGTTGTGTCTGGAGATGGGAACCGATATTCTGTCTCATACGAAAAGGTCATACAAGGAACCGTCACGAAGGACCATAAGATTCTGGCTTTGATTCAATATCCTGACGGGTTATCTAGTTCTGGAACGCTCTTTTCCGATTCGATACGGTATGGAAATACTATTGAAACGACGCCAGTGAACGCTAAAGCTCAGGTTTTGCATGACGCTTCCGTCTGTTCAATCGCCTCGCTTGGAAGCATCAATCAAGACAGCATCCTGCAACTTTCTCAGGGATGCGGATATGGATTCTACACGGATTTGTCAGGAAACCTATGTTTCGGTCTCATGTTTCAACCTTATCGCGCTGGAACGTTTGCTATCAGGTTCTCTTGGTCTGGAATCACATCGCCGTACGCACCCCTTGTTGAAGAGCTTCTAGAGTTCGAACTGAATGTAGAGATTACAGGAAGACCACCGGTTGCATTGTACGATATAGCTCCGGATCATGGTTTCCTTCGCCCAGAAGGAGGTCAGAGTTTGAGGTTGAAATTCTTCAACGCTGATCTGTACAATATCTCATCGTACTACATAGAAGTTCGAAATGTGAGTAATCCGTTCTCCATGATCTCTGGGAGTTATCAGCAAATTGGATTCCCAGAGTTTGGACAGAGATTATCGTTCATATCAGAACCAGGACATGGATCCTCTCTGAACTGGACTCTGTTCTGCCACGTCGACAATGTTACCAATGGCGTTCTCAGACGCGAAACTCACCCTGCCGTGTATGTGCCTGGGTTCTCATCACTGTTTACTTACGATACTGAAAACCTTCGGATTGACTCGATAGACCCAGAGTATGGGAATGAAGAGGGTGGCCAGAAAGTTCAAATTCACGGATACTTTCCATTCTTTGACCCTGACATTGATGGCCTTTACTTTTCCAACGTGAAGATTGTGAGGAAGTATTTTATATCACATTCAGAGAATCTTATTGTTATCACTTCACCCCCGCGTGTGGAGCTTGGCTCCGACTATGAATATCTTGTTCACGTTCAGATGGGCTACGCCGAATCAAATAAGCTCTTTTTCCGATACATTGTCAAGGATGCAGTGGTTCGTATTACGCAGTCTGGAACCTCGGAGATTGATCATTCCACTTTCCGTGTTGGGGACTGCACACCAGTAAGGTTCACAGCAGTGGTTATTCCTTTCACGAGTCAAATCCAATCGTACCTTTGGACATTCCACTTCAGTGGAGATGTGCAGAATGATCTTCTAAAGACTACCAACTTCTCGTCTACGGATCCTTCGGCGCAGACGCTTGAGCTCCAACCAGAATGGTTCGAGGCAGGGTTATATGCTTTGAAGATAACGGTTTCAATGATTGGAACAGTCCTGGAGCATGAAATCTTTTTGCTACGTGAGCATATCGTTTCAATCGGAGCGTTTATCTTGAAGCCTCCGGATCGTTACATTGCGAGTCCCGACACACCTCTTCGACTTTCGGCGGTAGTCACCCCTCCGGGAGAATGTTATGTCGGGAATTCTAGCATGATTTTCGAGTGGGAGGCATTTGGTCAAGTTCAGCGATACTCAGCCCTCAATACAACTGGCGCTCCAGCAGTCGGTGAACTGACTGACACTCCAGCCCGGTTAGGCTGGGAATATGTTGTTCCTCGAGAAAGCTTGACAACCGGGAATCATTCTGTAACGTTTAAGGTGTGGATGCGGGAACGGAATGTGATTTTAGGACAAGCTCAGTCGTATGTTCTTATTGATCACTCCCCCCTTGTTGCGGTCATTCGAGAAGGGGAAGAATCTGTTACTGTGAACAGTCATACAATATTGAATTTGTACGGAAATAACTCATATGATCCTGATGTGCTATCTGGTTCTCGCAATTCTGGTCTTTCCTATGAATGGCTCTGTCGGCAATCGGCGAAGAACAATTTCACTGCGGAAGAATCAAATCCTTGTGCTGATGTTCTTGTACCAGACGCGTTCGCTTCTTCGTTCACAGTTCCTATCCACGTAGTGGAAGCTCTTGGAGATGTTAGCTTTATACAATACAGGTTAATTGTAAGGAAAGGAATGGATCGAGTGTCGAGTACACAAACTTTGACAGTCATTGTGCAAAATGGTGGTTCGCGACCACATTTGGAAGACTATTCCCTTCGATTGACTAACGTGGATGACAGTGTACTGGATTGGAACCATGTCCCACATTATGAGAAAGCCATCATCGATGTCGGGGCGGGATCAAATATAACATGGACATACGAACTCTTGGAACCTTTGGTTCCAGATTTCTTTTCTTCAAGTATCATCAACAATCCCTTGTTCTATTCAGAAGAGTCTAATATCTTTTCGGTATCTGGAAATACGAAACCCCTTGGTATAGAAGCTGGAAAATTGAAACCGTCAACGACGTACAGATTTAGGATTGTGTTTAGCGCGTCTACAAGGGAAGTAGAAGCAACTTCTGTGGTTCTTTCTATTCGAACAGCAGATGCCCCAACTGTTGGTTTTCCAGTGCCATCTCTGACAAATGGAACTACGGAGACCGTCTTCACGGCGACAGCGGGCATTCCTTCAACGAAATCAACCTTTTCATACTATTTCATCATGATCGACGAAAAAGGAAACAAGTTCTGTCTCGGAGGATGCACCGGCTACAACGTAGTCTACTTCCAGGTTGGTAGAGCTGGAAGTTATGAGCTGAGTGTGCTGTTGTTCGACATGCAAGGAAAGGCGCTGCTTGATGAGACTACGCTCTCGACAAATGTAACTGTACATGAATCTAGTACAGCCCGGGATTACCAGTCGTACTTGAATGTCTTGTTCAACTATGGAGATGACCACACATGGACGCAACTCGCTCACGATCTGGCCTTGAAACTTCTTGATTCGGAATTTGTTGCAGGAAATCTGTCGTCGACCCGCGCCCTGGTTGAACGCCAAGCAATTTCCCCAGAGGAGTTGTTGGCAGCAAGAATGGAATATGCATTCGACCTTTCTAGTGGTTCTCGTAAGATTTACTGCAGTTCTTTCCCAAATTCTTATCATGGGCGCGACTGCTTGGCTTTTGCTCTCGATCTTGCTAGGCAGTCAACGTTGGATGAAATGACAATGTATAACATTATTCAAACTGTTGAATGCTGTATTAAGAACACTCCGTTAAGAACCATCAATTTGATGGGCAATGAGTTTGCATCATTCCTCGCAGAACTCAATCGCTTAGCTCTGAATTTGTTCCAAGGAGGAAACACCCGTCGAAGGCTTTTGAGCACTGTCGGAGAGCCAGCCAATATGATGGCCGATGTGAACAGCATAACTGGAGTTCAATATGCTGAAGCTGCATCATCTGGAAAGCTGGATGGTTATGTATCGCAGATACATATAGGTTCAGGAGGAGAATTCGGACAAGTCACAATCGTAGTCGCTTCTAATGCTGCCCATCTTCCCGCCCAGGTTCTCAATGGACAACAGCGCAAGATCGTTGTGGGGCGTTCAGGGAACGAAATGTTCTATGCGACTGAGGAGTGTCTACGAAATGTGTTTTCAGCCCAGGGTAGCGAGCGGTTTGTATTCGTGTTTCACACAACAGAAAATTTCGTTCTTCTTGGTTTTCAGGATCCCCCCACTCGTTCTAACCTGGCTGATAACTTGTACTGGACTCAGGTCTACAGAAGAAATGAAACTGGAGCGTTTGTGCCAGCAATAATCCCTGACCAAGACTTCTGCTTCTGTTGGAGACTTCCAGTCTTGCGAAAAGTTCAACATCTTGCAAACTCAACTGATGACATGCCTGGACTATACGCCGTTTCCAAAATGAAGCCATTTAACGAGTCTGTCTTTGAAAAAGGGTCAGAATTCTTCTCGTATGTCTACGAGAACAGCAAAACAGTCGATTACAACGTCACCGAAGGATGGGTTGAAGCTTGTCGCAAAGAAGTAGGACTTGTAAGCACAACCGTGGTCGCAAGGACTGAACAGAACATTCTCATTAACGTTAACAATGGAAGAATTCTGGGCTTCCAAGCAAGTATTATTGTTGGGCTGGTACTCGGTGGACTAATGTTGTTGGTGGTAGCCTTAGCTGCATCATGGATGATAGCAGTTCGCGCAATGTCTGGCGGACTGGTTCCTTTAGCATCAACGGTACCAAACGAACTGTTCGTGGAACGAGATGTTTACGGCAGAGGAACAATTCTAGACGCGAACGCAATGACTCTGCCAGAGACAAACCAATAGCGCAATCCATAGCTTATACTTACCATCGTAAATGCTCACATTCGAGACTGAAAGATACACATATGTTTCCCAGAACACATGTTTGTTTCCAACAGGGACCTGTTGTTGTCTCATTTTAGACATAAAATGTCTTGCATAGAAGCAGCGAGGAATTGCCAAGGAAGACTGACAGTACCATATTCTGCGACTTAGTACAAAGATTTTGGCTTGGATGGTTCAAAGAGCAGCCAGTGGTGGCCAATACAATTCTCAAAGTACGGGATATGTTGGGCTCATGCGCGAACTGCGTTTATTACGTCTGTTCGAGATGTCGCACTGTGATTTTGTCAACGGAACGACGTGATTGAGGTCAGAACACCTCGCCAAGGATCTCACCGCCGACGTTCATTTCACGGGCTTCTGCACAATGAAGAACTCCCTTCGGGGTAGATAGAACCCATGACCCGAGTCCATTCGACGCCAAAGGCAGTTGAGCGATAGATCGGTGGACCCTTTTTGACGGCTTCGAAACTCGTCTTATTCTCTTGATAGCCGGTTGTCCATAGTTGTCATACTTGAGCGTAATTTGCATTTGATTGAACTGCGGTTCTTTTGGACTCTTAGGCGGAATGATACTAACAGCTGAGACGTAGCCTTGTCTAATAAGCGCGTTGACTACATCTCGGGCGAAGCGCGAATACGGATGATGAATGGTAGCACGCTTGGCGTTCTGACCGTTCCGAATTCGGGCAAAGAGGTCGCTTATGGGATCAGCGAGTAACACACCCCTGCTGCGCATGGTGGATTACTTCGTGTGAGGAAGAACACTTCCGCACGGGCATGGGATCAAACCGTAGCTTGTTCTTTAAGACGAGGTATACAAGTGTCCACGGTGCTGGGGGTGCTTACTCTTCCGTTTCAAAGGTGAGGTGTAATCATTCTTGTTTATGACGTTCGTTTCAAAAAACAAGAGGCTGTAGTCATAGTCGGGTACCCTTATCAAAAATTTAAATTCAAAAACAAACGAAGCGCAAAACTCTCTTCACGAACTGTTCGGTTCGCGAACTCGTGTGGATCATTCGAAGGTTGATGAGCGCAGCGAAAGTAGGACCGCGCGCATCCATACGAAACACGCTACGACTCGTAATCAACCGACTGCACGACCCGTTCACACATCGCGTTGTCTCTTCGGGTACCATCGTTGATGCTTACGCCTCCGCTAGCATCGCTAAGTTCCATTCCTAGAACAAACTGCGTCCCATACAGCAATGTCTCGCACACACAAGCCATCCCGTGAACAGCCCTCCTCGCTTGACGCTTGGCAGCAGCACGATGCATTCTATGCGAAGTTCAAAGCCACCGTCATTCGACAAGCTCTCGCAGCCGCCCGAACTCATCTTCAGCCAGTCTTCATTGAACACGCCCGCTTTTCGGAAGAATGTGGAATACCAACCGTCTCACTCAGCTTCTTGATTGATAATCTTCGGCAAGCAAGCATCATCCCGCCGCTGACTTCACATAACTACAAGCTTGGCCTTCAGATATGCATTAGCCCCGACCTCACGTCCCCACTTCGCTCACCTTCAAAAAATCACTCTGACCAACGAATTCACTTTGACACGTTTGTGGAGGCTTTTGCATTTTCCTTATTTTGCTATCCAATCGAAGAGCGTTCCGCTACTTTTTGTTCTGCACCGAATGGCGACGAACAGCAAATAGAATGCTTTGCCGACGATATAAACACCGCTGTCCATCGCTTCGTTGACACTTCCCGAGTGAATTCGAGGCATAACATTGACGCAGCTCTTCACGCAGCACCAGACGCTTCCGAAAATGGTTCCCATTCCATCTCTGTCAGTAACTCGTCGAATTCAGAACAAAGTCACCAAAACATTCAAGAAGAACGTTCCGGTTACCAGACCGACCGAGAAAGCTGTGAAGAGCAGCCCTCGACTCCAGTTCAACAAACAGACAAACACCAGTCTGCGATGAAATTTACTGAACGACGAGGTGGAGCTCGCGGGCTTCACGGCAATTCCGAACGTGAGCATTCCACCTCACAGACTCCTATTAACTTCTATACTCCTCGGTGTAACTTTCCTGCGGCTTCGCCGAGGCGGTTGCCCACCAACCCTTTCCCGACAATTCCTGGCACTCTCAAGTGGTTTACACCGCGCCACAGCGTCGCAAAATTGTCCCCGGACATTCAGAAAGCTGTTCAAGGGCAACAGGCAAATACTGTTTCACTGAATCAAACCCTTGAGCTTTCCTTTCAAGCTGCTCCTACTTCATCAACACCATCACTTCCATATACTAATACTGGGCGGGTTTCTTCATATGGCGAGAATTCCGTCCCTATTGCTGACAGTAATCAAGACGTCGACGCACCAACGGCTGAGATCCTTGGAGATTGCGCCAAGGTTCTGACGGATGTCGGTAGTGATGAATGGGAAAGTTCGGAGGCCAACGTAGTGGAGGACGTTGAAGATTCGGAGGAGGAAGCAGCATTGTCGCCGGAAAGCAACTTTCAAAGCCCCGAAATTGGTGATGGTCCTCCTCCTCTTCTGCGCATCGCCCCGGACGATGATGAGGCGAGTCGAAAGCTTTTGTTCTGCGAGTCAGAGGACGACGGGAACATGTCCGATGAAAGCAGCCGATACGAAAGCGATGGGGAGCGTACCACGCCTGCCTTCAAATTGTCGCAGATTGAAGAGTTCGGTCAGCACATTGAAGAGCCGGGTGAGGTAACCGATTTTGAGGGGGAAGACGGCGCGGCGCTTGTAGAAGCAATGGTAGTCGAACCCGAAGTTGGCGCACAGTCCATTGAGTCACAGCGTGATTGGGGAAAACTGGAAAACGGTGATATTGATCCTGTACAGGAGCTCAAAACTGAAGAGGATGCCGTCTCTGAAATCGATGCATGCAACGACGTGAAAGGGATGTCACCTTCAGCTCTTCTTCCTGATAGAGTTGAAAGAGCGAGTCAAGAGCTTTCCTTCGATGTGGAGTTCCCGTTGTTTGGAAGTGTAGCATCTCCGGGAAGATCAGAAAACTGCCGAAGTGATCTTGGATTCGATTCTCTTGGGGAGGGCGAACAGGCTGAGCTTCTTTATAGTTGTGGGAACCTGAGCGACTCGTCTGAGCTTTCGATGCGAACAAGGGAAACATATAGTCGCATGTTGGACTCATTTATAGAAAACGGCTCATTTTCACCCGAAGTTTCTTCCCATGTGATCACTGAGGATGACTATACACCTCCCGTCCAATGTTGTTTGAACCTTGAGAGCATCATCGAAGACGCATCTCACGAGGAGCAGCAAGAGGAAACTTTCGTACAAGACCCCACGCCTGCCTATTGTTTCCCAGATTCTATACAGATAGACACGTTAGAATGTCCTACGGAGGACAAACCGAATGCGATTGACCAGGACCCTGCTCTGGAGTTGGAGGCACAAGAAGTTGGTGAAGGTATGGAAGACTCGAACCACACGACAGACACCGTTGTGTCACACGCCCCTTCAAAGACTAGTAACGAGACCTTTGGCAATGACATTCGAAGGGCTCCTCATAGAACCATGAGTGCATGTTGCGAAGAAATTGTCGATCCGCACACCTGCGCCCCTCTTCAAGAATCCACTGAAACAGCATCCAAACAGTGTGTTTCAGAAGAAGCAGAGAAGGGTTCCGTTGCTTCAGTGATGGCGACGAAAGATGACCCTACCAGCCATAACGGCGAGCTGACTCCGGAAGACTTCGATGTCGTTCGGAAACCAATCAAAGCACTTGCGTCGTTTGACCCGTTTTCAGGTTCACCCCTTGGCTCGGTTTGTACGAAAACAAGTGAGGAGCACAGGGAGAGTAGAATACAATCTGACGTAGTTTCTCCTCCTGTTGCAAATCGGAAATCGCAGGATGTGAACCAAGATCCTACACCACATGCGTCGGATGAGAATGAACGCAAAGAACCAACAATAATTGTTCAATGCAACAATCATTTAGCGGAGAGTCATATCCTTGCGGCCCTTAGAGAAAACACCGAACTCTGTCGCATGCTGAGGGAGGAAGTTGAAGCTAGGCGGAGATCTGATTCTCTCTGCGGAAGATTGTGGAATTTCTTGGAAGGTCTACTCATCGTGATGATTGTAGGGTGGATGTTGTTGGTAGGATTAGAGAACTGGATGGCGCATGCTAGATTCACGAAAGTTCTGATGTGAAATGCACTTCAACGAACCGTCGGGTTGCTTCGATAGTAAGCGGTTGGAAAGTTTTGCTAGGACAAAGGATTCGCGATTGTAAATTTCTTCGCCTATGTATCGGCTTGCTGTGCGAAACCTTGTTGCACTCTAGATTCGTAATTTGGAGTAGCTTGAGTGTGTTGTCTGAACACTTCTTCCTTAGCGTGGTCCGGAACTCCTTATCTCGAAGTAGCGTCGGAATACATCAATTGAAATCACATTTGGGATGGCATTTACAAACTACGAAGCTGGTTCAAGGTTAGATATCTCTTTCTCTTCGGCAAGGGGCTGTGCAAACTATAAAATTGGGCTATCTTCGGTCGGTCTTGCCGATACCCCGCTTTCCGCTGAACAAATGTTTCGGAAGCTTTGAAGGAATGCTTCGATCTGCATCTCCCTTACGTGCATATTTCGCTACACCAGTCTTAAGCTTCTTCCTCGCGAGTTCCATGGCCTTCGCCTTTTGGTGAACGTTCGAGAATCCATCATTCGCTGCAATACTTACCGACCGTGACCTGGAAACTGAGCGAGCTCTGCTTTCTTCCCGAACTGTCGACACGGCAAGGCTCTCTGATCTGGTTCTTTTCACTCCTCTGCGACTGGCAGCACGGCCTACCAACTCTGACGCTTCTTCTTTTTCAAGCCCGAGACTCTGAAGATGTTCTTCTAGGCGTGAACGGCGAGTCACGACTTTGTTTCTTTGCAACGCACTACGGTGCTTATGTGCATTCTTTTCTCGAACAGATTCTTGTTTGATCAAAGATTTGCGATCCTTGATTTCCTGCACTACGTGCTTCTCCTCGTCCGTAACGAAACGGTAGCCACCAACTTCGGCGTCATTGGTCACATCTCGCACCGCTTCCCGGGCCTCTTCTTCTAGTTCGAGTTGACGAAGCTTTGCTCCAATATCCGGATCAACAAAGTCTGCAATATTCTTCCCATCGACTATTTCCGGCATGATGTCGTATGCCCATTCTTTGCTCCGAAGTTGGTAAAGCTTACGCCAGTCCATAGAATAAACACCGGCTCCACCATTCTCTTCTTGAATATCTCTTTCAAGTTTCCTCCCGCCCGGACCACTTCCTTCTGTGCCCATGTCAACGTCTGTGTCTCCCATTCCCATGTTCTCTCTCACTTGGCTCTGAGCGGCTCTCTTTGCCAGCACAGAAGCAGGAATGTTAGGCTTCCTCTCTTCAGTAGTAGCCTTTGGAGTGGCGAGATGCAAGCGGTTGAGAACTTTCTGAACTTTCTTACCTCGCACCTTAGATTCAACTCTGGCTTCCAAAAGTTTCTCACATGCGGTGTTCTTCACTTCAGTTACCCCCACCTCTTCATGTGTGGACATCTTCAGCATTATCGCTCTGCCTCCAGAATCAGTTTTAAATGATTCCAACAATCCCCTGCTTGAATCATCGAGGTTCGATTCCCATCCAAGATCTGTCTTGCTCGCCACCACAATAATTGGCTTGTTTGCGAACAACGGCATGATGCTCTTAAACAGTGAATGTTGCTTTTCCAGGGAGTATCCACATTGCTCACTCGGGTCAACGAAGAACAAGACACAAGCTCGTAAATGAGCTAGGGCGGTAATACTTTGCATCTCAATGGTATTTCGGGCTTCAAGCTCATGGTCCAATATTCCTGGGGTGTCAATCACCTGCCATCGAAGGTACTTGTAGTCGCAATGCCCAACAAAGAGAGATTTGGTTGTGAACGCATACGGCTGCACATCGACGTCTGCACGAGTGATTTTGTTGATGAAAGAACTCTTGCCAACATTCGGGAATCCGGCAATCAGCAACGTTCTAGTAGCCGGGTCTATAGAGGGTAGACGAGCAAGATGCTGTCGCACCTGTTCTAAGTACGCAAGATTCTTTTTGTGGCGCGATACGAGAGTGCACATTCGCCCCAAAGCAGCACGTTTGAGACATTTGCAACGATATAGCGAATCTGCATATTTCAACAGTCGCACATAATCTCTTGCTATCCCATCAATGAGGGATCGCGCAGAAGCAAGTTGTCCAAGAGCGAGCTTATAATGATCACGGTCGTACAATACGTTCAGCAAATCAGCGTAGAAAGGATGCAATTCATCGAACTTGGGAAAATCGTTGAGAATATGTGAAAGCTTGTCATGAAACGTCTGTTGCGAGAATTTCACTTTCCGCATGTAGAAATCGCGAATGCGGCCGATAGCATATCCTTTGTGCACTACGGTGGGGGTCTTCCGTTGTGTCTTGGATAATACATTGTCCACCAGGGCATCCGCTGCTGGTACGATGGTTATCGTCTTGAAGTTTACCAGGACCATGATGGTTACCAAAAATCCAGAGCACGAAAGAATACAAATTCGTTCTAGTTCTTGCCCAAAGCAAGCAAAGAAGGACAGTCAAGAAAGACGGTCGATGAGACCCCTTGAGCGTTCTAAGCTTTTCAAGAGGTTTGAGCAGCCTACGGCTCACTACGCCACCGCCGTCGGACTGGGGCTTCATTACTGTAAACCGCATCCCTACTTACACCAATGCTTTTGAATTCATTTCCATGGTTGGGTATGATACACCTCGGCGTACAGGATGGAGGACCTCCTCTTCGGGCTCATGAAAATGCCGAAGGGTTAAGATATCGCTTGGTGTAGGCCTGTTTCGGTTTGTGGCGGGGTGTAGATACATCCACAAGGAGCACAAGAACTATTCTTTGACATCGGTGCGGCCAAGACATATAGCGATGCTCCAGTTCTTGTCCAACCTAAAGACGGAATACAGGCCGTACGCGGCGCACCCCCAGACGATTATAGTTGGCACCAATGAAGCTCGCAAAGCGTTCTGCAAAGGTATGGATGGGGTACTTCTAACCAGGGAAAACGCCATAGTATGTGATCTACATATCCTGAGTTCTCTCCATCGGCAAGCAGGTTGGAGATATGTTGCGATTGTTTCTTCTGCGTCGGAGCTCTACACGATTGCAAAGAAAGTACGAACAACGTCAAATATTCACGCTGTCAACTTTGTTGTTATAGGTATACAATGTGATCTGGCCCAAGGCGTGTCACTGAGAACTGCCGCTCTGAAGGAACTAGATGCAGCTGGAGTAATTCTCGTGGAAGAAAGTGATGGTCGCGGTCAAAAGGTCTTCCAAGATATTTTACGCGTCTGGCGCGAGCACAAAGATGACGAGTCCATGTTGTCTGTATGGGGCGAGGCCAGCCTTGTCAGCGCGAAAGACGTAATTATTCCCCCAAGATGGGATTCGGAAGGCAAGATTAGGGCTGTGGTTGATGCTGCCGGTGAGAGCTACGAAGCACTTTTGGAGGCTTCATCCTGGGGAACAGAAATTGAACCGCCCAAAGTAGACATGCCAACCGAGCAATCGAGGGTCGAGCGCCAGGAGCTTGGAAAGCGGAAGAAAGAAGAGTATTTGCGCAACTTCGAGGCGTGGACCACGCGTATGCAACAAGTAGCCGAAAAGGCCAAGCAGAATCCAGGAAACGATGTCACCCAAGTTGATGGTGCAGAAGCAAACGAGAAAACACCAGCGCAAGCAGATTTCTTTCAAAAGTTATTGGCAGGGACCAGATAGTCCTTTATGTTTGCAATACTGCGCTAAGAATGTCTAATATAGTTGCATACCCACAATTATCCCATTATGCATATAATCAACAACTCCACTTGTGTTAACTAAGCGAGCATAGTCTCGCTTTTTCGACGTCCTGGACAATTGTATCAAGGTATGTTCATTGCCGTCCAGATCACAATATCGTCAGCAGGACTTTTGTGCTCGCGTTAGGTGGCACATATGTTGCCTATGCTGATCAGGTTTACTCCCCTGGTTGCGGTTTCAGTTTAGAAAGCTCAATATTTCATTCGTACAATTTGGGTTTCTTCGAAGAAAGTCTTGGATGAACTAGGCGGCTGTTGTGCTACTAGCAAAGGAGCCGCGCTTGGCCATCCATGAGCAGCAGGCATATCCGCACCAGAATTACCAAAAGCCTCGAGACCAGATTCCGCATCCGCACTAACACCCGGGTTAATGACTAGCTGTCCGTCGGGGGACACTGCAACAACAGGCTGTTGATGCGAAAGGCGTTCCCGAGAATGCTGAACGAAGCATTCGGCCAAGATTCCAGAGTACCCGAACAGCTGATCAACTGCAGACGCTGAGAATTGTTTTGACTTGACGTCCGCAAACACAATGACGGCGAGGCACTTGTTGTCAGCGACCACTGGCACTGCAAGTGCAACGCTGACTCCGTGCTTGGCAGCCAGAATCGCTCGATCAAACACAGACTCATCGGACGATAGGTGTGACAACCATTCCGGACGTTTTGTTTGACGCGCACGGGACAGCACGCCGGTGGTGATGTCGGAAGGATTTTGATATTGTGCTTTTGAGGCACTAGCAAACGCATTGAGCGTAGCTGATAGTAGAGCATCCTCCGTGTTGATGACAGATGAACAAAGAGAAGCGTGGGTGGTTTCAGGCGAAGTGATCCAAGTTTCGGCATAGGACCAGTTGTTCTTGACGCAATAAAAGCCCATGAACGGATCTAGTAAGGTAGATATTGAGATAGGTTTCGCGTAAGAATCGGATTTAAGCGATGCCGAGGCACTAGCCATTGCAGAATTAGCCCAGTCGCACACAGAGAGATTGGAAGCCAGAGCAATATGTGTCTGCAGCGAAGTGCGACGAGCCAACAACGATCGAAAGACGTTGATAGTGTAATCGAGAATTTGGGCCTTGTGTCTGACCTCAACGCCCCGAGGCGGGGGCGGTAATACCTCCAGCAGGTGCTCAAACTGGCGAGTTACCTTTTCTCGACAACGGCGCGTATGACTCTTCGGTGGCTGAGGGGAAGAATCGTTGTTGCAGAGCTTTTGGTTAGAATGGTTGGTCGGGCTTGATATCTGAGGCTCTGGCTTGGTGGCGGAAGCGGCAGGGTTCAAATCGACGACAGTGGAAGCTGAATTGGTGTCTGGGGATGATGGGTCCGGCAGAGTGCTGGAAATGTCACTGGCGGTGGAAAGGTTTTGGGTGATGAGCGAGGCGCCAATGGCTGCGACGACATCTGTGACTGCGGAAGAGTTGGCGGTACGAGCCTTCTTCTTAGAGATTCGACCTTTTCGCACGACGGGGGAGGCGGTGGATAGGACGCTGGCAGCGGTGAGATCGGATATGGAAGGGTTGCACTCGGGCTTGATGAGGGGGTTGTCGAGGCCAGCGTGGAAGGGAAGGGCGGGCGGGGAGAAATTGGGGTTGTCGCTGGCGAGCGTGTGCGCAAGCGGCATCTCCAGCGGCAGTGCGTTGAGCTCATCTGTGTGGGACGGGAGATTGAAGTTGATGGTAGGGGAGGTGGAAGAGAGGGAGTTGAGGAAGCGCTCGGTGTCGCCAAAGGCGGGGAAGGCCTCGAAGAGGTCGACGGTGTTGGAGGATTCCATAGCGGGGCGCAGCAGTACGAATGAAGCGTGCGACTGTGGCGCTGGCAACAGCGGCGACAAGACGCTCGGCGCGACGTTGGCGACTGCGCCAAGTTCTCGCCAAGACGCACGGGCACGCACACGAGACGCGCATTTGGGGGTGGGGGGTTTGTTCGCAGTGGAGCGCTAAACGGGCTACCGCCGCGGCGCGAGCGCGCGCGCAGCGCGCGTGCGCACTGCCGACGCGCACACGCCAAACGCGCGCGAGCGGGGCGGCGAGCGTGTGGGGGCGCGCCCCGCGGGGCGCGCTCTGTGATTGGGCCGCTGCGCGATTTGGGGCGCGAAGCGTCGATTACAGCGCGCTTGCAAGCGCGCGGGATGTCGCTGCGGCGATGAGCTGTGCACGTGCCCCCGTTCGTGCCCCCTTGTAGGCGAGTATCATACGGTGTATCTATCTGGACACGGCTGTGAAGTTGTCCGCGGCTGCGCTGCGCGCGTTTTGCGCAAGGCCGCAATCGCGTTGCGGCAGCCCGTGCGCGCCCGCCGCGCACCCTCTCCATCATAAAACATACATCGTCAGCAACCGTATCGTTGAATTTCGGCACGTTCCTCGTTACTCATTCATTTGTCCACTGCCAAAACAAAAGTGACAAACATTATCTTGTCCACCCGGGGGGTCAGTTTCTGCAATTTTTCTTATTTTCATCGCTCTCCTGAACCAAATCCACAATTTCTTTTAGATGACGGCGTCATTCAATGAATGAGACACGTTTGAGGGTTGACGTATCTAGATACCTTTAGGGGGCGGTTAAGCGCTATCCTTCATACCTTCACTGCCCGCCTTCGCCGCAAGCACCCTCAGGCTGCTTGCCCCCGCCGCCACCCGTAGCCTTTAGCTAATCCTATCTTAGTACCGTAACTTACACAGTCCCGCTACGAGGCATCTATCCCTCGCTGCGAACCCAACGCTGTCATATTTCTACTCCTCCCGAAACTCCTCTCGTGTCCAACTATCTACGCCAGAAGCTCCGTCCAGCCGCAATCTGTTGTTTCCGACTGCGCACATGTCGATAAAATCTTCGCGCCTTCGTCCTATCGTGTCCTCGTTTGCTGACGAGATAGCCCCTGCTATCTACTCACGTCCACCGCTCCGCTCCCGATTAAACTCACACAGCAGCCCTCAGCATGCACCACCTGTCCTCACGCCGTGCGCACTCAAAAGTCGCATGCGCCGCCGCGCTGCGCTCGTCTCCAATCACACTTTCCACCCACGTCCATATCTATCTTACATCCTCGCGGAGGCTGCCCTGGCCGAAAGGACTTCCCCGCCCATGCCGCCAATCCGCAGGTCAAACCCCTCCGCCTCCCCGCCTCCCCTCCTCAAGCGAACGACATCATGTCGCTGCGGTTCGCCCTAGACGCTCAGCCAATCCGCTCCTCGCCCAGCTTTCTCCGCCTCCAAAAGCATTTCGACCTCACGTACATCGCCAAATCTGCGTCTTTATTTTGATCCGCTCCATTCTGCGCCGCCCCGCGGACCGCTAAGCCCATCATTCTAGCCCCTGTACTTGGGCCACTCTCTTTTACCGAACCACGTATTGTTCTCCGGGACAACTTCTCCCTATTTGTCCACGCTGAATTGGGGCCAAACTGGCCGCCACAAAAGCCACCCGCCACCGTCATCATGATGTCCTAACCTTAGCGAGGGGCGGGGGCGGGGGCGGGGCTGGCAATCCTTCATATTTGGACGAAGTAGCAATTAATTCATCGTTCTAATTAGGGCTCTGCTGTAGGACTACAATCTTAAATATCAGTTAGATCTGCGGTCCAACATAATGGACCAGTCTTGTACACCAGCTGGTCCGGTCGGAGCAGCGCATATGCCCACAGTTTGGACCGCCTTGTGAATCTTGGAGCAGTGCAAGTCACAATGACTCACGATGACCAGGTGTAATGGCTCACACTTGTTTTTGGCTCGTTTGGATATTGCCCAGACAGCCCAATGTGCGCAGGTCAGGCGCCATCAGCATGATCCTGTCGTGTCTTATCTATCACGCGGCGTGATTCACGCCACAGTTTGGTGGACAAGCACTAGATAGAGATGGTCGCTCTCGCTTCGAGAGTGCACGCTTTAGATATCGTCGTGGAACTCCGTGAAAACATGGGGCGTGAGATCTCATCCCATAGTTCTCCTGCGGCTCTTGATTTACAGCACGCTTTTTTTTATTGCGTCAAGAACAATCCGCGCTAACCAGCAGCTCAACCGCGGTAGATAGTCGCGTCAGGGCGGCATCGGGAAGTTGAACTGCGATTTAAAATTCTTTAGAATAATTAGATATGATATCATATCGTACACTATTATCATACACAAGCTAACCATTACGTTGCAGTAGCCTTACCTGAGTCGAGCTGATTTCTGGCTGACTTGCTTAAGTTCTTTTCGGCAGTTTCAAGTTGCGCTTCATCAAACAGCTGGGCAGACGCCCTCAGCAGCCGCAATCAATATAGCCATCATCATGATAGTGGTGACAACCAGGATGATGATGCTATGATGATGCAATCATAAGCAGTACACATGCCAACGAGCAACATCTGCACTTTGGCACCAAATTGGAACCTTGTTCTTGTTCAAAGCTAACGCTACCCTTGTACAATCCCTCTCCACACGCGAGGAAGCTAAAGCTCTACAAGGGCACATGGATTGCAAATGCAAGCCACGCAACGAATTGACCCACCACGCTGCGAGCACAAGCGATGTCGGAGGCCACGTATCTATCTATCTATGGATAGATACCAAGGGTATCTATGTTACAACTGCGTGGCTTCTGTCCAGTCCACTGCGTGGCTTGTGTGCAACGATACTCATCATGAGGCCGCTTGTGCTCGTCGCAGTGCTGTACACGTACTACAAGGTTACACGCAGTACGGCCCAACTCAGCTGCTGGCTGCCTGCAGTGATCGCTCAAAAATCAAAATCACAAGTTTCAAATAATTTGCCTCAAATCGCATTCAACGTACGGCGTACTGTATGCCAGCAGCAACGTAATCGTTGGCAAGCGGCCCCCGGCGTCATGAGCAAGCGCACAGATCCCTCGGAATCGACTTGTTCAAACTACGCATTGATCCGAATCCACTCTACCTTGGCATCAAACCATGTCTAACACCCCAAACAAGACCTACCGTGCTACAGGCAAGAAGTCCCCACGCACCAAGTCGAATACCTCTGTCAAATCTCCGTCCTCCCAGAACACCGCCACGAAGAACAACAGCGCCAGCAAAAGGAAAACTCATGGGGTCAGCCAGCGAAACACAGAAGCGCCTAGTCCGCAGGTCGTCATTAACAAGGATATCACAGAATCTAAGCTCAAACTTCTGGAACAGTCGCCGCTTCGGAGACTGATTCCAGAGAAAGATCGGAAAGCGGCCGCAACTGAATTGCGAGCGAATCGCAAGAGAAGCCGCAACTCCGTGCAAAATAATAATTCGACAGGCGGCACAAATGATGCAAACCATTCCCAAGAGGACAGACCCGAAGCAGCTCCTACAAATCATGAGCGACAAACCGCTGATATTAAGGAACCCCGCGTTTCTGAAACAGCTGAACAACAAGCTGAAACAAAACAGAAGACAAGCGCGCGTCAAAATCTAGATGACATCAAATTGGGGGTTGCGAAAAAGGACGAGGCACGCAAGATGAGGTGGAAGGTTCGTAAGCTTCGAAAGGATGGAAAACTGGCAGATACTGACAGAGACTTAAATCCCGGAGTGTTATACCTGGGTCATATACCGCATGGCTTTTACGAGAAGGAAATGAAAAGTTACTTTTCACAGTTTGGTGAAGTGTTACGCCTCCGTTTGAGTAGATCCGCGAAGACCGCACGTTCGAGAGGCTATGCGTTTATAGAATTTGCCCATAAGGAAGTGGCTGAGATTGCTGCCGACGCCATGGACGGATATCTTATGCACAAACAGAAGCTGGTCGCTCACTTTGTCCCACCGGAAAAGGTTCATGCCGATATGTTTAAGGGCGCGAATCGCACATTCAGACAGATCCCATGGTCCCGAATCGAAAGAAGGAAGATGCTGAAGCGCGCAAAGGATCCTGTACAACTGGCTGCTCGCTCAAAGAGGATTTTGAAGTCTGCCAGGAAGAAGCAGAAGATTCTTGCGAGACAGGGATTGGCACACTCGTTCCTGGAACTGCCACGGGGGCCGTAAGTCTCGTGTTCCTCATTCTCGCTTCTTGACTTTCTTCCACTCATGAGGCATGTTGTCTTGGGAAAGGCGTTTGTCTCTGCCTCTCGTCGAGTAGAGCACGACACACTTTCGACTTCGAGATACAATCGGCGGTTGCATGAGAACCTTCCAGCGTGGTTGACATTTTTCGCGATACTATTGCTTCCCAGCAAACGCGATATCAGTAGTTTCTAGAGCCATGTGTGGAAAGTTTACAATCGTTCAACGCTGCTTCAGCGGATGTTTAGCTGCTTTGCACACAGTATACGCCATGTGAAACTGAAGGAAAAAGCTATGGTTCGACTTGTTGAAAAGGATTCTAAGAGCTAGTGTACAAAGACGCGAGTATTGTCATCGAGTGCATCGAGGACACTAATGTTACACAGTTTGTAAAGTGGAAGGGGACGAATTCAGTCGAGTGAAGGCCTTGCCAAACATGATAGCTATATCGTTGGCCATATTGAGGGTTGCTGGGTCGTAGTCTCTTCTCTCCGTATCATAGAACTCCACAATCATTTGCACGGAGCCGTTGACAATAACGGGAACAGCAAATGTCACCACGACGTGGTTCCGCACGGCGTGAGGCGCACGCGGGAATGCAATGGGGTCATTGAGAAGCGGCAGCCATTCTGGCCTCATAGTAAGGAAGACCCTTCCCGGTACACCAGAGCGAGGAGGGAACTTATACTTTCGCGAATGGCCTCGATAGGTTCTCAGCCTCTGCAGCGCTTCCCCTCCCACACTGGGCGGAAGGGCACCAGTTACGTACCGAAGTGCAACGGATGAGCTTCCAGGCCGCGTTTGAGGGGCCCAAAGCTCTGCATATTTCCAGTTCTTAGTAATGCATATCATGGCCATAAAAGACTTTAGCGCATCCTTGAGATTGGGAGTGGCTGACACAACCGACTGCACCCAGCGGTACATCTCCGAAGGTGATCTAAGCGCGAGCTTCATTTCGAGCTGGCGATTCCTGCAGCTGACGTGTCGGTAATAGTCGACAGCATATTGAAGAATTTGGGCCTTGTGCTTGACTTCAACGCCAGGCGGCGGAGTCGGTAGCACTTCCAAGAGGCGGTCGAAGTTGTTGTTCACCTTGGCGCGACAGCGGCGCGTGTGAGATACGTTGGGACGAACTGGGCGTTGCGCCGGCTCAGGGGGTGTTGTAGCGGTTGTGGAGGCGGTAGGCGGTGGCGTAGCTGAGGTGCCGTCCACCGAATGACTATCACCATCTGCAGAAGTGAAGCGGAACAGATTCTCCGGCGACAGCTCTGTGTGAGCGGCATCAGCGGCAAAGTGAGAGGGAATGAAAAGGGAGTGGGTGTGAAGCTTTGGGGGAATGTGTAACAGTTCGGAATTGTCGTGAAGAGGCAGAGAAAGATCGAAGTCAGAAGGGTGCACGTGCGGCAACGGCGCAGCTTGGTGGTGGTCAGGAAGGAAGGCGTCGTCCAGCAGAGGAACGTCGGCAGAGAAATCGGCGATGAGCGTAGCGTTGGTGAGCGTAGCGTTGGACTCCATGACTCGACGGGGGAGGAGCGAGAAGCAGCTGATGAGGCATGTCGGCGCCGAACTAAAGTCGCGGGAGAATCGGAAATGCACAGACGGCGGCGGTGTGCACACAAGGCGGGCGAGACAACTGCGGCATTGGAGGGAGGTGCGGAGGGGCGGTGTAGATGGCGCCGTGCGCAATGACACTGCGCGCCGATGGGACAACAGCCACCGCGTTGCAGGAGGACGGCACCCATTGACGCGGGTGCCGAGCACAAGTTGTGCTCAGCAGTTGTCTTGCTGCACAAGTTAATAAGGCACAACTGCGCACCGGTAAAGGTGAAGTGTTTGTCGACCCAACCCAGCGCTCTCAGTGTGACACGCGTGATGCGAGACGCACGCCGTGTCACTGCGTCACGCCGTGGCCTTCGCAGCAGCTCCACACTGCCGAGCCCGCAGCCCCACAGCGCCGTACCTTTGGGTAGATCTGCGCTGTGTGTCGCTTCGGGTGCTCGCTCGACGCGATGGCGCCAACTGCTACTTTCGCTGCCGCTTCGCGCCGGACGCTGTCGCTCCGCGCCGGACGTGCCGCTTCGCGCCAGACGCCGCCGCCTCGCGCCGGACGCTGCCGCCGACCGCGTCTCCGCCGTGATGCGCGTGGCCTTCGCGCCGTCCCTGGCGCTCGCTAAGCGCTCCGCCGTGCTGGCGCTGCGCCCGCGCGTGCGTGTTCACCGCGCTTGCGCGCCGCCTCGTCGCGCCGCTTCCCGCCGCCTGTCGTGCGCGCCAGTGCTCTGTACCGCCACGTCCTCCGCACAGCCGTCGCTTCGCAGTGTGCCCGTCGGCGCGCGCATGTCCTCGCCGCAGATTCGCGACGCCTTCCTGGCCTTTTTCGAGCGCAAGCAACATGAGCGCCTGCCTAGCGCTAGTCTCGTCCCGGATGACCCTACTATCATGCTCACCATCGCTGGCATGGTGCCGTTCAAGCCCATTTTCATGGGACTTGCCCCACGCCAGTATCCTCGCGCCACCACGTCGCAGAAATGCATTCGCACTAACGATATTGATAACGTGGGCCGCACTAAGCGCCATCATACTTTCTTTGAGATGCTCGGCAACTTTTCGTTTGGCGATTACTTCAAGACTGACGCCATTCAGTGGGCGTGGCAGCTGCTCACCCAGGTGTACCAAATCCCACCGGAAAGGCTTGCCGTCAGCATTTTTGAAAGCGACGACGAAGCCTTGACCATATGGCGCGACGTCGTCGGCGTCCCGGAGAGCAGAATTCAGCGACTTGGTGCGCAAGATAACTTTTGGGCATCGGGTGCCACGGGACCGTGCGGACCTTGCAGTGAGATATACTTCGATTTTCAACCGCTTTCGGATAAACCTGTAGATCTTCAGGACGATGAGCGTTTCATTGAGTTGTACAATCTTGTATTTATGCAGTATCAACGTGACAATCAAGGTGTCCTTACCCCCCTTGCTGCCAAGAATATCGATACCGGTATGGGTCTGGAACGCATGGCGCAAGTTTTGCAACAAGTTGATAACAACTACGAGACTGATCTTATCAAACCAATTATTGATAATGTCGCTCATCAAGCTGATGTTGTGTACGAAAATGCGACCGAATCGCAAAAGACATCCTTTAAGGTTGTTGGTGACCATCTTCGTGCAGTGTCGCACCTTGTGGCTGATGGTGTGCGTCCGAGCAATGTCGGCAGAGGCTACATTGTGCGACGCCTTCTTCGTAGAATAGTTCGTCACGCTCGGCTGTTGGGAATCGAAAACGCTTTTATGGCACAAGTTATACCGACGGTTGCCCATCTCGCCAAGGAAGCAGGACTTGGGGCTATCGAAGAGAAAATTGATCACGTTGTCGCCGAATTATCACGTGAGGAGCAGCGTTTCTTGCTTACGTTAGAAAGAGGAGAAGATAGACTTGCAGAAGTATTGGACGACGTTCGCGAGTCTGGAAGAACAATCGTACCTGGTGAAGACGCATTTGAGCTGTATGATACATTCGGGTTTCCCCTTGAACTTACAGAAGAGATTGCTGCAGAGAACGAATTTGAGGTTGATATCAAAGGATTTGATCGATGTATGGCAGAACAGCGTCAACGCGCGCGCGCTGCAAGGGATACAGAGGAATTTGATGTAGGTGCAACGGCTGTGATTACAGAGGCATTGTCAACAGCTGGTCCAACGAAATTCCAAGGTTATGATATAACTGCCCTGAACGGCTCGCGGATCTCAGGCCTCATTGTGATGACAGAGGGCGATACTGAGATTAGAAATAACGTCGAAGAGGGTCAACTAGTAAGAGTTATGCTGTCACAATCCCCGTTCTACGCAGAGGGCGGTGGACAAGTTGGTGACATTGGCCTGCTAAATGGTCCAAATGGAGTGATTCGAGTCGATGATACCCGTAGAGAAGCTGGTGCCTATGTACATATTGGACAAGTGACACGGGGGTATGTCAGTCATGGAGATGAGGTGCACGCCGTCGTTGATGCCAATTCTCGCCGCAAGATCATGGCCCATCACACTGCAACCCATCTATTACAAGCCGCTTTAAAGAAGGTCATCGCGGATGATGGAATCGCACAGGCAGGGTCCCTTGTGGATGCAGATCGACTGAGATTTGATTTCAATTGCCCTCGAGCTGTATCGCCAGAAGAGCTGCAGGCGGTTGAGGATGTAATCAATGAATGGATCGGGGAAGCTCATGACACGCAAGTATCCTTCATGACTCTGGATGATGCCAAAGACGCCGGAGCAGTGGCGATGTTTGGAGAGAAGTATGACACATCAGAGGTGCGAGTTGTTGATGTACCCGGTGTGTCTATGGAGCTATGCGGTGGGACACATGTTTCGAACACGGCGGATATTGGACTTTTCAAGATTATCAGTGAATCTGGTCCGAGCTCTGGTGTGCGACGGATCGAAGCTGTTTGCGGAGCAGCAGTTATGCCGTATTTAAGTGTGAGAGACACTGCCGTGAAGAAGTTGAGCAATTCCCTAAAAGCAAAACCCGAAGAGTTACCATCACGTGTTGCAGCGTTGCAAGAAGAATTGAAGGCGAAGTCAAAACAGTTGGATCAAGCTCTGGCACAGCTTGCCGTTGCAAAGGCCATGACTATGGCTTCAAATGCGAAGAGGGTAAGAGACTTTCAGTACGTCATTGAACGGCTTAACGGATTATCGTCTGATAGCCTAAAGGTAGCTGCTGAAAGCTTGGGGAAAGCTCTCGGTGAGACTGCTGTCGTCTTACTTGCGTCGGAAAACGATGGAAAGGTTTCCTTCGTTTGTGCAGTTGGCAAGAAAGCCCAGAAACAAGGCATAGGCGCTGGCAAACTTGTGGGAAGTGTTGCTAAGATGTGTGGTGGCGGTGGCGGTGGCAGACCAAATTTTGCTCAGGCAGGTGGAAAGAATGTGGTTAAGCTTGGTGCAGCTTTAGAACACGCCGAAGCTGTTGTGGAAGAAGTTTTCATGGCTACATAAAACCTGTGTACTTGGAAGAGATCGCTAATTACCTACGCTCCCTTGTTTGAGAATGTGCGTAGCATCGCAGATTGCGCTTGGTCATGACTACAGTACCATGTTCATGTTGGTTATTGAAATTCTCCATCGTGAGAAGGATAACAGGGAACCTTATGTCCTGCTACAGAACGAAATATCTACACTTTCCAAATCCGATATGCCTGAACGATGAGGTGATACTCCATGTCGAAGTACTTTTGTTTTTAATTGTTTCAGAAAAGTCTTTGGACAAGAAGAGAAGGTGCATAATAATCTGCAGAGCGAGTAAACATGCACACTTATACTGATGTATCTACTTGTGAAATGAGTTCGCTGTGCTGAAGTTCGTGTGCAAAAGTGTGTCAGCCTTCTTTCGTTTCTCATGTTAGGTAGGTAATACGCAGGTAATTGCATGTTTTGCCCGAAGCCGGACAACCATGTGATGTACCTTCAACATTTCAGAACCTTGCAAAGGTTAATATGGATCTCATATCAGGATATCAGGAGCTGGCCCTCCTGTTGTTCTCCGCAAGAAACGTTGCATGTCTTGACGTCTCCTCGAAACGAAGAGTTTCTACGTGGCTTGCAATTGATATAAGAAGACGACAATTCGGGCTTGGAAGGTACAGGTGCTCTACCTTTTGCCGGGGAACAGGGCCCAACGTAACGACTTACTCAAATGTCCCATTGAGTCCGCGCAGTTTTGTTATTCAGCGTGTGTCGCAGAGTGCCACCCAAGGCTTCTCCGCATATCCGTCAACAAGCAATAAACTAGTATTTGGTCTTAGCCATATTATCAACAACACCTCCATCTTGTTCCGCAGTCGCATATGAATAAACAAGCTCCAAACTTTCTCATGGTCAGATCTCGGTATTGGTCGTTTCAATTTATGTTGCCTCGCGAGTCGGGTACTCTGCTATCTCCTGACGTATAAGCACCGGACGCCACTTCGGCATTGTCTGGCATCACGTTCCGCGCACTTACATCTGCGCCGGGCTCGCACATGTCGGACACAGTTTTCTCGGAATTCGAACTCTTATCATCTAGCTGATTGTCGTTTCGGTTCTTTGAACCATTCGAAGGATTGGAGGCGGGGTCATCTGAACTGCTCTGGTCCGGTGTTTGTCCATTACGAGACACTCTAGCATCTCCGTGTTCTTCGTAGAAGCTCTTGGCCCAATCCTCTACTTCTTTCATATTCACGGTAGGATTCTTGTCCACAGGCTTTGCCAATTTCTTCGCCCGTACATAATCGTTGAAACTCATGTAAAATGACCACCATCGTTCGCTCCAGTGTTTGAGCTCATTCTCCCAAAGGCCTTGGATCATAGCTTGAGACATCTCGCGACCATACTTCATTTCAAAGCGCCCTTGAGCTTGAGCGTTAGACGGCGGAGGGGGATAGTGAGCGACAAACGCAAGCCGTATCGTACTGAGCTCGTCCTCCGTCAAACGTTTTCTCTCTTCTTCGTAGTCAACCTTTCTCTTGCGTCTTCTGGTCGAGAGAGAAGTAAGCTTCACATTAAGAGGTTGGCTGCCCCTCTGTGATGCGTTTGGAGAATCTGAATCGAGCGTTTGGTCATCGGCCCGAGTGTTGTCACCGTCACTAGCATTACCCTTTGCCGGAGTTCGTTTCCTCTTTGTCCGCTTCGTAGGGGTTCGTTTTGCACCCTTTCTGGGAGTCATTGACTGTTTTTCTCCTGTCTTTTGGCTCGCCTCCCATTCCGCCCTCATCTCCGCAAACCTCTTTTCTCTTTCCGAAGTTGGGACGAAGTCATCACTACTGTCAGAAGAATCAGATTGTGCTCCGTTTGCATCTTGAAGTTCATCATGTGCTCCGTCTGAATCTGTTAGTTCATCTAGGCTCTTCGTTTGCCTCACCTTTCTCTCGTTCCTGTGAACCTCTCTTCGCTTCTTCACCGGGTTTCTTCGAGATTCCAACTCAGGGTTCACTTTCCGTTTCAAGATTCGGGATGATCTCCTCCTTCCTTCTCTTAATTCTCCCCCTTTCATTTGAGATGCGTTACCACTTCTGACACCACTCGAACCGCATTGTCCATTACCTCGTTTTTCCTCGGATTGCTTCTGTCTCGACCCCAAACCAATGTCATCAAAATCTTCGTCATCAGAATCTGAGAAGGTCGAAGTTCTTTTTCGTGGACGCTGTTTATCATTCCGGGAAACTGCCCTCCCCTGGAGGCTATTATCGCTTTCATCCCCGGAATGTTCCAAAAGGCTAAACGAATCTAAACCTCGTTTGCCCCGAAGTTTTCCCGCTGTCTTTGTCGACTTCATAACCCTCGAACCCTGTCTCCGCTCGCCCTTCATCGCCCCCGCTTTTCCCCTTCGAGCCTTTGCCTCGTTTTGTGATGCATATTTCGATGTCTTAAGCGGGATGGTGGAAAAGATATCGTCCGTATGCTGCTGAGTGCTCTTTCTTCTCCGGGATGGGTCCTCTTTCTTCGATGATTCCTGTGGAAGGGCACCCAAACGCACGCCTGGCTCGTCTTTCACCTTGAGCGCGAGACGACAACCATCTACCATTTTCGTATTATTTGCACTGGCGACGATAGGCTTCGGAACGTTCTTAGGCTCCCGTGACTCAGTAGGGCTCGTCGGTCTCCCTAGCTGTACCGCAAATGTTTCCTGCTTCATGTTCACAGCGGTTGCAAGCTGATGTGGTTGGTAAATTCCGCCAACTGGTGTCGCAACAACATTCTCACGCTTTGGGATATGGCTAGCGGGAAAATCTAAAGGAGCGTCCTTGTTCTGAGGTATGTGTAATGAAGGAAGGACGCCTGTAGATATCGGAAGCCAACGGCTTTGGTTTCCCATTTCTCCGCAAAAATCAGGCGTGGGATGACAAAGCTGAGGGACAGATAGCGCACCTGTTTGCTTCGGAGAGTTTTTCTTTTGCTGGGGCACGGATGGAGACAAGGGTTTAGATAAATTGAAACTTCCCTTCTCAGCCAATGCCGTCTGGTATTCGGACGGATTACCCCTCCATCCAACTACGTGGTTCCCCCCAACATGCAAGACGTTTGATCCATGAGGTCGGTCAGGAACCTGGGGTTGACTTGAAACGCGGGGTGCTAAAATCTGATAAGGTTGCTCATTAGATAGATGAGGATATGATGTTCTGAAAGAGCATGCCGCATTCGATGCGTAGGTCGTATTCGACGCACTGGCCGCATTTGATGCGAAGGCCACATTCGATGTGCAGGCCGCGTTCGATACACAAGCCGTGTTCATTGTGGCCGCCTTCGGCAAATTGAAGTGATGTTGACCAGATGCCTGGGCCAAATACCTCGATGTTTGGTTGTGAGTCGGTGTGCTCACTCCTGGAGTTATTGCCGTGGTAGCGCTTTGGTGGTGCAGCTGCTGATATTCTCCATCCTGGGGCGGCAAGCCACTGTGATTCCCATACGCATGTCCTCTTGAAGCCTGTGCGTACGCATGAGAACCAATTAGGGGGCTATCCACAGCGAAGTTACACAGCGGGTCGTACGCTTGACGGTTGTCTGGAAATTGGTTCATGATATCTGAAGGAGACCCGTTGGAAATGATGCCATGAGGAGGGGAAAAGGGTAATCCTTCGTTGGGCGAACGAAAGCGGTGGGACCTCGCAGCGCCAGACCTATTTGAGCATCTCCCTGTTGCTTGAGACACGCGAAAGCATAATCGAGCCCAATCTATGGCAACTTCGTCGCCTCTTGTGAGCGATGAGTTGATTCTCCCAAGGTTCGATTCGAACGTCGAAAGCAGCTGCGTGTGACACGCGGAGCGGTCGGCTTCGCGAGTATTTTGCTGGTTGGCGAATGACAACTCGATTTTGGCGCGAAAACGAAGAACCAAAATAGCTATGCAATCCGCGAAATGGTATTGGTTTCAAGTTCGCAATGATATCAGCTTGTTCTGCACTAGCGTACGCATCCGTCTGACCTTCTTGTCACCAGTTTCCTTGTCTTCGCCCACACCTCGCGCGGTTTAACATCATGAGCACGACGAAGCCATTTGAAGATTTCGGCTTCCCCGGTACCCCATACGATGTTCAGAAACAATTAATGACTTCCCTCTACAACACCATCGATACCGGGGGGATAGGTCTATTTGAGTCACCAACTGGCACTGGAAAAACACTGTCTATAATATGTGCTTGTCTTTCTTGGCTTCAATACAATCGATTCAATTCCGGCGAACAAAACAGTTCAAAAGATGAAGAACCAGACTGGGTCAACGAACAAACAAACGATCGACATGCTCGTGCGCAAACTGAAGAGCTTGACAGAAGGCGCCAAGCATTCGTACGCAGGCTATCGAACTCAATGAGAGAGCCAGATACCCTCTCGAAACGTAGACGAAAACCGTTTAAAGATGACAGCTTCTCTGATTCTGAAGACGAAACTGAAATCAGATGGTGGCAGCCCCAGCGTCCGAGTACCCCAAAGATCATCTTCGCCAGTAGGACCCATTCGCAACTTACGCAGTTTATCGAAGAAATACGGAAGACCAAGTTTGGCGACGATAATACAAAGTTTGATGTTTCTAATGGACAGTTACCTCTCAGTGTTGTCTTATTCGGTTCTCGAAAGCAATTCTGTATCCACGACCAGGTTCGTGCCCTCAGCAGCGCCGCAGCAATCTCGGAGCGATGCCGAGAACTCACTGAGAATGCTGAACAGCCCACAGTAGCTAAAAGGAAAAGAACGAAGAATCATTGCCCTTACAAGGACCAAAAGGCAGAAACTATCCTACGCGACAAGGGAATGACGCAATTGCACACCATAGAAGAACTGGCCAATGCTGGAAAAGAAATTGGAGCATGTCCATACTTTGCTACTAGGCATGCGCTAGAGACAGGGGAAGTTGACGTAATAGCAGTGCCATACTCCGCCGTTTTGCATCAGCAAACAAGGAAGTCTTTGGGAATCACCGTTGACGAGAACACGGTTGTAATATTCGATGAGGCTCACAATATCGTCAATACCGTGCATGAATTGCATGCCAGCGTGCTTAGCAGGCCGTTCCTTGCTCGAACTACAGCAGCACTGAAGTCCTACATAGAAAAGTATCGACTTCGTTTCTCACCAAGCAACCTGTTCAAACTTCGGCAACTACTTGCTCTATCCGAGGGACTCCTTTCGTTGCTCGGAAGGCGCAATGAAAGGTACAAGAAGGGAAGAGTCGTCCATCCCTCTGTAATCCTTCTAGAAGCTGGGGTTGATAATATTAATTTGTATGATTTGGTAAGATACGCAGAAGAATCTCGTCTTTGTAAGAAACTAAGAGGATTTGTTGATGCAGGTCATCTAAACCCAGGTCATAAGGATATGTCTGACGAGTCGAGGGGACTCTTTGAAGAAAAACACCAGAAGCAGCAAAGCGTGGCGAAGCAAGGCTTGATGGCGTTTGAGAGCTTCCTTCGCTGCTTATCCGACTGCTCTGAGCATGCCCGCGTAGCAATATATCCTTATGAGATTCAGAAGAGTTTCACCAAAGCTGACGAAGGCTTTCTACCCCTGGACATGACTGCTCGCCTTAAGTACTTCCTCGTTGAACCTTCTGCCGTTTTTGCGTCAAGCGTGAAGAAGGCGAAAGCAGTGCTTATGTTAGGAGGAACTCTGAGTCCACGGTCTGCAATCAAGAAGACACTACTGAAGCATTTAAATCGTGGTGAAGTTGTCGAGTTTGAATGCAATCACGTCGTTCCAGCAGAGAATGTCATAACACGGATTTGTGGAGCAGGACCATCGAACATTGCACTTCAGTTCACGTATGCAACAAGGCAAAACCAAGCAATCCTCGATGAGTTGGCGTCGGCGATTGAATCAAGTGTTCGCCTTGTGGAGGGAGGCGTTGTGGTTTTCTTTTCTAGTTACGAATTGCTCAAGCGAGCTACCGAAAGATGGCGAACCACAGGCTCCTTTCGGAGCATTTCCTTGCTGAAGCCAATAGTCCTCGAAAGAAGAGGTACAAATGAAGCCTTTTCTCAATTCCAAACTTTGATTAAGCGCAACAACAAGAAAGGTGCTTTGCTAGCGGCAGTAATGGGTGGGAAACTTTCCGAAGGGATTAACTTCTCAGATGACTTGGGGCGAATGGTAATTGTGGTTGGTATGCCATTTGCCAATGCGATGCAACTAGAAACAAGCGAGGTTCTTGCAAAGATGAGTTCTGCAGACGAGAGATCTGACTATTTGGAAAATGAGTGTTTGACAATCGTGAATCAATCAATCGGAAGGGCTGTCAGACATCGCAATGACTTCGCCAGCATTGTCCTCATGGATCAGCGATTTGCCAGACCCAGCTCAATACAGAAACTTCCTAGTTTTGTCAAACGTGATCTTCGCATTGCTTCATCTTTCGGTGAATTCGAGAATGATGTTAAGAAATTCTTCGCCGCAGAACGGAATATCACCCCACAACAAATATATCTTAAGAATCCGATTGGTACTGAAGGTACCGACCACTCCTTATGTATAAGGTCTTGACATGTTTCAACCTAACAAATATTCAAAGGTGAGACATTCTTCAGCGGCAGAGGCAGCTGAACTAGGGAGACAGGATTTAAGAATGCAGAAGAATTATGACCTTGTACCGAAGGTATTACGTAGTGCGCGCGAAAACTCCCCGGCGAAGAAAACTAATTCTCCCCTTTTGTCGTGGAGGCACCCAAGGGGTGCCTCCACACTTTCCGAGTTGAAGTATAGTTCGAAGCGATCCCCCGCAGATCAGGACGCCCCCTTGGCGCATTCGGTTGAAACTTTTAGCAAAGTAGTAACTCGAAATGATAGCGACCGAATGCATCCTCAGCTGAGTTGGTTCCGCGATGCGCGATAAAGATAACGAATTTGCTTTCCATGGAAATCCGGTTGAAAGAGTGACAAGAACTGTCCCGATGAGGTTGCTGCAGTGCCGGAGTTGGTCGAAACGAAGTTGAGACAAGCGCCGAGAAAAAAGGCATCAATGGCTCCCTCCAAGAAGGTCCAACTGATTTTGTCCATCTCGAATTGTAACCGAGAATGTCAAGTGTCCAATCCTAACCATTTCTCGAGAAGCAATTGTTTGTCCCGGTTTTGTTGTTGTTGTTGTCAATTGTGAGCGCTACGTCTATCCCTAGTTTCGTGGTTTTGAGTGCAAAAAGGACCCCCCCCCCCCCCCCCCCCCCCCTTTCGATTTGTCTTTGTCATCGTCTAAGAAATTAGGATATCTCCTCCGTTTCTTTGACCAAAGAAGTGAAAACGTTAAGTTAGAGCATTTTCAAATTGATTTGACAGCGCACCTTCTTCAGGCGAGAGAGGTACAACGGTATATATATGCTGTAGATAGTATAGTTCTCCCACTACTTCGAAATAAGGAGGAGCGGACCACACTAGAGAAGAAGAAGACGAACACTGGCCTTTTGAAAGAGAGAGAGCTTCCTTTGAAGCTCTACTACAGTATCGGAATAAGGTACTGTTGTCCACAATAAAGAAGAAGAAGAAGAACACAGCGCCCAAAAAAGCCTTCGGTCTTCATGAAGAAATATATACGAAGTCGCGGTTTATATCAGCTTCAGAATCGGAAGCAGACGTCCACAATGGGGAAGGTCCAGGAAGGCATTTCACTTTCTCATCCAACCAGCTGCAGGTTTCTCGCGTATAGCGAAAAAGTGAAGACTATGATAGATCGTTGAAACCATGTTCACGTTCTTCTTCGCTATGCTTGTCGAGCGGAGGTCTAGTAGGAACCCCGACAACATACAACATTTAACTCTATACGAAACCATCCTTTCACCGGCGGGTCAAGTAAAAGAACACGTGCGCAACCGGCACTACACTCCGATCCAGCGTACATAGTTCCTACGAAGAAACCCCTGGCAACCTCTGCCCATAAGCTCCGTTAGAGCTCTTCCTTCGAGGGAGAATTCAAGGAAACAGTGGTAGAATCTCCTTACGGCGATTTGCTCTCGAACTACCGCGTACGTGCACTAGGCGGGGGCCTTGAAATGACGTTCCATCCATGTTCAGCTGACCACAGTCTTTCTTCTTCTTCTTATTTATGAGCATCGTACGTTGATTTCTCGTACGTCGTGAGGTTCATAATGAACCTCCAATACCTACAGCACTTTATCTACGTATGCTAATATAGCTGCTAACTTGAAATGTTCAGTCGTGCTACCATCACTGAGCTACGTAGTTGTTGCGTAAACAATGCGCTAGATCTCAAAGGTATTCTCGGTTGCGTCAGAGCATTTCGCTACCGATGATCATCGCCTTTTATCCCTTGTTCCTCCCAGATTATACCTCTTCATTCACCCTCTGTGTAGGTCATCGGCAGAGGGGCACACCACGACAAGGCGCTCTTGCTAGTATCACGTTGTCCCATCAGAAGACCATGACAAGATTTTCTTGTACCAACCCTCATATCGTCGGCGACATTAGTACCAAAGAATCAGCTCGAAATCGGGTCAGCGTCCATCAACTCCATCGTAGCCTCCGAGAAAACCCTGCAAAAACCCCGACCGTATTCATGTCTCCGTAAGAGTTCAATTACGGTGGGGAAAAGTCAGGGAAACGGCGGTGGAGCCGTCTTCATATGACCGATTCCGTGCCTACTGCTGTCGAGCAGTTAACCGGGGCCCGTTTAACGACATAGCACCAAGGTCCGAATGGCGATCGACATGCCAGCGGTGGCATGTCGACTGCGCGGCCGAGTTTAGCGACATCCCGAGTCCGTGACCACAGTAAAAAGACGTTCCATCCATGTCCACAAGGGCGACCGCCGAACTAACCGGTATCTTGGACGACTTCAACAACAAGCCGAGACAAGGGGGAGAGAGAGCTTCATTAGATTCACCCCCAACAAGCTCTGAATTTAATTGCAGGTAGACCGTTCTCGTTCGTTGTCACATGGAGGCACTGTCGATCCCGCCGTTAAGCGTTCGTCTTCTCTTATGATAAGGGTAACAAATCTGAAATGCAAGTTGGACCCACATGTATTCAATAGGCGATACTTTTCGATTTTCATGTTGTTCAGTCCGTGAGAAGTTCAGTCCGTGAGAAGTAAACCATAAGAAAAGAGGGTTTTCTCCAAAAAGTTGCTCTCGTAGGCTTTCGACCTAAGGGAAGGCAGACCAGATAGAGCAGGATGAAGAAGCAGGAAAGTAAGGCTTAGCATTTTGGGGCCTATTACGTTTTCTTGGCAAGAGGATTCTTCCCGGTGCTTGCTTCAATACTGTTTCACTCCTATGCACAAACCCTAGTTCAATTGCATTTAAATCATAAGCGAGTTTCGGGGGGGCTGCTTCAAGTCGGCAGCTGCTCTAGCAGCTCCTGTTCTATGGAAACAACGCAAGAGAGAGCATGCCAAGAGAGCATGCCAAGAGAAGGAATGCAATTTGGTATGATGTTCAAACAGCCAAACAGCATTTTCTTGCCTGGGTAAACGAGGGCTTCCCGTTCTCCCGGTTTATGTGAGCTACTACAGCAATACGCATCTCCAAGTCTGCAGAAGGCGTGAATCCGGAAACTCTTCGAATATCTTTTTCGTTCTGCATGCCTACAACCATTTCTGTTTTCCTTTTTCCTACGATCCGTTAGATACTTGTCGTTACGGATAGAACAAATTCGTTTCGGCTTGATAGGAATCAGGCTAAGTTTTCCACATTGGGACAAAATGGATCAGAGTGAAGAAACACAAGAGAAAACCAACAGGCTTTTAAGCGGGAAGTTCTCTGAACGTGAAGAGTGCTTCGGAGGTGTGATTGACTCCCGCCAGGAACAAGTGTTGGAACAAGGGTCTACAACAGAAAGGAAAAGGATGCAAAACTCCACGAGAAACAGAAGTCAGAGCGTTTCTCATATGTTCCAAGGAGCCGCTCTCGGAAGTGCGCACATGCCACCTATTCCGGAACGATGGAACTTCGATTCAGCCGGCCGTCCACTCGCAGGCAATGCCCCTACTGCAGATACCATATTATTTACGAAGTCAGCAACTATGGCAGATCACCATGGGTTGGTACACCCATCACCACCTGAGCCATCGAAACGGAATGAACCATCGAAATGGGCCGAACCTTCTTCAGGGACTGGACCTGGGATTCACATATTCCCTAACACCCAAGGGACATACACCAATACTCAGAGCCACTTGTTCCTTAACCCTTGCATGAGAAGCAACGATGATGTTGGGCCAAGCACTCCTCGATTATGCGAAAGAAACGAGGTTACAGATCATCATGTCAAGAGCTCCGCACTTCGAGGTCGTCACAACGCTCAAGGATCAGCTTCTCCACAACCAGAAAAAACGTTTCGGGGAAATTGGAAACAACAGCAGAGCCTCCGTGTTGACATACTCTCTCTCGATGTGGTGGAAAGCCCTCTTCAAAAAGATGGACGTCACACAATCATCTGTGGAAGACTCCCTGACAATCATCCATACGCAACTGCGGCACGGAGCTTGGGAAGATTTTTGATTTCAAAGAGGTACAGTGGTTTACGGAAATGCGACTCTGAACCAGAGCGCAGACAGAACTTCCTGAATGACTGGAAAGCATTTCATGAAGAGCTACTTGGCTTCATACCTAAGCTACCTGTTATCGGCGGTGGAGAATTGGATATTTACTCTTTGGTCCATGAGGTTTTACTTCTTGGTGGCGTGCTTAACGTCGTGAAGAGGAGGGCTTTCAGAGTTGTCGCACAACAACTTGAATTACCAAAGAGCTGTACTAGCGCTGCATCGGTCTTAAAGAACGCATACGAAAAGCTTCTATTCTACTATGAAGAAAAACTAGTTCATAATAGAATGCCGCATGATGTCACTCGAAAACTAGACATGAAACGGATGGCATTGGAAGAAAAACAGAAGGAACGTCGGGCAGCTGAAAGACTGGCGAGAATGATGGCATCCAAAAGGAGAAATTCAGGAGCTTACGACATGCTTATTGACGTTGGAGACTGTACAGATTTGGTAGATGATGATGGCTTCGATAGAGATGATCCACGACTGAATCGAATCATGCGAGCGGTGTCTGACAGACCAAGGATAACGCTGAAGTACCTTGACATCATCATAAGCAATGATATAGAAGACATATTCGTACCGGAGTTGGAAGAGACATCAGAAGACGATGGATCATATCGCATTGCGCTTCACGACGTAATTGAGATGGATGATCACGAGCAAAGTAAGTGAAATCCCTCTATTTCCCAGGATGTAGTCGTGAAAACTGGTCTGACATCCCTGCTTCATGATCTAAATGATGTGTAGTCGAGAGTGCAGCAGATGTTATGTTACTGGCCATGGCCGAATGCATGAAGCTATCCTCACTGGGATTAAATCCCGACTTCGAACGACCAAAGGACTTGGGTTTAGGGAAAGCGCTTTGCGTCCTGCCCTTCTGCTCCCCAAACATGAAACGGGCCTTAGGCTTGCTAGTCAGTGGAGTAATCAAGGCGTCCAAAATACCATCGTTACTTCAACTGGCAGACAGGAATGCAACGCACGGTTTAATCGATGGTATGTTCTATTTGCTCCACCGCTACATACGGAATGAAAGCAGCGACGACGAGGAATATGAAGCATGTGAAGCCGACGTGTTGAGCGCCGCATTTTGTGCTTTGAGTGTGATTCAGATACTATTGGACGAAGACGAGAACCGCTCAAAGGTGGTAGCCAATGCGGGGTTCCGGCACGCTGTTGGTCGGTTTCTTGGATATGAAGACTCTAATCGATCGTTTTTGCTGGTGACGTTGGACATAGTTGCAAAGTGCAGCACCCTCATGGTCGATCTATTCGGAGAGAGGGATATGGATGTTCTGGTATGCTCATTGGTGAAGCGTTTGGAAATGGCCACAGGACTCGATCCCGAAGCACCTCTAGGAAGCGGATTGGATAGTAAGCCCGACGTTCCGCCCGATTACGAAGTTTCTTCAAAGGTTTTACCGATTCTGGTGATTCTAGCGAGAAGGATGGGGATTAAAACCAGAAACTGTGGACGTTTGGTCGAGCTGTGTGTTCGTATGTTACATCACCAAGAGCGAATTGCCGACAACACCAGTCTTGCGTTGATGGTACACATAATAGCAGAACGATTCCCAAACATGATTTCAAGCAATAGGGATTTGGTGCGAGGTGTGTTGAAACTGGTTCGAGACACTACTTGTGTGGATATTGCATCAGAAACTTTAATCTCCATCAATCGAACATTGCCTGTTCGTGAGCTGGTTCTGGAAAGTGGTCTTTGCTTTGGTTGGAAGCGATCCAATGCGGACCAAGACGCGCCGTTGACGCATTTGGTTGAAAGTTTGAGCGACGAAGTGCGTCCAGGTGATAGCGACGGAGTGTTTCCTGAGCTGAGTCTGCTCACGATGGGCGACAAAGAGAATGAATTGGGTTTAACCGCAAACTTAATTGAAAAGGACTATACGCACAATGCCGACGAGGGTGCCACAGTGCCGGAGTTAGTGGAAAACGAAGAGCCAACTGAAAAGGAGGAAGACGTTGATAATTCGCTGCAGGAAGGTCTGGCTGACCTTATCCAGATCGAATCGTGAACGTAAAGTGTGCAAGTTCTTCGGCTAGCTATCAAGAGATATAAGCTGTACCAAGGACAGCGCTGTTCGATACCTCGGAAATTTGATCTGTGATCTGACTACAGGGCACATATAACGTTAGTATCTACATACAGGTAAACGGTACAGGGTAGCGTTCCGTTGTACCTTCTTCGCTTCCTTCTCTTGACCTTCGGTATATATACTACGACTCGGAAGTTCGTAGATGCATCATGGAAGTGAATTAGTTCTGGCGTACACGTTCCCACGTGTACTGGCAACGGTGCAATTGAATGCATCCGTTGCTCTGAGACGCTGCGGCTGCATTTTCCGTTGGGGGGCGTGCCCTTACACCGCGCGCGCTTATTCCAACACGAAGCGAGCGCTTTTTGCCCAACCGGAGCGCGCAACGCGCCCACGCCGTGCACCGTTTGGCCCAGCACAGTGTCACAGCGCGCTGTAAGCCGGCACAAAAACCACGCCCGAAGCTGTTAGTCTTCCGCACGCAAATGAGGACAGTAGCCCCATCGTCGTATCCGACCACCCCTTCCGTTCTTATTCCTTCTCTAACCCTCTCCTCTCCTCCCACTCGCGCGTCGTAACCTGCCGCCGCCCTCCATCTCCCTCCTCTCCGATACTTTCTCGTCGCTTCTATCCCACTTTTCTTCAAAATGCCTTGTGATCCCGCCGCCTCCTTCTTCGGCTTTGCCGGTGCCGCCTCCGCCCTCATCTTCTCCAATCTTGGTGCCGCATATGGCACAGCAAAGGCTGGCGTCGGAGTCGCCTCCATGGGTGTCATGCGTCCTGAGCTCGTCATGCGTTGCATCATCCCGGTTGTTATGGCTGGTGTGCTCGGTATCTACGGTTTGATCGTCGCTGTTATCTTGGTCGGTCAGATTGCCGAAACCAACTACCCCTTCTTCGTTGGCTTCGCCCATCTCGCATCAGGGCTGTCAAATGGTCTTTCAGGACTTGCTGCCGGTATTTGCATTGGTATTGTCGGTGATGCAGGTGTCCGAGCCACAGCTCAGCAGCCCAAGCTGTTCGTTGTCATGATTTTGATTCTCATTTTCGCAGAGGCCCTCGCTCTTTACGGTCTTATTGTCGCTCTGATCCTCGCTGGAAAGTCTTCGGTTACTACCTGCTAACTTTTGAATTACTCATGACGCTCAGTTGAATTTCAACTCTCCGCTTTGGTCAAGAGTCATATATTAAACCCAATGGACTTCGTTCCTGTCCTCTCGTGGGTGTGTTTCGTCACTGCCGTCCCCCTACTCGTGATGACTGTAGAGATAGCATGTGTGTATTGCTTATTTATATGCATGTTTGACAGCTGTAGAAGTTGCCATTCCGTTCGTTGGCATCCAAGTGACTATAAAGAAAACCATGGGCACCTTCACCCATCCCTAATTTCGTTGCCCCCTTTACTTACCGTCTCTATTAGCTGTTCTCACTTAGTGCAGTCAGACAGTTGCGGCCCTGGTTCTCTAGCTCAAGAATGTGATCGTATTTAGTAAACTGTTATCTGTTGTCGTCGTCTATTTGGTTTGTCCTATTCAGTTACAATTAGCTACAAAGAAAACAAGCCTTCCGTTAAGCGGGCTACATTATCAAATCTCATATCATACTACAACGGCGGCATTCCACGCACCGCTCTGAAGACGTTGGCCATTTGCGTCTTGGAACATGCTTTGTCCAGAAATGGATGCTTCAGCAAGTCCTGCACAGAGTAACGTTCATCGCGATCCCGAACAAGGCAACCCCTCACAAAATCCGCAAATTGCGGGCTCCAGATGTCAGGTCTCTTGAAGCCTTGGATTTGCACTCCGTCGCGGATCACCTGCATCGCTTTTGAACTCTCCATTCCGAACAACGGCGGCACCCATTCGGCGCATTCGATGGATAAAATTCCAATGGACCAGACATCAGCTCCGTAATCATAAAAGCTGCTTCGAACCGTTTCGGGGGCCATCCACCACGCCGTACCAACCACCGTGCGTCGCTTGGGACTCTTGATAGTGAGTTCAGCAGAGTATTCAAAATCGCCTAGTTTGACTTCTCCATCTGAGGAAACGAGGACATTATCACTCTTGATATCTCTGTGCATACAATGTCGTGAATGCATTGCCCAAAGACCCTTCAAAGTCTCCCTCAAGATGTACGCAATATGGTTCTCAGACAATAAGTACGATTTGTCTCGCAAGAAATCTAGCACATGGGTCAAACAACCAACATCCATTGCTTCCATAACGATCCACACGTCATTCTGATGACCGTAAGCGCTATAACACTGCACAATATTATCGTGCTTAAATGCGTGCATGGTTCTGATCTCGTTTTCCAACGCACGCGATTTGGCCGGAGTTGTGGGCGTAACCTTCTTAAGGGCAAACTGCTTCCCATCAGCCTTGGAACGTGCAAAATAAACACTACCACTACCTCCTTTCCCGATAGGGACAAAATGATCGTAATGCGAGCACGGATCGACGTCAAGATGCATAGGGGGTAGTTCTTGCGAGTCGTCATCGCTATCATCGATTTCAGTTATCGTAGCGCTCTTAGAGCAAACGTTTGCATACGGCGGAATATTCTCCTCCAACATTCCATTTAGAGGCGGCAGTATTCCATCATGAGCCAGATCGCAATCAGCAAGGTTTTCAAACTGCAGAGTGACATCGCGAACCGCATGACGGTGCAAACGACTCATTGGGGGCTCAAAGGTATTTTCCGGGGATTTAGAGAGGTTCGGGGAGGGCACCGGCTCTACGGGGATATTCTCCGCCGCTCGTGAGGACAGACGCGAGATGTAGCGTGAGTACTGCGCGGAGGCAGCCTCGGCATACGAACGGGTAGCGGGGGCTGCATTTTGACGCGGCGGAGATTCGGAACGAGGCGGTACTGCGACATCCGCAGTGGCTTGCACAGCAAACTTACGCGGAGAGAGGGATTTGAACACTCGGCGAATGGACTCTGTGTACATGGCGGTGTGGAGGATAGTCAGCGATGGATGTGGGAGTTAGGCGGGGCCAGCAGGGGAGGGTGTTTCAAGGGTGGATGCTCGGTATATAGCGGCCATGTTGGTGAACATATATGGTACGCGGTGCACAAGGGCTTGGGGGAAGCATTCGAAGGGTCGACGCGGTCGGTGCAAGCGACGCTTGGCGCCGTGCGCAAGTGACGTGCTCCGCGGCTGACTTGGATGTCTGTTGACGGCGTCCAAAGGAGTCGTCGACTGGCTCGCTTGGCTCTATATTTATCGAGCACTGAAATGCCCCTAAAAACTCACCAGCGGCCGGTTTTTTTTTGTCGAAGCGCTTCGGCTTCGAACCGACACGTTTATCTACATACATTGGCTCGCCTGTCGACGCTCCATGACATCGCCAAGTCATTTGTGCGCGACCCGTCGTTCTTCGTCAAGAACCGATGCCATTATCTGTGCGAAAGCGTCTTTCGCTTCATGGTGGACCGCTGCGTGACCTTGAGGAGGGGAATGGTGAAGGTGCAGGTACTTTCGCCGATAAAGCCTGCTTCCGACAGGGCCGAATTCTATTCTTGAGCTTTACGTAAAATGTTGCTCATCGCGCTTCGCATTGGAAGCTTCGTATTACGCGGCCCCACATGTCAGGCCCTCCTGAGTTATAGCCCAGCATCGCTACTCAGACCACACACGAGCCCGTTCCAGTACATGTGACTTTTCTGAGTCTACTCCCATCAGGTGGGGTAACTGTTTTCGTCCACTATGCTCCGACGCCATAATTGCAATCGTGTCTAAGCCTCTTGGCAGTACAGAACACAGATCACGACGGTGTTCAAATCTCTTGAGCAGTATTTCTCACCGCATGCGTGTATTCTATACAAATCGCGCGACTTGGACCGTCATCCACATGATCTCGGATTGCACGTCATCCAGATTGGAAGCTAAGAAAGCAACTAGACAACCTGACCGCCCTTTCGTCTGGCATTATTCATTTTGATTCGTTCTCTGTTCTGCAGCCGGAACAATCTCTTCATTCTGCTCTCCTCCATACATTCGAACACTCGGTCATAACCGCCCTCGTCGAATAGTTTGCTTGCTTCCCGAAAAAGCTCCTCTTTGGTCGGTTCCGGATCGTGCAGTCTCCAAAGCCAATCTGGATACTCGTGATCTTCCTGCAATTACGTTAGCTTATATGACTTTGAACCCAGCAGTTTTAGCTTGCCACACTTACCATTTCTTGCGGCGCTTTTGCCGGATCTTTGTAAATGTTCATACGATCAAACCCCTCTTGTGCATAGCGTACTTGCGATTTCATGCACAATCTGGTTCGGGTTACATTTTGCATAAACCTCTTTGTCACTTGCAGAGCTTGCATGTTAGTTTCGCAGAGAAGAAAACGCTGCTACTGGTGTTTTGCCGCCTTGTTATGCTGTAGAATGAGAACCACCAAGCAAAATCCAGAGGAGCACCAGCTCTCGCTGGGAACTAAAGCAAACGCGCTGGAAGTCGGCGACTCTTCTGCTCGTCTCGTCTTCTCGGCGTGGGCGAATGGTTTTCTACTTTTTCATACATTTTCTGCAGTGTTTGGCACTGGTGGAATATCCACGCACAGGTGCCGAATCATTGTCAGAACACTTCAGATCAAGAAAGGAAACAAAGCTATCGTCCGTTATAAAGCGCTTCGGATTCCATTCTCTTCGAAAGCTTGATGGCAAGTCATCCGTCGACGAGACCGCAGAAATCTATGTCATAGAAGAAACTGTGGAGCACAGCCGAAGCAATGAGAAAGACTGTGATCTCTGTTATACTCAAAATTGTTCCGTTGTCCTAAGTTAAACTAAATTCGAGAGACGAGGAATATCTATAGAACAACTTCGAAGGCAGTTATTACACTTCAAATGAGACGAACAAAATGTGCTGTAGCACCTTAAACCTGAATTAATCAGACGCAACTCAGCAATAGACTCGGCAGTGTCAACGCCCAACATGCAAAGCGTGACCCATTGCATTCACGTGCTTCATGAGCTTCGTTCTCGATGGATACTCTTCCCCGCAAACGTTGCATTTGTGTACAGTTGCGGCTGCCTTCTTTTTCTCTTCTCTAAGCTTTCGCTTCTCTTTCTTGGACAACCCGCGCTGCTTCGCTTCCGTGTTTCCCTCACTCGCCTCTCTAGCTTCTTCGTTCGCGCCATTTCGTTGTTGCACATCTTCTTCACCTTCACCTCCTTCATCGTCTTCTTCCAACACAACTGTCGACTGCATTTTGGCTTTTCGTTTCCGCTTCTTCCTAGACTTGGAGGTCTGCGCATCAAAAGCAGCAGGCTGTACGTCTTCGTCTGGCTCGGATGTCCGCTGATCGATATCATCATCTGCATCCTTCATTGCCAAATAAGATTCCTCTTCTTTCAAAACTTGTCGCTTCATCCTGGTCATAGCAGCTTTATGCTTCTTTGATCGTTCATGATCCGCTTTCTGGGCAGATGTACGGAACGCCTTCTTGCATGCCACGCAGTACAAATCCTCGAGAATCTCCTCCTCTTCGCTCGAGAATTGTGTCTCATCCTCCTCAACAGAATCAGTAGCGTCTTGTCCTTCTTGTGTATCGCTTTCAGATTCCTTGTCGCTCATTCCTCTAGCTCTTCTCCGTCGTTGCTGCCGTTCTATTTTTTCGTCTAGAGCAATACCCGCCAAAATCTCATCGAGTGCGTCGGCTTCCTCTTCCAGTACGGCCTCTCTGGCCTCTCGCACGCGCTGGGCCTCACCTTTTCTCTCTTCTTTCTCAATTGCTTCTCTTTCCTTTCTGGCTTTCTCTCTCCCCTCTCGCTCTCGTTCTTCATTTTGTCGTCGCTTGATGACTCTAGGATCCCTCTTTTTAACGAATTTCACGAGCTCTCGAACATTGTTGTTGAACTCCTTTTTAAACTTAGCTCTTTGTCTCTTGTTCTCTTTCTCCATGGCTCTTCGATAGTCTCTGTTGGGCGCCTCAGCGAGATTCCATTCATCCGCGAAAGCAAACGACTTCGACGAAGAAAATGGCTCCCATTCTTGATAAAACTCACGCACCTCCTCCCACGGTGTATCTGCGCTACCGAATTTTGGTGCAGGCCTCGCTTTTGCTTTCCCGGATGCGGCAGTTTCTTCCCTCCACAACTGCTCGAAAAGCGTTTGAAATACATCATAAAAACCGCCGTCACCTTCATAACCTTTCCATGCTGAGCTGCTAAAGTATGCAAACAGATTAACTTCTGTAGCACTCGATGCCTGAGCTTCCTCAGAGTTAGGGTCCTTTCCTCGCAATATTTGGTTGCGGTGAGCATCATACCAGGCGCGCTCATGTGGGTCCGATAGGACGCCGTAGGCGTGCTGTATTTGTTTAAATGCTTCCTCTGCTTGCTCTTGACGGTCTGGGTTCTTGTCTGGATGGTGCGCCAGGGCCTGAAGTCTGTAGGCTTTCTTGATTTCACTTTCAGTTGCTGTGATTGGGATCTGTAAAGTCTCGTAGAGACATTTAGTCGGAGGCGCCATGCTGTAGCAGAGCTTCTGAATACAAGCTGCGCGAAAGAAAAGAACTTTTCTTTGGGATGAGACAGAAGTGTAACGGAAATGGTCTAATATGGTTATGAAGGTGTATGAGAAAGAATGTGGGACGGGGTGCTTGGCGGGGGAGTTGAATGTGTGCGATCATCCTTGAGGGCCTCAAGTTGAGGCCACCACGGTGGCGCATACTGACTGGGTGAGCCTGACTCGCGCTTGAGTCGGGTTCAGGGCTAAACTTTCCAAAAACTTATACAAGGGTATTGCTTTCTCTTCAAATATAAAAAGATTTCGGACGGTGCCACTGACGACACCGGGGTGACTTGTTAATTGAGTACGTGTACTGGCTTTTCTTCGTCAAGCGTAGTCCATTAGGAAAGCGACATGTGGGCCTCATTCTTGATCCCAGTAATCTTGGCTGATCTTGTGGCCTCACAAGCATTCCCTCACCACATATCCCGAGACTGTACGTTCGTAAGATGACTTGAATTGGCAATAGTCTCCGCCGAACCACCATCATCATCACTTCTGACAACTCAAAAGGTTGTTTAGTTACCCCTGGTAAGTCCAGGGAAGGGGAGAGGACTGATTTAGTACCGACTGTAACTCTTTGAACAGTCCGAATGGACTTGCGGTGAAAAGATTTCAAATCTCAAACATTCGCTGTCATTCGAGATCACGCATACCGCCTTCGAGCTCCCGGAATCGTATTTCTGAACTACACATATACTTCAAGTGTGTAGTGTCTATAGACAGTTTCACAGCCACAAGGATTCAAGAATTCAACATTGCAGGAGAATCTCACATCATGCACAAGGCCCAAAGTGCGTTTGTGACTTCGACTCCCGTTGCAATCCGACGACGCGCCTTTTCACTATGTCGCGTTCTGCCGGCGTACACGAGACCTACAACTCGCCCTACGAGTCGTCCTCAAACCACACTTCCTTTGCGTCGCACAATCCCCGTCGCCTCCGTCAAGCCTCAGCAAGAAACCGCATGGAATCGTGTTAAAGTGGTTGAGAATTCCTTTCACTGTGAAGGTCACCGATATATTGTCGTCAATGTCGGTGTAAGTGGGGAGAAAGGTACGCTAATCGATTCATATCGAGTTCCCGGCATGTTTGTGCAAATGCGAGCTTCTCCCGACGAAAAACCTTCCTTCTTCGCCATATCATGTGCACCGAACGTAGCCGGCTACTTCGAGTTTCTCATAAAGGAATCTGAGAACTCTAAGAGTATTTGCGCTATCAAGGAAGGGAATATGGTTGAAATGTCCCCAGTTATGGGCAAAGGATTCCCCATGTCGAAGCTCAAAATGGCGGAGTACGATGAAGAAAACAAGCCGAAGGACATATTGCTTTTCGCTACAGGGTCCGGAATTGCACCCATACGAGCTGCAATAGAGTCATCACTGAATGGACTCGATGTGCCACTGCGGAGAAAAGTAAAGCTATTCTATGGTGCTAGGTATCCAAATAGAATGCCATATATGGAAAGATTCGCCATGTGGCAAGTGGACGGCGTAGAGATTATACCAGTCATGTCCAGACCTGAAGACGCATTTGATAAATGGGATGGGGAAACGGGTTACATTCAGGATGTCTTAAAGAAAGTAGGCGTTGATAGTCCAAACCAAACAGCAGCTTTGCTTTGTGGGGTGAAGGGCATGACCGAGGATGTCACAAGTTTATTGAAAGAAGCCGGTGTTCCAGGGGACCGAATTCTTCTCAACTTCTGATTTCCCTTCAATGCTCACTGCTGACTTCTTGTAATTAAGCTAGATGTGCCTATAAATGAGAGAGAGAGAGAGAGACGTCTTACAAATTTGGACAAACGTTCGTTTCTCGACATGGAGACGAGAGCCCTCTTACTCATTTTCTTGAGCCAGGATACAGTTCACCTTCCACGTTCTTTATGCTTCGAAAGAAGCGGCTTTGTCATTCTCTTTTATGTTATATTGCCATTGCGAGCGAGAACACTTTGCTTTATCCTTTATCCCTGGTACATTGGGTGCGAGTCGCACCGTGCGACTGAAGACTTCAAATACCCAAACATTTTAGGGCTGGTCCATTCTCTTTCCCGGACTGTCCCAATGTCATAGCGTTTTGTCGGAGACAAGCTATCAGCCATCTGATGATTTGTCTCGGGTTCATCGTTTAGCGGCAAAAAAACTCAAATACTGAGAGTGAAGAGCAAGGAAGAAGTATGGAAGGAAGGGGGCTACTTTTTTTTATGAACACGGTCACAGGACAGGATTCTTGCATGATTTTTCTGTTTGATGACGAGGGCAGCAGCGCGGTCCTACAAATTTGAGGCTATGAGTTCAACCGTTTGGCAGAAAGACTCTTGCACCTGTAGGATTACTTTCTTCAGGTACTGCCCTATCTTTCTCTGCCTGTAGAAGTCAGGAAGCTTTTCTGATACAGTTTGACTTCGGTGCCATGGTTCCACATCAAGAGAATCTCTTGTATTTTGGGTACGGGTCCAATTTGTCTCGTAAGAAAATGGGAAGGCGGGGTACTACGGGCTGCAATACCGCAACTGATGCACCTAACATTGAATTCACGAACGCATGGACTGCTCGCCTCAAAAACTGGCAACTGTGCTTCCATCATCGAGGTCACCCTCCTGTGGACCCATCCTTTGCTTCAATAAGGCCTAGTGAAGGAGACGATGTGCATGGACTCGTATATGAAATAGCCACTAGTAGTGCTTGGGAGAGGTTAATGCGAAGTGAATGCGTCACTCGTCCCGCACAACGGAGTTCGTACGTGGTAAAGCAAGTCCCTGTAGAATGTTTTCTATCATCAGAGGAGAGTACAATCAAACTCGTATATACATTGGTCACAGCGCCGCATAAGAAAATACCCCGAAACTTGGAATCTTACATTTTGCCTTCAAGACGTTATATGAGTTGGTTGATATCAGGAGCGAAGGATGAACAACTTCCACGGCATTATATCGATCATTTAGAATCCCTTCCCGTTGCCAGGGGTTGGAATGCCCCCATTTTGGAGGAGATGAGCATGATGGTAAGAATCTTGATGTTTAATTTACAGAAAGCGAACTTAGCGCACTGGTTGAACCCATTGTTGACGTTAGGTGTACATGCTTACGCACACCATGAGTGCCTTGCGCGAAAAAAGAGTATCCTTCAACATGAACGTGTTGTTCTGATGCTGTGCAAGCTTTCAATGTTTGCCAGTTACTTTCTTCCCGTTCTTTTTGCTTTTGTGCTTTTTGCTGCAAGAAAGGAACCATGGGAATCTTATCAAAAGCTGAGGAAACGAGAGATGGCACCTGGCACTGTGCATTCCTCGAGTGTTTCCAACACGTAACGAATTTCTAATGCTTCAGGGATACATATCTATTATGAGAGGCTTTGCTTTATCGGATTTGCTTGGAGAAAGGTGATGAAGAGTTGTACGATGCAACGTGGCGATAAGGTCTGGGACTTTGCGCAGGGATACAGTTTTCCGTTTGTCCTTCTATTTTAAACACAGAGCCCTTGATGCGGATTGTGTCCATCATCAACGCGAAGCGCGAAAAGCAGAAGTTGGCTTCGCGCTGTTTTCGACGGGTCACGTCAACAATCTTCATCCTGTGTCTACCTAAAACTACGTCGATAAGAAATCCTTTCGATGTGAGTGCGGAACAGGAGTCAAGAAAAATGTAGACCACATATTGTTTAGGTGTCCTCTGATTAACTGTTCTCGAAGAAACGAGCTGCCTGTCCCAAAGGAAAGAAAAGAGAAATCGATGATAGAAATGATCAAAGAATGCCCGTCAAAGGTTTTGGCCTTCTATACGAGAGATGGCTACATGTAAGTAGTGTAGTCTTCTTATTGCTTCGAAATGAGGAGTAATAAGCCACATTTACGAAAGAAGAAGTGTCCATCATCGCTGATTGGAGAAGAAAAAGAAAAAAATAGACAGGAGAGAGGACAAAGACCTTGTCGCCAAATCTGACAACGCATATCTCATCAATGTAGAAGCTCAGTGAGCGTACAAGGGTAACACTGGTTGATCTGCACGCAGTGCTCTGTTCTCAAGGGGAGTACAACCGGTCGCTGGGTCCTTAGCAGATGTCACATGTTACGAGGAAAAAAGGGTACTTGTCTCATAAGAACGAGTAAGAACTCTTCATCACGTTCTCCAAACAAATATGGACAGTTTGCTTATTCCTCGCAAAACACCCGGAGAATGCTTGTGGACATCGTTAATATCGATGATGATGGATACTTCAAGGGTACTCTTGTATGCTTGGTCTGTCCCACAGAGCTTTTCCAGGATCTTCAGTGGATACAAGGGTAAAGCGAAATAGGTAATTTATGAAAATGTGTGAAAAGAAAGCTACCCTGTACCGCGATAAGCCCGCTTTTCAAAACGCTCGGAAGTGGGCGGTGTCTGAGCACACGCGGGTGTGTTTGCGCCTCAAATTTTGATGTGCTCGAGGGATAATGCACCTCATGATTTCAGCTCGTTATCCTGAAATGGAAGGGCAAGAGTCCAACCACGGCCCACTCAGTTTCTTGCATCCCTTCATCCCTTCGAAAAAGACGCTTAGTTTCCGCCAACGTTCTTGCATTCGACAACCTAGAAGAACTCCGGTTATCAAATCACAGCTCTTCACGATGTCGGCCTCTTCGAAAGCCGTTCCTGATTACTTGTATTTTGGGTACGGGTCAAACATGTCACGCACAAAAATGCGAACGCGTGGCATAGTCCGAAAGGATTCGGAACCCCCGGAAATAGAATTCACTGACGTCTGGATTGGACGTCTCAGCGATTGGCAACTTTGCATGAATATGAGAGGCAGTCCACCGATAGAGCCTGCATTTGGAAATATAAGACCCTGCAAAGGAGATGAGGTTTATGGTGTCGTGTACCGATTGAAGACGGAGTCTAGTTGGGAGAAGCTGAAGCGAACTGAAGGAGTGAGAAAGAAACCGAGCAAAACGGGTTATCTTGTCATACAAGTTGACGTAGAATGTTTCTCTCAAGACTCTCCCAGCCAAAAGACAATTCGGACTGTCAACACCCTCGTTTCATTCGATAACCGGCTCTTGCCACGTCGGCTCGAATGCCTTGTTTTCCCATCGAGCCGTTACATGAATCTGCTTATTTCGGGAGCGAAAGAAGAGGGTCTCCCTCAGAGTTATGTTCGGCGTCTGGAGCTCATGCCAGTAGCCAGGGTCTGGGCCAACTCTTTTCTATCAGAAATGGGTCTCTTACTCTCAGTATTATACATCAATATGGTACGCTCGGGCATGGATCCGGTCTTGAAACCATTTAGAATGTCCATAACCTATCTGTATGCTTTTCATGAGAGCTTCGCGCGAAAAGAGGACAAGAAACTTCATGACCATATGGGAACTTCGCTTTCTAAGCTGGCTATGTTTCTTGTATACTTGATTCCTAATCTTGTAACGCTTCTCTTATTTGTAGTCCATAGACGGAGCTGGGAAACGTACATGACATTCAGGCGGATGAGAGCCAAGCGTGATAGCCCAAAAGCTCTCACGACGGCAAAAGCTTCTTGAAGTTTAGATAAGACCTATACTTGCACCCTCTCCTTGAACTAATTGAAAACGGCTGGTTTCCAGTGGCATGACGATTTCGTTCGGAAGAGATAAAAAGTTTGATATCACAATTTAATAACATACCTGGGTAACCATCCCTGTGGGACACAAAAGGGGTACAACAACACCGCATATTTCTGATAATCCCGTAATCCAAGGGCTGCAAGGAAGGAGAATATATCGGAGATACATGGGTTCAGGAGACATTAGACAAAATAGTAACATCCCCTCTCATGAAGGGCACACTACAGTACACCAGTTTCGTAGCCGGGGTTCAGTTGGAATTACGTCGAACCATCAGGAACGAATAGAAGGGCGATGATAGCCGAGATGAGAGGACGGTAGACACTTTATCTATTCCTTGAGAATCTATGAACGTTTCATTGCAACTGAGCGGTCGCTTCAAAGGTTATCCCTGTATCTTCACTCCCTTTTGTTCAAAGAGTGGTAACGATGGCTCATGATTACATTTGGCCCAACTCTTTGAGAAGAAATCTGAAAACGGAGTCAGAAGCACTACGTGTAGCTAGCAACGAGATTTACCCCAATGCAGCATAACCCTTGAAGTGTCACTGGGTTCACTCTGCAAGCTTTTCGAATGATTGCACATGACCTCATCATATCAGCAGTATCAACGCTTCCGTGCACCTGGTCAAACGGCGTATAACCTGGCGATGCTTCCAATCATTAGAGAATAGGGTACAGGTATATTGGATGCAGGTATTATGATAACGACCTCGAATCTAGTTGAAGGTCATACGGGTGAATCACGAAAAAGCGTTTGACACCGAGCTTTACAAAGCACGTGCGGCGCAGTGAGAGAGCAATCGGCAGAATTGTTCAACCAAGCTTACCCTTTGTTGGACCTTTTTTTTGATAATGACGATTCAGCGCAGGAAGAAGATGAAAATAAGAGCTGTACCAACGGCAGCATGTGCTACAACCGCAAGCAAGCGCACAAAGTAGGTAAGAGAGCGATGTTGCACAGAAACGTCCCTCCACAAATTGAGCATAATGACAAAAGCGCCTATGCAAAACGCAACAGTCATGGACGCAATCTGTGCTGTGCGAATGGGCAAAGTGGCAACGAACGCAGCCACAACAACCGGCGTCATGGAATAGCCGTACACCATGACAGTGCCCACCAGCGGGTGCGATCTCACAGAAGACTGGGCTATGGAACGCTTTGCAAACAGACACTGAAACAAAGTCAACACGACTGGGAACACAAAAACGTAGAAGTAGAGCACGGAAGCAGCGCGCCACAGACGCGAAAACTCCAAACTCGAGATGGACGGTTCCAGCGAAGTGGTCTCCTTCTTCCGAAACACATTGGCGAGAAACTCTGCGCACTTGGCGCCCATCGAGAGCGCAAGCACCAGAGTGGTGGTAACCCACACCGGTGCGTAAAGATCTGGCACAGAAGTGCCTCCCAGCTCATCCTCGTCGCCGTCGGCCCATCCCAGCAGCGGCTTGTACGGCAACAAGGCACGAAACAGCCTGGTAGCCAAGTCAGCGATGTTTATATCGAAGTACGCGGCGTAGAAGCGAGGGTGATAGAAGCGCGGTTCCGAGCGTGTTCCGGCAGGCTCATTTTCCCAATGACCGGTGTCAGCACCATCGTCAGAAACGCCGTCGTCATAAAGCGCGAACGGATTACCGCGCGCGCCGTCGCCCGTGGCAACAGGCGCGTACGCTGCGTCGAACGGGTTGGACGCCGGCGCCACCGAAGCCGCAGTAGTGATGGACGCCGTCATAGCGGCGGCAGACGGAAGTGAAGTGTAGGATTTACCTTCGTAGACGCCGCGGTGGCGCCAGACGAGGCGGTATCTGGAGGCGACGGTGACGAACGACCTTGACGCGTGCGTGCGGTTCGGAACGTAAAATTACACGTAGGTCGGCGCTTACGCTCACGTGGCCACGCGTTTGTAAGCGGTCGCGCGGCGCTCTGGCGCACCGCGCGCAGCGTGTGGTGAGGGCTTCTGCCACGTCGACGCACGGCAACGGCGCGCGCCCATTGGATGCGCGCCGCGTTACGCTTCGCCTGCATTCACACGCGCCTTAGCTCCGAGCAAGACTCAGCGCCGCCATCGCTGCAACGTCGCGCGCCATATAACTGCCGCCCGCGTCAGTGCTTCTGCGTCCACCCCCGTCCCTCCGCCGTCGCTTCGTCGCCCCCACTTGCTGCCCGCAATGAGTCGCTCAGCTTCCGGCAACGGTGCCTCTTCCGCCGACCCCCGCCTCTATCCAGCCCCCACCACGCCTCCTTCCGTCGCCGCCCCCCCGCGACCGCCGCTCGCTATCCCGTCCAACTACCAGCGGGCGGGTCGTCCCAATCGCCCTTCGCCGGGGCCTTCCACCCCCAGCACTACCGCCCCGTCTCACCCACCTCGCCCGAGCTCGGCCCCCGCACGCCCATCGCAGGGGGAAGCACTCCCGCCTGGCTTCGAAGTGCTCATTCAGCTCGAAGCCTCCGTCGCCGAGAGGATCAACCCCGATGCCACGCCTCCCCAGCACTTCCACGGCGTTCCTGCCCTCCCCCCTCCACAGCCTTCCGCCACGCTACTCGTCATCCAGGGTCCGCTGGCCCCTGACCCCCAATCCACCCAAATGCTGTACTACGCCTTCATCAGCACTCGCGCATACAATTTCCCGCTGATGCCGTCCACCACATGTCGCAGAATTGGTCCAAAGGCCTTCCGCATCAAGGTGGATCGCCGTCGCTTCGTCATCACCCTTGCGCCTTCTACGAATCCCAAGATGGTCGAAGGCTTTATCGCCTTGCTGCAGTGGTTCTGTACGTGGAAGGATGTTGAAGGTTCTCATACTCCTGTGCGGATGGACGATGCTGCGTCCTCTGCATCTGGCGGATCCCCCACCTCGCCGGGCAACGGGACCGTCTTCGAAAGAGTTGGCGAAAAGGGCGTTCAAACGATTGAGAAGGTGGCCGCGCGCGTGAACAACAAGACACAGCGTTTGCTAGATGAACGCCACATGTCAGCCGCCCAGGCGCGTGACCGAGGTGAAACGAAAAACCTGAAGCTTGGGGGCAAAGTCACTGTTGGCGCGCTCAATGCCACGCAAAAGGTGTTCTCTACAACTGCCAAGGTTACAGGTGCTTTCTCTGACAAAGTTGGCGCCACAATTGGCCGTGGTGTGACCAAAACCGTCGCTCAACCTCTCGCAAATGCCCCGGATGGTAGTAAGAGAAGAAGGTTTTATGAGCAACTCGCATCGGGATGCTTGGCTGCTGGACGTGTCTTTGTGTCCTTCGACGATCATGCCAGAACGTTGATTAACAATACTACAGATTCCGCAGCGCTTTTAACGGGTGAAAAGTATGGATCTGAGGCTGAGCATGCCTGCCGTCAACTTGGACACATTGCAGTGGACAGTTATCGCATTTGGAAGTTCCCGTCAGAATTGGGGTACAAGGCAGTGTTGCAAACAGGTATGGAGGAAGAGTTAAGGAGGAAAGGCCAAACTCCATCCCCACCGCCCCCGCCAACGTACGCTGATGAGCCGGCTCATGACACGCTGGTCAACCCTTTACGAAAGAACTCCACCAAGTCAGAATCTTCCAAGCCACATAAGTCAATCCCATCGTCATTTGCCTCGACATCCTCCTCATCAGTACCTTCCGTTGAGCAAGTACCCAGAGCTCCATCACACCCTTATTTTCCTGAGCCTCCCGTCGATTATGCGTCCAGAGCTCCACCACATCCGCATATTTCTCAACCTTCCGTTGAACACGCCCCCAGGGCTCCACCACAGCCAAATTTTTCTGACCCTGGGGAACCTGTGATGCATATACCATTCCAAGACTTGAGTGTCAGTCTTCCGAAGAAGTAAGGCGAGGGACGCGATATTGCAGGACTGTAGCTGCTTTGCTTTCCTTAGCTACGATGCGTTTATGAATTATCGTTTTTAAATGGGTGGTTAAGGTTCTTGACGCTTCCAATCTTGTACATCGCGTGTGTTCAAACCTTCCACAAATGCAAGACGATGTAAAGAAACAAAAATGCTGTTGCTGTGAATGGATCACCTAGATAAAACCTAGTGCAGACACTGATGACTTGATCAGTGAGTAGCCATTGCGGAGCAACTGCGAAGAAGGAAACACAAGAGAAATAAATATCAATGCAAAGACTTATACCGACAGTTAGGATTCTGTATCTGACGGATCAGCACTAGACTAAATACTATCCTACACGTAGTGACTGTCCAGTTGTTTTGATTGCTCCAGCTCACATGGTCAAATTGTGGAGCCGATTGCTGGACATTCGCCAAGCGGGAGCAGACGGGAAACATGTCCCCCATGACAAAACAGCTGTCACTAGAAGACACTACCAAGCTCAAATTTGTAAGATATTGGAGATGCCTCGAGACTCAGGGCGCGAAAATGATATGACATGGATTTTCGTCAGACGCAACAATTGCAAGTCCCCCGGTATGAATCTCGAAGACCTGTCACAGATTACTTCAACGGCCACGGAAGCGATTGCTACGCTGAGGAGAAGGTTTTATATTTCGTATAGCTTCGGAATGGTAAACACTCTAACACACCGAAGACAAGCCAGACGGAAATCAAGAGGTGTGGCGAAGAACTCCGTGACGAGACATTTATCTAGATGGTCATGCTTGCCTTTAATTCGTGAGGGAAGTGGTTAGTGGTTGCTGGTGTTGTTAAGAGATGGCCTGAACAGATGTTGACCTTTCTAATGAGAGAACGCTTCTTTCAACAGAAGCGTTTCGCATCAAGTTGTAGTTGAACTTGTGTGCTCATAGCCACAGAGTTTTTGGCCTTCTTGAGGAAAGAAGGGTTTGTATAAACAAATATTTCCTTTAACTCTTCGAATAGAAGAATTAGAGTCCGCAAGGAGAGAGAGAATGCAAAACAGGACCGGCTATCTATCTACGCCAGATCGTTCGTGCAAGCTAGGCGTCGTCTATTTGCTGCTGCTGCTGCTGTGTGCTGTAAGACTGAGCGTTCCAGTCGCAGCTTAATCGACTGGTATTCCAGACCGGGATTGGACCCCCGTAGCCTCGAGAAGAACGCTGTCAACCTTCGAAGGAATGCTATTGTGGTACCGTTGTACAGCGGGGTGCTCTTGCAGTTGAACGCCTGCTCTTATCTTTGGACATCCCTGTTTATTGGAAATTACACCGAATATGATAGCATGCAGGAATTACCAGATAGCCGCCTGGTCAAATTTTAGCCAATGAAAAGGCTCCATTTTTGACCGGCGCGGAACCAAATCCGGCCATCTGAACGGACCCTCGAAGGGTCCATTCAGAACTCCAAACCTCCGCCAAACGCCTCACGCGACAACATGTTCCCAACGCGTACCCAAGCAGCTGCCATTGCGGCCGTTTCGGCGGGTGTAACGACGAGTTTGTGCGTTCTAGTCCTGATAAGGAAGCGTAGAACACGTCCCAACCGCTCCCATCGGGTAGCCCAGCACAAACGTCAAGGCCTTTTACATCCGCTACGTGAACAGGATAAAACCCCGTTGCAACGCCTGCTACAGACCGGAAAAGAAGGCGACTTTATTGTAGTCATTAACTTTACGAGAAACCTATTTCTTACAACATTGTTGCCTATCTTCGAAACATCACGTTTAACCTGTAACAATGGAAGCCCTTATCGATGAAGCACGTCTAAGCGAGGACGAAAGCCTTGTTTGCAGTCCAAAGACCTACTGGGTCTTGCTCTTCATTACATGAAAACGAATTGCAACATGTACCAACTGTGTCCCTTCCTTGGAATATTTTCATCGTCTCTAAGCGTCTGGTTAGACTATTTACTTTATGTTTTTTTTGCGGAGTGCGTAAGAAAGACCCCGTTTTTTTTGAAGTCCGTTGGCTAACTGTTTCAGAGATAAAGACGTCAGCAGCCCTTCTACAGAAGAACAGGCAATCAGGCCCCTTGCTCAGGAGAGTGTTTGGAATCACGGACGGTGGACGTTTCCGTTGTCAAAATTACGTTAAAACCGAGCTGCAGAATGCCTACTACGAAGATGAAACCCAACAGGAGGAAGTCACTAACCTTTTTGTTTTTAACTTCTTCGGAGAAATTATACACGCTGCTGTTAACTACCCAGGCAGCTGGCATGACACAAAGCTTGCCGGCGTGTCTGGTTTTTACTACCCCAAGCTCTCCGATGCAGTGACACCACCTGGATTGGCCATTCTGGGAGACTCTGCGTTTGTTAACAACCCCTCGTGCACAAACGGAAAGATACTGCGAGCGCGTAAATCCAACGAGACTTCAAGCATCCCGGAGTCTGCAGAACTGGCGGCTATCGACTTGGTAATGCAACGCGTACTGCCGAGTGAGACACAGAGTGCCGAGTGGGGCATCCGTGTAGTGCAATACCCCAAAGGGAAAAGAACCACGAAGACGTTCGGGATCTCCCTCACACGAGATAGCACAGCAAGCAGAACCCTTCCAGGGGATGACACGACAGAGTCGGTTTGTAAGGCCGAGGCCACCCTTCACGCCAGGCGTAGGAAGGTAAACCTGAAGGTTGGATCCGTGTAAACGGTGGGTGTGTATCCTCAGATGAGGCGGTGTTTCCACAGAGGTGGCAAGCGTAGCCGAGTGCCAGCACAAGCCGCGGGTCGCGGAGAACAACCCGAAAAGAAAGGGGAAAAGACGGAGAAGTCACGAGAGTGACTAAAAAGAACGGCAAAGCCGGGGGACACCTCATACAAAGGCGAAACGCGACAGCCGTTGGTAGAATTCTCCCAAACTGGGTTTTTTTTAGAGGACGCAGGGTGGTTAGACTACCGTATGCTACGGAGCCTTCCTCCTGATGGAGATAGAGGCGCTCGTAGGCGTGAAGTCTAGAGCCGAAAACCCTGGTTGGGGGAGGTTTACTGGGTGCGACGGCAGGGTCGCCGGCGCACTAAGTAGTGGCGCTCTTCCCAAAGAGAATTAAATAAACTAACTAAATTGACCCACATGCAGTGGTAATTACCCACCTTGTGTGGCACAACCTCCACGTGTATGTGGCCAACCTCCTGCACTCCACGTGTCACACGGACTTACCCACTCTAGTGGTCGCCACCCTATTCATATAGGTAGCTACCCGGTTCACCGGAATTATGAACAAGTCCCCACAGAATCCCCTCACGAGGGCGTTGCACTACAATCCGCGCGATAAAAGGCCCATTCCAAAGCCTCAAGAGTGTACTACCAACTGATTGTGAGAGGCGTGGTGTTCTTACAGAACTCGACATTCGTTTACTGAACGGCAGAACACGGCTTATGGGACTCAACCACATTCCCTCTACATATAACCCGACGAATCCGCGTTTGTGAGCGCGAGACCAAGCCCGAGGAGTAAAGTCCGCGAATGCGAGCTTGCGAGGAATCGCGGATCCCGCGCGAGCGGAAAACCAGGCCATTGAAAGTCGTTACTGGGATTTGTGCTTCAGGTCGTTGCTGGACAGTTTGCACACCAGCTGCTGGAGAACCTCATTCATGCCCGCAAGCATTGCCTTCGTATCCCCCATGCTCTGATTGACCTCATCTTTGAACTCCTTAACCTCTTGCTTCACGGCCTTCGTTATCATCTGCTCCTGACTTGCAGCCACTACACCGGGATCGTTCGCCGACTCCATTGACTTTGCAATCATTCCAATAAACGTAGTCATGGTGTCCACCTTCTCCACAATGGCATCCCCTGTTCGTGCTTTCTTCGATGGAAGACCTCCCATTCCTATATCACGCTTTCTCTCCTTTGTACCAATTGTACTGCTCTCTGTTCCCTGATTGTGTTCGTCTTCATCGTTGTCTTCATTTCCATCTTCCGAACCCTCCTCAACACTGAGAACTGCCGCCGCAATTTACCCCTGTATATCCCTGGCGATATGTTTAGCTCGCCGTACATTCGGTGGGCATGATGTATCTCCAGTTTTCTTTTGAGCGTTGCAGAGCTTGTCAAACTTGTTCTTCAGGGAGGTGCTATCGCGCGCAGGGCGCTCGTTTGCGGTGCTCCACAGTTCGAACTTGTTTGCTACAAGTGCCCATAAATTTGCACCAATTGGTTCTACCTCTTCTACAATATCCAGAAGAGCGTCGACGTCTTTCTTGCTGTAGTTTGGGGCTCCGGCACGGCCTTTTTTATCCGTATTGGCCTTTTTTGTTTTCTTTGGTTGTTTGGGAGTCGTGTTCTTTGCGGTTGGTGAGAGAGAGGCGGTCTGTGACGCATCGGAAGAACCTGGGTTGGGGGTAGAGGACGAAGTGGGAGCCGGAGCGGATGCGGAAGAATTCATTGCCTCGTGGTCTGTGGGATGGTTGGAGGGAAAGAGAGACAAAGGCGGGAGATGGACTTGCTAATGTGTTCTCAACTGGGGTGCACCGGGGTTTTGGGTACTGATTTCGCGCCAATATCTGGCGCTTAGCGTGGCGCTCTGGTGGGGGGTGGAATTCCTGAAAGGAGCTTTATATTTGGCGTGGTGGCGTTCTTGTAATTTCTGCATTCACTCAATACATCACCTCCGCCAACCCTCATTAGTCGGTTGCGCTAACCACTCTACGTCCTGGGCTCCAAGAGGCCAATTGAACTCCATCCCGGTCCATCCCTGAGCGGAAGTCCCTCTCCAGTACACTACCAATCTCTGAAAATGCTTACCGCCACCAACAAACGTGCGGTAGGCAACCGAAACGGCCACAGTTCCGCAGAAAACAATGGCCAAACACAATCTCCGACACTATCACCGCCGCAATAAGCACTTTGTAGCAACGATAGAATCGTCCAAACCCACTATAAAAGACCATCAAACAAACCAGAACTGTTTCCCACATTCAACATCAACCCAAATATGAGCTCCTCAGCAGCATTCCGTAGCCGTTTCGGCTTCCGCAAACGTTAAACGATGACAAATGTTCTTCTGAAAGAACAAAATGAGCCCAAACGACGTCAAGAACATAACATGAGCCAAGCTTGTCGGCTGATCTCCAGAGATTCTTCCTTTCGTACAGCTTTACGCCGCTACAATATTCCTCTATCTACTTTGCACTATCGTTACACCCACCAAAATGCAGAAAAAACACAGCGAAACAATCGCACAGCACTGACAGTTGATGAGGAGAAAGAGGTAGTTGAGTTACTTCGCCACTACGCTGAACTCGGGCGTCCATTAACCCGAAAAGACCTGATGGACGTCGTGGCAATGCTGGTGCTCAAAATGCCATACCCTCGCCGCAAGAAGCTTCCATTTAAAGATGGTAGGCCTGGACATGGGTTTTGTCGACCCTTTGAAGCCCGTCACAGTGATACCATCGCTTTTCGAACGCAGAGGAAGCGGGATGCTACCAGGTACAATGCTACAAATGCGGAGGTATTGGTCGGTCATTTCGCGAAGTTGGAGTGCATAGTGCATAAACCCAACATAGATGCCCGAAGAATTATAAACTTGGACGAAACAGGAGTATCTGCATGGAAACGGTCGGAATATGACGAAGTAGTCAGAAACCTCCATAAGAGGGCGTTGCACTACAGTTAGACCCATCTCGAGAGTTCGTTGAATCTATCGCAGAGTGTTTGCCGCGTTAAATTCTTGTCGGAATGAGAAAAGAAGTCGCGGCAGTGGATTCCGAAAACTTCAAACAGTGGGCATCGACGTTCATAGAGGACACCGAAAATATAGGCCGTAACAATCGAAAGCTGTTGTTAATATACGATAGATATCACTCACATCTATCCATACCAGTGCTGGAAATGTTCAGAGCCGCGGGAATTATTGCGTATGCCTTACCAGCGCACACAAGCGGAACTACACAACCTCTCGACGTCGGCGTGTTCTCTCCATTTTAAGCCAAGTTTAACCAACGAACGGATGATATGGTTGAAAGAATGGCACCGCATCATGTCTTCAATGAGTTTGACGTGTGTCGTATGATTACGTCCGCATATGAGAGCACTTTTACCCATTTCAATATTTTTGCGGGGTTTCGTAAGACGGGAATAGTTCCACTAGACGAATGCTGCTTATTTGGCCAAGCGCGTTCGTATAGTAGAGCGGAACCGTATTGTATCGCATCTGTGAACGAGATGATTGCTATGTTAGAGGATCGTAGGAAAAAAGAGGCCAGTGAGATACACGGTGACATAGTTATCGAATTCCAAGGATTCTTGGACACTACATACGGAACAGTGGTAACGTCAGACGAAACGGTAGCCTTGCTTCGTCTTCACATGTCTAAAAAGAATAAAAAGCGGTTAAAACTCAAGGAAAAAGAGCGTCTTGCGGAAGAGCAACTTCGAGAATGTAAGCGACAAGGGCATGTTGCCAAAGAACAATTTGAAAAGCACCGAGCAAAGAGACGAATGGTGCTTTTTTTGGAGCCGGTGGTTAAGGTGAGATCGCTTCGAGTGCGTGCGCAGGCTGCGCGAGAGCGGTTTCAAGAAGAACATTTTGCTTGGGTGAAAAGACTTGGCCTCACCTGTAGAGATGGGTCGTGAACGACTGGAAACAAACGTGTGTTGGTGATTGACAGTGTGCCAATTGTCTTAAGAACATGATTTTATTGGGTTACAGGATACCGTTGTTGAGTGAAACAGTAAATGCGTTCAATGTGTGTAATTAGTTTTTGTGTTTGTACTGGACCGTGTTCAACCCGGTCAGTCTTCGTGTTGTTCTTCGGATTCTTGCCCCCTGAGAAGGCAAGAGTATTGTCATATGATTCGCATGTTTCCACTCAAGGCGTAACCAAGGCTTCACGTTATAAGCTTCTCTGGCTTTTTCTAGGCGTCAAAAACACTGCAAAGGTGTTCAAGTTTGAGCGCTACCCGCTGTACATATTCCGTCATGGGAATCCTGAGAATGGATGAGAGAGGCGGAATGCTAAAATCGCCGGGGCAGAGCGTTGACGGGGCATATCTCAGATCTGATGACCATCCAGATGATCTCAGCGCGTAATTACACGTACGGAGTCCGTACAAGGGTACAAACGCATTCTGCACACAGAACAGCGCTCGCGTCCGAATCAACACGCTCCGCACCTCGCAGATCGCTTGCGCCAAGCACGCGCTGAGTTGGCTGCCTACATCCGCCCGACCTCCGCTCCCGTTCCACCGTCACAAGCTTGTCTACGAAGGTATCTATATCCGCGTCTCCCTCTCCTCCGCTTCGCCGACCGCCGCCGAAATGGCTCCTGCCGCTTTCCTCCCTCCGCTTCGTCCAACCCCCCTTCGTCGCCCGCGTATTCAGTGTACGCAAAGCCGTCCAAGCGTTGTGTGCATGTCCTCTCGCCGCGAGCTACGGGAATCCGTCGGCGTCCCCACACAGGAGCGCCTACTCAGACTTGAACGCGCCCTTGCTGCAGCTATTCTTCAGGAGCGCTACTCGGACGCCGCGAGTTTGCGCGATGCCCTGCAAGCTGCCCGTACCTCTGATCCGCTGCTCGCCAAGCGCGCCGAGCTGCAGGCTGCTGTCGACAACGAGTGCTTCCTTGATGCTGCTCGTCTACGTGATGAGCTTGCAGCACTGACCGAGCGCTTTTCAAGGCGAGATGCTGGAAGGCGTGTTGACCGTATCATAGTTCTTCGCGGTCGTGCTGAGCCAGACAAGGCACTGCGCGCCGCCACTGTGTCTAGGGACGGCGCCGTGCAATTGGGACTAGTTCCTCAAGTATCGGAGAAGAATGCACCTCCAAGAGTGTACCTGCAACCCACGTGGTCACCAAGTGGCGATTTTGTTGCTGTCACGGAGATATCCTTCAGCATAGACTTGAGCAGACTCGGCAGAGGAGTGGCTATTGCGGATAGTTCTGCCAAAATTATTGTCATGAATGCCTTTGACGGCAGCGTTGTTCGCTCCGTCCCGTTCGCCAAGCCGCCATTCTTTTACTTTTGGAGCCCAGATGGTCGCCGTCTCACACTTCTATCGAACGGTCCTGGAACCTCGACAACTACAGTTGCCTTATCAGCTATTCAGGTTGTCGCTCCGCCAGGAGGCGGTGGTCTTGATATGGACACAGTTACTGGGCCAGTGGCTACGGGACATCCTTTTCTTTACGACATTTGCCCACGTGATTCAAACAAGACTATTGTGCATATGGGAGATAAGTCAAAAGTGGCTCTAGTTCCCATCAGCTCATTTGACAGTGAGCACAAATGTATGACTACAAAAGCAGGTTCTTTTGGCGCTCCACAGTGGCATCCAAACGCTGGCAAAGACGGAAGGGAAGTTGTCTTGTTTGTAGAAAGAGATAGACCTGCTACAACAGATTCTACTCGAAGTCAAGCTCCTGTGCGAAACAAGACCAGCCCAGAGAAGTTGCAAAAGCAAGCAGAAGAGAAGGATAATGACAAAACAGAAGCTGATCGGGCCGAAGCATTCGAAAAGTTTCTCACCAACAGTACTTCTCTACTGGAAAGCGTTTTGCGCAAGGGCGCTGAGTCTCTCGGTCTGGCACCGAAGACCAGAAAGTCTGAGTCCGAAACTCCAAAGGATGAAGCCCTACCAAGTGCTACTGTGGATGAAGAAGAAGAAGATGACCAGATAAAGGAGAAAATCCGCCGTCTGCTGCCTAAAAGGCCATCAGCAATTCGCGATCAACATTGGAGTGAACCATACGTCACGGAAAGTATGGCCAACCGTCTTGTGATGTGCGACGTCGATAATCCACAACTAAAGCGAGTGATTGCCCGCTTTGCAGGAATCATGGCGTTCAAGCTATCACCGAATGGACAATATCTGGCCACGCTTGTTGCTAATCCTACCACAGGTGCAGACGAGCTCACGCTCTGCACTGGCGATTTCTCGCCGGACTCCGTTGCAGAATCATCCCAACCGAATCGTTTGAAAAAGATTCAGAGTGAGGCCGACATCATCCTCAGCACTCCATACACAAGGGTGCTCGCGTTTTTCTGGAGCCCCGATTCCTCCAAGCTATTATTTCTCACATCGCTGCGAGGCAGTCGAGTCGGAGCTGCCCAGTGGGCGACTTTTGATCTTGAGACGAACAAAGTTGTACGGTACGAGAAGTTCATCATGTCTGGTATCTACGTGCACTGCCTGCACTTCTTTGACCAATTTGCAGCGTCAATGACACCGTGGTCACCCGATTCGGACGCCTTTTGTTACCCTGGCAGAGCTCTCACACCTGCGGAAATTGAAAAAGACCTGGATCCGGCCCCAACAGCAGCCCCTGCTCTGTCTGCTCTATTCATGCAGAGAGATAACTCAGCAGAAGGAAAGCGATTTAATGCAAGAGTTCAAACGGTACCTGACACGACCAACGCCATTGGGAAGGTAGAACCTGAAGAGCCGGTTACAATTGTTGAGAACGTAGAGTACGCGTGCTGGAGCCCCTGCTGATCCTGCGGTTAGATCCTGCGGTTAGCAGAGGCACAACGTTGTATTACATGTCTCGTAAAGAGATTTATGATGGCCCAAGGAATGCGTGTTTATGAGCTCGAGCACTGTCCTTCCTGCCGAAATCTAGTAAACATATACACGGGGCAGAAACCTGATGCTCATGACCTTGCAGGTTGCCCGCTCGTTTTGAAGCAGGGAGTATTCTAACCTACATCGGCTACCGTTGGTACTTGCAGTGCCCGAGTTAATAATGTAAACGCATACGTTTTGGAAACGCTCCAAACCCGAGTGCTCTGAAAGGTTGTTCAGGAAGTCATTTGGGTTACATAGTTGTTAGTAGAACTTAGCGGACTGCAATCGCCTCAATTGTCCCCTGCCCTATCCTGAGACGCTCAGATGTGTCTCTCACACACATATCCCGGAACAAACGAAGCTGGCGATGATAATCGCCAGTTCTGGATACACGTCGAGATACCGAAAAGGGGTTGCTACACATCCGGTAAACAAGGCAGCGGTACGAGTTGACAACTTTGAAACAAGTTTTCTAAACTCCATCGGGATCGAGGAATCGTCTGAATCTTTTGCTGACGACGCCCATGCTTCACTGAAGTAAATAGCAGCGTAGAGCGATGCGGCTCTTCTCGCAGCGTGAGGATGAAGCTGTGGAACGAAAGCAGGGCTCCATCTTTTGGCCATTTCCACGAATGAAGGCTCCGAGAACATATCAAAAGACAGTGGCTGATGGCCTGATTGGGCATACTTTTGTACCTCTGCTCGTTCCAACAGTGGGGAGTCTAGTAAGCATGGGATTGGATTTGACTGCAAGCCTTCTAACACCTCTAACATGGTTTGACTGGGTGTGATGGCTCGTAGCTGGGTTCTGACAGACTCCCTTTCCACTCTAGTCATGTGCGATGGGTGCGAATGGCACGCAATGCTTCCAAACACTATACGTGATGCATCAGAATCATTCCGTGACGAAGGCCAGCGCGAAAGCTGCGAAGAGATGTTCTTTGGCACAGAAAGCTTGTCGAACAAACGAAGAGTGGATGGCACATTGTTTGCATATCGAGACTCGGACAAGAGCGTTGAAGTGCGAATCGGGTTGTCAACATCATACCATATGGAAGTAATCTCCTCATCAATGGCGGAAAAGGGGGAGAAGAACTTGCAAGAACATTCTGAAGTGGGAAAATACCAAACTTCTTGCGCTCGCCAGCCGATAAAGGGCTCGGGTGGCGGGACATATTGTGCAGCTGCAGGAGAGGTGGCCTGCTTGACTTGGACATGTGCCAAAAGTCGAGAAACACAGCCACCCCGGAGAGAAAAGACGACGTTGGCGTACCGCGAAGAAAAGGCGACCTTGTGAATAAGCTGTTTGTAGAAATGGAGCGATAAGGTCTTTGGGAGCATGTCGACGCCGTATCTCTTGAGTATGAGTCGAATGGCTCGCTTTGAAACGTCCAAAGCATCGGCATCCGAGACAAGATGTAGCGCCGGAGTAACGGTAGTTGCGGCAGTGGCGTAAACGATATCTGGTGATTCATGTCGATACTGGCGGCGAAGGTTCCACAAGGTGTGCAAGGATGAGGCACGCCATGGGGGCAGATGAAAATGGGTGAGCAACAGACGGTTACGCTGGATCTCGACAGCGGCGGCGTGTGGATTGTCGGCAGGCAAGATGGTGTGAGAGTTTGCGACACGAAGAGAGGCATTGTGTGGTATGTGGGCCACGTTATCGTACAGAATGGCGCTCGGGGTTGCCAGTGTTGAGAGTCGCGATACAATATCGGAATCATCCCAACCGTAGGTTGTAATGCGCTCATCATAGCCACCAACAGCAAGAAAGTTGAGTCGCGACACGTACAACAAGCCGTTGGCATGCAGCTTTTCCGATGCGGCTGTGTGCAACTTGTGCCAATCGCCAGCGAAGAAGGTTTGGGGCTGCAGCTGATGGGCGTCGAAAAAGTGAGGCTGTAGCACGGTATCGCAATCGAGTTTGATGATGGTGGCGCGCGTAGCGATACGCACAGCAAGGTTGTAGGCGGTAGAAAGCAGCCACTGCGGCTGGTTGAGCACGTTGACGAGCAGCAGCTTTGGGTGGCGGCGCAAGTGCGACGGCAGGACGGAGGCTATGGACGGGGCCGAGGACCAGTCGACCAGCACGACCTGCTGCACAGCGCGCGCGTTGAGCCAAGTAGGAAGCGCCTGCAACAGCGATTGGGAGCGGTCCTTGCACGCAGCAACAACGGAAACGCCGGGCTGCAGCCACCACTGCGGCTGCTGCGGCTGCTGCGGCGCATAGGAGCGGTTGAGCGCGGCGCGCACGAGGTGATTGGAAGCGCGCAGCGCGTTTCGGTTGCGCCACCACTGCGGAGTGGCGTCCAGATCGGCGTAAAGGAGGTCGACAACGTCGCGCGAAAGCTGCTGCCAGGGGAACAGAAAGACGCGCGGCGGGCTCGGCTGCGCGCAGCGCGGCGCGAACGGCAGCAGCAGCGCGGAGCCATTGTGGTTGTGGTGGCGGCGCGCGCCGCCCGCCACCACGAGGAAGGACGACGCGGCGCGCGCGGCCGACGCGCTCGCACACACGGACAGACGCGACGGCGGCGCCTCCAGCCGGCGGCGCAGCAGCGCGGGCGGCGCGTCCAACAGCGTGTGCACGCGAAAGGCGGCCGGCGCCACGCGTTGCACGCGCGCCACCAGCCGGGCGTCCGCCAGCAGCGCGCGCTCGAACGCCGCGCCGCCGGCCGGCGGCGGGCAGGTGCACGACGCCGCCGCCGCCGTCGCCGCCGCGTGAGCGCAGCAGCAGCGCGGCCGCCAGCAGCGCGGCCGCCAGCAGCAGCAGCACCGGCAGCAGCCGCGCGCGGCGCGGGGCGGCGGCGGGGCGGCGGGCGCGGGCGCGGGTGGGGGGCGCGGCGCAGCAGTAGCGCGACGTCGCGCGCGACTCGCGCGACCGCCTTGGGCGCGCGCGACTTGCGAGCGGTGGACGGCGGCGGTGGCGCCATGACGGGGCGGCGACGCGACGCGCGGGGCGCGCGCGCGGCGGCGGTTGGCGGCGCCAAGTGCTGATTGCGTTTGGCAGCACGGCGCGGTAGATATCATACAGTACAGCTGTCGTTGCTGTGAGGATCGCGCCTCCCGCTTTTGCTGCCGTGGCGCGCGCCGCGCGGCTGGCAGCTCCATGCTGGCGGCGGCGAGCGGCGGGCGGCGAGCGGCGGGCGGCGAGCGGCGGGCGGCGAGCGGCGGGCGACGGCGCTGTTGCGGCTCGCATGAGCGATGGCGCGCGCCATGACATGATGAGGGCGCGCCCCGCGGCTCGCGCTGATTCGGCGCGCACAGCACGCGCGCGCGCGTTGCGTCAAGCGCGCGTTGCGGCAGCACGCGCATGCCACAGCCCTAAACGGCGCGTTCACCACCCAGGCGCTTATTGCTTGCTAACAAATGAAGCGCAAGGCCGCAAACCGTCGCTACCGTTGGTAAAACGTTCGCCGCTACCTTCACCGCCGTTTCGCCCGTCGCTGCTGCTGCTGCTGCTGCCGCTGCTGCTGCTGCTGCTGCTGCCGCTGCTGCTGCTGCTGCTGCTGCTGCTGCCGCTGCTGCCGCCGCCGTCGCCATGCCCAAGCTCGCACACCCGCCGCCGGCGGCCGTGCACGGGCTGCTCGCCGTGAAGATTGGCGCGCCGTTTGCGAAGCGCGTGCGTCGCGTGGCGCACTTAGAGAACGCGCTGCTAGAGCTCCGGCGCAATGAGGGCGCGCCCGTCGAATGGAGCATGCGCGTGAGCGATGTAGCCGTCACATCGGACGCCAACAAGCTGTGCATCACGCTTGTGTGGCGCACACTGCGCATGCGTCTGTATGTGTCCTCGCACGCAAAGTTTGGCATGTGGCTCAAGGCGCTGCAACAGTCGCTGTGGTGGCAGCTGCAGCGCTACTACCACCTTGAGCCGCAGCCGTTTGCGCACGGCCACTGCGCCGCCGTCTACCGCGCGCACGATCGCGCCACGCGCGCCGTCGTCGCCGTCAAGCACATCGACGCGCGCGCCGCACACGCCGGCGCACACGTAGTGAGTCGGGAGCTGCGCGTGTGCAAGCTGGTGCACCACTGCAACTTGGTGCACGTGCGCGACGTGTTTGAGAGTAGCAACGGCGCTTACATCGTCATGGACGCCGTGGAGCACACGCTGCAGCAGCTCATAGAGCGCTCGTGCACCGTGTCTGAGCGCGTGGCCGCGCACCTCACCAAGCAGCTGCTGTGTGCGCTGGCCTATCTGCACGCGCTCAACATCGTGCACCGCGACGTCAAGCCGGACAACATCCTGCTCACGGAGCTGTCCGCCAAGCCCACGCTCAAGCTGTGCGATTTTGGGCTGGCAAACTTCACTGCCAACCGTGTGTGGCGCCGCCGCTCGTGCTCGTACGGCGCGCGCTGCGCCTCCGCTGCCACCGAGCACAACGAGCATGACGAGCACGACGCACACGACGCGCGCCGCCCGTCGCCGCGCGCCGGTGGCTTCACCAAGCCGATGCCACTGCGGCGGTGGGCGCACGCGCCAACCACCACCGACGACGATGACGGCAGCGGCGGCATCGACGGACAGACGCTGACGACGGCGGTGGGCGCGCCATCGTTCACGGCGCCGGAGCTGCTCAAGCGGCGCGCGTACGGCGCGCCGGTGGACGTGTGGGCGTGCGGCGTGACGCTGTTCTACATGCTCACGGGGCGGCTGCCGTTCGCGGGCGACTCGGTGCGCGCCGTGACGGACGCCATCCGCGGCGCGCGCGGCGGCGCGCCGCCCGCCGACGTGTCGCTCGGCGCCGCCGACCTGCTCGGGCGCATGCTGCGCGCCGACCCGCGCCAGCGCATCACCGCCGAGAGCGCGCTGCAGCACCATTGGCTGTATTCGCACTAAACGCCACGTCGCCCTTGTGCCCACGTCGTCCACGTCGCCCCTTTGCCCACGGCCTCCACGTCGCCCTGTGGCCACGTTGCCCACTGCACACCTCCCCCGCCGCTCGCTGCGCGGCACGTGCCAACTCACTTTTGCCCGCGCCGCCCTTTTCCTTCTCCGTGTGATGTGTGCATCCGTGCCACTTGCGCCCCGCCGCAGGCGGCTGCCTCGCGCGCGCTCTGGCGCGCCCGTAAAAGGCGCGCCGCGCCTTGCTTCTTCACCCCCCGCCTGCTGTGCGCTTGCCACAACTCCCCCCCCTTCCCCCCCCTCCACAGCCTCCTCTCTCTCTCTCTCTCTCTCCGCTCCCTCCCTCCCCCCCTTCCCCCGTTTACCGACGTTTCCCGCCGTTTCCACCCCCCCCCCCCCCCCCTCCCCGCATCCCACATCATGGGCGCCGAGTTCTCACTGCTGCGCGCCTTGCAACAGCCGTTCGATCGACAACCCGCTGCGCCGCCGCGCGCCGACGCCGCGCCGCCCGCCGCTGCCGCCGCCGCGGCGCACAAGTCGCCGTCCCGCCGCCGACACCGCGCCGCGTCGCAGTCGGCGCCGCCGCCGCAGCCGCTGTACTGCGACCAGTCCACCTGGCAGAACACGCTCGCCAACCGCTCCAACACCTCCGTCAACCGCCACGTCTCGCTGGCGCGCTTGGCGTCGCAGCTGTGCTCCATGCGCACGCCCAGACGACGCGCCGTCATCCAGCAGCTGCGCCTGCCCGCAAAGCTGGTGCGCGAAATGAGGAGATACCTCAAGGCCAACTGTTTTGTGGCGCGTCAGCAGTGGATTCAGGACTGGCACACCGCTTCTTCGGTCAAGCGCCGCTTGCCTCGCAACAGCTCGGCGAAGAGCGTGTCGTTTGCAGAGTATGCCGAGCTCAGATTCTTCCATCCATGAAGCGTGCGCTACTCTTTCTATGCTTTTTTTTGTGTACATAACAGTTTGTTCTTTTTATTTTGCATGCAAACCTCGAAGACGGAGCGAGGGGGGGGGGTGGGGGGGAGGGGATGGGGGGGGGGGGAGGGGGGCGAGTGCTTTCGACTTGCGTTGTATCTACGTCCGTTGGTGAGTGTGCTGATGAGGCGCTTGACATGTAAAGCAGCTGCCGCAGCTAGCGTTGGTATGTTTGAGAAAAAGTGATTCAGTTCTCGCGCTATCTCGAGACGCCGCCGTGATTAAATCATGGCGGCGGACAAACTGCGCGCCCAATCGCGGCGCGGGTGTATCATAAAACGCGCCGCGCACTTTTTACAACAAAATCTTCAATCGCATACTCTACCGCGCTGACAGTGACGCCTTATCTCGCGCAGCTGCAACTGCGCTGCCAGCACCACAGATTCGTCTTCTTCCACGATCGCTGTTCCAGTCCGGCTGCTGCCTCAAGCACATGGGTAAACATATCACATGCCATATATCGCAGCGCTCCACATCATGTGCACCCACTCATTAACGTTCCAATTGCTTCCCCACGCCCACACGCAAATTTTCTCGCTCCCGCAACCACGACGCGCTGCACGCGGCACAGCTCTGTGCCGGTAGGGTTTTTTCTACTTTTTCTTCACTCCTATGTGTATCTATATTTAAGTGCAGCTAATCGTGAGCTTGGGCTGTATTGCTGTACACTACTGAGCTGCTCAGCAGTACATATTTGTTATCAGCTATCGCGAGATGATGCTCGGGTTGCGCTCGAAATCAACATCTTTGCTCCGCGTGCAGCGTGGCGCCACGGTAGCCTTGGCAGCGTGAACGCTCAACCCCCCCCCAACTTGCACGCCTCTCTCGTGAAACGCCTCCACCGCTAGCTAGATACGAGCCCCGCGCCAGCAAACTGCCTCAAGTGCGAATGGTTGTAGCAGTTTTTGTTGCCGCCACCTTGTGTACCAGGAGTTAGCGTTACCCTTGTATAGTTACGTTCGACTGGCAACCACCCCTGGCACCCACAACGGTTTATGAAGGTATTTTCTGACAGCCAGTTACGGAATGCGCCCGCAGCGCGCTGCCAGACTACTGGCGCAACATGCGATTAAACAGCTTTTTTAACATACCACCCACACAAGGGGCCTTGTACCGGCACGCCTTTAATCGCTGTGCGCGCCGACGTTCCCCCCCCCCACCACCAATGCGCATTTGCGATCGTTTCAAACCTTTAATGTGCTTCCCCCTATTAGGGGGAAGCACTAACTTTGCTGCTCGAGCGCGTGAGGGTTTTTTCGCGCCACTACGAGCTGCAATATCCATCATATCTACTGCTACTGTACACAAGTAGCGCAGTCAACACGGCATTGTGGCACCCAAGCATTGGCACAAACCATCCATGTCTCCCAACTCCTTCTTCATCCCAGAATATAAATAGACACTGAATGCCCTTCCCTTGTACAGTATCTATCTGAATCTCTCAACTGCTATCTAACTTTACCGTTGTAACTTTACTGTAGATATCACCACTTGCCGCTTGGCCCAATATCCCAATTCATGTACACTCACAGAGGCGCTTTCTAGATACCACACAACCAAATATCCACCCAATCCAGTCCTCACTATCAGTCTTCTATTATTCAACTTCATTGTATGCAACATGGTCGTTGACACCCTTCTCCTCGGATAAGCATGGCGCTGCCGTTAACCCTCGTGCAGAACAACATGATTGTATAATCCACAAGCCTTCCACAATTATAGCCAATAGAACACACGACATGATTGCGCTCACAAGCTCACAAGTAAGGCGCAGGAGGACGCTTACCAATGTGGCCTCAAAACGTGGTACAGCATACAACAGCTGCCTTCTTTGGAACGGGGAGGGGGGCGCGAAATTGTTTATTCCCAGGGTTGCATCCGATATCAAAGAGCGACATGGCGCCAGCTGGACGCACAAACTTGTGCATTCCAGGTTATTATTCTGTAGCGTTGCCATTTTAGCGACCAATCATCTTACACTTGCGTCCGTCTTGCCCGCGCATCAGGCAGGTTTTCTTCACTATAATCACATGGAAACACTAAACAAACACCATCTCGAGTGTGAGCAAGGAAGATTTCAAGCACAGTCCGACCCCATTTCTCCTGTCCGACTACCTTAACGGCTGGGGAAGGCACCACGTATCCCACAACTAGAGGCCATATTATACATGGCTTCGAGTTCAGTGAAGAGTACAGTACTTTCCATTGTCAGGTAATTGGTTTGGTCCCGATACAAACGGTGCGATAATGCTTGGAAAGGGTCCTGAGATCCTAGACGCTTATCACTGCGTCAAGGCTGCGTATGGCCGCTACCGTTGTGGTTGGTATTATTTGTTCGTCAAGTGCGGCGCTTGTTGTAGTGGAGTCGATTCCACTTTTACTAATTAATCGCGTTGGGCGATCAAGAGACCTTCCGTGTCCTGATGTGCCCAAAGAAGGAATGGACATGCTTTACGGAGGAGGTACTTTGTTTCTCAAGTTTGAGCGCCGTATGATCAGGCCGGGACACGTCGGGGTACGAGCATATCTTGACCATGACATATTTAGCTCTCTCTACTATGGTAAGCGCCGTGTTGGGCGTGCGTGCATCATGGATTGCTGAGAGGCGGTTGTGTTGTAGTCGGAATCCGGCTGGCCGAAGTTTGTACAACTCCTGGTTCGTTGATTATCTCAATAGCCATCCCCCAATCATTTGCACGCAAATACTGGAGAAAAGGTGCGACACTCGTCTTCTCTCTATCATTTATAGGCACATCTAGCTTAATTACAACTAAATGTAGTGCGTTTCTGGTTAGAGAAGCGCTCTCTCACTAGGAAGGCCAGCATTTTCTCAGGCCATTTTCGGATGATATCAGCAACAACAAGATTCCGGCGTTCACTGGTCTTCAATGTCATGGACTACCAATCATTCGCAATCCAGTTCCGAATCCACGCAAACCTACAGTAGGATAACCCTCTCTAGAGGAGGGCCATGAAGAATGCAATTCGTGACCCCTCTCTCTGGGAACTATCTTGCAACCATCGCAATCATGTCATCGTACGTTCACACAAAGACATAAAGGGCATACCCTTTTGGGAGACATGACTTACGTATCAAACCTTCACCCGGTTGCTGGTCATCTATATAAAAAAAGTATGCCGCTGTCCGTATGGAAAAGATGTCAATAAGGATATGAAGCACGTCCCGTTAGGCTACCCGTTAACAAACACTACCCATTTCCTTTGTTGCATCTTATCGAACATCATGTCAGCAATAAAGGAGGTGATAGTGACAATACTCGCGAGTGGATAAAAATTCTCAAGAAATCTATATACAGTCCTGCCTTCGCATTCTGAAGAAGATAGAGTGAGGAAAAGGTTAAAAGGGCGAACCTTTACCAACAATCAGTCGTGGATGTAAGACTTTTGATTTACCCAATCTCAATAGTTCTATGCATTTGGAATGCCAAGCAATGCGCGACGTTCAACCTCGTATCCATGCAGAAGCACATTCACTGCAGTTGTAGTGGAGTGGCAACCGTCCAGGTAATGGACACGAAACTACGCACCCGTTCGGGTTTGCGAGACCATGGTGCCTGAGGTAGTATAAATAGGTATCCTCATGGAGAGTTTGCTGCGTTCTAGCCTAGTCGTCTGCAGTGATCTGAAGAATAGAAGCACTGAACTGTCGACCAAAGGTAAACATGTCGTACCAACCTCTTTTGTCTCCACTTCGTTACTGTGGGAAGCATCGCACGGTTCCGACCAACGTATTGGGCATGAAAGGTATAACGTAATATTGAACATTATATGTGAGTACCAGCACATTACAAGAACATGTTTAAAGGTCAAGAACACTGATGTCAATGAAATCAGATGAAAATGGGAGGAAGTGCAATCCTTTGAACGACCAAAGGTTTTCAAAAGGTTGGCCAGTTTAGGAAGGTCTCGAATGGAAAGGTTCTGTTGAACTCGGGTTTTCTGGATTGCGACATTCGAAAAAGAATAACAATCTTGAGGCAGTAGGAACGAGCTAAAAAAGTTCTGTATTCTGTCGCAGAAGGAAATGGTCCAAAGGCTCAATGGATGGAACGAAGAAAGATTTCAAGAAAACAGGGTGTTTCCGAGGTTTCTGAGGTGAACAAACGTGTTCGATGAGAATATCGACTCTAAGAGATGGCTGAGTGTAACAGAGTGGCAATCATCCATGTAACGGACAGTTGCCACTCCATTGCAATGACTCGTCTCTTAGGAATCGATATTCCCTTGGAATGACGTTTCTCCATCAATGAAACATTTTCTTTCTTTTGAATATAATATAAAACTACGCACCCGTTCGTGGTTTGTCAGACCATGGTGCCTGAGGTGCTAAAGTATATATTCTCATGGAGAGATTGCTGCGTTCTAATCTAGTCACTGGCAGTGATACTGCAGCTCTGAAATGTAGTCAAAGGCAAATATGTTGCACCAACCCCTTTTGTCTCCACTATACAACAGTGCGCCTAGCTAGTCGTCTACAAGTGCGCAGAAAGGTGACCAGCTTGTCTTCCAGTCGGATACCTCTATACCAACTACACGTTCATATTCAATCCGGGGTAGAAGTACAAGAGCTTTGTCGTGAAGTGTAACCCTTGTAGAATTACTTGCAGGTACCGACGGTACATACTGTGCAAAGTATGTACACTCTGGAAATGATTCTCCGAGTTCCACTCGTTCTTGCGGGCTGCTTTTCAATCACATTTTTGAATTCGGACACGGGCGAAACAATCGTCAACACATTGACCAAATGCGCTCATTGCTTCATTGCTGATCAAAAGATTGCGAGTCCGAAGTCATGTCCTGGTACTCTTTCCCCTACAGGGTTATCGCTCGAAGAATAGGACATCCGAAACCCGTCTTCCTACGACGCTGTCTATGAGAAACAATGAGACTCAAACGCTACATTTAAGTTTACAACGTTTCTTTTTTTTCATTCTCGGACCACAGTCCAACACAGACTCGGGAAGCTTTTCGTGGTTCAGCCAATGCATTTGTATCAGATAACCTTTTGCAAGCGGATTTCTGTCATGTTATAGCGAGACGAAAAAAGTACCAAACAGTTTACCCGTACAACGCAGAATCTTTTAGAGTCCCTCTTGGAAGCATCCAAGAGTAGAGCCTTGGTGTAACCTTCTTCTTCTTCTTCTATGCTGTGGTCCGCTACTCCTCATTTCGATGTAGTGGGAGAACTATACAATCTACATGTAGCCCTCTCTCCCAACGAAAGCCAAAAGCTTGGGTGTAACCTATTGATATCAAGGTTTGCTTCCAGCCCTCTGCCTCTGCCGCTACATGATCCCAAGTTCTCTTCTACGAAGGTGAAACCTATCAAATTCTGCTCTCCAAAGTTTCTCTCAGTTGACAACGTTCTTCTTCCCCGCACATAATTGAATAGTTGAGAACCGCAACTCATCAGAGGAGAAGTTTATCTAGCACAAAAGACTGCTGCAACGAGCTCGAAGGATTTCTCGACATCCTTTGTCCGTATTACCCACTCTGTGCCTAACTTCAAACGTCCTGCGATGGATGTTGGCGTTGTCGTCGCTGATCGCTTTACGATTGTTCAAAAACTCGGACAAGGCGGCCATGGGACAATATATCTTGCATGCGATTCAAACCACAGAATATACGTTTTGAAGGCGGAGGAAGCAAACAAAGAACGCTGTTCCGTGAAGTGCGAAATAACAGTATACCTTGCCCTTGGCCATAGCTTCGTCGATTCACCAGTCTTGGGCCTTCCGAAGATCTTTCATCATGGCACTCATCGGCAAGACGGCGTTGAGTACTACGTTCTCGTCATGGAATACTTGGAACGATCTCTTTACGACAGAATGGTCGAAAACGGGGGAACTTTGTCGCTGAAGTCAGTATTAATGGTAGGGATTCAAATGCTGCGCATTCTCGAGGATATCCACGCAAGAGGCTTTGTCCATAGAGATGTGAAGCCGGACAATATTCTCACTGGTCTGTCCCCTACAGACTGCTCATCACTGTTTCTTTGTGACTTCGGAATCGCGAAGTACATGCCATTTCATGCACAGCCAGAATCAAATGCTGCTTGTGTGTATGGAACCATTGAGTTTGCTTCCAAACGAGCGTTGGAGAGTAAAGAACAAGGAAGATGTGATGATCTAGAATCGCTGGGCTACACGCTCATATTTCTCAAGTACGGTTCACTTCCGTGGCAAGGCATTCCATTTCCACCAGACGGAAAGCAAAACGCAGCAGTTCGAGATATCTATTACGACTATCTTTGGAAAGACTTTCCACCGGAAATGAAAATGTACTTTGAATACGTAAAGTCACTAGATGTGCGAGAAAAACCGGATTACGAATACTTGAGATCTCTCCTCAATGTCTCTTTGACTTCCGCTGGAATGCAAAATGATGGAGAATTTGAATGGTCACCGCCAGCGAGATATCTTACCTATTCGGAAGAAGAAGCAACGATTGACCCACACCCAGGCACTGCAAAGAATAAGAAAAACGACGAACCGAAACAAGAACCCAATGCAATGTCCGAAGTGGTGCGTTGCAATGGAACATTTGCTGAGGAAGAACAGACCATAGAAGAGGATGTTCGCGATGAAAACAATGACGCGCAGCTGCCGTCTCTCACAGCTCTTCAGGTGACCAGCGATAAGATCAACCCAGAGGCAGAGGTAAAAAGCTCTCCAGTTTCGAGAAACAATCATGCATGCAGAGATTCACGAGGTGTAGGCGCTGGTACCAAGGGTATTCGCAGGTGGCGTACGTACTTCGGCTCTATCAGAAAGTTCTTCGGTAAGCCCTTCCGGGCTTGTGCGTGATACCGAAATCAACCTAGTCGTAGCTTGCGACTCGTAGAAACCGTGAGCAATACCTTCATATGTTGGCATGAGTGGCAGTGGGATTCTCGAGATGGAAAAGCATGATGCTGAAAGATTTGGGGTGACTGCGTATGGAACTCGGCGATGAAAGATTTCGAAACATGGAAATCGAAGACCTTTTGTAACTGCTGTTCTGGCCTTGTCCTGCAAGGGTGGCGCAAATCAATCTTCGACTTCACCGTTGCAACCACAGAAGCCTTGAACAATCCGGTCGTACTAGATACCTGTACGAGGACACAGGGGTTAGTACGAAACGATTCTGCGCTTGAAAACATCTTCACTAACAAGCAAAGCCCGGCGTGACGAACTACCGGCGCTTGAGGAACGGAAAGACAAATCGTTAGTTGATATGATCAAGCAGTGGCCGTTACGGTTTTTGGCCTTCTTTAAGAGAGAGAACTACCTTTAGATACAAACATCAACAGATAGTTCTTCGGCCGCCTTGGAATCAGGGGCGGCTGACCACAGTAAAGAAGAAGAAGAAGAAGAAGAAGAAGAAAACATCTTATGAAGCTAATGCTTTCCTCCAACTATGTATAGGACCAGTACGGATAGCACGGCTATGGACTTGTAGTTGGTGGCTACGATAAAGAGGGAAGTGTGGTGTAGGTCGTGGGGGGTGCTTAGCAAACCTCCGTGTGACGAGAGAGAGAGAGAGAGAGAGAGAGAGAGAGAGAGAGAAGGAGAGAAGGAGAGAGAGCAGTGCCTGCCTTTGAAAATAAGGGTGATGGATACGATACGATATGATCATCCACGCTCATGTCCACCTCGAAGAACAAGGCGTGAAGAAACATTGGATTCGCTTCGAAATCTCCAGTCTCTACCACAACTGCCAATGTTAATCGAGTGATCATACAAACTGGTAGATAACCGTGTTGTACGCGAGCGACCAATGGCGATTTCAATCGAAATAGCATGTTCAGTGCAAACCCTGTTCACTAAGCGTTCAGCATACTCAATGAATATGTACCTGTACTACCCTTTTATCAGTAAGTAGTCGGTTAAAATATACAATATCTCTACGAGTTACTAAGGAAGGCCATCTACCCAAGCGCTAACAGCAACTAAACAGTCATGTACATTACGGCATCGGGAAGCGTGACCGACACTCCATCGGCATCTACAACCAAATCCTTCAGGCCTGCGGAAGACGATGCTGGGACAGTGCATGTTATTTGGGTGGCGGATGACGCAGTAACCGCGCACGGAGCGCCACCGATAGATACCGTAGGAGAAGCACCAAAGTTTTTGCCCCCAATAACAACCTTTGTTCCTCCAGCTTTGCCATGACGCCATGGCATCGCGTTGGAGACGTACAGACTGGACTTTGGCCCAAGCTTCGGCTTCATAACGAAAACCTTCTGCGCGGTAAGTCGAGGGAATATAAGATTACCATGCGCATCCTCAACGAATGAAATACCACCTGTGCTAGAAATCTGGTCTGGTCCACTAGTCTTGGAAGCTCCGGAAACGCCCATGCGATACGTCTTGCCCCCATTGTGCGTCGATAGAATCAATTCGTTGCGGAGTTTCCCGCAGAAGTGATTACTGCGATACTCTTCAATTCCAGTGACCGGACTCTTGATGGTAACCATTTCTTCCTTGTAACTACTCGGGGGTGCTTTGTTATCATTCGTCTTGTCATCAAACGGATCGATCCAAGAACATTCATCACCACCTCTAGCCAAGTTCGGATGTCCATAGTAAGAACCTGGTGTAATATGAAGAATCTTATCGGGGCGAGTGATAGAGTATGGGCAATTTTGGAATCCATGAGCAGTCATGCCAGGCCAGTCCACTTCCGCAAACGGATCGTACGCTGCGGCTGCGGCTTCGTCGTAATCGCTACAGTCTGTGGCTGAGTTACCGAAGTTGCAATTTGGTCCTTGATCAGCCGCGTACATTTCACCCGTAGAGGTGAGGCACATACCGAAAACATTCCGAGTTCCAGTTACGTGCACCACCACATCACCAGAAATCTTCGCAGAAAGACGAGGGGTATCTTCATTGGAGTATTTGATATCACCGTCAAACCCATTCTTGCTCAGTTGAACCTTAAGAATGGCTGCAGAGAGCGTGGTTTCCCAGTAGTTCCCAAGCTTGTAAGCAGGGAGACCCATGTTCGTGAAGCCTCCAATGGCAATCATGAGATCGCCGTTCTGATCGAAGACCATGGCATTTGCGCCATGATCATGATTTGAAATGGGAAGACCACTGACAATGCGCTTATCATAAACCAAACAGACTTTCGAATCGGTTGCGTCCGTTCCTGGCTTAAGACGATCAATAGCTCCATTTCTCCAGGCAGCCTTATTGGAAGAATCAACTCTGTTCCTGTCGTACCAGTACAATGTGGAGGTTGAAATATACGGGCTTAATGATGTGTCCCTGGGGTCAAGAGCAATCCCAAGAGCGTCACGTTGCGAAGGAACTCCGTTCTTCTTGAAGTTATTGTCCACAAGGTTCTTCGAGTAGCAATGGGACGTGACTGTGAGAGTTTCAGGATCATAGCCGAGTACCTGTACAGAAGCACCAAGAGTCCCCATGTAGATCTTCCCATCACCACCTATTGTTGAACAAGTTGGCAAACTCAAGTAGTTCACATCAGCCCCATTTGGCTTCTTGATTGCGGTTTCCGTAAAGCTAACAGAGTCGCATGAGCTACCGTAGGAAAAGATGAGCGAGTTACTTGCGAGATCTGCAGATGTCGTCGCAGTAATCGTGGCCGTGCCACTTCCAGGTGGAGATGAGACGAAGAACTGGGATGGATTTCCACTCGTTGGCGAAACCATCGTACCACCGAACACAACTGTCAATGGCTGATACAGACCATACCCCGTAACCTTCACACTTGTTCCACCAGAGTCCGGACCTTCAGAAGGAGTCAAGGCTGCAAGGATGGGGACAACAGTGGTTCGATCGTGGAACATTTTCCCGGGAGCAGGAATCGTATTGTTTACCTTGAACTGCAATTGTGGAGTTCCGGTGGTAGTCGTGCGTTCGTAGATAACTTCGAAAGAAGTAAGACCAACGGACAGAGATGTATCCATAGAGTCAGCAGCCTTCGTGTCCACCAAAAGATCTGTGCCCTTGAAGATGCGTACATCACCCGTACCACCAGTCGATGCACCAACAGTGGTAACTTCAGAGTCATCATCCACTTCTAGGAAAAAGAAGCAACGAGCGACAAAGAGAGTGTCATCAAACGAAAAGCCTGGGAAGCCCAAGTTCAAAGTAGTAGATACTGCGGCGAACTTCGGATACGGTGCTTGCGCAACAGGTTCTCCACCCATCAACGGCTCCGCAAGGCCTGAATAGTAATAGCAATACTGTCCAGGTTGCATCGCTCCAGTCACGGTTACAGTTGTTTCTGCCTCGTCGGTTGTACAAGAGTTGTCAATCACTGAAAGCTTCAGACGGGTGGTTCCTAGCGGGAAACTGTACCAGAAACCTTGCTTCGTGGAGATGACTTCCCCCGTTTCCACGAGACTCCATTTGTATTCAGTGATAACCCCAATGATGTTATTGGCAGCATCGAAGAAATGAGAGTGAGAGCCGGATCCATCGATAAACACAGCAGCAAATCCATCTCCGTTACTATCAACATATGACTTGGGGGAATTCGCATTGAACTGTGGCGGGTATGAACCAGGGACAGCATGCGCGGCATGGTCCTCACCTGGCGCCAAGCCACCGCTGTTAGATGCAGGTACACACACGTCGGCCGCAGGAGATATCTTGATGTAGCTGACAATAGCTTCGCCAATGATAGCTTCAAAGCGGATTGTGATGGGCTGAGTATCGACGACGCCAACGGAAGAGCTGATAACCTCCTGCACTCCGGTGAAGCAACCACTGGACGAAAGGTCAATACTTTCCACTTGGATCTCATCGTTGATAAACACATTGAAGACACGCTGGCCGGGTTCGGTACAGAAGGCATTCGTATACTCTGCAAAGCCAATGATGATGTCATAGGCACCCGGAGCAAGGTTAAATGAGTACGTGAAGTCAGTGCCTGAGCGACCAGTCTTGAATATGTTGGCACCAATGTCCGATGTACCAGTGAACGTAGCTCCCGAGGAATACTTGGAGGTGCCGGCAACGTTGATATCTCCTGACGCACCAGCATTGACTGTTACGGAGTCGGTAGTACCGGTATTTGGAGACGGGGAGGCAGGTGGATCACTCGACGGCGAAGGATCAGCTGAAGGATCAGCTGAAGGTACAGCGGAAGGTACAGTGGAAGGTACAGTGGAAGGTACAGTGGAAGGAACAGTGGAAGGAACAGCCGAAGGTTCAGCTGAAGGCAGAGACGACGGCATAGCAGAGGTAGACGGAAGTGGTCCGCCCGATCCAGCAGGCACAATCCCAATGTAAGCGACAGCAGCAGGGCGAGTTACAGAGTCGAAGCGAATGGTGAGCGGACCAGAGCCATCCACAACTTGACCAAGCAGTTTCTCCTCAATTCCCGTATAGCATCCACCCGATTGTACAAAAGCATCGTACTTGTCCAGAAACTTGACTCCATTGACAAAAACGTTGAACACACGCCAGTTTGGTGCGCAGAACTTGTTGTACAATTCTGCAAACCCAAGCGTGATGTCGTAGGTTCCAGCAGACAGAAAGAACTTGTAGGTAAAGTCAGGCCCAACGCGTTCCTTCCTAAAGTTAATTTCCGGGATGTTGGCAGTACCGGTGACGGGAGCGGAGGCTTGTGCGCTGATGGTCTTTGTGTTTGGAAGGTTCTGATCGTCGGGATCGCTACCGCAGTTGATGTCAACCATGTCAGTAGATGTGAAAACCTGGGTGGAAGGAGAGGGGGACGCGCTGAATGTAGCATCGTTGGTTGAGATATCGAAGCCACTGACCATAGCGTTTTCAACGATTGAGACAAACTGGATGCGAAGCTTGCCAGTGGTAAGCGTTACACCGGTCATTTCATACTGATAGGCGACCTTGCATCCCACCATGGAGAAGACGTCCAGGTTTTCGAGACTCTTGCCAGAAGCGACACCAGCAACATCGTCATAGGCATAGATGGAGTAGACGCGATTGCCGACCTTGCAGTTCCCGTTGTAGGACTCGGTAATGTAAAACTTGATGTCATAGGCAACGTTGGTTGGAAGCGAGAAGACGTAGCTGAAATCGTTGCCGTAACGATGCTTGGAGTACAGGGCGTCTTGGTCAGTCCCGGCAATCGAAATGAAGTTTGCAAACGTCCTGGAAAAGCCCACAACGTTATCGGGGCGGTCGTTTCCACCGCCAGCATCAACGGAAAGCACGAGCTGCTGAGCGCAAGCCAGGGAGAGCAGGGTGAACGCGAGCGCGAAAAGCGCGGGCACCGGTCGAAAAGGCGCTCGCATGACGAGGAAGACTCGGACGGAAACGGGGAGGGGGAAGCGAACCAAACAAGCGCGTTGAGTGGTGAAGGTGAAAGCGAAGAGTAAGAGTTAGCGGCGGCTGTGCGGCACGCACGAGGGACGGGCAAAGCGGCTGGCGGTAGCGAAGCATAGGTGCGACCGATGGTAAGCGCAAGCGGCGCGCTTAAGTAGGGCGCGTGGTGTCGACGCGCATACAAGGCAACCGTGCGACATGCAACATGGCGAGAGCGATGTGAATGGAGGGGCGTTGCTGAATGGAGAGCGGCGGAGCAGAGATACACACGGAGCGCCAAACGGGGCGCCAAACGGCGGCGGCGTGTGTAAACGCGGCAGCGAGTTGCTGTAACTCTACCATCGTAGATACTCGATAAGTTAGATGGCGCGCGCACGGCGCCGCCACGCAACAGCGCGACGCGCGCTCGCGCGCGCGGACGGCGGAAAGCGCGTCTGCGCACGCGCGCGCGCAGCTGAATTGATGCGGTGCTGCGCCTCGCGCACCACGGCAGCAGCAGCGCGCACGGCGCGTGCGCGCCTTGACGTCACTGTAATCGAGATTGAAAAACGGCTCAAATCAACGGCGCTCGGCTGCCCGCCAGCCTGTCCGGGTAGATACTGTAAAGTTTACCTGTCCCACTCGCGCTCGCGCCTCGGCCTTTCTTGTACAGAGGTAACGTTGGTATCTATCCTACGGTAGGATTCCTACCGAGGATTGTGGATAGATACACGACCACGTAACCCGTAACATCTAACTCGCCGTGCCTTGTTGCACGCCCGTCCACCGCACCTGTCCCTCGTGCTGAAAACGTACATCAGCGGCAGAAAACCTAAATGCATGCCCATCTTTCATCGTTCACTCCTCCTCTTAACTGTCATCAACAAACCTTGCCGCAACAATCGCCGACGTAGATACCCAACCGCCTGCTGCCAATTGCATGCCACCCCCAGCCCAGCACGCACCACCCAACACTAAACTTTACTCACACAACCCAACACTCAACACAACGAGCAATGTGCTCCGCCCACCCTTTCTACCGCCACACTCTGCTTACACCCTCGCCGCGCCACACTCTGCTTACACCCTCGCCGCGCCACCTTGCACAGCCCCGAGGGATCCCCGCGCTCGAACCGCGCTTCCACCGCTCCCCCACGTCGCAGAGTCGCAGAAAAAAAGAGAAAAGAGCCGCGCCGGTCGAGACTCGGCCGCCGGCGGAAAAAAAAAAAACGGTGCTCGCAACACACTGTTTGGAACACGCCGCCCTCAATTGGCGTCAATCGTATGCCGTCGAGATGACACTGCCCGCCGATTGTGCACGCGCGCAACCATGCAATCGATTCTTTTCATTACCGCTGCTCCCGTCGTGCTGCCGCGTCGGAAATGCCATTTTCCAGCTCGGCTTGCGCGCTGGCGCCTCTGGCGGCAGCAGATTACCCTCTCACAATGCCGCTTTGTCCTGCGCGGATTGTTCGCGCCTCATACACTACCAACGGTGCAATATACCAGTACCACTGCACCTCTGTACGCACCGCAATAACAGCCGCCGGAGCAACCGTCCAAACGGGTGCATCCACGGGTTGCCCGGCTCTTCTTCACCTCCTGCACGCGTATCCTCTTGCAAATATTGCGACAAGTGAATGCGATGCGTGTGATAATTACGAAGGTATGTGCATCTATCGCGCGTACTCTCGAACTATACCACGTGTAGCGCATTGTGTCCAAATGTATCGCGGTTGCCCTGTGCCTGCCAGATCGTGATCACCATTATTGCCGATTAGAAAGCACGTCCGCGGCCGAGAGCGCAAGGGAACGGCGCTGAGCGGGATAAGCCTCCCCAAACAGTTTCGCCACGGCGTTAGCCACACCACGCAGCCGTAGCTGCCCGTGCATCAGTGACCTCGCCTTTTGCCTTGGCGTAATTCTGCCAAATGCAAATCCTTCGCAACCAAAGTATTCCAAATTAGCGCATCTTGCGTTACGTCTTTAGACACGGTTGGATTGGGCTTGATCCGCGGCTCGTTCTCACTCATCTACAACGCTAACGCTGCCGTTTTCCTACGGACACGCAGCGCGCAATACGTAGCGCCGGCGGCGGCGTACCACTGTTACAAAGCGACTGCCTTGGTACGGACGTAGCGCTTGCGCCGTGCGGAAGAGCGAACAATGACCTCGTTCCATCATCCGCACGCAGATATGCCCGACGGCGATCTGCACAAAGCCGCAAAGCGCGGTGACTTGCCGACAGTTCAGACGCTGATCGCATACGGTGTCGAATTGGATAGCCCTGGAAAAGATGGGCACACCGCACTCATTTGCGCGGCTCGCAAAGGCCATTTGCTTGTCGTCAAAGCGCTGGTCGCCGCTGGCGCAGATATGTGTGCGACAGACGATTTAGGCGTAACACCTTTGCTCTATGCCACCGCAGGAGCACATACGCATGTTGTAAAAGCGCTGCTCGCGCGCGGCGCAAACGCTAACGAAACAACCGAATTTGGCACCGCATTGCACGAAGCCGCTTCTAAGGGCAACGTTGAATTAGTTGACGAGCTGCTGGCGCACGGAGCAGACGTTCACTGCAATGACGATAACAACGATACGCCGCTTCACAGCGCGGCCGGGTCCAACGAAGAGACAGTTGCCTTCCGTCTGTGGCGCGCTGGCGCCGACCCTTTGAAGCAGAACTCCAAGAAGCAGACCGCGCTCTCGCTGCTACCGGAGCACAGCAAGGTTGCGGAGATGATGCGCACCGAGCCGCACCTCGGCCGCTCTTTGCCTTCCGCGCAGATAGCTCAACTGCACCAGAGATTCACATACCTGGCATCCGGCTCTTACTCTGGTGAGCAGACAGTCACTGCCCAGGATGCAATACCGGAGCTGCAAAGGGCCTTGATGGACGCAGGCACCCCTTCACACGAAGACGATGTGGAAGAAGTTGTCATGGAACAAATGGATAAAAGTAAGTGCATACTTGGCTTGGCTGGCGTCATCAAATCCTTTTACCAGTTGCAGACGAAGTACCAGCAGCCCCGAGAACTCCGGGTTCGGTTCAAGAATGCAACCCGGTCGAAAACAGTGCTCAGGACCAAGCTGGCGAAGCACCTGTTGCGTGCGCACGTCAACGAGTCGGGCAGTGACACATGGTCATGGCCAACACCTACATCACCCACGAAGAGCCGTTTTAAATGGAACGAAGCTTGCGTGGATGCGCTTTTGGCGCATCACAGCCAGAAAAGGAATGGTGTTGATGAGGAAAGCTTTGTTAAAGTGGGAATGAAGGTTTTGTTCCCAAATAAATAGCTTCGTCTAACACCATTCTTGCCGATAACTTTCTTTCTGACATATGTCGTCCGTCTCTGACTCCTCGCCTTCCTTTGTCTTTCCTTGAACTTGCCATCCGAAGCGACTCCCCTCCGTTGACACTACACACGATGAGCGAGTACGAAAATCTGATGGAAGCCATATTCCATGGAATGCTGGCGATGGTTCTGTCACTGCTTTCAAAGGGTGTCGACATCGATACGACCGATGAAGATAGTTGCACACCTTCAATATTTATTATGTGAAGGCCACCATACTTGGAAAAGTGCAGATGGTTCAGGCGCTGATCAACGCGGGGACTGATTTAGAGAAGAGAGACTCGTTCGGCCATACTGCTTTAGCAACTGCCGCGGGTGCGATGTTTCACAAAACAGCTGTTCTTTTGGTGAACGCCGGTGCTGAAGTGCATACCTGGTGTGACAAACGAGTTTGGCTACACTCTGTTGATTTTCGAAGCGGCAAATAGACATGAGAGCGGCTTTGCCTTGCTGTTGAGGCACGATGCCGATGTGAACTTTCGTACTGAAGAAGGATTGTCGGCTTTGCGTTACGCTTTGGGCAAGAGAAACCCACAAATCGTGCAGATGCTGTGGCTAGAAGATGCCGACCCTCGCGGGACGCGGTTTGAGGAGTTTTCCACAGATATAGAACATGCCACTATCCCGTTGATGACCTGCGATTCGACTGACAAGGAGACCTTCAGGAAGACTGATGAATATATACCGCGTGTCAGGTTTTTTGTTCTGGCAAAGAAGTCAAGAAACGGAACGTACAAGGTATGATACGAAGACGCTGTTCATGAGCTGAAGTATTCGTTGCAGAAACAACTTGATAGGGAGAACATAGAAGTATTTGTGGAAACGGGCGACGTGGACTCTCGAGTGTCCCTCTTGGACTCGGGCGATGACTCTCCAGTGTCCCTCTTGGACTCAACATCAGGAATGTGCTTTGAGGATTTTGAGAGTGCGTTTAAGACGTTGAAAGATTTCTATGCGTCGCCAGAAAGATGTGCAGCGCGCAAAGAACATCGAAATAGTTTTGGTAATGCGATAAGAATGCAAGCACTGTTGCAAAGCCAAATTGCAGTGTATCTGTTACGTACCGTGTTTAAGAAGTTGATGGGGGAGGTTGAAGATGAAGGTCCCAAGAACTATTGGCCATTTGCTCGCAACCACTCTTGGGACGAAGATGCCCTTAAAGATTTGCTCATGGAATAAAAGTCTACAGATCACTTCATTGACGAAGAAAACCTCATCAAAGTCGGCATGAAAGTAATGTTTGAAGAACTAATTTGAGATGGAAGTAGACAGAATCGCGCTTTGGAAAGAAAGCTTGCGTAATTGTTTTGGCATGCGGAGTAGTTTTCGTCATTGCTGTGGAAGAGATGCAGGGAATGCGATAGTCTATTCGATTTGTTCAATACCTACATCCAGTTTTGGATCGCCATTTTGCGGCAGACAAGTTACTTCCTCCTTGCGAGGTGAATTGACGACACTATTGAGCTGTGCTGAATGAACATCAGAGAGATCGAGTTGGAAAGCAAGAAAGCAGCAAGGAGGCGTCCTCTACAATGTTACATTGCCTAGTACTGTCTTGGTGGATGAAGTTTAGCCTTCCCGGTATCTCCTTTCATAGTGCCGTCTGTACAAAACGCCTCCTGGACTCTGAAAACGAGGAAAATGAAAGCAAGCGTGCCGAAACACGTTAAGAGCAAATCAAGAGCAAATCACTTGAGAGACGTTTAGAGGCGACTTGGTTCATCGGTATCCATCTGGCTTACATGAACTGCGCCCTTTATGAATCCCACAAAGGATTAGAGACCACCCTGGTCCTTCTCAATGGCATCCCTGAGTTGAGCGGCGGCATTAGCACCTCCGGAATCCGTGCAGAACGCATCTCGGGGGGACTGCAGAAGGTCGTATTCGGGCCTCTGATATCAGCAGTAAGTCCTCTCCCTAGGGAATTCTGGAGACTTGACAGCTCCAGTTCCCATATCGTTTACGATCGTTTACGTTGCGGGGCCAGCCGCGATATCCACTGTTTCCAACCGTAGCTGAGTGCACATGTAAGTCGCCATATCCGCTCGTGCCGGTGTTCAGATAGATTCTGCGGCCACCAACGGGGCCTTTTACTCCGTATGCGAACAAAATTTCAGGGGTCAGAGATAGGTAGAAGCTCTTTCTGATATGGGTGGCGGCGGCAGAAGCTATGGCGCTGAGAAGCAGAAAAGCCATCACGATCGATGCCTTGGTCATCATGTTGATGGAAAGAAAGGAGATAGTTTGATGGATTTGTATTCAGTACGGAAGATGTAGTCTAGCTGAACTTCTGTGGCATGGGGGAAAACATTGTGGGATGCAATGCGCCGATCAGACGTATGTACCGAACAGTTCCCATGAGAGAAGCAGCTGCCGTGGGCAGATAGATGGCTTCATCTTTCACATCACTGGGTTGTAGAGAGGGTGCCCATCGACATACTGTTCAAGACAGTTGATGATTCTGTGGAAGGAAGAGAAAGAGTACATTGGTAAAGTGTGCTCTACCCGCAATTGAGCAGCAAAAAGAGTCGGAAACATGGAGGGGAACATGAAAGCTTGGTGGAGCATGTTACAGTATTTTGTGATCCAACCACATCCAATTACTAGCAGAAGTTCTTCCCGAACACTGAGAAAAGTAGCACTGCAGTTTGTGGCCGATGATAAGGGGATTCCTGCTCTACATGTGCTGATTGTGAATTCAAGCTTCAGCTCAGCGAACAGCTATGTATTGGCTGACCGAGAATAACAGAAACCGTTTGCTGGTACTCGAAGAACATATGGAGCACAAACCAGAGGGCTGTAGCCAACCAAAGCCAATGCGTAGAGTGTGTTTTCGAGCGGTGGAGAATCCTCGTGTGCTCCGGCAACATTTGGCACACAGGGCCGGATATCCTTTGCTGCCACTGCAGAGCGGCATTCACCGGACCAAGACACAATGTCATAACCCCGTTCGCTTTCAAAGTCACCAACAAAGGGTGATGCTTCTCCAAGTTCCACTCCAAATCGTGTTACGTCACCTGAATCGCAGCCGGATTTTACTCCTGAGCCAATCCAACGGCATATCTCACCTAGAACCACAGCAACAGCCGTGCCCCGAGCCATCGTATCAACAGTCATTACCTGAGCAGTCACAGAGGTAGCCGTCACCTGGTCTATCACACCAACAGCCACCACTTGAATAATCACAACAACACCCGTCACCTGAGCTATCACACCAACACCCATCACCGGAACAATCACAATAACCGTCACCCGAGTCACAGCGCCAAGAGAACGAAACCTGTCCCCCATATATCCCTCCTTCACAGCGTTAGCCCCAAACGCCTACACTATGTACCATCTCAATCCTCACCCCTTGCTTCCCAACCTCCGTCGTCGTCTCAGCGGTTGCAGTCCTCTTTTCCACCAAGAGGCTTCAACGAAATCACCAGCAAATGCTGGAATTCAAGACAGGGACGGGTTTTACATCTTCACAGTATCTCCAACAGCGAGAAATAGCGTTAGTAGCTGGGCAGGTGAAATCAAATCTCCTTGCTCAAGTGCCTCAATGTGTTTCGGAAACCTAAACACTTCTCGAACGATGCACCACTGCAGATGCGTGCTCGCTCTCCGCCCGATGCACACGAAGATCATCATCACCGAGCATCACCGACCCCTCTCCAAATCTCCCTGACAACAGCCGGAATCTTTATTATGGCCTGTCGCCCCTGATTCCGAGACGACTGATCAGTAGAATACGTAAGCTGTGGCACCTTGCCCTTGTCGTCCTAGCTGTCTGCCAGAAGACCCGTTCCGCAGGCGACGTCTAGTTAGAGGAAGGTATTGAGGTGGGTATTTCTGAATAAGAGTTTGGATGATATCTTTGTGCCCTTCACCGATTTGGTCGAAGTTTTACTCTGGCGCCCTTTTTGTGAAGTGAGACTGAACGACGCGGATGTATTGGTCTTCTGGGTACGGTTCGTCAAAGATGATGTTGGTCATGGTGAGAATCGCTTCTAGTAGAAAGAACAGAGGACCAACAAACTGGCGAACAAGCCTCTACTCTTGGTAAGCCTCCAGTTAGTTTATCGCCGTAGTGGAGTTGGCCAACGTGTATCTATAGATAGATAGGGGGGCAAGATGCAGATCGAAACGATTAGGAGCACACGACGTCACGTCTGTGACAGAGGGCCAAGTATCTACAGAGTGTCCACTGTAGAATCTATAGAGACAACGGTAGATACCAAGGGTAACGTTCCTACCGACAACGGGCGCAAGACTTACGATGTAAACAGCGAGCACCTAGACCCCAATTTGGACCCCCCTATCTACCTCCAACTGCGACAATGTAAATGCAAAGATGCACCCTTCTCACCTAGTATGGATATATGTTTCAGAGAACGGTTTGGATCATTCGAAAGGGATCAAAGACGGTAATTGGTCACTGATCGTTCATGTCTTGAACAGCGTTTGTCGTTTTCCTCACCTTCCCCACGCACATGTGCAGGGCCGTATTTGTGACTGACTGACTGGGGCGAAAATGCACATGACTTTTGACTGACTTCTACCACAACAAAATGTGACCGACTGGTATAACCGCTTTCAAAACTCCGGTTAAGGTTAAACTTCACTTAAGCAGTAAACAAGTACATAATAGTACACTTTCCAGTTCTACATCCTCTACAGTGGTGTCATCAGATGGGTGCTCAAGCTTGGCGATTCTTTACCTACCGAGGCAAATGGTTTAGAAGTACTATAAGAGTATTTGGTTTGTTCCACAACGAAATGGCAACGACCCTGATAGAAAATGGTCGCAAAGAACCTGGTGCGACGCTGTCTTGGTGTCATACCGTCAACTCTACGAGACGCATGACTCTATATCTGGAAGACCAAAAAAAACTCTGAAGTGCAAAGCGAGCACTTTGAGGTTCAAGTCAAAGTTTGAACACCACAAAGTGTGACAATGTATCTAGTGGTAGGATAAATACAAAGGTAATAGTTGAACGTTACAAATGATTATGACTTGGAGACTTTGGAATGCATGCTTGGAACATGAGCAATAATGTTTTCTTAACGTTTCAGGCGTTGCCATTCTGCAAAAAGCTTGACAGACATCCAAAGTGGTGATAAACTCACCAGGAGCTCAAACTGCAGACTGAATATCGGAAAAAGTGAGCTAAAAGAAGCCTCTAACTGTGTTGCATAAGGCATGTGACTTGTTGTACAAGTGTTGTTTTAATTTGCGAATAGTGTGGAAGGAGGCTCAAGTTGGTCGGATTGGGAATTGGCGATTGAATGTTTGCACGGAAATAACAGACAGTGGTCTTGCAGTAGTGTGCACCACTACTGGTATGTAGTGCCATTTGGGCAGAATGATACAAAGTTACAACGATACAAGAAGACTTGACGACTGCTTTTTCGGCGGTGAGCGATATACAGTACAGTAAAGTTATCAAGTGTTGAACTCAGACTGCAAAGATTGTGCGGACACTTGATCTCGAGACCGGGCGAGCGAAATAAAAGTAGACAGTGATTGGCGCTTGACACAGGCCGTGTAACATTGGAGAGTGGAAAGCAAATGCGGAGATGCGGTGGCGGAGAGGATGCATGACTGGAGTGAACGAGGCTCCATTCACGCGAGTTGGTTGATGGAAGGAGAGCCAAGTAAGATAAGAGTTGTTTTAAGGCGCTTCCCTCAAGCTGTTTGTGAAATGTGGCACGAACTTCAGCAATCGTTGTTTTTTTATGCAAGTATCGACGCTCCGTTGCCAGTTGCGCAGTGGAGGAGCACCGCAACTAGACATGACATGATGTCGCGGGTTGACAAATTCAGCTCATTGCCAGAGTCAGAGTCAGTTGGGCGAGTAATAAAGTGGGCCGCGGCCAGTAAAGTGTGCAACTGCCTGATTACACTTTGTTCACAATGGTCTCGGGTGCGCTCAATTGAGGAAGAAACGAGAAAGTGATGTCATGGTTGAGAATTCGTTTGCTCCAACTTGGGACAGCTGCTCAGCCCATAAGGGGAATGAGCAGCTGTAACCAGGGAATCAGAAGTTGTGATTCAGAACAGAGCAAATACAACAACATGACAAAGGTGTAACTAGAAGTAATGACGACGTGACATGTGGGTGACAGGAAACCGTGTCACTCTAGCTAGAAATGCGTCATCATCTCGCCTCCGCTCACAGACTCACAGCGGAATAACGTTTGATTGTGTGAAGGCCGTATCATACTGTAGATACCGCTCGTATGGTACTGTACCATTGGCGACGTGGCCATTGGCAGATGGTGCTGTTGCTGGACGGAAAAAGCATGCGAGTTGAAGTTATAGATATCTAACTTACCAGGTACCTGTAGCTCGTATCTTGGCTGCCGTCCAACTCAGCGGGGGCGGCTGGTTGGCGATGGGCGATTTCGACAGCAACCGTTTCAAACAGTTGACATACGCTTGTACAGTATTGTGATTCACAGCCTCCCACTGCAAGCTCAGCTTTGAGGAGAAACAATGTCGTCACCCGTGACACGGCGCGTGTGTTCCGTCACGGGGTTTCTGTGCTCGGCGTGGTCATCACGCCGACGTGCCTCCGCTCTGCTTCGGTTGTTATATCTCTTCTCGCCGGGAGCCGTTTATAAAGTTATCGTCGCACCTCCTCTCCACTTACGAAAGCGTGTTTAAACAAAGTCCAAATTCGCACATAGAACAGCTGGCTGTAAACCGTATAATCCCAAACCGCGCTGTCCTGTCGCTGCTTCATAAAAGTCCTCCGTTTGCTGCGCTCCCCGTGCTCGCAGCATGTTGCGTGCTCCATCGCTCCAGTGCACCGTCCAACTCTCGCCCCCAACATGTGCGCCATAGCGCTCTTTCTGTATAGCTTGCTGCTAATTGCCCTCCTTCGCCCCGTCTCGTCGGCCGCCAACTCGGCATTCGTCGATGCTGGCTCACAATTTGACACTTTTGTGCCGGGAACGTCCAAGTTCTTCGCCCCCTCGTCTTTCACCGCCACTACAGATTTCTCGGCAGCCGTGTTTCGAGCTGGTCGCATTGGAACTGACTTCACCTATTCATTTGATCTCAACCCGGGCGGCTATGACGTCGTGCTCGCTTTCGCTGAATACGTCAACGCCTTCTGTGCAAAGGGCGAACGAATTTTTAATGTCTACGTCAACGACCAGATTCAGCTCGAGGCTCTCGATGTCTTCGACTCCGCAGCTGGCTGTTTCTCGGGATGGCAGACCTCTATTTCTGCCACCGTGGCTGCTATAGATACCAAGCCCTTGACCGTCCGCTTTGAGTCTGTCATGAATCCGGCAATGATAAGCATAATTAGCATAACCACATCCGCAACTGGTTGCGTCCCCGTGTCCGCTACAGGATCATTTGCCGGTGGTGCCGATCACGCTGCTCATTCGGTACCTGGAACATATCCGCCTCAACTCAATGCCAATTCGCCCAAATCTTACGTCGACATCAACGGAAATGGATTTGAATCTGTCTTTATTGACGGCAGTGGCAGTCATACTCACTTTTTCGACAGTGCCAACAATATCATCGGCCGCCTTACTGATTATACCTGGACCATAGTCGAAACAGGCCAGGTCATTTCAAAGACACCAACCTTCTTTTACAACTTTCCTTTGGGTACAACAAGGCTCAAGCTAGCCGTTGTCGATAATTCTTGTACTACAGATGAGGCTGAGACTACCGTCACTGTCACTGGCGCCATTCAACAGGGCATTTATTGTTACTACTACCAGGGCGTACCGAAGATCATTGGAGGCGATCCCTTGGGAACTCCTCAATTTGCAGCTGTTTCGAACACGCCCAATCTGGGTTTCCCAACCTTCTCTTTCAGTGGCGGCCGGTTTGTTGCACGATGCTTCTTCTTCCTAGATATTGACCAAGGCTTGGAACAAGGCGCGGTATCTCTCTCGGCCGGCGGTGGTGTGGCTCGAGTGTATAAGGGTCAAGATCTTCTCTTAGATACAGAAGGAATGTCTTCAAGTGACACAGAGCTCCCAGTCGGTTTGCTTGGCTTGGAGATTATCTTTGAACGCACCGCGCCGGCTCAAACAGCTGCCGTTCAATTCAAGGTCCAGGGTTCAGTTCCAGCAGCGTCCAAGGTCTTTTATGATCAGCGGGAAGTGTTGCCTATCCTCTCCGCTCTTTCTCCCTCTGACGGGCCAGATTCTGGCGGAACTTCCGTCAAGGTGTCCGGCCACGGTTTGTTCCAACCACTAACAGTCACGTTTGGTGGAAAGACTGTAAGCGTTGGGGGGCAAGTGACCCCCTCTCAATTCTTTGTCACATCTCCTGCGGCTGGATCTAGTCTAGAAGCGGAGCTGACCGTGACTACAACATCTGGACTCACTAGCAACGCGCTTAGCTTTTCGTACGGCAGTGCATGCGAGTCTGTCGGTTTTGATAATGCAGAAATGAAAGCTCAGAATGGAGGTCCCGTGGACTTCCTGCAACAACCTACTTCTGTCGCGGTGGGAGGGGATGGTAAGCTGTACATGGGAACAACAGGGTCCACTGTTCAAGTGCTTGGGTACAATGCGAAGTCGTTGGTCGTAACTTCGCATTGCTACTCAAAACCAATTTTGGACAACAGCTTCAAGAGGGGCTCAATGCCCTCCCCGCGTGATATCTTGGGTATCGCTCTAGACCCAAGAGATCAGACCCCGAGGCCATACGTCAGCACCAGCACGTTGTACTGGTTTAGAAGGAATAACATTGATCGTTCAAACACGGGTGCATGGAGAAATGGTGCTATCGAGCGGTTGAGACCAGGCAGTGATCCAAGTGACTCCAAAGTATGCTTGGTTTTTGACAAGCGCATTGTGTCTGGTCTTCCGGTTGCCAATTTCGACCATTCAGTCAACAGCATTGTCTTCGCACAAAACGGTGACTTGCTTATTACAGTCGGGAGCTTCACAAATGCGGGCTTGCCGCATTACAAATCTGGTAACTACTGGGAGACCACATTGTCTGCTGCAGTCCTCGTTGCAAAACTGAGCAAGGGTGCGTCATTTGATGGAGTCATCAAGTATTCCAATCCAGGCGTCCCCGAGCTTTCTAAGCAAATATCTGGAGATGTTGAGGTGTATTCTACCGGACACAGGAATACATTTGGTATGACAATGACAAGAAGCGGAAATATATTTGGCGTAGACCAAGGGAGCAACTGCGATTTCGGAAACACTGCGACCGCTTGCAATGATTATAATGCAGCAGCTTTTGCAAACTATGACAGGGACGGCGAAACTGCATGGCCAGGTAGGGTGGAACAACAACGCTGTGCCGATTCGCCGTTCTCAGTCGGTCGCCCCGACAAGATCCTGCATATTACAAAGGGTAGCTTCTACGGGCATCCCAATATACAGCGTGGTGGAGGGGAATGTGCTTGGATTGATCCGTTCGATGGTTTAACCGCGGATGATAAACCTGCTCCGGCGAGTTACAAGGCGCACATGGACGTCGTGCGGAGTGCAGTAACGGGAATCGGAGAGTACGGCAGCAACCATTTCTGTGGCAACATGCGAGGGAATATCATCATGTCCGCCTTTAGGGGCGGAAATGTGTATCGTATGGGGGTGAATGGAGGTTCCAAGACTAGTGGACCGGATACGTTTTCCGTTGGAGGCGGATTGTCACTTGTGGAAAATCAACACGGAGATATCATTTTCCCGAAGTTTGATAAGAAGGAAGTTTTTGTTCTTCGACCCCGAGTGGCACCCAAATCTGGTATCTACTTGGCGAACGCCGTACCCTGGCGTCACGGACGAGGAGGAGGAACAAGGGTTATCATTGGGGGTCAGAACTTCGGCCAGGCGCCGTCAGTAACTGTTGGAGGATCTACATGTGGCGTGACGTTCAGCTCAGGCACTGAGATTGTATGTACTGTCCCAGCTTCCAGTCCTGGGCTGAAGGATATTGTTGTTTCATCTGGAGGAGGTTCAGCCACTTTGCCAAAAGCGCTTTTGTATATGAACGCGTAAGTTTTCGTCTGACACGAAACTAGGTCCACAACTTGAAACGATGCAGAATAGATACTAGTAGCAAACATAATTTCAACTCAACACCGTTGAGGACGACATGTATTTTCTTAAATCATACACATTGAATAGCTTTCAACCACAAATCACGCAAGGCACAAAAAGTTACTAGCGTTGGTAATCCGCGGCTAGTTTAACACTGGTGAGATGTAACGCTAACGTTCCTACCCTCAACCGGGGGATCAGAGCTTTGCGTAGAAGTTTTGAAGGAATGTTCTCGATGAAGCTGGGGTGCCATCCAATCTGTAGAAAAAGGCAGGTCTCAGGAAAACTCAAGAACCCCGCCGCCCAGGTTGTTGAGGATCGAGATGGAATTCTGAGATTCATCATGTCGAAAAGGCTGTTGAACTCTTCAGGTGCCCATCAATCCCTCGACACAATCTTGAATCTTGAACAAGTCCAGGAAGCTACTGTACAGTAGATACGAACTTCGTACTACGAAGGCACAAAAGAACCGACGAATTGCATGATGCAAGGTCGTTTGAAAATCAAATTTGTTGGGTTTTTTAGTAATTTAACTCGGCTTTCTCGCTGTGTCGCTGTGACGTCCGACGGGACAGAGCAAGCTTTGAGCTTGGTCGCCATCGTTGTTCTGCCGTTCGCGCTTTAAGATTTGTCTTCCAAGCAAGAGCACATCTTCGTCAACCACAACCAAGTTCCACACAGTTCATCGTTTGCCGGCCGGTTTCTTGCTGACACTCGCCAGAGATCTTCGTGTTTTCTGTTCCAAACGAGTGCCCTTGCACCCTTTACATTTCTTGACATCGTCACCGGTGAGACCCATCTTGCCTTCCCAACAAAAATCCAGAATGGTTGCTGCTTCAGATGGACCTTTGGCCGAACTCCGGCGGGCTATAATAGCGCGAAAGAGCATAGCGATGGATGAAACCCATATAACCATTGACTCAAACACACATTTAGACAAAGCAACCCAGACTGAGTTTCATTCAATGAGAGGTCGAGGTACACCATATGCGCTGGCAACACTCTATTTACAATATACTCACCACGACAAGCCGTACACTGACTACTACAAGGCGTGTGATAAGGAAAAGACCGGTCACGTTTTGCCAGTTGATAAGCGCGATGTTGTGGCCTACCTTCGCGGCGAAATTGACACTTCCCCTAATATTGAGATTCCTAAATCAGAAGGAACCAAGTCTAACGCGGTTGGTGCAAGATTTGGAAAGGTTCCAAAACCTTCCGCAAAGCCATCTGGGGACGAAATTATCAAAGGCAAACGCGAACCAACGAAACCGTTTGGGTCTCATTCGGTGCATCCAGAGAAAGAGAAGTTCTCATTCGCTCAATATCGTAATCGTGTTCGCGATCAGCGCTCTTTGGATTCAATTATGGTTGTCAAGGATTTGGATTTCACCTCTCTTCGAGAGAAGCTCACTCAGCATGTGGCTGATTGCAAAAATGGAAAGATTGTACAAGGAGATAGTGATCAAGGAAACGATGCAAAACCCGCATATGATCCACGTGGAGATCGCTATACTAGCAACGAAGAACGGTTTTGGAGAGAGAATATGGGCTCGGACTTTCAGAATCTCGGAATCGATATGAGTGGTTCGTTTAAGGACATGCCGTCCGTCGCCGGTGCGTCTAATCCGAACGTCCAAAAGAGAAACCACGATTCCATCAACAAAAGGCCGAGAAAGAGTTCGCCCCCAAAGAGGCCTAAGCTAATGCAGAATGGGGCCGTACCAATTATCATTGTTCCAGTTGGATTCACTAATCTTATTTGCCATGCCAATGCAGTGGAATTCTTTCAGAACAACCACTATGTCTCCACCGATGAGCTTGTGAAAAGGAATATAGCCCCAATTAGCAAGGTAGCTCGTGAGGAACTGAATCGTGTCCCTGGTGGAAATTGTTCACGAGCCAAGTATTACATAGTAAGTAATCCTAGCAGACTTACATCCGACGATTGGGACAATGTCGTAGCTGTTGTTTGCAGTGGGCGGGAATGGCAGTTCAAGAACTGGCCAATTTATGGCGGTGGCGTGAAGGAGTTGTTCCGGAAGGTTCACGCTGTGCATTTCCATTACGATGATAGAGCTCCAGTTGGAGACATTGGGTCCTGGCCCATTAAGAAGCTAGCAATCTCGCGTTCGCAGCGACACACAGACCACCAGGTTAGCTCTCAGTTTTGGAGCTCACTAGATGAGTTTTTGAGAAGGGGAAAAGGGAAATATCTCCGTTACTGAATCCATCATGACCTAAGGAAAGCTTGTATCTAAGATTAAATAAGAATCAAAGACTAATCACCAGACTCGGACACAACCAGAGATTTGTGAGAGTTTATCAAGTGAGGCCAAGAGGGGTGATGAGGTTGTACGGCACAACCTCAACACCTCTCTTGGCCTCACTCGACAAACTCTCACAAATCGCAAATCGGTACTACTTGTTCCGCTCATTTTGCGCATTGTCAGAAGTGACTTCTCAAGTACGTTTACAGGCGAACAAGAAGCCTAAAGGTGTCTTGTTCTCCAGTTGCTAAGAAGAAAACTGATAGTCTACATGCCTCTTTGGCTTCAAAAGGCGGTGTTTAGTGTGCAGAAGCGAGGGGTAGAGGGGTACATTCATTTTGAACACTCAGCTTGTGCCACCGAAATCTGTGACAGCAGTTTCTTGCCAAGATTGCGCAACAGGCTGCCTGGGCAAGGAACCGTTTGAAAGAAATCTGGTCTTGGAAGAAATTTTGTTTGCAAGAGATCTAACTATTATCTATTCTATCTAAAGCCGATCGAGCATTCGCCGCGAGTCGACTACCTGCCCAGCATCCAGTTCAACGAGCTTTCCTTTATGCTCAGAGGATGTTTTTGTACGTGAACGAGGGCCGGGCAAGGAACAATATGATAGGGTCAAGTGCGCGAAGCCAAGGCGGCTTTTTATTCTGTTCGAATGGGGAGAAGCGCCGTGGTTTGAATTGTCAGCAACTATTGCGTGAACACATGATGATGATGGTGAGTGTCCTGGATGGATTTCAATAGGGAAACAACTTTGCTGGCATCTTTCCCTGAAGACATGACACCGAAATCCACCTCTCGGACGCTAGAAGAGAACGGACGGTGATGTCAGGATGGCTGTTTGGGCCTTATATATGAGTTGGTTCCCACTGAGGCTCAACATTCTTGTCTATTATGTTTTCTATCAGTGGTGCAATCGCAACTGATTACGTGACAATGATACTGTTCGAGACAGTGTGATGATCAACTGCATGTTGAAGGGTTAAGTGGTTGAGTGAGGTGTTGTTTGCATAGGTTGTGATTTTATAGCAAAGCTCCTGCGAGCGACTCTAGGGACTGAGTTTGAGGACAAGTGTTCGATAAACGGGCTGCCCACCCCTTGGATGAACAGCTGCTTTTGACAAGTTGAGCACCAACAGTAAACAGATTTACAACAGGACAAAAGCGCGCTTCTCAATAACAACGTTATAACATGTGGCACCTCAAAGGTGACATTCTCAAATTCTGACAAAGCCTCTTTGCATCGGATATGGTCAACTCAACAAGGGGATATATCTATGCCATTACGTCGATAACCTTCCCATTCGGAACCAATTCCAAATCCAAACTAATGGTTTCGCGATACGTCTTGGACATAGTGGCGAAGCTGAATTGAGACAATACTCGCTTTCGCCCTGCACTTCCCATTTGAAGTCGTAGTTCTTCGTTAGTAGCCAACTTTTCAATAGCATCATAAAGCGCCATGGGATTGTTCGGTTCAATGAGCAGACCCTCTACGCCATTGTCCAATGCCTCTGGAATACCGTCAATCTTCGTGGCAATGACCGGTCTCTCGAACGCCATACCCTCACATATCACAAGCGGAAGCACTTCGTTAATGCTTGGGCACAATATAATATCAGCGGCAAGATAGTACGGCAGGACGTTCTTCTTCACATCCAGAATAGTCGCTGCGTTCTCGGCACCAGCTGCTTCCAAAGTATGCTTACATTCCTCGATGTATTCTACCTCGTGTTGGCGAATATAGCGTGCGCCAACCATTAGCAGCTTGAAGGTCTTACCATCGGGTAACGGTCCGTTCATGTACAGTTCCGCAAACGCCTGACATGTAACCAGCTGCGCTTTTCGTTTGCAAACAGTTCCCATATGAACCAGGAGCAGATCATCAGGACCGTAGCCCAATTCCTTCCTGACCTTGTCACGGTTCTGAACCGCCCTGAACGCATTAATACTCGCAAGCGGGATGCCATTGTATATAACACGCGCGTCTTGTGGCTTGAAAAGGCCATCGTAACATCTTCGTTGGACGTTAGCCGGGAACACGATCTTGGACGCGTTTCTAAAGGCATCAACGATGGCCACCTCGTCAAGATGAGTCATCATGAACACCTCCTTCGCATAATAGTTGAACTGGTCCTTAGGCCACGCCTCGTGAATGACCCACAGGCAGGGTATGTTCAAGTCTCGAGATGCATTGATGACCTCTGTAGTCATGATAGTATTAGCAATCGAGTACTGGAATTTCTGGAGCACTACGCGAACGTCTTCCGGATACGAGACAAGCTTCATGTTGCAGATGCTGACAGGAATACCCATGGCCTCATAATCAGCTCTCATGGCACCTTCCTTCGGGGAAATAACCTCAAACGACAACTGTTCGCGTAACTCCCTGACCAGGTAGAGCAGGAAGTTGTTGGCACCATTCCTCTCCAGAGAGTGGCAGAAGGCGGCAACCCTCGGTCTGGGCATAAAGACGGTGCTTTCAATATAATTGCGAGCATCCTTGGCACTGTTCGGGAGCAGGTCAGCAGACTGATGAACAACGACTTCCTCGGCAGTGACAACAGAAGAAGCCACCCAGCCCAAAATATCATTGACTACGTCATCGGCAAGCTCATGCTTCTTGGCCATCTCTAGCAGAGCGCGAGTTCGCTCGGCCCTGGCTCGCTGTACAACCTTGGCATTCTCCTCCTGAAAGCGTTGACCGACGCCACCGAACATATCACCGACGATGCGGTCAGTCTCAACTTCAGCCTGCTTGAGGCTGGTATCCAGGTGGTACTTTTCGGCATCCGAGGCAGTGGAGGGCGAAAGAATCTCTGGTGGGGCAAGGCCAGTCTTGGCGCGCTCGCGGTGCCACAGACGCCAACTGGCGTTTTCCAGACGGCGGCCATTATCCAGCACATCCTTGACCTTGGTGAAGACACGCCAGGTCTTTCGCAGCTCCTCTTCATTCTGGGCCTCCTCGAAGTACGGCTCGAAGTCGTACTCCTCGTAGGGCACAGCTCCGGCGGGGAGCTCGAGCGCAATGTCAATGACCTCCTTTATGGAGCCGACGCGCTTCATGATGGCACAGGCACGGCAGCAGGAACACTGCGGTGTGAGAGAAGTGTCTCAGGTGCCAGCGCCCACGCGCGACTGCAGGCAGCGCTTATGAGCTCACCAACAACAGGCGGCAATGCAATGAATGGGAAAGCATGCGCGAACACACGAATCGGAGCCGGAATGGGTGGACGAGTGCCGCGGCGCGCCATGAGGAATCTCTCGTTTGCACCGCATCACTTTGCAAGCGCCGTTGTGATTGGCGGCTAGATCCGTGCCGCACAACCGCCACGTATTCCACGTGGGTGGCTATGTTAAATTGTGCTTGCTTCCTCTTCTCGCCTCGAGCCGCAAGTTGCGGCCCGCAACCACGCGAGCGTCAAACAAACAAACGGCTGCCATATTCTGCACGCGTGGCCACAATGCCACGCATCCACGCATCCACGTGGCCACGCTTCCCACGTCACAGCTCGCGCTCTAATTGGTGATTTGCTGACTGCGTGGCTGAAATGTAACTTTTTAGCAGACAGCGCCCCTGGGGGCCCCAGGCTGGGGCCCAGGGCTTGGGCACCGCACAAACAAACGGCGAGTGGCGCGTCGTTTGTCGGCGCGTCACTTGCAACTTTGTGCGCGCGATTTGGTTCGCGCTTTCCGCGCTGATTGCTGGCCACCGCCTCCACCGCCGCCACCGCGCCCGAGTCGTATCCACTACAATCTTCGCCCGTCACCGCGCCCACGCTTCCAAACAGCGCGCGCGCCGCACCACTACACCGCCCGTCCCCTTCCGCTCCCAAAGCGCGCCACGCTGGCTGCTTCTACCCCGCCGCGATCGCTGCCGTTCCTCGCCCGTTTGTCGCGCGCTATGGCCGTCAACGGCTCTTTCTACGGGCGTGAGCGCTTCGATCCATTACTCATTCTCGCCCAAATCGTGCTGCTTCAAGCCTGTTTCTACACCTCGTACCTCGTCTTACTCGTGGTCTTCAACTATGCCACCGGCACCTCCACCTCCATCACCGACCAGATTTTCAACCATTCTTACATCACTCTGCGACACTTTCCCGGCTGGGTCACCTGTACAGCGCTGCTCATCTCTGCATGCGGCCCGGCTGCCATCGCCTTCGTCGCGCTAGTAGGCCGTGCAAAGCGCTGCATCGACTTTGCCTGCACGCTGTTCATCTCGCATATCATTGCAACAACCGTGCATTCCGGTTTTCCGAATACCTTCATGTGGTGGCTGCTCAACATGATTGCCACCGCCGGCTTGGCCACCGTGGGTGAGGCCATTAGCTTGCGGCTTGAACTCCGCGAAATTGCCGTGCCAAGAGACGAATCTAGGCGAAGCGATAACGCAAAGAGCCAACCTATCGATCTCGAGGCCGCTTTGAACCATGAATCGCAACAGCCACCTTCTTCTACGTCGCTCGAAACTGAATCTGTCGCCCTTACACAACCTGTATGATAACTTTTTTTTTATACAACATCGCGTGCTCTGAACCACGCTTGCTGTCTCTCTTAGCTGCGCTGGTGGAACTGTGCTCCGCCTGTTGCATCTCTCCACTCTTGTTATCTATATTTCTAACTTTGCGTCCTGTAAAGCAGCACTTGTTCATTTCCGCTATGCTCAACATTTAATGTTTACCAGTTAGTGTCCTTCGGAACTAGATGCTTCCATTTGCTTTCGTTCTCGAGCGAGTAAGTATCAGAGTACGAGTCTCCGTCCATATTGTCCCAATCGATGTGCACATCACCTCCTTTGGTCTCTGGTGGTTTCTGCTCTGCACCTTGCTGATGAGATTGTGAGGGTTTCTTTTCACCGTTCGCTTGCGGTTCACTGTATATTTCCTCCGGCTGTTCCGAACCGAAAAACTGCTTTTCTTCGTCCTTCAACTGTTCCTCCTCCACCGGTTCCGGCTCGTTGCTGAGAATGACGGAGCCATCAGTACCAGGGTCTGGTTTTGTCAAGCGTTCATACTCGGCATTATCCAGTTTCATCAACACATCATCACCATCATCCTGCGCTTCCCTCCATCTGCGATGCCTGTCGATCATTTCCGAGTACGTGAACGCGCCAATGTACAACATAGCCGCACCGATGACGGCGGTTCTGATGCCGCCGCACACAATCTCGCGGTGCAAACGACGCCACCAGTTGAGAGGCTCCGGCCTGTACAGCTCCTGCTGCTGCTGGCGTTGACGTTGAGCTTCCGGCTGGCGCTCTGCCCGCACGCGGTTGGCCGTGGTGACCATGGCGTCAACAAGCGAGTGGATCCACGGCGAGCCATCCGGCAGCACTATGTGACCATGGTGATTTGTGGGCGCGCTTTCCGCCAGCTCGACGACGACGGTGGGCGGGCGCGGCGGATCGACGAACACGCGCCTGTCCAGCGGGTAGACGGCGGACAGAAAGAGGTCGTCCAGGAAGGTGGAGGGCAGGGCGGAGGTGCTGCCCGCGTCGGTGGAGTCGTCGTTGAGGAGGATGGAGCACAGCTTTTTGACGGCGGGGGTGGGCTTGTGACGTTGCCAGTCGCGCGTGATGGAGTCTTGAAGCTTTTTGAGCGCGGCGTCCGTAAGCGGCTGTTGCTGGTGATCATCGTGCTGCTGCTGGTGTTGCTGTATGAGGTCCGGGGCGTGCTCGATACCCACGCCGCCCGCAAGCTGCACGGGGTGGAAGGCGTGCTTGACGTGCAGGTAGAGAAGATCGGACCTGAGGGTGACAAACTCGGCAAAGGAAAGATTGAGCGGCGGCAACGAAGCGCCCCTGGTGAGCACGAACACGACGGAGTGCAACACGTGTTGGCCGAACAGGTGACACAGGTAGGACAAGTGCTCCCTATCATAGTTGGCGACGCGCGAAGCATCCAGTCGCGTCACAAACAGCAACACGTCCATCAGCCGCGCGTCCGCATCGGCGGCGACGGCGGACACGCCGTACTCGCCCACGCTGTCCCACACGCGCAGCGAGCCGCCCGTCAGCGCCAGCTCGTGGTGCAGCGCGCAGCGGCGCGTGTGCGCGCCCGTGGGCAGCGCGCGCGCCAGCGCGTTGCACGCGCGCAACAGCAGGAACGGCAGCCGCCGCCTCGAGCGGCGCTGCGCTTGAAACTGCACCGCGCGGTGCGCCGCGCGCTCCGCCGCCGCCGCCTCCGCCGCCGCCGGCGCCTGCGCCTCCGCCTCCAGCGCGTGGTCGCGCGCGTGGCGCGCGCGCGGCGCAGCTACAGCGCGCCGCGGCGAGGCGTAGCGCCGCAGATGCGCCACGAGCGCGGTCTTGCCCGCGTGCGCGCGGCCGGTGACTACGACACGCAGTGGCGGGTCGAAGCGCAGCGGCTGCAGCACGCGCTCGCGCTCGCGCTCGCGCTCGTGGGCGTCCATGACGGTGGTGGCCATGGCGCGCGGGCGGGCGCGGGCGCGAGCGCGGGCGGCGCTACGGCGGCAGGCGCGCAGATTTGCACTTGCGCTGTGGCGGGGGCGCGCGCTCGAAAAATGTTTTTGATCGGCACGCAATGATTTATGCGCGCGCGCGGCGTTCGTTGTAGCGCGGCACGTCGCGCTGGTCGCACAATGACGCGCGCGTGTATGAGCGGCGCAGCGGCGGCGACGACGGGGGGGCGGCGCGCGCGCTGTCGGAGCGCGGCGCGCCCAAGTCGCATACACGCGCCGTTCACCAACGGCGTGCGGTCTCACGCGTGCGGCGCGCTCTCGCGACGCACGGCAGCCGCCAGGAGGGGGGGCGCGCGCGCGCCGCAGCGCGCCGCGCCGCCGCTCCTGCGCGCTTGCGCGGTGGGGGACGCGCGCGCGCGGGAGACGCAGCGCGCGTGCGGTAAGCGACATATGAAGCGCCACGTGCGGTGCGAACGGCGCGCGGCGCGCCGCGCGCGCGCGTGAAACGCACGCCGTCACGCGAGACGCCGCCTCCCATCAAACGCGCGGGCGCGCGCCGGCACATCCGCCACCAGACAACTCCACCGCGCGGGCACCAGTGCGCGCGCGCCGCCAAAATCAGTTCCGCGTTAGTCGATACATACGCGCGGCGCGCTTTACGTCACGCGTGGTTGCTCGTACCGCGTCGCCGACGTGTTGGCGCACGCAACGCGCGCGTGCGAGTTGCGTCTCTCACGCGCTCCCCGCGCCGCTCGCCGCTGCCGCGCGCCGCCTGCAAATAAACGTCTGCGCACAGCGCCCCGGGTCGCGATGCGCCCAGCCGTGTCGCTTGTTTGTCTTCCGGCCCCCCTCCCCCTCCCCCCTCTCCCTCCCCCCCTCTCCCCTCCCCCCCTCCAATCCCCCTCTCCCCTCCCCACTCTCCACTCTCCACTCTCCACTCTCCACCCACTCTCCCCACTCTCCTCTTCCCCCTCCCACCCCCCGTCCACCGCCCACTCCCCGCCTTCGCCATGTCTGACCTCATGAGCTCCGCGTTCGCCAACTTCCTGGATCATCGCCGCACCTCCTCCTTCTCGCGCGCGCCGAGCGTGGCGCCGCAGCCGCTCCCATTCCCGCCGCTCAAGTTGCCAGTGCGTCTTCTGCACGACTCGCCGCCGCCGCCCAAGCGCATGCGCAGTAGTACCTCCACCACCTCCACCCTGTCACTGGTGTCGCCGCTCTCCGTACTCACCTCCTCCGCCCAGTACGCCGCGTCGTCGCCGCCGCCGCCGCCGCCGCCGCCGCCGCCACTACCGCCGCACGTGCCCGCCGTGCACGTGGCGCCGCACCACCAGCCGCCCTTCAACTTGGCGCCGTTCGGCGAGCGCTCGCGCTCGCTGCCGGCGCTGGGCGCGCTTCTATCGCCGCTCAGCGCGCCGCATACGCCGCCGCTCAGCGTGCAGCTGGCGCCTCGTGTTCCGCCGCAGCTGCCATCGCCGACGCCGACGCCGTCGCCGCCGCCGCCGCATCCGCGTGCCACGTTGGTGGTGACGCGTGCGACGCGCGGCAGGAAGCGTGCATTGGAGCCGATGAGCAGCCACGGCGCGCCGCTGCTGCAGCAGCAGCCGCAGCAGGTGCCGCCGCCGCCGCAGCCGCCGCAGCAGCAGCAGCAGCAGCAGCCGAGCTCACTGTCGTCATCGGTGACTCAGCTCAGTGCTTGTCACGAGTGCTCCGTGTGTCGCGGCGTGTTTTCGAGCGAGTGCACTTTACTGCAGCATCACAAGCGCATGCACGTGCGCCCGTACGCGTGCAAGATGGTGGGGTGTGCGGCGTCGTTCAGCAAGCAGAACCACCTGTCGCGCCACATCCGCATCGTGCACAACAAGGAGCGGCCGTTCGCCTGCACGGAACCGGGCTGTGCCAGTCGGTTTGGAAGCAAGAGTCACCTTGGCGATCACACTCGCGCCGTGCACATGAGACTACGCAACTTCAAGTGCAACATCTGCAACGCCAGCTGGAGCAAGAGATTCAACTTGGAGAAGCACATCCGCATCCGACATCTGGGCGAGAAGCCGTTCCGATGCTCTCTATGCACTCTGTCGTTTGGCACGCGGTCGCATGTTACGCGGCACGAGCTCAAGGTGCATAAGAGGAGCGCCACTCTGCCACCCAAGTAGGAACAAGACCAACAAGAAAAACACACACCACAAGCACACACACACACACACACACACACACACACACACACACACACACACACACACATACAAACAAACTCACACACGCACATATACTGTATCTAGAGGGAGCGCGGTGAAGGTAATCACAGGGCGGCTCTTTTCTTTTTTTTTTTTTTGTTTGTTGCTGGAGAGCTGCTACCACAACGGCCATGTTACGCACGACCGCAGCAAGCTTGCAAAAGCACCAACAGTTGCAGCTGCTACAGCATCGTCATGTACCGTGTACTGTATAGATAGCGCGCACCGGTGTCGGCTGCGGTGAGGCGCACGCGCGCGCGCGCGCACTGCCGCGCACTGCCCGCGCAGCCAAGAGAGCGTCGCTGTCAGCGGCGCTTGAGCACACAGCTGTTGGTTGGTTGCATGGCACCTGCACTTTGCCCTAGATAACATAGTCGCGCGCCGCGGTTAAGGTTACAGTTGCCGCATGTTGTGATGCTAAACCTCTCTGCCATCACCGCGGGGTAGCAACGTTACCCTTATACCCTAATCCGACATGTCATGCTCTCTCCCCACTTGCATCCGTTGCAGCAAACGCTCCCAACGCTTCAAGCAGCCGCTGTGGTGCGCGCGCGCGCGCGCCCGAAAACGCGCAATATGTGCGCACGGAACGCCCATACCTCTGTATCGTAAACGCTGCCGATACGATACGCCCCATTCGCCGTACCGCTCCTACTGCTGTCGTGCAGCCGGCCGCAGCGCGTCATCAAACCTCAACCACTAACACGTCGCACACCTCTTCCACGTCAGCACCCAACCGTCTGCGCCGGCGCTGTCCGCCGTGGTCGCTCTGTCCGCCGTGGTCGCGCTGTTCGCAGTGGTCGCGCTGTGCGCGTTGTGCCCGCTGCGCGCCGTGTGCGCCGTGTGCGGGCTGTCAGCTTTGCCTTACAGCAAACCAGCGCTGCAACGCTGCAACGCTGCAACGCTGCTTCGCTGCTTCGCTGCTTCGCTGTAGTGTGCACATGCACACAAAAAGCACACGGCGCGTGCCAGCGCAGCAACTTTGAACTGTCGCCGCCCCCCGCGTGCGCTGGCATGCGTCGCTTTATTAGCTGCCTTGTCTTGTTCGCCACGCGCGCTGCCGCCGCCTCCCGTTCAACCGCAGCAATAGCAACTTGCAGCAACAACTTCTTGCCCTCTTCGTTCGTTTCCTTGTCTTTTTCTTCGTTTGTTCGTTTCAAACAGCCTCTTGTCTCTGACCCCCCCACCCCCCCACAAACTCCCGCCAAACACCTCTCCGTCTTGTCTCAATACCCCCAACACTACGATTTCACAATGGTCTTCATCACTACCACTACTGCCGATGCCGCTGGTCACGTTACGACCCCCGCGTCGCAGCCGCAGCACAACGCCTTCCCTGTCATCGCTTCCACCGCGCTCCCCCCCACCGCCATGTGCGACATCGCCCCTCTCAACCCCGCCAATCCCACCGTCCACCCCGCTACAACCACCACGTCCGCCGCCGCCCCCAGCCCCACGGACGCCCCCGCCGATATCGTTACGCTTGCGGAGAAGCTTCACATCTGTGAGTACTACGCAGGCCTTAACAAAGCCCCGTCCACCGCCTCCTTTAACGAGCTCTACTCCCGCATGCGTCTCGACAATAGCGCCACCACTACCACCACCACCACTACCACCACCACCACCGCCGCCACCACCCCGGCTGCGTCCCCCGTCACCCCGCTGTCGCCGCCGTCCACGCCGCCGACCACGCCGCCATGCACCCCCGCCAATCCACAGCCCGCGCGCACCTGGCAGCCCTCGCCCGAAAGCGCTGACGCTCAGATTGCCGCCACGCTTCACGGCCTTTCGTTCAACGGCGTCAACCCCACATCCGTCGCGCACTTGTTGCGCTTGCGCGCCATGCAGACCACCTCTTTGGAGCAGGCTCACTTGTCTCAGCAGGAGCATCACAAGCTGTACGATCAGCAGCAGCGCGATTATATCGTCGCCTTGGAGACCACTCGCACCAAGCTGCGCCAAGCTCTGCGCTCTCGAATTCGTGACGCAATTAAGCAGCGCCGTATTACTCCCGACCAGCTACGAAAGCGTTCGTCAAAGGCTTGCTCCTCCTCCTCCAAATCTATCCAGTCTTGTAAGCAAGTCAAACCACTTGTTAAGGCTGCCGCCGCCGCCGCCGCCGCCCGGGCTACCAACGCCTCTCAAGTGGTACAGACGCCGTTATCGTCGGTATCGACCGATATGTCGCTTGAAGACAGAGTTCATCGTCTTTTTAGAGCTCATCGCTTTATGCTGCACGAGTCTGAAAAGATATTGGCGCACATGCGAGTCGCGTACGAAGACAACATGTCTCCTATTGAATCGGATGATGATATGGATGATGATCGCCGTGGAGGAGACGGAGTACCGAACGGAGGCGGTAATGGAGTCAGTAATCACAGCGTCGTTAATGTGGCCAACTAGCCGCTTGTGTTTGTCCACTTTTTATTTCAAGCAGCTATTGCGTTCTCCTTGTTCTCCTCAGCTGCTGAATGCGTGCGGAAATTGCCTTTCCGTCTTCAAGTTACACCCTCGTTCTACATGGTTTGCGTTGTCGTATCGAGATGGCTCAAACGTCCAGTTTCGGCGTTCTCGCTACTATATTTGTCACTTGCGTTTATTGTTTGCTCCCTCTGCTTTGGTGAGAGGTCCATGCTTTATGTTAGCTATACTTGTTCGACTATCGATACTACGTTCTCATATGCAACACATATTGGCTAGCGCCTCCCGTCATGTGCATCTCATAAAGATGGTGGAGCTTTGTTAGAATCTATGTGCACTCTTCTAGCAGCTACAGCGCGATTCCGCCCATGGCACACGTCGGAACACCGTCATTGGATCTTCTACAAGCAGAGCAGCACGCGTATCTACTCGAATACCGTGGTTGTGGTCCACCTTCGTAGCATGCGCAGTTTATTATCGGGATCTTCTCAGGATAATCGTGTTTCTGAAAGGGAAATGGAAACATAATGCTGCCAGTTGGTGCGTTGGACCAAAGCTCTTCAAGTCCTGACTAACGTCTCCTCGCTGAATTACCTTTCGCAGAAAATTCACAACAGCCAGCCAGGTACGACAGAGAATCTGGACAACTCTTGTGCCTTGTCACCGTTCACACCTCTGCTGACTCGGCAGCCTCCCAGACCTGCTATGCAGCCATGAGGATGGGTCGAGCTCAGCCGCACCTGAACGGGTTTGTCCAGTTGATGTCCAGTCCGCACCACAGACGCCACGTCGTTCTGGGTCACACCTCAGAGTTCGCTGCTTGTGCGAATCAGAAAGCCAGCAGGCACAGCATGGTTTCAACCCCACAGCGTTCAGCCGTACGGTAGCTTCCAGCAAGTGTTTCACGAGGCTAGCCCTCAACACTTACACAAGCTGATGAGGTAGGCTGAAACCTTCCTGCATCTTCAAAAAGAAAGAAAAAGTGGGGTGACCCCAGAAAAAGTGGGGTGACCCCAAGTAGTGTCACAGGCAAGCCACGTCCTACATATCAATATGAACGGGTGATGACGCCGCAGTTTTATTCGTAGACAGGTTCCAGACTAGAGTTAACCTTCTATCCCTGTCACAGAGTGGCACAGCGAGACACACGGGGATGAGCAGTTAGGGTGAAAACCTAAGAAGCAAAATAGAACGTCTACAGATAATAATATCTATATCCTTCGACTCCACCTGTCGAACAACACTCTTCATGCCTGGCCCCCCATGGGACGCCGACTGTGAGTGACTTGTTTTAACGCGCCCTCCCGCGGCTCATGCTAAGGTTTGAGGGGATGCAGGTATTTGCAGCTCTCGATGTGTTGGGCCAAGGGTTCGCAAGGTCTCCTGGCCCGTGCCCGAAGTTTTCGGATATTGCGTTGCAAGATGCATCTGTGCTTTTCTAACGGCTGTTGTTTTCAACCACGAAGAACAACATGAAACACTATGGAGCCTCTCTGTAAGGGGTGAGGCACGCAACATATGCCGATTCTGTGCGCTCTTCCTGCAACACGTACAAGTATGTACAAGCCGACCTATTTGCCCCAACTTCCAATAGCCATACGACGAGTGATCCCTGTTGCGATCAACCGAACGCATGAGGTCGCACTGCGACCTCATGCGTTCGGTTGCTCCCGTAATCTTACATCGAATGCTGAGCTGGACGTCCCGAATCCGTAACAGCCAAGCACAAAACAAAACTGCGTGTTAGCAACGGCCCCACAACATGCCAAAAATATTTCAGCAAACGAGTCTTGCCGCCTTCCTTTTAGAATCTTCCATCCTGGCACCAAAATGACTTCAACCGCAAGTATCATGATGCAAGTGAATTAGCCTTGTAGACTGCCACGCAAACTCACAGTAAAAAGGGCGTGGGTATGACAGTGTGTTGATGAGCTGGCCGATGTTGAATTCAGTGCAGAATCTTCCATTCAAAAGGAAAAAGTTCTCATACTTCTTTGAACAGAGCGAAAGAGATTCATGTTCATGTCCGACACTGTCGGACATGAATGCTATGGTTGCCCCATTCCAAACCATGAATAAGATTACCAAGGGTAAAACGCTACCCTTGTAGATGGTACCTGTACATCTCATCCTTAAAAAAAAAAAAAAAAAAAAAGACAAGAGCACAATGATCTTGTCCGATATCTTTCAACGCATCGTCCTTCACCACCGAAATCCCATCTCATCCTCGAATGTCAATATGAAGGGTCGCCATGCGTCTGGCCGACAGCCTCGGATGCCCCTTTCTGCACCGAGATCCCTTCTTGACCATGAACGAACTTGGTACTCACAAACAAAAATTCAGACCTATGGTTTAGGGTAGGCCCAACGTGCATTTTTTTTTAGAAGTGGAGCATACACGCTTCGGTTGCAAACAAGATAAGAAGTTCAGTTTGTGCGTCTCCGACCCCGACTCTATCTCCGAGTGTATCGTCAGGGCCTGAAGATCAGAGAACCGGTTCTTATCGTGTTCTGCAGGACAAGTCCGAGAGAAAGCCTCGAGAAAGTGAAAAAGAGACCACTTGCCTTGTTGGAGTCTAGTGCGGAGTTGTCGTAAGGTTATCTTGAGCATTGTTGGTCTATTAGGGCCCACAAGCTAGTCCTCGGCTGCCTTATTCAACTTGCCTCTGACAAAGAAGTCTGACAGCAGCCGAAGTTGTGTATCATCATGCACGAAAGACGAATACTGTACCAATGGTGGACAGAAAAGCACTCAAAAAGACAATGAATGGGCAGTGGTGCGGGGTGCAGGGCAACGAAGACACAGCTGTGTGGACCGTCTGCAACGATGAGTGTACAGTATGACAAGCTTCTATTTTCGGGTTGTGACAATGGTTGAGACGGAACCTTTTGTTATGACGACGGGAACATGATGTTTGTTTTGTGGCACTATCGCTCACGGCCGTCGGTAGCAATTTGTTCGGCACCGGACAACCACGCCATGGCGGACGAGCAGCCAACAGAATCGACACACATTCCAAGGGCCACATAGGCGCCATTCACTCTCAAGTCATCGACATCCACCAGTCCGTTGTCACCAAGCAAAGCGCGCTGCATAACGTGTGACATGCCTCCTCTGCGCTCACTCTCAGCCACAACTTGCAACCGTTCCTGACTGGCGTCTTGCATGCTGCTCTGCACACTCCACAGCTTGGCGGCGTTACTACCCAGCACATGATATGCCTTCACCCTGGCGCTTCGCTGCTGCACTGAAAGTGTAGCAAGTTCATCCACCGACTCCGTAACCAGTTGCACAACCCGTTGCGCATCCTCAATGGCATGGAACGGCGCTTTGTGACGACGAGCCAGTTGGCTGTTGAGCGCAATATCAGTTCCTATAGACATGCACTTTGACACAGCGGACGGACACATGGCGGGTTCACCTTGAGGTCTACCATCGCTGCGCTCGACGCTTTTACGAACACCAAGAAAGGCATCATATCGGCCATCATGCGCGTCCCAGCCGTCGTCTTTTTCGCTTGCGTCTCGTCGCAGCGTTTGGATTTTTTGTTGAATCTGCTGCGCGTCTAGCTGGTGCCATGCGGCAGTGACACCGGGCGCGCCTACACGCTCAAGAAGGCTGGCCATGTGATGGTAATCTGCATCATACTGCCAACGTCCGTCGCTCGAGAAGTGCACCTCCATCTCTGGCACCTGCTCGCCCAACGCACTCGCACGCATCTGCAGCTGCAGCGGTTTGATATCCGTCAGGTGCTCGGGAGTGTGCGGCGTTCTGACGGCGTTGATTATGTCAATGGCCTGCTCCAACGCAGCGATGCGCGCAGTCTCGACCGAAAAGTGCGACGCGACGCAAACAAAGTCGCGCTCATGAAAAGGTTGAGGCAGCTCATCTCGCTTCCGAACGGCCACGGCGCAGTAAAACAGGTCGTGTTCGCGGCGCTCGGCGCGGCTGCGCTGCAGGTCTAGAATCTCGCACTGCAGCGGTTCGAAGCAGTTGATGTGCTGCATGAGCGAGCGCGCGGTGCGCTTGCGCGAGGCCACGAACGATATGGGCTGCTTGAGCAGCGCAGTGAGCTCGCTGGCCAGCTTGTGCTGGAAGTGGGGCACCTCCATGTTGGCGTTTTGCACCATGCGAACGTCGTGCAGCAGCGAGTGGCGCACAAAGGCATGGGCGGCGGGCATGCCGGAGTCGAGATATATGGCGGCGGCTACTGCTTCGTATGCGTTTGCCAAGGCGTTAATGTCGGTGTTGCACGTGAGGCCGGTGGCGTAATCGACGCCGCTGTGATCCATGCGATGGCGGTGAGCTTCCGGGGGCAGTGGCTTTTCCCATCTCAACAGCGAGTGTATGCCAATGTTTCGTGCAACAATGGCCATTCCGCGGTTTCCCACCATGGCGCGCACCCAGACAGAGGGCCTGACGTGCGCGACGGACGGCGGCGCATCGGGGCGCTCAGCAGACGGCTGGCAGGAGAGGCAGTGCAGAGCGACGGCGGTGCCCACAACGCGATCGCCCAGCAGCTCCAGCGTGTTGGGGGCCAGCGAGCGCTTGCGCAGGTTGAGCGTGCGCTCGGCCCAGTTGGAAATGCTGGGGTGCGTGAGCGCGCGCAGCAACAGCGGCCAGCTGCTGAAGTGCGGCACGCGCCAGCCGTGAAGAACGGAGCGCAGGTGAAGAATGTCAGCGTCCGTGGCTTTGATCACCTGACTGACGTGCACGTCGGCAATGCGCCGAATGCCGAGCGCGGACCGCATCGTGCGCACACACGCACCAACGCGAAACAAAGAAGAGCATGATGCACTTGACAAAGTCTGCAACTCGTTGTTTCTCCTCATCAAAACACGACGTGCACGCGACGGCCGAGCGAGACGATGCACGTGTTCAACTCATACGCGTGTTACACGCGTTACGCGTGTAACAGCCTGAAGCGTCGCACTGATTACAGTGCGCCCCGTGTGCACACACATGGGCACATACATGTGCACACACGACGGTTGATGAGTGATCTTTACAGGCGGAGAGCTCGTGAGAGCAAGAACGGTGAGTTGCGCAGTACAGTATAACATACACGGCGTCCAGCTGGCCACGGCGGCGGCGCTGTACGCCGCCGATTGGCGCGTTGAGTGGGGGCGCCATTCGGCGCCGTCTGCGGCGGGGAAGCACCAGCCACGAATGATCGTAGCGTGCACGTGCGCCCCCCGTCGTGGACCCGCCGCCCGCGGCGCGACGGAGCACAACGGCCGCCATCAGCGTCATCACCGCTTGAGAGGGAAGGGTATATAACTTTACATACATCACAGCCGCCGCTGTTGCTGCAGCTGCCGTGCGGGTTGTGCGCTTGGTGCTTGCCATCGTTGTGAGTATCCGAAAAAAAAGATCGCGTCCATGCCTAGCCGTTGTCGCATCGCCGCAGCCGCTCCTCGCGTCTCTGTTCGAGTGCTCGCTTCCTCGCCCGACCGCACGTTCGAGGACACCTCCTTCTGGCTTGTGTTCCGTAAGTGGCGCTCTGCCATCTTCTCGGACTGCGAGAAGATTGCCGGATAACATTCAATGACGTCGTCGTGCACGGCTGATGGCGCCGCTCCGTTCGAGGGCGTCGAGAAGAAGCTTTCCGTGCACTTTTACGCACATGCAGCCCATCCCAGCGCCTCGTTGCGATCGATTGCGCGCAGCGCAGTTGAGCGTATCTTGCAGTGCGCTTGTTGTTGCGTGCTATCGGTGTGTCGAAACGCGCACTATGACGCGTATCTGTTGTCGGAATCTTCGTTGTTTGTTGGCGATCAGCTGTTTGTGATCAAGACGTGTGGCACCACCACGTTGCTGAGCGCGCTGTCGCACATCTTGGACGCGGCTGCGGCGCTGCACCTGCTGCCCGAGTGGCTGTCGTTCTCTCGCGTGCGATACAGTTTTCCACACGCTCAGACGTTTCCGCACGACTGCTTCGAGAACGAGGAGGCGTTCATCGACAGCACGCTGCACGCGTGCGAGCTCAGCTTTGAAAAGTTTGTACACACGCGATGCAACTGGTATCTGTACCACGCGCGATTCGCACGCGCGCCACAGCAGCAGCAGCAGCAGCCAGATGCGGCTCGTAGCACGCTGGACGTGTACATGTTCGATCTGGACGAGCAATGCATGCGGCAGTTTGCGTTTGAGCAGCGCGAGCAGCTGGTCGGTACGGACCACGCGCACGCGGTCACCAAGCAGAGCGGCGTGGCGCGGCTGCTGCACGAGTGCGACGTGGTGGACGCGTTCAACTTTGCGCCGTGCGGCTACTCCATGAACGCGCTGCGCTCGCGCACGTACTGCACGGTGCACGTGACGCCGGAGGCGGCGGCGTCGTACGTGTCGTTCGAGGTGAGCGGCGACGTGCGCAGCGTGCCGCTGCTGGTGGCAAAGGCGGTGCGTCTGTTCAAGCCCAAACGCTTCACGCTGTCATTGCTGGGCGCCACGCTGGAGCAACACCAGCACACCCAAAACGTGGCCACGTTGTTGCAGGCGCACTTTGCGTGCACCGGTGCGCGCGGCGCGCTCAGCTGCACGCCGGTGGGCGACCTGCACGCGTCTGTGTGTTCGTTTCGATGCGTTGAGCGCGCGCCAGCGCCAGCGCCAGCGCCAGCGCTCGATGCGTGCAGCAGCAGCAGCAGCAGCAGCAGCAGCAGCGTGGCGCTGCACGTGGGCAAGCGCTACGGCGCGGTGGCCGTTGGCGACGGCGTGCGCGGCGTGCAGCTGGCCAACACACTGGCGGCGGCCAGCGACGGGCGCCACTGCGCGCGGCCGCGCGGCGCCACGCTCATGGTGGACCTCAGCTGCGTGGAGCGCCAGCTGACGCAGCTGGCGCGCGTGGCCGGTGCGCACGTGCAGCTGCGCTACCTGGTGAAGACCAACGCGGCGCACGGCGTGCTGGCGCTGCTCAACCAACTGGGCGCCAGCTTTGACGCCAGCGACGACGCCGACGTGCGCGCGCTGGAGAGCGCCGGCGTGCGCGCCGAGCGCATCGTGCTCACGTCCACGCTGCTGCCCGCGGAGCACACCGCGCGGCGCGTGGGCGCGCTGGCCGCCTTCTGCGGCGCGCACGCCGCGCATGCCGTGCAGCTCGCCGTCGCTTGCCACAAGCTGCTCGAGATCCATGTGCTGCACGGCTGCGTCGCGCAGCTCGACCAGCTGCTGCGACTGGTGGCGGCGCGCGGCGCGCGCGTGCGCGGCGTCGCCTTTCATGGGCGCAGCGACTTGCCGCTGGTGCGTCGCGTGCTGCGCCGCGTGCGCGACGGCGCGCGCTCGCTCGCGCTGCACCCGCTGCGCGTCGTGCTCGGCGAGCGCGCTGACCACCGCGATGACGACGATGACCACCACCACGACGACGACGACGACGACGACGACGACGACGACGACGACGAGGTGTGCGTGGCGCGCGCGCGCGAGGTGGCGGCGTGTGTAAGCGGCGCGCGCGTGGAGGCCACGGTGGGCGCGCGCGTGGTGCGCGACGCTGTGAGCGTGCGGCTGGAAGTGGTGGGACGGCGGCGCCGGCAGCACGGACCCGTGCTGTACTACCTGAGCGACGGCGCGTACGGCGCGCTCAACGCGCTCATGATGCGGCGCGGCGCGCGCCAACGCGCCAGCGCGTGCGGCAGCGGCGTGGGCGCGCTGTCGGACGCCGTGCTGTTCGGCCCCACGTGCGACGGGCTGGACGTGCTGTGGCGAGGCGCTGTGCGCGAAATGAACGTCGGCGACTTTGTGGTGCTTGCCGGCGTGGCGCACTTTGGCGGCGCTACGCCCTTCAACGGCTTGGGCGCTGTGCTGCGGACGTGCTACTTTGTGCGCGTGTAACCGCCCCCCCCCCAAAAAGTGTAAAAATTAGCACGGGCACAACGCTGGCGCGCGGGACGCCTGCACGTGCTCTTGCGTCCCCCCCCCGCCGCGCATTGCGCCCTGTCCATTCAAATTACACTGTGCGCGCCCTTTTGCTTGTTCGGTTGTTGTGTAATTTGGTCGCTTCGAGAGCGGGAGCCCGTCTTCGTCTTCCTTCCCACCCCCCACGCCGCTGTCTGTTTGTGCGTGCGTGCGTGTGCGTGGCGGCCAGTCTCGAGCCTCTCTCTGCGCGCGCGCGCGCGCTCGCTCGCGATGCGTTTGCGCGGTACGCTTGGCGCTACTGTGAGCGCGTGTTGGCGGCGCGGCGCTTGTTCTCGCTACGTCAGCCGCTCCGCGTAGCAGCGCGTGTGTTGCCGCCCGTGCTTTGTTCAGCCCGTTGGCTGACGTACCTTTTTGCGCGGGGTTCTCCCCCGCCCCGCGCGTTCGCATCAGCACCCCCCCCCAAATGGCGTCACCGCGTCGCGCGAGCAGCCACTGTTCCCGCCGCCGCCGCCGCCGCCGCCGCCGCCGCCGCCGCCGCCGCCGCCGCGCAATGCGCGCACGCGACGCGCCACGCGCCACGCGCCACGCGCCACGCGCGCCGTAGAGCATCAAGACGCGCGTCGGCGCTCTATGGCGCGCGCAGCGTGCGGAGCGGCGCGCGCGCGCGCCACCCGGCCCAAAAATACGCGCGCGTGCGCCACACGCGCGCGCTCTATAGCTGGCTGCTCCCGCGCTCGGCTACGTCGCCGCGCGCCGCGCTTCGTTTCCCGCGCCGCCGATGCCGCCGCTGCTGCTGCTGCTGCACGCGGAGGCGCCGCCGTCGCCGCCTTCGCCGTGCACACACTTCTGGCGTCCCCCCCCCCCCCCCCCCCCCCTTCGCCGCGCGCGCGCGCGCGCGAGCGCGCTCCGACACGTCGGGCGTGCGCTATAAAAGGCGCCGCCGCCGTGCAGGCAGCGTACACTCGTTCACTCTCTCTCTCTCTCTCTGTTTCTCTGTGTGTCTCGCGCACACGCTCACTCCCCTCCCCCCCCGCGCCCCACCGCTACTGCTACTATACGCCGCGCTTGCTCTACTCGTGTCGCTTCCTGCACGCCACTCTACTGCGTATCATCGCGCCGCGCCACGCACAACTGCTCTGCCATGCACGCCTCCGCGCTGCTTGCTCGTGACCCCATCGCCGCCGCCGCGTCAGCGCCGCTGTCGGCGCGTGCTTCCAACGGTGCGCACCGCCGCTCGCCGCCGCCGCCGCCGCCGCCGCCGGCCTGCTCGCTGCCGCCGCCGCAGCCGTGCACGCTACCGATGCCGCTCCACCATCAGCGCGCCACGGCACCCATGTCCGTGATAACGTCGCTTCTGCCGCGCTCGCAGTGCGCGGACGCGCATCGCCACGCGCCGTCGCAGCCGCTGACGTATGCGTCGCATGTGATGCCGCGCCTGCCCACGCTGGCGCTCTCGCAGCCGGCGGCGGCGGCGGCGGCGGCGGCGGCGGCGGCGGCGCCGTCGTACGCACCGGAGCTCGCTTCGTACCCGCGGCGCTTGGCTGCGCCGGCGGCGTCCACGCGCAGGGTGGCCATCACCTCGCTGCTGCACGCCAGTGAACGATCGCACGTGCAGCACGTGCAGGCGGCGCAGTCGGTTTTGCCGCCACTGCAATCCGGCGCGCTGTCGCCTATTCGGGAGGCTGCTAACATCTACAACGCGCAGGCGGGTGGGCGCTTGTACGCGCCCTCTGTCCATCGTGGAAAGGAGAACCGCATCACAAAGGCGCGCAAAGGCATGCGAAACGTGGTTCCGTGCAGCCATTGTGACAAGACGTTTTCTCGCAACTCCAACCTCAAAGGTACGATTCGAGCACACACACATGCGTGACTGCATCGGTTGTTTCTAACGCACTCTTTATGTTTTGTTACTCTCTGTTTCCCATCTGCAGTGCACATGAGAATCCACACACGCACGTTTCCGTTCGCGTGTGACCGCTGCGAGAGAAAGTTTATGTGGTCGTCCAGCCTTCACTGGCACACCAAGTGGCACGAGAAGCAGTCTCCGCAGCACGGGGACGGCTCTGGGCGAAAGTGCAACTGCCCTTGCCCTCTGCACGACAGTGCGTCTCCTGTGTCCCAAGTGAGCGCTGATGGCGCTGATGGCGGTGGTGACGGCGGTGACGGCGGCGGCGGCGGCGGCGAAGAAGAAGAACAGCCAGGCGCAACGGCCAGGGCAACAACAACAACCACAACAACAACAACCACAACAGCAACAACAAATTCGTAAACGGTTTGTGATATAAAATTATGTAAAAAAAGGTACAACTCTATTTTGGTGCAAGTGTGAGCAGCTTGCTGTAATGAGTGGCGCCACTGTAAAGGTTTGCAGCTGCGTAGCAGAGCGAGCGAGAGTCCGTTAGTTCAACAATGCAACATTTTGCACGTTCGGCTGCAGCCGCGCGCCAGAAAAGTCATACTGCACTACTATAGCAAGTTGTTAACAATCGTCGCGCCCTGTATGATGTGATTGCGGGCGCTCTCATAGCCGCCTGACGTAGCTACGCGTTCCGTTGCAGTAACAGTACAGGTGGCGTTTTAACGTTACTGTCTTGTGTAAGTTTCCCCTTTAGCTCACTCTTGTGCTACTTGAATCGCACAGTCATCAACAACATCACAACAGCAAACAGAAAAACAGGCGATTGAAAAACAGTTCTGTACACATAAACACTACAAACTTTTGCGCAAGCCTGGCACGTCAGCACCTCTCAGAGTAGCGCGCAACCCCAAAACAAAGCTGCCACCTAAACAAACATGCACTAATCCGCAACGCAAAAAAAAAAAAAATAAAACAAAACAAAAAACAAAAAGCACTATGTTGTGTTGATGATAGGAATGATCTCTACATAGTCTTCCACGCCCGTGCCGGCCGCCATCAATCTCAACACGCCCTCGGCCGTGAGCACGTTAGCGATCACGATGAACATAGTGATCATAAAGTTGTGATCGAACATCTTTGGCATTGGGCAGTTGGACGGCCATTGTTCTTCCGGAGACGACACGCGACAAAGAGGTTCCAGGTACGCCCAAAGCAAGCCGAAAATCACCATGAGCACCAACCCGGACAGCAGAATATACGCGCCGTTTCTTCCTTTCAGCCTGCGCGCCATACGCACCAAGCACGCTACGGCCAGCACGAAGATGGCGCCAATGATGGCGCCGAGCAGTTCGCGCCGCAGCAGCCGGTTGATGTAAGGGATGTCCGGCGTGGCGTTGAGCTGCGACGAGAAGAAAAACGACGACAGCAGCACGTTGGAGATGGCCAGCACGTACGCAACCGCCTGCCGGCTGTGCTTGTTGGGCTCCGGCACGGCCACCACCACGGCGGCCGGGATGCAAAAGCCAACCGCCACAATGATGCAAATCACGCACATCACCGCCAGATACAGCGAAAAATAGCCCTCGTACGTCTGCTCGGACAGCCCCAGGAACAGCGATGCGCACGCCTGGAACAGAAACACGGTGCCAAAGTAACGCGCCACGCCCGAGTGCGTTCCTGGTTCCACCGACTTTGCTTGCATGATCTGTGGCGGCGCGCGCGCGGCGATGGACGCGGTGCAAATGAGGGCGGTGAGTCGGGCGGCCATTATTAGCGCGAGCGTGCGCGCGCTTGGGGGCCATGGCGGCGCATTGGGCAGATTGGGCGTGTACTTACAACCGCGAAGAACAACAGGCTCTCTAGGAACACGAGGTACAGCGTGACCTGAAAGGCGGGGGTGAGATCCACGGCCATGTTGCGGCGAAGCGCAAGCGCGGGAGGGGGAAGAAGGGAGGCGGAGGGGGAAGAAGGGTGGCGGAGGGGGAAAGGAAGGCGGGGGGTGGGATGGATTGATGGATTGAGGGATTGAGGGAGGGGGGAGGGGAGAGGGTAGGGGGAGAGGGTAGGGGAGAGGGGAGAGGGGAGAGGGAGAGAAGGGAGAGGGGAGAGGGGAGAAGGGAGAAGGAAGAGGGGAGAAGGGAGAAGGAAGAGGGGAGAAGGGAGAAGGGAGAGGGGAGAAGGGGAGAGAGGGAGGAGGGGGGGAGGGGGTAGGGGAAAGGGGGAGAGCAGGTGGCGCGTAGGGAGGGGAAGAGATGAAGAAGAATAATAGAATGGTGGCGGCGGGCGGGCGAGCGGGCGGGCGGGCGGGCGCGCCAGAGCAGACGCTGCACGGGGGGAGCGCAGCGTGCAGCAGCAGCAGACGCGCAAGCAGGCAGCAGCAGCAGCGGTAAGTTGCGGAGCGCGGCTACGCGGTGAGGTGTTTTGCTGGCAAAGGAGGCAAAGGGGGCTTGTGTAAGCGGGCGGCGCGCGCGCCTCACGCATTACGTGTCACGCGCACGCACGCCGCTGTAAGCGGTGTGTGTCGAAGTGGGTGTCAAAGTGGCGGTTTAACATATAAAGTACATTTTTACAAGAACAAGGCGGCGCTACTCGTCAACGGTCATGGAGTGGCTCCAGTACACATAGTCGGTCCAGGTGTGGTGCAGGTAGCGCGGCGGGAAGTTCTTGGCGTTGGCCTGCAGCTCAAAATTGCACGGGCGGCGCGGCGCGCGGCGCAGCTTCATGTGGCGCAGCTCGCGCAGCAGGTGGCGGCCCTTGCGGTGGTTGCACTGCACGCACGCCGTCACCACGTTGTGCCAGTTGGTCTTGCCGCCCTTGCAGCGCGGCACCACGTGGTCGAACGTCAGCTCCGGCGTCGCGAAGCGGCAGCCGCAGTACTGGCACGAGAACAGGTCGCGCAGAAACACGTTGAAGCGCGAGAACGCCGGCGCGCGTCTGGCCACCGGCTGGTACTGCTTGAGCGACACCACGCTCGGCAGCGCAAACTCCATGCTCGGGCTGCGCACCCCGACGTCGTACGTCGCCACCACCGTCACCCGCTCCAGAAACACCGCCTTCACCACCTCCTGCCACGGCCACAGGCTCAGCGGCATGTACGACAGCGGCGAAAAGTCCGCGTTCAGCACCAGCGCCGGGCACGACTCCGGTCGCAGCTCGGACGCGTTCCGCACCGCGTCGCCCTCGCTCCTCACCGCCCGCCGTCCGTCGTCCGCAAGCACCCTGCTCCACTTCTCCGCTTGCAGCGCGTGTCGCGGCGGCACGGAGCGCGACTTGCGCCGCACGCGCGCCACAATCACCGCCTTTTTCGCGCGCAGCGCCGGGTGCTGCCGCAACACCCGCAGCGCCAACGGCTGCGCCGTCGAGAAGGCGGGCGGAAGCGACGGTGCCAACGCACTCATCGTGTCTGCCGCACGGCAGCGGGCAGGCGCCGGCGCGCCGTCGTGACGGGCACGCCAATTCATGCGCGCGCCGCTTTTATCTAAGTGGCGAGTGCGGTGTGAGCGCCTCACATGCGCCGCCGTTTCTGCTGATGATGCACTTTTCGTAGGGGCTTAGCGCCTCCGGCTGTTCGGCCGTTGTCGTCCCTTCGCCCTTCCAACCACACGTGTGCCCCGTGTCGCGCGCTGCTCAAGCGCTGCTGTCCAATCGCGTTGCACGCCGCCCGGATATTTGTGCAGCGCCAATCGATTGGCCGCCGTTGCGCGGCGGCGCTTTGCGCTCAACGTGAGGTCACCACGAGCGCGCTCACATGGCGCTACGCTTGAGCGGCGCCTTTCACCTCGCCACCTCCCCCCATCACCGCCTCCCCCATCACCGCCTCCCCCATCACCGCCTCCCCCGTCGCCGCCTCCCCCATCGCCGCCTCCCCCATCGCCGCCTCCTCCGCGTCGCTTCCTCCCAGTCATTTCGCCCGTATCTCCCGCGTCCCAACATGACCCGCTCCGAGCGCTGTGCGGCCTTTCTTCCGCCCACGCCGCTGCCGTCGCGCGCGCGAGCGTCTGGCCCGTCCTCAACATGCGTGCGTATGGTGCTGGCGGATCGCGAAAGCGCCCCCAACCCAGCCAAGCCTGTCGCGCCCAGTCGTCCTCTGGAGCCCGATTCGTATATCGGCACGCCTATGCCCGTACGCCGTGGCACGCTTCGTTTGGACTATGCGCAGCGTTTTCTTGACTCGCATGAGCTGCCAAGACCGCCGCCGCTCGAGACACGTCGCTCCACTGCCTGGCAGCGTGGTAACACCACTTCGCGCTCAGTTGCCATCTGGAGCTTCATTGGTCGCGTCCTGTTCCACAATTGGCTTGATTCGAAGCCGGCAACTTATTGGATGTTTAACAGGACCGATGCCGCTGTCAGGGAGCGGCGGAGGCGACTGGCTGCGTACTCGAGGCAGCAAATTTTGAAGCTTGGTCCAACTTTGATAAAGGTTGGTCAACTGGCTAGTACAAGGGCCGATATTTTGCCGCCTGAAGTCATTGGCGAACTGTCCTCGTTGCAAGATCGTGTGCCCGCCTTTTCGTGGAAGACCGCCGAACGCTTGCTAAAGGAGCAGTATGGGAAAGAGGTTTCGGAAGTGTTTGCGTTTTTTGACAAGACCCCGATTGCGGCTGCGTCGTTGGGACAGGTGTATCGCGCTCGACTGTTCACCGGCGAAGAGGTTGTTGTCAAGCTTCAGCGCCCGAATTTGAAGAGACTGTTCGACCTCGACCTTACCGCGCTCAAGGTCGTTGCGCAATATCTGCAAAAGTCCAAGACCTATGGCGGGAATGGCAGAGACTGGGTTTCCATTTACGAGGAAGTGGCAAAGGTGTTGTACCAAGAGATTGACTACATACGCGAAGCGAACAGCTGCCAGCGTTTTGGAGACAATTTTAGAAATGCAGGCGTTTCCTACGTCAAGGTACCGAAGGTGTACATGCAGTATACCACTCCCACTGTTCTTTGCCTCCAATATCTGCCAGGTATAAAGGTAACTGACAAGAAGACTTTGGAAAGATCTGGACTCGATTTGCCTCTTGTGGCCAACCGACTCGGCAATGCGTTTATACGTCAAGTGTTGGACTTTGCCTTCTTCAGTTCCGACCCACATCCAGGAAATTGTGCCATTGGGGCCAACGAAACAATCATATTCTATGACTTTGGAATGATGGGAGAACTGAATCCTCGCATTAAAGAGCGCTTGATAGATATCTTACGTGGCGTTATTGATAAGGATGCACAAGTTGTGATGGAAGCTCTCGTGGATCTTGACGCTTTGGTGCTACCGCCGGACCCTTCACCCGTTCGTCGCGCGATACAGTTCTTTCTTGATTCTACCGGTTCTCGTCCGAACCGAGACCAGACCGTTGCGGCAATCGGTGATGACCTGTATGCCACAGCGTACGACAAACCGTTCCGTTTGCCAGCGGCAAGTATTTTCTTGTTAAGGGCCTTTTCGACTTTGGAGGCCTTGGCAAAGAGCCTTGATGATGATTTCAAATTCTCTGAAGTGGCTCTCCCGTATGCGGACGAAATTCTGCGCGAAAAGACGGGCGGTATTAGATCTCCGCAACAGCTGTTTCGTTCCTACATCGCTAGCTTGATTACAGGTCGTGACGATCCACTATCCAAGGAACTGACAAAGCGAGTTGTCGGTGTCGGAACGGACGCTGTGCGAGCAGCTGGTAGAATTGAGAAGATTGAAAAGACGCTGGTGCAGTTAGAACGCGGTGATATCAAGCTTCGATCACGATCAACAGAGACAGAGAAACTACTTAGGAAGCAATACTCTTTGACGGAGAGTTCGAACTATCTTTTGTCCACCGGCACCACTGCACTGGCTGCTACTCAATTGTACGCCGCCGGGAGTATGGAGCCGGCTGCTGCGATGGCGGTATTTTCGGCAGTGCTGGGATTAACTTACCTCAGAAAACAAGCAAAGCTCAACAAACCTGACCGGTTTAGCTAACCAGTGTCGTGATATTATCAGAGACCACCACAAATGGTGCGTCCGCGGAAGGGAACCGTATACCATATTGTTTGTCAAAGAACGTAGTTACTTTTCTTTGAAACCCCGTTGGCCAAATGACTCTCGATTGTTCACCAACCAGAACCCGGTCAGGTGAGAAAAATGCGTTTGCTTCATGGCTAGAAAGAATATATGTGTGTTCTACTATGCGTTCCACCCACTGGCTCTTTCCATTGGCATTAGATGTCGCATCATGTCTTAGAGAGAAGTGCTCTCACTGGTACTGTAACCTATGTTCTTTCTTTCCTTTGTCGCTCCTTCCTTTTTGTGTAACCTATGTTTTAAAACCCTTCATCCCAATATAGTGTTTACCCGCAAAAAAAAAAAACCCTGTCATGTATGCTATATCAGTGAGCCATACAAACTGACTATCGACACAGGGGTATTGTTGATTCCAAATGCGAAGGCTTCGACTCAACGTTATATGTTTTTACTTGAATGTCCTTTTGTGCAGGTATTCATACCAATAGTACGTCCATAAAAGGCGGCCCAAGGACTGATCATTCTCATTTCAGCATGCGTGAAGTAAGTTAGCTACTGTACTACTGGGTAGAGAAAACAACGCAACGAAGAAACAGATATTTGAAACTGGAAAGTCGCAGGGGTTCTTTTTTACTCAATCTCAATGTTTGTCCTAGTTAGTGGGAATAATATACATTGGTTTCATATACTGAGTGGAACCATCTGCACATCAGTCGAGCATACCTAGAGACAGTGATAGCACCACCAACATCGCACACAATAATCTTGCCAAGCAAGAATAATATTATATCAATGTCAAAAGCACTTTCTGCATGATATGTATCGCCATTCATGTCGTTTGCCATTCCGGATCACTGACGAACCGATGAAGGCGACTAATTCATATCCCAGAGTCAAAAATGCAAAAGGCAGTGATGCTGTTCAACGAATGTGGGATTCATAGCTTAGTTAAAGATGCTGAATAGACCACCGAAATCGGCAGGCGAAGCAGTCGCGGAGTCCGGAAGCTCAGAACCGAATCCGACAGCAGCTCCCGGGCCTGCAGCTCCAACAGCGATATCCTCACCCTTCGCACCCACTGCGCCAGAGTCCTCGTTAGCGGCGGCAATGACAGCGTTGTCACCAGTAGCAGCACCAGCAGTTCCGTCGGCAAGAGAGAGAACAATGTCACTTGCGATCGGGGCCGGAGCCGGAGCCGGGGCTGGGGCCGGGGCTGGAGCTGGAGCCGGAGCCGGGGCTGGAGCCGAGGCTGGAGCTGGAGCCGGGGCATGGCCCGCGCTTCTCACAGACACGCCATTGGCGACAGAGACGATGGCAATAGCAGCAAGAGTCTTGATCATCATTATTGAAATGTGTTGAAGAAGTGGAAAGGAGTAAGGAAAATTGCGGAATTCGTTGGCGTACTTGAGAAGTTAGTTAGCAGAGAAGAGAGAAGTTGCGCTTGATGGCTTTCGAAGGTTGTGATGAACAGCGAATGTGAGTTGCGCTTAAATAGAGTTCGGAGGGGAACTCTTAACAAAGAACGACGTGTATGATGAACTCTCCGTCCGAGGTTCTTGTAGGCGTGTTACTGAGCCACTTTGCTACGAGCCCGAGAGCCGACTTAGAGCTATGGGGCAGAGGGGTTGTAAACAGGGCTATACATTGGTCCTACCAAAATGAATCACTGCAGCACCGGTTGACAATGGGAAAGAAATACGCTAAAAGGGCATTGTTTGCAGTGGATTGGTGGTTGATGTCGGTGTAGTGGGGCAGATTGCTAATCTATAAAGCTCGACCAGCACACCTTTGAGAGCATTTGTGGTTGCGATACGTAATCTTTTTCAGGAGACTTACATTATGTAGAGAAACATATATCAAGAGATATATGTGCTGGGCCATCGACATGAAAACTCGTGTGATGGCAAACATTATTACTTGTTCGTTAAGAAATGTCTTGCTTTTGTGAGGTCAACATTTGTGGCGCCGTAGTCGAGGTTACTTGACTAATACGAAGTTTCATCTATGACATGCTTTTCCGTCACAATATCGGGCCTAGTGAAGATGCTCCTGACCTTCGTTGCCCAGTTGATATAATTCTTATCGTGTGTCATCCTGAGGGTACATGCTGCCTTGAGCTCCACGTTCAACGTGGTCTCATATCGAAGTTGAGCCCTCAACTATTTGAACCGAGGAACCGTTTCTCCCCAACGGCCTCATATCGACGAGGTATGGCCCCCCAGTGATTTCTGGAAGACCTTCCGCTCTGAAATATAGTTGTCCCGAAGTTTCTTGTCGGAAGTGGAGCGAAATGAAATCCATTGAAGATGCTCGTCTCGTTTGGAACGCACAAAGGTCAACAATCAGTCCCGTCTTCAAATGTTTAAAAGTATAACATAGCCCCATTTATGGATTAGACATCGGTCCAGGATTGTAAGCTTTACGGCTGCTATCGTCTAATCGGAAATGTCCATCATGTCAAGAGTACTCATCGTGAGCATGCTGCTGTAGAACAAACGCCAAACAATCAAATTGTCCACAAATTAGTGAACTAACGTGCATAATATAGAAGTTTACAGAAGAAGAAGGTACGAATGCTGAATCGACAGCGTGTCAGACCGCTGTCTTCGGGTTTCTTTTCATTTAGAATGACTTTGCTTCATGGTGTGGGAAGGATTGAAAAGTATATATGGCCAATCAATGGCCCCAGAACTATAAGGAATTGCTTTAACGAGACGTTCTTCTTCTTGTATACTCACGTCGAACACTCAGGAATGACAAGAGAAGGTATTTGCAATTCCAGTTTTCTATTTGCTACACCGAAGGGAACAAAATAAGGAAAGTTGTTCTCTGTTAGAAAGCCACGGAGCTCTTGGGCACCGTCCCATTAAACGACTAAACGAATGATGACAGTGTTCTTCTTTTGCTGTTAAATTGTCTCTTCTGGACGTGTATGTGACTGGGAAACATACACGGGTTCAATCAAGCACCTGATAGTGAAACGCCTGCAAGATGACCAAAGAGAACTATGTCGAGCAGGTTATGCGGGCTTTCTCTTCGCGAACGCCAAGGGATAGTTGTTGCTGATTTGGTTAAAAAAAGGTCTGAAAAGGTGTTGGCCTTCCTCGTGAGCGAACACTTATTCCAGTAGAAGTCGAAAGTAGGCTCATGTGCTGACAAAGAGAGAGAGAAAGAGAGAGAGAGAGACAGACAGACAGACAGACAGAGACAGAGACAGACAGATAGAGAGCGTTTTCGGAGAGATAGTACTATCTTGGTTACCTCTACTCCCGTAGCCCCGGAATGGGGTCTAAAGTGGAAGGAGAAGAGAGACGTGGGAGTAGCGGGAAGGGGGGACAACTTCCGCTTCTCTCGCACAAACACAGGCCAATTCTGTTCTGTTCTTCATCTTCATCTTCATCTTCATATTCCTAAGTGTGGTTCGCTACTCCTTATTTCAAAGTAGTGGGAAAGCTTTACCGTTACATGTAGCCCTCCCTCCTACGTATTCTATTCGTCTTCTTTAAAGTGGTCCACTGCTCCTTATTTCGAAGCAGTGGGAAAGTGTTCTGTTCGAAAAGAAGAACGACCTCCCCTGGGTAGTTTTTGAGTGCTCCTGTAGTCGCAATGTTTATGTCATCACCAAGCTATAAAACGGAGGTGCTAAAGGCAAAAGGGACTTGAGTTGAACCGCTTGGGTGTGTGTGAAAGGCGTTGGGTCGTCAAAGTTCGGTTGCTCTGTTCAAACTAACTGCAGCTTGCAACCTAGACAACGACAGCAATGCAGCTTGAGGGTAAAGACCTCATGACCATGTAAACCTCTGAACATGTCTACAAAGGTAGTACAAATGAACCACAGGTAGAATTCTGCCAAAAGCGGTCCATCAGTAACCTTACCCTCTTTCGGTTTGGACTGTGAACTATTGCGTCCCTTGCAGGAGCAGAAGATTACATCGGTGGCAATGCCTGTGTGATTCCAAATCTTTGGGTTACGATTACGAGGACACGCAGCCAGGCATGGAGGGTACGTAGAAGTGCACCCCAAGCGTGATCTGGAATGTCAGAGAACAGCAGGGTTCAAGTTCACGGCCAAGATGAACCGTCTTACCAAGGGTAACTAAACTCATCTCTCTGTAGAGTTCTTTAAAACCATATTGCTATCGAACAAAGGAACTGTTGCAGGCTGAACCAATTCTTCTGAGTTGCCCAAAAGTTTGCACGAAGGCTCTCCTTGTCTTAACTTCCTGTTCATTTGTAAATTGTGGGGGAATAACTGCGCCGTGCAAACATGGAGAAAGAACTACTACTGCGGAAGGAGAAGGCCACATGCAAAGATGTTCCAAAGAAAAAGGACCCATCGTTCTTGAAAACTATGAAGTTCTGTCTACCATTCATTGTGCCGAATACGTTCCGCCTCAAGCTCTATTCTTTGCTTTGTGTTCTTTGCATTACCGGATATAAGGCATGCTTGCTAGTCCCGGGTTTGTCTATGAAGATAGTTGTCGATGCATTGGCAAGCACTGACGAGAATGTCAAACTTCATCGTCCGATATTTGGCTTGTTGCTATTTCTAGGCGGCCGTGCGCTGGGAGGTGTTTTTGGCCAAGGACAAGAACTCGCTCAGCAATACTGCGGTTCATATCTCTCAAAGGTATTTGCGGTTCGGTCCTTCAGTCACATTCAGTCTCTTTCCTTGTCATACCATACCACCAAGAAAACTGGGGAGACAACTTCTATCCTTGGGCGCGGAATCGGTTCCATCAACAGCCTTCTAACGTTGATTGTATTCAATCTTGGACCTACCGTTGTGGAGGCCATTTTCGTCTCTGCCATATTCTTTAGGTTAGGTTCCCCACTTATTGCGCTGGTAACATTGATAACAGTTCTCGGATATGTCGTCTTTACAGGGTACATGACGCAATGGAGAGTTAGATGTGGGCGTGAGCTTCGCGAGGCACAAAACAGGGCGTGGTCGTGCGCAACGGAGACTATTGTAAACTTTGGAACAGTTAAGTCGTTTGGGATGGAGAAAGCCGAAGTTTCAAGGTACGCCTCCTTGTGGGAAGTCGCCCAGCAAATCGCCGTAAGATCCACTGGAATCTTGACGGGATTCAAGTTTGGACAAAGTTTCATTGTATATCTTGGTACATTCTTTGGTCTCGTAATTGCTGCCGTTCAAGCCTCTCGCAATGTGATTACCATTGGGGACTTCACGATGATCCAGGCATACATTGGTCAACTATTTGGACCGTTGTTGTGGTTCGGAAACTCTTATGGGCAAGTTGTATCGGCTTTGACGAATCTTGAGCAAGTTATGGAGCTTTTCGAGAAAGAAAGCGAAGTGCAGGATGCAGAAAATGCGGAAGAACTCATCATTGATATGAAGGATGGCAAGTCCAGAGGTGGAGAAATTGTATTCGAAAACGTTTCGTTCGCTTATGACAAAGGTCAGCTGGCAGAATCCGACTCCTGTGTCAAGAGAGGTGGACAAGTTGAAGGTATAAACTTCCGAGTCCCAGCTGGGAAAATGGCGGCATTGGTAGGTCCCTCCGGCGCTGGGAAGTCTACATTGGTGAAACTGCTTCTTCGTCTCTACGATACACAGGAAGGCCAAGTCCTCATTGACGGTAAGGATGTCAGGCAGCTCCAACAAGACTCTCTTCGTCACGCGATTGGGCTCGTCGCTCAAGAAACCACACTGTTTAACGATACGCTGGAAAAGAACATCAAGTTTGGTCGACCCGACGCTACAGATGCTGAACTTTGGAGTGCCATTCGATTGGCCTCCCTGGAAGAATTCATCCTCAAACAACCACATGGACTCCAAACTGGTGTCGGCGACCAAGGGCTTCGGCTTTCTGGAGGGGAAAGGCAGAGGGTGGGAATCGCTCGTGCCGTGTTGAAAGACCCTGCGATAATGCTGTTGGACGAGGCCACATCCGCGTTGTCAACGATTGACGAACGCAAGATTCAGAAGAACCTCCAACAGCTGTGCCAGGGACGTACAACGGTTGCGGTAGCACATCGCTTATCAACAGTTATGATGGCGGATGAAATATTGGTAGTCAATAACGGGCAAATAGTTGAACGTGGTTCACATGAAGACTTGGTATCAAAGAAGGGGCTGTACGCACACATGTGGGCCATTCAAGCTGGAATGTGCAACGGGGGTGGCAACCGCGACGGTGACATCGGACCCACGCATTGAGACCGAGATCGAGTTTCCCTTCGAGAAATTCTGAACCAGAATAGGGAGAAAAATCAAAAAGTTCCGCCGCTGCTTGTACAGTACTTTTGCTTTTCATAGTGAGATAGATATCAGCTTTAGGGAGCTGGCTTTGTTTCACGTGATTTGCAACTGTGATAGTCGTATCTATATACATTGTTTAGCTCTGTCTGCTATTCAATTCTAGTCCCGAAGATGTAAAGTGCCGAAAAGAAGCTGTTATCGGTATCGCATCAATCCGCCATGTGTTGAGGAAAGTGTGTACCCGAGGGTACAATGTTTTGCAAAAACGTTCGAATAGAACCCCTGTTAGTCTTGAAAGGCGCAATTTGAATCACACAGCAAAACTCGTGCTACTTTGCTCAGCCATGTTCACGACAAGTGTGTTGTCGAGTGGAACAAACTGCTGAGTGATAATCTTGGTTATTTCTTGAGCTGCAATTCCACCCATGAAGGCCGCGACATTATGGAGCTCTGCGTTTGCATAGCGCACCATTTCTTCCGTTTCATCCCTCCAAAGACCACTGTTTGACTGAAGGCCAAGCTGTTCCTTGATTTCAGAAACGTAGCCATGCACAAGCGCCAGGTCGTTCTCTTTGACGACAGCATCGCTGCCAGGGTAGCGTCCATTCTGTCGGTGAAATTTGTCCACCGCTCGAAGTATGGCGTAATACGGAGAGGCCTTGCCGCTTGTGCTGGCATCCAAGCCACCCTCTAACATTGCGGCCTCTTTGAAAGCGTCTAGGTTCCATCCATTGAGTTCTTCCTTGATGCTTTTAGTGGACATGACGCGTATGGAGTGCACGCTTTTACAAAATGACTTGACAAAAGCTTCGCCAATATCCAAGTCAACAGCGCGTTCCTCGGCAATACGTTGCACAAAGTGAAATACACGTTTGGCATCGTTATCAGCCTTGTCTGAATACATGCGTTGTAATGCAATGTACGACTCGGTGTCGGCGGTCATATCGGGCAAGGAACCACGCACTGGTAGACGTGCACATTCCTGAACAAATTGACGAAGCGCAGCCGCAAGCAACCAGAATCGAGCTTGCTGTTGCGCGATGGTAGTGGCGGCACGAAGGTCAGACGGGTGGGACGTGGTTGTTTGCCTTTCATCGTCGTCCAAAGACTTGTAAGGCCTGTTTTGGTGTTTGGAGTAGTGCATGACTTCCGGAAAGACGTGAGGTTGGGGTTGCTCAATGTGGACGGAAAAGGCGTTTGACGTCTGCGCATTGCTATTCGGGTGTGAGAGTACAGCGCGAACGTTGGGCGGAATGCGGTTGGTGTGAGCGTAGCAGAGTCGCAGGTTGGAGGGCTTGAGTGCTTCTTCAAAGTTTTGGGCTGTTGACGGACAATGAGCAGGGCGCAGTGAGTGCACAATTTGCTTGAAGAGTTGCTTTTGTTGAGTTGTTTCGGGCAGTTGATTGTTGTTGCGCGATCGGAAAAGTTGCACTGCTTTAGTGAGAATGATAACGAAGGGGACGTGTGATAGCTGAGTGGTGTCGGACATGGAATGCAGATGAGTGGCATCTGCCAGACGGCGCAGCTGTGGGAACGGTTGGTGCACGCACAGATCCGGGGGCAGGTCATCGTGTCTGGAGTTGAGGATGCACAGCATGGGGCTCTGAATGCGCAGATAGCCGATCATGCCATAACAGCGCAGCAACACAAACGGGATGTTGGCGCGGAAGCAGGCATCGGACAGATAGTGCACGACGGGGTGGGTGGCGGGCATATCGGCGACGACGACGACGGAGAAGCGCACGACAAAGGCATAGGCAGCGGACGGGGAGTCAATAAAGGTGGGCGCATGATGGGGGAGGCACGAAGCGGCAGTCTCGTGATTGAGCTGATGCATGCAGTGCACGAGGGCGTGCGCGCGGTTGGCAAGACGGTCCGAGACATGGGCGAGGAAGAAGTTGGCGGCGATGTGGCGCGGGTCGAGGTGGTGGCCGTCGACGATGGTGACGGCGCCGATGGCGGGCAGCACGAGGTTCTTGACGGTCTCGGTGCCCGCGGCGGTGGCGTGCACCAGGCACAGCGAGGCGTTGCGCAGCGCGGTCTGGCCGGCGTCGCCCCAGATGCGCAGCTGGCGGTCGTACTTGGCGGCGTCGATGGGGGCGGCGGCGGCGGCGGCGGTGCGCGGGGGCGGCGGCTCGACGGCGGCGCGCTGGGCCGTGGCCATGGCGTGCGGCGGGCGGTGTTGCGCTTCGGCGAGGGCAACGGGCGCGGCGCGGGCGCGGGATCCGGCAGCTGGTCGGAGGGAGACGAAACACACAGCTGATCGTGTGATGAGCTGGGCGTGCGATAGCGCGCGCGGGTGTGCGACGTGGACAGAGGGCGCACGTGGGGGGGGAAAAGAGCGGAAAGAGAAGAAGAAGACAGAGAAGAAGCGCGGCGACAGGGCGAGTGACGTGGACACGACGCACAGGTGGGAGGCGGGGCGGGGTGTGTGAAAAAGGCACGTTCTATTTTTGGGGGGGGGGGCGAGCAATGCAAGGGGGGATTTTTGGCGCGCGCGCCGTTGCATGCGCTTTCCGCGGCGGTTGGCGCGATGGAACGAGTGCGCGCGGCAGCGCTACACGTCGGCGGCCGCGCTGCGTCAGTGCCACTTGCGTACACCTCATTCGGATGCGCACATACCGCCACCTTCCACGCGCCGCAGTCATGGTTGCACGCCGCGCGCCGTAATTTGCTCCCGCTTCCATGAGCCCGGTAACAAGTGGCTCGTCTCACCTGAGGCGAGCGCGCCGCGCTCGCGCGACCGCGCCCCCTTAGCCGCGCTGCTCCGCACACGCGCGCGCTGCGCCGCACACACACGCGCGCGCGCGGCGCGAACGAGAGAGCGCGCGTGCAGCCTTGTTTGGATGTGCACACACGTCAAATGCGAAATATATAGAACAATGCGCTGCATCAGGCGAGACGCGCATGGCCGCGCGAGCGGCAGCCAGCGTTCGCACAGCGGCGCGTGTGCCAAATCAGCCGCGGCTGCCGACGTCAATTGGACGCGAACAAGCGCCCATGGCGCAAGCTCCATTGCGAGGCACGCTTGGTGCCGCGCTCATACATAATGGTGAGCGTGTGCAATTGTTGTGCGTGAGGAGGTTATGCGCTGTGACTACAGTACTACACCAAGTACGTGTGCGCGCTGCGTGCTGCGTGGTGCGTGCGTGCTGAGTGCTGCTTTATTGCCATACATATCGTGCAATTGCTGGCGGTTAAAAAAAGAACGGCACGTGTGTCTTCATATGCATGCGCGCGTTGTGTCATGAGCGACGTGCTATTTTGTAATGAAAGCTATACCTCTTTTTTTAGTTGTTGGGGGTGGGGGTTTGGTTTGGGGGTTTGGTTGGGGGGCGGTTAAACACGAACAGTTACGCGCAGCTTCTCTCTCTCCCTCTCTCTCTCTCTCTCTCTCTCTCTCTCCGCCACGCAGCTGCTGGGTATTAGTGGCGGTAAACAAGTAGGTAGCAGTATCTACAAAAACAACAACTAGTCATCAAAACGACGCACTCGTACACACTCATCATATCGCAAAACGCACCAAAAAGAATAAAAACACACACAAGCTATATGGTTGCTAGACGCCAAGCGTGTGCGTGTGCTTCACGACGGCGTAACGCGCTTGGTCACAAGCCCATGGATCTGACGAGAATGCCTGTTGAGACTGCTCCTCTGTCCAAAACAAGCGCCGCACACGGTGCATTGATGCGGCCTCTGCTTCTCGTGCACGGTAGCGATATGCTGCGTGAGATGCAACTTGAAGTGAAAGCGAAAGCCGCAGATGTGGCACGGGTACGGACGCGAGCCCTCGTGCACGGTGCGGCAATGCTTGAACACGGCCGAGCGTTCGGCAAACGTCTGTCCACAGCGATCGCACGCAAAGTCCCTTCGCTTGAGGTGCACGGTGCGAAAGTGGCGATACTTTGACGAAACGTGTCCAAAAGTAGCCGGGCACTGCTCGCAAGCAAACGGCTTTGCCTTCTCATGGATGGTGCGCACGTGCAGGCGCAGGTGGTTGGCGCGCGCAAACGTGGACGGGCAGCTGGTGCACGGGAACGGCTTTGCGGGCTGCACGGCGCGCACGCGCGCAGCGTCCGGCAGCGCGGCGCGCAGCGCGGGCAGCGGCGGCGGCTGTGCGACGGCGGAGGAGGCAGGCGGCTGTGACAGCGGCGACGACTCGAACGGCAGGTGTGGCGAGTGCGGAGAGTGCGGCGGCGGCGCGTGCGACGCGGCGAGCCGTTGGTCGGCGCGCGCGGGGAACAGCGGGGGTAGCGGGGGCAGCGCGCGCACGACGGGCGGCGGGTGGTGGGCGGAGACGGCGGCGACGTCAAGCACGACGTCCCAGTAGTTGCGGGGGCGCTTTGCGGGCGGCGGCGAGGGCGGCAGCGCGTCGACGGCGTGCGCGCCGAACGGGCGCTTGAGCGGCGGCAGCGTTGAGTGCGGCGCGGCGGGCGAGGGCGACGTGACGGCGGCCATGGCGGAGGGGGGGGGGGAGGAGAAGGGAAGGGGCGGCGGTGGAGGGGGCGAGTGGAGGTGTGGGGGGTGGTAAAGGGGAGGGGAGAGGGGCACGCCGTCGGGGGGGGGGGGGGGGGGGGGAGAGGGAGAAGGCGGCGAGCGCGCGCGGTGGACGGGGGGTTAAGTAGGCGAGGCGCGTGCGGCAAGCACAGCGTCTCGCTGCCAGCGAGGTGGGACATTTAAGGCGCGCGCGCCAATTACAGCGCGGTGGCGCGGCGGCTCTGAATCGCTGAATCCACAATCAAATTACACTCAATTCACGGCGCCAATTCAGCGCGCGCGCGCGCAATTCATGCGCGCGCGTGCAAATTACGGCTGCGGCGGCGCGGCAGCGGCGGCGGCGGCGGCAGCGGCAGCGGCGGCGCGGTGCGGTGCGGCGCGGCGCGTGCGCCAGTGCGAGCGAACAAGTTGAGAGATACCGTTGGTACCTGTATTCCACACGCGCCGCGCGCCCGAAATAGAACGCGCTCAGCGCAGCCGCCGCCGCTTGTTGACGCGCCGGTACGTGTGACACTGCGCGCGCGCGGGGCATTCGCCGCGGCAGTGCGTGCACACCCAGTCGCCCGCTTCGCCTTCACCGCCGCCGCCGCCGTTCTCCCCCTCCTCGCGCGCGCACCGCCCGCACACCACCTTGCGGCATAGCCCCGCGTGCAGCCGCACGCACCGCAGCTGCCGCCGCTCGCCGCACGCGCGCGTGCAGATATGGCAGAACCGGCTCCACTTGAGCGCGCCCACGCCCGCCCCACCATCACCGCCTCCGCCGTCGCCGTTGCCATTGCCGCCGCCGCTGCCGCCACTGCCGTCCACGCTGTCCGTCGCGCGCCTCATACGCAGCTTGGCCACTCGCAGCTCTCGTAACTTGTGGTCCAAAAAGTCGCACGCGCTGCGAATCGATTGTACTGAGGCGGTGCCACTGTGATTGCGCCGCGCGCCGCCATCGCGCGCGTGTGCGCCGCCAATCCACCCGCCGCACGCCGCGTGCAACCGCAGCGCATCCGGAGGCAGCACGCGTTGAGCCTCATAGCGCACGCTCCTACGTGTCGCTTCCGTTTCGCCTCCGCGCTCATACATTCCACGTTGCGCGCCGCTGCTCGCCGCCTTGTCGTCGTCGTCACCGCTGCTGCCTGCGCGCCCGCTTTCCTCTTCGTCCCCGCTCTCATTGCGCTCCCGCTTGTTGCGTTCCACTCCACTCGACAGCCCGTTCGGCTTGTTGTTCGTATGTGTGTTCGTATGTGCTGTCCATCTCGCTCCCCCTTGTTCTTCGTGCTCACGCTCCATCGATGCTGCAACAGCCCACCCACTTCATCGTTTGTCAAAACCCAATATGTACCCACCGCCAGCTGCCGTTTGTTCGCACCAATTCACATGTAACCGTACCGAAACAGTACGTCACAACATCATATCTTACCACACCCGCCGCTTTTCTCCATTCCACAGCATTCCAGCCCCCCACACCGCAGCCCGCCGTGTGCCGTGTTGTGTTAGCTCCAACACTTTTTTTCTTTTCTTTTCTTTTCTTCTTTTTTTGAGCTACAGCGTATCAAAACTCATGCTGTTGCAGCCACCCGACCGCCGCCGTCATCGCCCCTTCCCTCGCAAACCGCCAACTGCGCAGACTCTTCAATGAAACCTCGCGCCTTTTCTGCATCCACGCGGTCCATAAACTCTGCCACACTCTCGTAAAATCCCTCGGCCGTCCACGTTCGATTGTGCGTACCGTTTTCAAATTCAACAAACTCTTTCAGTTTCGACTTGCTGGCGAGCTCATGCATCTTCTTCATCATCGCCGGCGGGATATAACTGTCTTTCAGCCCGCTCAAGAACAGCAGCGGGATCGCAATGTTTTTGATTCTTTTCTTGCTCTGCCATCTGTTTCGGCTCAGGTATCGGAAAATGCCCAGAATGGGAAACTCCAGCTTGATCATATCCAGCAGGCTTGTGAACGTGTTCTCCAGGATCAATGCATTTATGCAGTGCTGGTAAATGTGTGAAAAGTACACAGCCACAGCCCCGCCCAGAGATTCGCCATACACCCACAGGTTGCCTTCACGCCCAACGTCAACGTCTCCGCGACTCTTCAGATAGTCGTACGCACTCTCCGCATCAATTCGAACCCCGCGCTCGTTGGGCTTGCCCGTGGACGGGCCGTACCCCCGGTACGAAAGCAGCAAGATGTTACACTTGCATTTCTTGTGCAGCCCAACCACCTTCCTCAGCCGAAAGCTGGCGTTCTTGTCCGTTCCGTGAAAGTAGATGAGCGTCCGCGCGTTGCGGAACATCTCTGGCGGCTGTTTGATGAACCAACCCATGATTTGTACCCCGTCCACGGTGCAATGGTTCACGTCGTCGTAATGCGGCATTCCGTTCGACGCCGGCGTTCCGCGCCACAGCTTGGTCGGTTTGTACACCAGAGAGTCCTGGATGATCCAAAACACCGAGATGGTGGCGGCGGTGATGATGAAGCTCACAATGCCCGCCAGCAAAGCGAGCTTCAAAAACTTGTGCACAAAGGTGTCGGCCGCCCTGGGAATGATCTTGCCCACGGCAATCTTTCTCCCGGGCGCAGCGAGCATGGGCGATTGTACGGTGGCAACGGAGCGAGTTGATGCCACACACGACGAGGAAGCTGGCGCGGCGTTCTTCACCCGCACCACACGCCCAGACACAAGGCTGCTGGCCCTGGGCACGGCATGAACCGAATGAGCGCGTGGCGGCACGGCTACTGGGGCGGAGCGCACCGGCGTCGGAAGCAATGGCAGCAGCGCGGCGCTTATGGCTGTGGTGATGGCGGCCAGTCGTGGCAGCGGCGCAGTGTTTTTCGACGACTTGGGACGGAGGCTCATGCACGGCTGAAGCGAGCGAACGGATCGCAAACAACGCTTGGTCGGACATAGCGGCGTCACGAACGAGGACCGAAGCAACCGTGGACGCGCACACGGCGACTGGATGTAGGCAAACGTGGATCGCTGCATGACGAACTGGGTGCGAACGAAGAGCAAAAACCAGAAAAGTAAGCTGAGACGCAACGAACAGAGAGGAGAGGGGCGACGGTGCAAAGGGCGACAGTATTATATACAGACTGTGCGGAGGTGGTGAAGGAACGATCGGGACGGTAACCTTCTGTCCTTGCGAGCAAAGTTAGCGACGGTACATATGTTCTGTGGCGACACCACAAGTGCGATGCTTTGCTGGTGGCGAATAATGGGTGGAACACATGCCCAAACGGGGCGCTTTTATGAAAGCGTGGCGGCGGGGAGCACGACAAGTCGCTACACGTGTGTGGTTGTGAGCGCCTATGCCACTGTGGCCACAAGCACGCGTCCCATCGCTCACGCGCTCCTTACGTCAGCCCGTGTGTGATCGCAGCGCCGCCCGTCCTGGCGAGGGCGATACATGCCGTTGCTGCTAATGTTGAACATCCATAACTTCAGTGTAACTAGATAACATATTGGTCTAACTACAGTACGAAGGTATATAATACATCATGATCATGCAAACATCAAACATACTGTCGCTGGCAGCTGTCAAGTGCAACGCGAGAGCACAACCAGGGCGAACAGAAACAAACGCTAAATTTCAATACAAGGGTAAACGCTACATTCATAGTAGATATGCTTTTTGATTCCGACTGCAACAACGCCGAAAGGTGCTACCAGTAGATAATGGCTTAAAGGTAGAATGGTAGCCAAGCGCTTTTTCAAAACCCATTCATTCACTCATTCATCTTTCAAGTGCTCCATTCGCCCGATTAGATACACCGTCGATGAAATTCTTGACTGAGAGCCGTACCCACTTCTTCTTCTTCACCTCAGGTAAGGAGTCTTTCTCTAGTTCTTGAACGGCGATCATAAAGAATCTCAACGGTGCAGACAACTTCGCCAGCTCCCTCAGTTTCCCCAAACTCACACCGGAGTATTTCTCCCACTCGTTTGGAAAGCCCTTTACAGGTCAACAGCGCTGCCCGGATGTATATTTATGTCCCAAGAAAGGGTGTCCAATGTACGCAAATTCCCAGTCAAAGAACAACAGTTCTCCCTCGCAATCCGCTCCAAGTGCGATATTGGAAGCGTGTGAATCCCCATGAACTAGAGTGTTGGGTAGCTTCGTCTCCTCCCAACTCTTGAACATGTTGGCAACATGTGGCCTAAATGCCACAAACCGCCGGTATACCTCAGAAAAACATTCTGCGTCCTTCTCTATATACGCTAGTAATGTTTTGAAACCCTCACGAATCCATGCAGAGTCGTAAACTGGTACACCGCCAGCAACCAGTTTGGAGACAAGCGCGATGGATTCTTGCTGCACTTGAGCCCAATGATCCGAGATCAAGTCAATAGTCCTTTGAATTTCTTGAACGTCTTGACAAGTTAGCTGCCGAAGACCACTTGACGAAGGCAATTCCCGGCTTATCGTACTTTCCAAGTCACATGTAGTAAACGCGTTAAGGCTGTGGTGAACGTACAAAGGCGCCTTAGTGAACTTTGGAAGTGATTCGGTTATTGCCTTTGTTTTGACTATTCATTACTTCCCGCTCCCGTGAACTTGATAAAAAAGTATCCATCTGTAGTTAGGATGCGATGAAGTAAAGAGTTACAACTGATTTCGAACATCTTCGGACTTTCAGAAAAGGTGATTCCAGCTTTCTCGAGATCTGTCTCAATGACAGCTATGGCTCTGGCATGAAAGCCCAGACTTTACCATGGAAGATGTTTTCTTTGCCTCGACGTAGGATCAGGGTGGGAGAGAAATGTTACGAGATATTTCGATACATGAGGATCACTCCCAAGTTGTTGTTCACGATCTAACGAAAGGCTTCCACTCAACAGTGACAAAACTTTGAGAAGTCTCAAATCCGTCTTCGACAACTTCAATCACTATGACTGGCTTTGTGCCCTCAGGAACATTTTCTTCATCCTCAAAGCCCATATCTTCAATAAATAGGCTCCTCCAGAAATCATGAAGTGTTCACGTACAAGTGAAAGATACTCAAGATGATTGTCTCCTCGAAAGGTACAAGAGAATATTGGAATTTCGAGGCAACCGTCACCATTTCGAGTCATCACGAGTTCGTTTCCTTGGTTTACAAGAAGTGCAACGAAATGTTCATGCTGCCCATCCGAGCTTGTTTCCGTGGAGTTTTGAGGTAATGCTCGGCTGGCAGGGGAACCTTGTTGTGCATCAAATCCTTTTTGCTTCTCCATTCTTGATCTCTAAAGTTCTGGCGCTCCAGGTGCGCCACTCATTGTTCTGCGGGGCGGCTCTGATATCACTTTGGTATTATTGCTCCGGAAGGACTCTCAGGTCCTGTTACACACCTCAGGGCCGTTCTTAACAAGAGGTAGACGGGCGGTTGATGAACGGTTGACGAAACCTGTACTTTAAAATTTTCAACCTTACCCACAGTAAATTAACATCTGTCAGATTGTTAGTTTCAGACACCGGTCCATCTTCTTCTCTTTGGATCTCCTTGATCCCCACGTAATATGCACCACCACTGAACCCCCGCCAATGCTTCGATCGGGCGATCGACCGCCCAGTCTAATATCCTCTCCACTCCCACCCTACATTAAGATGCCCTTGTATTGCACTCTCTTTGAAACCGGGATTCAAAGCCGATCAATCTCACAGCTTTGACCAACCGCGTCCCTTGGTCGTAATGCATTTGAGAGTCTTTTTCCTCCCCGCTGATGAAAATCAACTGCACCACGTTGATCCTCCTTTCATTTGCGATCAACTGCCCCGCGTTGATTCTACTTTCGTTTTCCATCAACTTCCCCGCGTTGATCCTCCTTTCATTTGCAAACAACTGTCCTTTATTGATCCCCTTTCGATTCGCGTTCTTTTCCACTCTAATGTGGATTTCCCTATATCTACTACGTGACTCTCTTTTTTGGCTTGTTTGCCAGTAGATTTGAGAGCTTTTCGCTCTGTTTGGCTACTATCGAGCTCCTGGAAACAGTCTTTGGTTCTACTTCCGTTCAACTGAGCACTGTTTTTCTGTTTACGAATGCGTTAACATTCTTGCGCTCCGCCTACCGATATATTGCAATCACTATCCCCATTACCCATCAATTTGGACAGCAATGGTCGCCTGCCAAGCCGTTAGTAGATCAGTCCGCCTTCAGGCCTCCGTTGCTCTCAGCCTTCTACAATGCTCCGTGGCAATTTTGAAATCTAATACCCAGCCTAAGCCGGTCAAGCCACGTGCCTGTTCTCTAATTAGACGCACTGTGACTTTTGAAGGCTTGGACGAGAGGCTGAATTCACGATCCTTTAAGCGAGCGTTCCGCATATCGAAAGAGGGATTTGGACTGCTACATTCGATTGTCGAACCAGCCCTTCAGAAGAATGTCGAAATGGGAGAGCGGTCAGGAAGACCGGCCATCTCTTCTCGCATGCGATTGGCGACAACATTGAGAATGTTGGCTGGTTCGAGCTACCTGGATATTATGATTGGGTTTCAGATTGGCGCTTCTACAACGTACGCAATATTCCATGAGACGTGCGAGGTATTATCAAACAAACTGAAATTGTCGGGCATACCGAAAACGGTGGGAGAACTCCAAGAGCTTGCGCTTGGCTTCAAGCACTCCCGAAAGAGTATGAGTCCTTTTTATGGGTGCATCGGTGCAATTGATGGCATCGCAATTCAAATCCAGAAGCCAAGATGTCGCTATGCAGCCGCTTATTACTGCCGTAAAGGGTACTACTCTCTGCCTGTACAAGCGCTGGTGGATTCTTCGTATCGTTTTATCGATGTGTCGATCAGATGCGTGGGGTCAACACATGATTCCCTGGCACACGCTGTGTCTAAGTTGGGGAGACTACTGGAGGATCACGGACTGCCTCTAGAGTTTTGGATCGTGGGAGATGAGGCCTACGTCTGCACGGAGCACTTGATCACTCCAATCCCAATGTCTCAGGTGACCAGTTCGGCGCAGGACGGGTTCAATTACTTTCTCTCGTCACTTCGCGTGCACGTAGAGCAAGCTTTCGGGATGCTAATGGCGAGATGGCGCATCCTGAACTACCTGCAGTACAGTGTACCAGTGAGCTCCCGAATTATTGGCGTGTGTATGAAGCTTCACAACTTCTGCGTCGATATCAACGAGGGAGGGGAGAAGAGTATCTCAAATGATGAGATCTCTCAGCGCAACGAAGATGTCAAGGCCTGGTACGAGTGCTGCAAGGAGCAGCAATGGATTGAGGACCTCTCCGATTTATCTACAAGTGATAATTCAATCTCGTTAAAGAGAGAGTCATTGGTGGACATCATCAGGGAGAAAGGCTTAAGGAGACCTCGTGTGCTCGGTGCTCCCACCCAATCCTTTGAGTAGAGGTATTTACCGGTGTGAGGATGGCGCGAAAGGTAGAAATCAAAGCTGTGATGTCTCGCTTACGTCCGATTCTTATATGTCGTGAAAGAATATTTTCTACCGAAGACAGAGCCCATGATATACGATATCTTTAGCCCGACATTGGACATCTTCTTCTTCGATATGACTTTAAACATCGTGGAGCATTGTCTTGGGCGACTTCGTGTCCATGCGAAGGTGAGAGACGAGTGGAATCTGGATTTGGGACACCCGCGTCTTGTCCTCTTCTGGTTTCACTGCACATAAGAAGAAGAGCATGGTCAAAGACTGTACACTGAAGCAGACAAGCCATGACTCTAGCTAGGTGGTTTACATCGCCTGTCCAGTGGCGTAGGCTGCTCTACCAGTTGGTGAAGCATAAGTACTATAGGCATTCATGGGATTGAAAGCATTTGCGGTGTGTACAGAGGTCATGGGACCAACAACTGTCAGCGCGTTACTAGCACCCTGCTTCATAGCCGTGTTACCTCCATGCCAGCCTATGAGACCCACTCCGTTCCCTCCTCCCCCACCCAGAGCTGAGCCGTCAACAAGCCCACCGTCAGCTTGGTAGTACGATAGTAAAGGCTGCTGTTGATAATCTTGTAAACCGTACAGCAAAACAGATTCGTCTACAAGATCTTCCTTTTCTTCGGTTCGCCTCATTTCTTCTACCTCGCGCTTTGTTTTTCGTTCCTCTTCTAGCCCGGTTAAACGAGATCCCGCTTCTGCCAAAGTTTGAATCATGAATGGCATAGCGAAATCCCGCATCTCTCCCATCTACACGTATTCCATTGCCACATCGGGGGGGGGGAAGAAATTGTAGCATGCGTAAAGCAAAGCAGCAAAACATTCGCGTAGCTGGTTCTCGGCAAAGTATTCGGCATATGTTTTGGCCAGCTCTTGATCCTCGGATTGGGCGATAGCATCAATCATGTCGTAGTAAAGCACATCCTTCTTCGCCAGTTCGATTGCTTGCTCATATCTACCGTTTCGAGACAACAAATATATGGAGATGCGCCTGAACTCAAGAACGTCGTTGTCCTGGAGTCTTTTGGCGAGCTTGATTTGATCGAAGTTCTTGAACTCCTTCACTGAGAGCTCCGCAGACTGACCGTGTCGCCCTTCGTGAGGTAAATCTCATTCAAGGCTTCGTTGACTTCAGGAACATCTGCTGATTGAATCTTTTTAAGATACTTCACAGCAAACGGCAAGCAGCCCAATGGACCAAAATCTCGCGCTCGCGCTGTTTGAAGGATACCAACTGCTCGGGAGCCGTCTATTCGAGGAGCAAGAACGTTCAGGAGATCTTCCAAAAGCTCTGGTTGTTCACCTAGATAGAAGTCAATGGAACGGTACATGGTATTCAAAGTACCAACTCGTGATACAACATCCAAGAACTCCCCAGCCATAAACGCAGTTGGCGAATGGTCCATCATGATCTCCGCCGCATTATCGAATTCATTATACTAAATGTGTAGGAAGACAACCGAATCCGATAGAAGTGCTCTTGTACAGGCTCTTATTACCTTCGGAATTGTAAATGGGTCATGCCATAGTCGGCAGAAGTTCAGAACTGATTCTTCTCTGTGCTTCGTCTTCAGAACCGCTGTCTCCGTAAACATTGCGTTGTGAGCCCTGGGGAGGTTCAAAGCAACGTCGAGGACATCCAGAATCTCCCCAAAGTGCCCTCTTTCCTCGTAATATTCGATACATTCTTGCATTTCTTCGGTCTCCACAAGCAACCGCATGGCACAAGGCGCTGCCAATCGGAATTCAAGACCGTCAACACATCCAAAGCACACGATGCGCCAGGTCGGAATCTTGTTCGCCTTCTTTGCAGCATACACAGCTTTCTTGTATCCTTTGAGCATGATGTGGCTGTGTGCAAGCTTTGACCATTCAGGAACAGCACGGAACATCATCTTTGCTGCTTGGTATAGCTCAAGATCGAAGCACCTGTCACCCACTTCTTCGAGGTTTGCCTTGTGCCCAGTCGTAATGATGAATTCTTCGACATCAGTCAATTCATTTAGACGACACAACGAATAAACCAGTTCAGTGTCAATTGATCGAAGAGCAGATTCCGGTTGGCGAATCTTCTTTCTCGCAACTCGCATGAACTTCGAGATCATCTTGAAGTCATCATTCGACTCCGCTGAATATCTAAAGGCTTCGACAACGATCGCATATTGAGAAACATCCTTTGCTCGCATTAGTGAGCGAACACCATCAGCAACGAATCCATTTTCAACTTCAGCGATGCCCAAGCGGAGCCACACATCTGGGCGATTCAAACGTATAGCGAACTCATGCGCACGATCGAAATCCTTGATATGCTCCAGGAGAACGTCCAATGCGTCGTCATACTTCTCGAACTTGTAGTATATTGTGTACGCCTCCTCGAATAAACCGGCGTCAATACACGAGGGTGCAACGTCTACGCCGTCATAGTTGTCCAGTCTTCTCACGTACTCCATCACCCTTTCTGGGGCCGCTCCAATTGCGGTTAGAATCAGGAGCTTCTGAAGGTTGCTGTTGCGAGAAAATGCAGTGTTGCTTGTTTGGACAACGATCTTCTCCAACAGCTCCATCAGAACTTCAGGCATTCCTGCTGTCAGGAATGCCTTAATAGCTGCCGAAACCTTGTCCGGTCTCTTACATTCAGGCATTGCATTTGAAATGACCTGATCAATCACAAGTCGGCGGAACGGATTAGCCTCGTCAAATATCTTTTCCCACAGTTCGTTGTCCGCCCGGTCAACTGCATAAATGGCTTGCTCGCGGAAGAGAGAGTTGTCATTAGTCACCTCTAACACTTCATCGTCACACTGCCCTCTGCGATATGCAATGAAGGCCAAGAAAGGATCGCGTCTGGTACAAAACCGCCCAACCTCGCGAGAGTCGTAGTAAGCATTCGTTTCCAAAAATTGTTGTGCGTTTCGGTTAGTATCTATGTACTCTTTCGCCAACCCAGTATGCACGGATGCTTCGGTAGATCCATCGGCAAGCCGACTTTCCAAAAACTCGAGCAGAATGTTGATCTTTCCGCGAGATTCAACTGATTCAACAAGATCATCGACGGGAACCATGTTCTTAACAGACATGATCATCTTCTTCACATCCGCTTCTCTCATTCCCCGATTGTCCAACAAGGCTCCCACGACAGCTGGGCATTGCAATGGATTTATACGTTGCACGTAACCCTGGATGAACTTGACCTGCTTGTGCTTCACGAAGTAGTCAACCATCTCGTCAACAAATCCAAACCTGTCACAAATATTTATCAAAGGTCGCGGGTCTCTTGGTCGAGCGTGCTTCAGAAATGACTTGATCCCATCCGGGTCGTAATGGTTTGACTCTCGTGTCACCCGGTGAGCATCGTCATATTGATGGAGCTCAACCGCTACTGTGATGAAGCGATTGTGGACTTCAGGAACATCCGTGTATGCTACAATTGCGCCAACGTAGTAATACAATGCATCAGGCACTTTGGGTACCGACTCGAACACAGGAATTACCTTGAGCGGACCACCCATTGAATCCGTATACTTTGCTGCAACTTTACCACATAGTCGAATATTTGCTCTGGGATTCGTGACTATCAACTCTTTCAAAACTTCCAGTTGGTCATCGGGGTGGATGGTTCCAAAGTAGTTCAGAATGAAATCGGGATTGAAAACGTGTGTGTTGGTAATGACGCGCTTTACGTCAGAAAGGTCTGAATAGTGCTCTAATGCATGCTGAAACAATCCTGATCGCTCGCACAACATTGCAATAGAAAACGAATCGAACTGATGCCAAATATCCTGAGATAGAATGCCATCTGCCACCCCTGGAGCGTTCACCAGGCACGCCTTCAAAATCTTTGTCTGGATTGGGCCTTCTGCAGGGTCCTCATCGGTTAAATGATCCATGGCATGAGAAGTAGCTTCATTGAGCATGCCCTTTGCCATGAACATGTCAACCATTTTGTTAATCTCTTCAATGGATTCTTTCTTCTTCTTGGGATCAATGAGTACGAGTGCATTGCTTGTGTTGTTTGCAATATCCAACGCCGTCTGAGGATTGCAATTCGCAGCCATCTCTACAGGATCTCGATGTGTGACTTCCATACCAACCTTCTTCGCGTACAAAGCAATCTTCGATGTGTGGCCAGTTTGAATCATACACTCCATGACCTTCTCGTGAGTATTTGCTTTGATATACACAGCTAACGCAAGAGTGGGGTTATTCGGTCTGATGACATCTCCAACAGCCTCTGTGAATTCGAGCTTGTCCTCCTTAATCTACTTTTCTAACATCTCAGTCTTCTTGTTGCCCATTAGCTGTCTTGCGAACTCAGCGCTTTCTTCATTGTTTAGTTTCCCTCGCCCAAGACAAGTTTGGAAGTAGATAAGCACTGGAGGCGCTGGACCATCTGCTGGTAAACTACGAAAGCGTTCAATGGTACCAACTGTTCTCAGAAAACCAAGAGGTGAGTCTGTAGCGAGCATTGCGGCCTTCTTGTAATCGCCCTCCTCCAACGCGTCTTCGAAACTGTCAGCAAAGCCACTCTCCGCACCGGCAAATCTGTTCCGCGATGCGAGACCTACTGCCAGCTCTTCATCGCCGAGCTTCTTGCGTACGTAGGGTATAATGGCATCTGGGTTTACTGATACGAAAAGGACGTCACCTTGTCTGTTGATACCCATGAGACCGCCGCTGGCTGTGTGTGGAGCTGTCGCGAATAGAGTAGTCTCAGAGATTCGGTTCATGTATATGCACTTGGCTGTCTCCAAGTCGTAGAGATGTATGTAACCCATTTTGGTGATGAGATAGACAATTGTAGGATACTTGGACGACACGTGAAGCGCGATTGGAAAATCAGAAGCGAATTCAGGGGGGTAGTAGATCTCCGTGGAGATCTTTCCGAAGCGGGAGCCTCCCACTTCAATGATACGCAGCAGCGACTCGGTTTTGCCCGTCTCTTCGTTTTCGGCACGCGATGCAAACAGGAATAGATTGGCATTGTAGCCGTCAAGGTCAGTTTGGCAAAGTTTGCAGCGTGCGCAGAAAGGATTTGTGACATGTTCTTTGCACACGAGTATAGCTGTACATGCCCAGCAATGCCATTCTGTTGTGCGGAAAGCGCGGTGACGGCGAGCCATTTCTGTGACGCATCGGCCGCATAGCCGATGATCTGGGAGTTGAGCAGAGCCTCATGACGCTCAAATACGGGGTGAAGCTCTTCTGAGAGCTGCCAATGAAAGGCAGCTGTGAGGGTGACGATGGAAAGCACGTCATCCTCGATCCAGTACCAGAACGCAATTGCATCGGGTAAAACGGCCTCATACAACTTCTTCTTGGACGCAAGGTGAATCACAGAGACATTGACGCCAACTCGCACAGCAAGCCAGTTCTTCTGGGGGTGAAGCAAGGCAGCATCTGCCGAAAACGGGCGTCGGGTAGGCGCAGTAGGGCTGGCAGTATGCAAGATAACCAGCGAGGGCTGTTTGCCAGGCGGCTGACCCCGAATGGTGACGGCACGGTCAGAGGAGAGGGTGGTGGTGGCAAAGGTGAGACTAGTAGGCGCCACGCCCAGCTACAGCAGCGAGAAGTCGGGCCGCCATGTCGCGCAGCTGACGGCGCGATAGCGACGGGGGAACGCGGGAGCGCCTGTGCGGGCGCCATGGCCATCTGCGGCTGGTACTACGCTGTACTTGCGCTCCACCTTTCGAGAAGTGCGACGTGTTCGAGGAGTACAGCGGGTGTACTTGTGAGCATGGTCATATTCTTGTTGAATGGCGATTGGCCAATTTTAATTTATTAGGCGTCTCGCACGTGCGTGCGCGTACAGCGTGCAGAATTGTACCTTCAACGCCGCCGCCGACGTTTAGGCGCATTGGGCGTTGCCACCTCCGTCGCTTCTGCATCATGTCTGCGGCCGCTTCTCTCGCCGCGCTGCGGCATTCCGTCAAGCACCCTTCACAGAAACCTGCGTCCGTAGCTCATTCCGGGCTTGCCGCCTCTGCCCGGAATGCACTCACTTTGCTGCAGCGCGGGGACAAGCAGCTCGGTCGGCTCTTGCGTCCGTGGCTGCTGCTCTCACCAGATGCCGACCGCCTCACCCTCATGCCGGAGACCTAGGAGCGATTGCAGGCCACAGCTGTCGAGCTGATACGTCGACTCGCACCGGTTTTCCCGCTGCGTTCGACGCAGTCTGTGTTAGAGTGGTTGCTTGTCGGCTTGTCGTTGGCTACGCATGGGTCTGACAATGAGTAAGACCAGCTCATTATCTCTGCGCTTTTTTTTTGTGAGCAGCAACTTTTTGTGCGTTTGCTCAAACGTATGGCTCCTTTGCGACCGAAGTGGGAATTCTTGTGGCCGGTTGTCAAGCAAGCCAAACCATCACCACTGGGCTTTATGGTTAACAACTTTCCACAGCACTTGTTTCCGTTGCTCAATCAATCTGCAACCCGCTGTGCTTCGATGCATCTGCCTGTGTCTTCAATCTCCTCCTTTCTTTCCAACACGCTTACCCGCCGCGTTATTGTTCAATCTGAAGCCCCAATTTTGACTCGGGCTTGCATCGATGCATTGCAAAACTTCACATCCAAAGAGTTTTCGAACCGTGCCAAGTACGAGCCAGTCAACCTAATAGCTGCTATGCTCAGTGCCGTATGCATTGCCATGACTGCTAAACTTGTTGACTATGCCGTGCTGCAAGCTGCTTCTCATGCATGTGCTTGTGTTTTACTGAAATGCAACGAGCCAGACCTCAAGCGCTCCGCGTTTTCTTGTCTCGTGTTCACATCCTCTGCACTGCCCGCCTTTGTCCCCGCCAAAGTGGCACGCAGCTTATTGCGCTCTTCCGTTCTTCTCCCCGAACTGAAACGCTTAAACCGCTCAGATGCGTCATCTGTCTTTGGCGCACTTGTTTTGACTTCCATTGGTCACAAGCCAAAGTCCATTCGATGGCCTTTGCTAAAGGAAGCATTTTCAGTATCTTCTCTGCTTACAAAAGACGTCGTACGGCTATGTTTGGTTGACCTTCTAGACAAGCTGTCACCGGAAGTTGAACCCCAGAAGCTTGTACGCGAGGATGCTGTTGATGGACTGGGGTCATTGATTGCGCCACTGGCGAGAGGCCGCTTTGCAGAAGCTGTGGATCTTGCGTTGAGGGAGCATTTCAATCGAAGGAACAAAAAAGGACGGATTGAACGGTATGGCATTGTCGATGAGGCGCTGACCAAAGGGCTGCTTGGTACGCAGTTTGGCTCGGTGAACACCACTGAAGACTTGACTTCAATATCTCTTTCAGCGGCACTTGATCATCCTGAGCCATCTCTGAGGCGTGTTACGCTTCAGCATTTTGCTGAAAGAAAGAATTTCATGGCACATGCTGAAGCTGATGCCTTGAAGGCTATCAGCACAAAGCTCACCACAATGATAAGATTGGAAGAAGACCTTGAAATTGTGGTCTCCGCGTGTGACTGTTTCCTGAAGGTGGCTCGTCATCAAGATATTCAAGCTGTGCTAGTACTCGTATTTACACGATATATTGGCGAGCATGAACGGATAGGAAAGAAGGTGCTGAAGAGTAAGAAGACAAAGAATAAGTGTACTCGGTGAGCCGTATCAAAGCAAATTACCGGCGTCGCAGTTGAGCGGATAATCTGTTTCGGGGCACGAAAGCAAAACGTTTATATCTCTACATTATAGAAGTTACTATCTACGGAAGGTGATCGTTCCCACCACCACCCGGTGCATTTCTTGAAAGCATTTCAAGCACCACGATCACATATGATGGTACGCCTAGACAGATAAACACAGAAAACGTAAAACCGGAAAGGTTAGCTTCATATTCTTAGACTCCTTCAGCTCTCCTTACCTTCAGCTCCTGATTCCATGAATCTCCTAAAGGCCTGCTTCTTTCGTTCCAAGAGAAGCTCACCCATGCGCTGGACCTCCTCGTCATTACTTTCTCTCGCTTTCTTGCACTTCTCTACGCTGTCCAACACATCGTCAAACAGTTGCTTCTCCCTTTCAGATCTGGACAGCTTTCTGAACTCCGTGTCGCTCTGTGCCCTCTGCAAATCAACTGAGGCCTGCATTATGCTTTCCACCCGGTCAAACTTCTTCGATATGTCATCAGCTAAACTTTGATGCAGGTCGGAGCTCTTCCGCTTCCGCGTTTTCGACTTTCTAACTTCCACCACGTCCTCCCCGTCATTATAGCTGCTATCCGCCCGCCCGTCTCCATCGACCTCGATAAGCTTCGCAGATGCTTGAACAAGGTCTGTTTCTGGGTTCATCGTTCCGAGCCTGTAGACCACAAATAACACCAGTGTCCGTTTAGATTCCATAGTATATCCACCTTGATCTCTCTTGTACGCCACAAATTCAATAATTCTTCCTGGGTCGTTCTGCCCTGAAGCAGACCACTTGTTCAACACTTTAGTAAATAACGTCCTCGCTTGCGTATAATGGGTTTTCAGCGCTGCGGCTTCTCTACGTGTGGAGGGTCTCTCATCTGAATTAACGCTCTCGAGATAAGCGCTGAAGTCCTGCTTCGAACTTACTCCCTCATCGTTAAAACGATCTTCGATGATCTTCCAAAACGATTCTCTTGTCACGTTGGCGTCCAACTCATTCCTCTTCAATTCCGACCCACTAGCCCTATGAAGGGCATAACGACAACGTTGGTCGTCCCTTATCAACACAGCCAGGCGAGCAAATTCGTTTATCGTAAAAAGCTGCTGCTTCGCGTTAATATCTTTCTCTTCGAGATTCTTCTGCTTCTCCTGTCGTAACGAACGTAAGAGAGAACGAGCCACAGTTTTTCTTTCGTCAACATATATGTGCTTGATTATAGTAACCAAATTCGGGCAAACTTCCCAGGTATACAAGTTCTCGATAGCTGTTTTCTCCCAATCATCATAGCCTTTCAATCCCTCGTTCCCAGATATCAATTCAGACAATGCTTTACCCTTAGCATTCTGTAGAAATATGTGAGCTAAGATGCGAGCAATTAGCTCCAATTTGGTGCGCTCTTTCATTCGAAGTTTCCATGGTCGGTTAACATCGTGCAGTTGCTTCACCGTCCTCCTGAAGAGAAAAGAATGGAGACGAGTTACTTTGTCAGCTTCATTAAACTGGATACCACGAAAAATGTCGAGGTCCAACGGACTGCAAAAGTCTTCTGTTCTCTCTGGTTGTTCTACATTTGGAGCTGAATGCTGGAAAGACGATGTTGGACTCCGGGTAGCTAGAGTTGTGTGTGGACGGGCCTGCTTTCGTGGGCTTCTACGGACGGTCGCAGACATAAATTTGTTCGATTGTACTGCGGAGACTGTTGAAGTTGGGATCGCACATTGATTTCGAGGTCTGTCTGGTAGAGCGGGGGGGAATACGCGTGCGGTGTTTGAAGTGTGGCAGATGGTTTTGTTATGGCGTGCGAGGCGGCTTTCCCCAATCACGGCTGGCAAAGGCGGACAGGAAGATTGTTCTGGGGACGGCATGATGGCCACGATTACTAGTAAGAGGTGGGGTGGAGCGCAGTTTGGAGTGGAGCGCGGTTGGAGCGGAGCGCAGGGGAACGCAGAGCTCGACTTTGTGGCGCACCAAAATACAGTATTATATAATCCGCCAAGTGCTTCCGAAAGCTCTTGCACTGTTGTGCAACAGATTATGTGCGCTGTTCTTCCCGGGTGGTCCCGTGAAAGCCAGAGGGTCTTTCACACTTTGAAGAGAGCGACTGCCATTACAGAATGGAGTTTGAACGGGGCATTTAAGAAAAGAAAGTGAAGACTTTCACCAAACTAGGCAGAAAGTGAAACATTTCACACCAGCCAATGACATTCAAGGAAAGGCCATCAACCGGCCATCAACCGCCCGTCAACCTCTTGTTAAGAACGGCCCTCACTTTTAGAAAGCGGTGCACTGTACGGATAAAGACAATGTCTTCCTTACTAAACGCTTTGTTACGAAGATGTCTGTTGGCACGTGTAACCTCTGTCAGTCAGCGAATAAAAATGTGTCGCAGCCAGAGAGAGATTCTACTGCCAAACTTCGTTCCCTAGAGTCATCCGGGATGACTCCTACCGCTTTTGATAGTGAGAAATTGTTATGATACATTCAATGTTAGATAACTTGTATATCGCAGGCGCAAGATATTGCATCATGAGCATCATGAGATGGCTCTCGAAGTTTGTGTCTTGAACAATTCTGATTATGAATCACCTGCGTTCGACTACACCACGAAAGCAACTATGATAGCAGTTAGATACACGACTGGTTGATTTTCATACAGCGACACAGCAATGTGCGATGACAGCCAGCTTCAAACAGGCCCGTATTTGTGACTGACTGACTAGTGTCAGAAAAGAATGACTAATGACTGACTGACTGCCACTTTCACTGAACAGTCAGTCAGTGTAGTCAGTGAAAACAAACCCCTTGTAAACAATCGTATTTCCCCCAAAACATGTTACACGTGTAAAGAGAATTGTGACACGTGTATACATCTGCGTGCAGATGACAGTCTGATCATCACACAGAGGCATGAATCTTAGTATAAACCTTTCTGACGTTGATTAAACTGTTTTTCGCACACCACGCTACCGAATTGATCCCTTACCACTCCTCTGTATTGCAACTGACAAACTTAGCTTGTTCCTTTACTTGAACGATTTGGTTAGTACTAGTGTCTATCGGACCAACGCGTTGACCTCATATGAGGTCAAAATGACCTCATATGAGGTCAGCCCGTTGAGAGAGTAAAATAAACCAAAAAATTACATTCCGGACCTATAATGCGGACTTTTCAAATTTCAAAATTTGAAAAGTCCTTGAACAGTCGTTTAAGTAGTAGTCTGTAGGGCAAAACGGCCAGTAATCACAGCTCAGTGGATAAGATATCCTATGTGAGCAAATTAAACGTGAGTTCAAACCTCGCTGAGTTTATTAAAACTCGAAAACTCCTTATGGAGCTCGACTAATTCTAGTAATATGTTTACACTAAGAACGTTTTCAACACCCACTTGAACAACAGACAGAACAAGGTGACATCTGTTAAAGGGGCAGTTTCGTCAGAGTGTAAACATTATCTAGCATGTTCAATAACGCGGATTGAATTAGTAGGGGGCTTAAGGCAAATGAACACTTGTTGATAATGTGATTCTTTATGTGTTTTTATTCAATATCAGCGCTTGTTTACTTCTATGTTGACGTTGTTGTTGACAACAGATGTGCTTCAATTACTTTTTAACACCGTGACGAAACTCAATGTGGTTCTTAAAGCAGTCTCTTCCTGTACCAGTGTGACATAAATACACTTCAGATTTCAAAGATATATAGCATTCAGAACATAAAAACTTAGACTTCATATTCCCTTTGCACACTTTGCATCGTCCTTGATATGAAGACTTCGTAATCATTCCATCCTTAGTTTTTCTCTTGCGATTAGTCTGCATAAGATGCACACCAGTTCCTGCAGGTTTCGGAATATCATCTTCTATTTCCATATGTTCTTCATCTCGAGTCATCAAAGCGGTCCGGTCCCACGTATTAGTGATAAGCTCGTCAGCCAACTTTGAATAGAAGTTATATGGAGATAATAACTTTCGCATACCATTACCAGCTTTGTAAAGCATCCACGCATCAACCATACAAATGGATAATAAAGATGAATTCACACGGAACGACCAATCTTTGACCTCGATTTTCTTCTCCAGTTTTAAGTCATCTTGGCGGCATCTGTTGTGTCTGTCAATCATTGAACACGTTTTATAGTATTCCTCACAAACCTCTGGTATCGGTACTTCAAGTTCAACTTTCCTCGAAACATTTCCTTGTCGTCTCCATCTTTGTCGCATTATTGGGTTTCCAGGGTTCACCGTGTTGCATGTTGATATAAAGTACCTTCGTTCCCTATCGACCCACATTACCGCCATTAGATCAGTATTCAAACCGTTCCCCTTCGAAACCATTGAAACAAAATCTCCACGATTCTCTAAGGTCTTCTCTGATAAATGCTTCATAGGAAATTGACGTGTTGCATTCTTGATAACCCCAGTAAAGCGCAGTCCTTTTTCCAAAAGAGCATTAGCTGTTTTCACCGATGCAAAAAAAGAATCTGCACAGACATGGCGTCCAGACCCAAACCATGGCTGGACTAATCGAAGTAAAATAGCAGTTCCATGAGTATGTTCTGCATCAAAATCCTGATCAGGGGCTTCAGATCCCATATTGAGCTCAATATTTAGCATGATACCACTTCTTCCGCAACAAACGGTTTTCATTTCCAACCCGTTTTCTGGTTTTCGATCCAGCGCGGTATAATGTGGAAGCCCCACATCAATCCAGTCTCCCCCCAGCCCATACCAGCGTGACATACTCTCATCAACGCATAAAGCATGTGAAGGTGTCACGAAAGAACGGCGGTGATCATTGATGGCTTTCACGAAATCAGTGACTAAATTCCAGCGAGCCGTGCCATAATCCTCTTGAGCAGCGTTACCACTGAAACAAATACAACGCCTTAGAGTTTCAAACCTATTTCGTGACATTGCTTCACCAATCACAGGCTGAGACATAAACCTGGATGCTGGTTTTGAACCCCAAAGATCTCTTCTATTGGAAAACTCCAGCCTGCTTATTAAAACCATCACGCCAAAGAACCTTAAAAGCTCTCCACCACTCGTCGAAGAGGCACCATCATTTTCCAAGTTCTTGTTCGTCTTCTCCACAATAGTCTTCAGATGTCCAATGGGGAACATCCATAAAAAATAGTCAATGAATGTCATCGTACTTGGGCAATGACGTGGTGAGATAAAATCTCCGGCTGGGCCAATAACCTTCCACGGCTGCAATTGCATGCATCCATTGATAGGGCTACAAATTGCCTCCGTGTTCCACGCACGATCATGCACAGTCACTGACTGGTCGGAAGGGGGTGCTTGTGAAACGGGATCCGCCTCCTGCAAATTTTGCAGTTGTTCTCCTTCATTCGGCTGATTGTCAACATTTTGGGCCGGTAACGGTGGTACAATTGCTGTGTCAACATTATCAGTTTGTGGACTGTTAAGGAGACCATCACCAACCTTTACACTGCAAAGAGGAAGAGTACACTCTTTTTGGCGGTTTGGGAGGTCAAACCGAATAGTGAGAAATGTACAGTTTCGGCCGTTGACGAGTCCAATGTCAACTTTTGTCACTGTTCCAGGGACAGTTTTCGTCTTCCAAAGAGATCCAAAGTAGCGTTTGCTTTCCGACTCACAAACTACAAGGCGGGCACGACTGTGGACTTTGTTACCAACGGTACGACGAGGGTCTGTTGACGGGGCCATTGTGTACAGATTGTGTTGACGTTTGTGAAAAAATGCTCCAGCTTGGTTGCTGTGTACATGTCATGGGCGACTTTGGTTAACGCCATCAAAGGGAGGACGACGGAGGTGAGGACGAAGTGTTTTTTTTTTAAAAAGTGAAAACTTTTACTTAAAATTTATGTGAGTAAAAACTGACCTCATATGAGGTCATTTGACCTCATATGAGGTCAGTTGTCAAATAGACACTAGTAAAGCAAGTATTTCATACAACTCCGCGAGAGTTTGAGTTGATATGTCTCTTCTTTTCATATAGTTACCGCCACTTGCCGTCTTCTTGATAAAAAACACAAAGCCTATGAATATGCTATCTGAGTCACGAATGTGCCGTTTTCGAGCACTATCCTCTGTATTCAGTCATGAATGCCAACATGGTAGTTTGATGACTACCATGTGACTGAAATGACTGACTGGCTTAAAAATGCCATGACTACTGACTTTTGAGGTCGAGAAATCCGCAGTCACAAATACGGCCCTGGCTTCAAAGGTTTGTTCGAAGATAGAAGCCAGCCATTGTAGGTCGTTGGGGGTATTTAGCAAACCCCACGCGTTACGAGGAATCAGCGTACGCCCTCATAATAAAGAAGAAGAAGAAGAAGAAGAAGAAGAAGAAGAAGAAGGCAGCCATGAAAGTGCGTTGGCCAGAGCAATGGCACAAGCAACGCGAGCTGTAATATTAGTTTCGCGTTGATCGAGTGCCCTTCAAAGTAACGAGTTTGACAAAGTGTATACCGGGAGTGGGTATTACGGAGAATACCTGTGCCATGAGCGAGCTAAATACAACTACTACCCCATTTGATTCTTTTGGTACGGCAGCTTAAACAGATAAACAACAGTGCAGTGTACGGGCGTTCTGATGGCGTGAGCGCTACCATGGACTGCTTTGAAACGAGAAGCGATTTTGAGTAAACGACTTTGCTACACGAAATTGGTGCAATAAGCACAGTCTCTGATGAAGATCGCACTCGTTTGCGAACCATGCATCAAGATTGTACAACGGTACTGTTGTGCGCAACTGCACCTTCGTGTGCAGTTCTCTTCGGTGTGACGGATATAACTGAGCCCACAGGATCGAGCCATTTGTGCCGACATCATCGGGGCCAAGAAGATAAATATGTACGCGTACGTCGGGGGGAGGGGGGCACAGTGTGGAAAAACGTCTTGAGAAAAATTGTTTTCTTCGGAGGTGGTGGATCATCCAAAGATGATGATGAGCAGCGCAGCATGGACTGCGGGACTGCGGGTTGAAAGCAGTGGATTGAAGAACAGCCATTTTGCTTTACAACGCTCGACGGTATGCATCTCGCATAATCTTGTTGCGAGCGGTGAAGTGACTCGAAGTGAGACAGACAGGGCCCTCCCACCTCTTGGCCAAGGGGGTCGAGCTACTTTTCACTTGGTGTGCGCCCAGCAGCTGCGCTACACGCGGCAGTAGCGACTTACATCCAAGCAAAAGAAGAGTCGCAAATCAACGCGTAGATATTGTGAGTCTCACGAGCGCCACCCGCGCGAAAGAGTCCGCATGCGGCGTGTCGGGGAATCTGAGTGTCGATCACTTGTGCGTATCCTGGTATATAATACCCAACGGTACACTCACCGGCTTTAGCGGCATATCAAACATGCTCCACACAGCCGGTTTTGCAGGTCGGCCAAAGAGGCGAGATATCTACGAGATAGGCCGGCGAAGTTGCTGCTGCCCCAAAACGCACGATGATGCAAAAAGTTCCCGCCACGCCGTGATTATATTCCGGCTCTCAAGAATCTGCGACATGGCCAGCCTGTGGACGTTTATTGCGCTTCGAACAATAAGAGCGCCTCACACGCTACGCGCCTGAACCCGGTCTGCCTATGTCACTGGGCACACCGGCATCCTTTGACAAGCAAGTCTGAGTCCATTATTCGACCACAGCAGCCGAAGGTAACGCCATCAGTCCATGGGTTTGATCGAAATCATCAGGGTTGTGCTGTACGTGATCGAATGGACATGGACAACGGTCATCCTGGTTATCTTCCCCGCTCGTTTGGCTACCAAAGCCCCCACCGTGAACAACACGATGGAAAACATATGCCTTTTCAATGCGAATGTTGGAAGAACTCGCTGCGATTACGGGGTCCGTTGTTGATTCTCTTGCCTTCACCAACGAGCGAAGAGCGAAAAGCTTGACATAGCTGACGTGTTTTTCTCATCGCGCATACGATGTCGGTACGTACGAGTAGATTATTTGGTCTGCGATCGGCCTCACAATACTCACAGGCACAATGGCATGGTATAGTATCGAGTACTGTACCCGTTTCAAACTGCCAGAACGCACTGAGATGCTCATCTTTGCGTGGCTTGCTTTGTGGTGGGTAAGTTGGGAGCAGCAATTAGAACACCTTCACATGTCTTGCCGATGAAGAAGCAAAACACTGACCACCTCAAATTCGATACGGAGAAACAGCTTGTAGCCAGTATAGCTTTTACCATCACGAAGTCAAGTAGGGCTCCAGCGATCGCAACCATCCCGGTCGTGTTTGCCTGGATGCTTTTCGTCTTTTGCCTCATGTCTGCGTTTGTCGCTAGCCGTGGTGCCGCTCGCAGATCTTCCCGTCCAGTTTCACAAACAAGAACACCAGACCCCGATAGCGCCGAGGAAGTCACACCTCCGTAGATTACCGAACAACCGGAGAGACCTACAAATGCAGTTTCGATGCTTTCAACTCAACTTTGAGAGACGTACTGAAAGGAAAGTCAAGTTATTATACTCTGACACCGGACCAGAATATGTAAGTCTCCGAAAGTATTTCTCTGAGGAAGGCATTGACTGGGACAACAGTGCACCGTACGTTCCGCAACAAAACGGAACTGCCGAAAGGTTCAATCGAAGTGCGATGAACATGGTAAGGACAATGCTATCTCACGCTGGACTGCCACTAAAATTCTGTGCAGAGGCTCTTCTAACAGCTGTACGCCTCATGAACATGTTGCCAGCCCTGTAGCACATGGCAAGATGGCTCGAGAGATAATTGATGGTTCCGTACCATATGCTGGTCATCTGAGAACGTTTAGTTGTGAAGTAGGGGCAACATGAACACGACGAGAAACTGTCGTGTATGCGTAGCATTTTGCGCTGGGCGCCCTGTCCTGCATTGGACTTCCCAAGTCTCAATCAAAGGCTGATCGCCTCGTATTGAATGTGCATAAGTTTTGGTCAATGAAGTCAAACACTTTACTTCTGTTATTTGTTGATTGCAATGAGTTCTTCATACAACTAAACTCTAAACGTTCATGTACAGTATCGCTTTGGGTAATGTAGCCGATCCGGATGAAGAAGTAACCACCAAGTCCTTCAACCCAGCAGACGAAGATGGCACCGTGCATTTGATTTCCTTATCCGAGCTTGCCATGACAGCGCATGTTGATCCTGCAATTGTTACCGATGGACTTGTGCCAAAGTTTTGGCCACCGATCACCACAGAGGTACCACCACCCTTCCCGTGGCGCCACGGAACAGCATTCGCAATGTACACGCCGCCCTTCGCACTAACCTTCGGCCGCAAAACAAACACCCTCTTGTCATTGAGCATGGGGAAGATTAAGTCACCATGTGCATTCTCAATGAAAGATGTGTCTCCACCTGAAGCCAAGACGTCTGGGCCACTGGTTTTCGAGCCACCATTGACTCCCATCCGGTAAACCGTGCCACGTTTGTGCGCCGACATAATGAGATCTCCCCGCAAAGCTCCGCAGAAATGATTGCTGCGGTACTCTTCGATTCCTGTAACTGAACTCTTCACTGTTGCCATCGCCGCCTTGTAAATCGATGGCGCCGGTTTGTCGTCCGCGGTTTTGTGATCGAAAGGATCAATCCATGCACATTGGCTGCCGCCACGCTGAATGTTTGCGTGTCCGTACCAGCTTCCCTGTGTGATGTGGACTATCTTGTCAGGTCTGCCGATAGAGAACGGGAAGCTCGCACAACCGTGCTGTACCATTCCAGGCCAAGCGGTATCCGCAAACATGTCGTATGTTTCCGCTGCGGCTTCGTCATAGTCGGCGCATGTGGTCGCAGTGTTACCAAAGTCACAGTTCGGTCCTTGGTCCACGCCATATATGTTTCCACTGCCAGCTATAGTCATACCGAAGAGATTACGAAGTCCAGAGCTGTAGATGCTAACGTCTCCAGAGATCTGCTGGGAAAGTCTTGGCACGTCGGGGTTGGAATATTCAATGTTGCCATTGAATTGGCCTCCCTTGCTGAGTTTGGCAATGAGCAAAGCCCCCGCCAGGGTGGTCTCCCAGAAGTTGCCGAGTTTGTATTGCGGCAGCCCGGCGTTTGTGAACCCACCCACAGCAATTAGCAGGTCGCCTGACTGCGTGAACATGATCTGATTCACTGCATGATCATGATTTGACACGGGCAATCCAGACACTATGCGTTGATCGTACACGAGGCAAACCTTGGAATCCCCAGGATCAGTTCCCTTCTTCAAGCGATCAATAGCCCCGTTTCTCCATGCTGCCTTGTTTTCGAAGTCGATGCGATTCCTGTCATACCAATACAAGGTACTGGTGCTGACATATGGTTTCAAGCCAGCGTCTCTGGGATCAAAAGCGATACCGAGGATGTCTCGCTGTGATGGAAAGTTTCCCTTCTTGAAGTTGTTGTCAGTAATTGACTTTGAATAGCAGTGAGAATTGACAGTCAATGACTCGGCATCGTAACCAAGCACTTGGACAGTGGCTCCGAGCGTACCCATGTACAGCTTTCCATCTCCTCCCATCGTGACGCATGTTGGAAGCTCGAGGAAGTTAACCGCACCGCCACTCGCCGACTTCATGTTCACACCATCGAACCCAATCGAATCACATGTGCTGCCATACGAAAAGTCAAGAGCATTGCTAGACAATCCGCTTCCAGATGTTACGACCACCTGAGCAACTGCACTAGATCCCGCAGGCGGAGAGGTCACAAAGAATTGCTGAGGATTTATCGTGCCCCCGGGTGTCACTGCTGTTCCACCAAACGACACAGACAACGGTTGGAAAAGGCCGTACCCCGTCACCTTCACAGAAGTGCCGCCGGAGTCTGGACCGTCCGCAGGACTTAAGGCCGTCAAGATGGGCTTCACTGCCATTTGGTCATAGAACACCTTCGATGCAGCTGGTACTGACCCGCCAACCTTGAACTGCACTGCTGCCGTGGCGGCCGGTGCTGTTCGCTCGTATATGATTTCGAACGCGAGTAAACCAACGGCAAGTTCTGTAGTACTTGACGACATGCCATCAGTATCCAGCAACAGATCTTCTCCCTTGTACACGCGAGCTGTTCCACCGCTGGCAGTAACCGAGACTGCGGCCTCCTCCGCGGCAGAGTCCACCTCAAAGAAGAAGAAGCAACGGGCGAGGAACTGTCCGCCACTGAACGAGAAGCTGGGGAATCCAAGGTTGGGTGTGGATGAGACAGCTGCAAACTGCGGGAACCCAAGCGGGTCACCACCCATGACCGTCGAGATGCCATTGTAGTAGTAACAATACATGCCCTGTTGGATGGACCCAGTTACAGTTACGGTTGTCTCAGCCTCATCAGTAGTACACGAGTTGTCTACAACGGCCAGCTTCAGACGAGTAGTACCGAGAGGGAACGTGTAAGTGAATGCAACCTGCTTGGAGATCACTTCACCAGTTTCGACCAAAGTCCATGTGTACTCGGTGATTTGCCCAATGATATTGTTAGCATTGTCAAAGAAGTGGGAGTGGCTGCCTGATCCATCGATCCGCACCGTTTGGAAGCCGTCACCATCACTGTCAACGTATGACTTTGGAGAGTTTGCGTTGATCTGTGGTGGGTAGGAACCCGGGACGGCATGGGCTGCATGGTCCTCACCGTCAGCGAGTCCGCCCGAGCTTGATGCGGGAACGCATCCATTCGGTTTAGGGACGACGTTGATATAGCTGACGATTGCAGCTCCAATAATTGCCTCGAAGCGAATGGTGATTGGTTCTGTGATGACAGAGCCAACAGATGTGGACACTTTTTCTTCAAGACCCTTGAAACATCCCAATGTATCATAGATATCCAAACTCTCAATCTGGATCTCATCGTTGACATAGACGTTGAACACACGTTTGCCAGGTTCGGAACAAAACGCATTGGTGTACTCTGCAAAGCCAAGGATGATGTCATACGCGCCGGGCTGCAGTGTGAATGTGTACGTAAAGTCTGAACCGGCGCGGCCAGTTTGGAAGGCACCTCCCGAAATGGAAGTGGTGCCAGAGAAGGAGCTGGCAGAGAAGTACTTGGTTGTGCCGGCGACAGCTGGATCGCCGTTTGTGCCGACATCGATGAGCACCATGTTCGCAACCGCCGAGGGCGGGCTGGTGGATGGGGAGGCGCTTGGAGCGGCTGCGGAAGCGGACGGTGACGCAGATGGTACCGTTGAGCTGGAGGCCGACGGAGACGGGGCAATGGGTGCAGCGGATTGAGAGGCGGAGGCAGAAGGTGATGGTAAGGGTACCGTGGATGATGAGGGTGAGGGAAGCGGTACCGTGGAGGATGAGGGTGAGGGAAGCGGTACGGTCGAGGATGAGGGTGAGGGAAGCGGTACGGTCGAGGATGAGGGTGAGGGAAGCGGTACGGTCGAGGATGAGGGTGAGGGAAGCGGTACGGTCGAGGATGAGGGTGAGGGTGAGGGAAGCGGTACGGTCGAGGATGAGGGTGAGGGAAGCGGTACCGTGGAGGATGAGGGTGAGGGAAGCGGTACTGTGGACGACGAAGGCGAAGGGGAGGGTGCAATCGGTTGAGTGGAAGAGGAGGCAGACGGCGAGGGAGCTACGGCAGCACTGGACGAGGATGCGGAAGGGCTGGGAGGAGGGATCGGTGCGGGGGCCGGGTCAGAGCCATCGACGGGCACGACATCCAGCGTGGAGAGCATGGTACTGCCCTGAAGCTGCTTGATCTCCACAAGGAGCTGGCCATCATCGGCGACATCAACCCGGGCAGAAGCCTGATACGGGGCGAAGCAACCGACGGTAGCGACGACGTTAAGATCGTCAGCGACGACGACGCCGTTCGCAAGCGCAGAGAGCGAGCGCGGGGGCGCCCTGGGATGACAAAAGTTGGGCAAGATCTCCGCAAAGCCCAGCGTGACGGTGTAGGAGCCCGGGGCGAGCGCGTCGGTGTAGGAAAAGTCGCCGTTGCGCGCGGCGTACGAGCGGAACTGCGGCGGGACGGCGGCGGCGGGCAGGCTGCGAATGCCGGTGCCGGGCGAGAGCTTGGTGACGTCGGCGGCGGCGTACGGCGGCGGCAGTTGGATGAAGGAGCGCGCAAACGCGACGTGCAGCGCGGAAGGCTGCGCGGCGACCAGCGACGCGCAGAGCGCCAGCGCGGCGCAGAGCAGGCCGAGGGGACGCATGGCGGCGGGGACGCGGCGGCGGGCGGCGGCGCGCGAAGGGGAGAAGAGGCGACGCTGTGCGAGGCGACGACTGCTACATCGCGGAGGAGGGGCGCGATGGGAGCGGCGGGCGCGAGCCGCGGCTTAAGTATGCGCGGCGCGAGAAATGGGAGCGGCGGGGCGGCGGGGCGACGCGGCGACGAGGCGGCGAGGCGGCCAAACGGCGCGGGCGAGGTGCGGGCGCGGCGCGACGCAGCGCAAACGAGCAGCCGAGCAGCGCGCGCGCAGCGAGCGCGGGTGAGCATCGTTGGCGATGAGCGAGAAGTGCTCGCGTAAGGCGCTCGACAACGGCGGCGGCTGGGCACGCCAACGGGCGCGCCGTGACGCGCGCGTGGCACGTGCGGCGCTTGCCAATGGCGGCGCGCGACGCAGGACGGCGCGCGACGCAGGACGGCGCGCGCGTTACACGTGTACTTTTGAGAGCGACCGCCAAATTCAGCGCCCGCGCGACGCGCCGCTCATTGCTACGCGCAGCGCAGCGCGTTTTGTTGCGCTACCAACGGTAACGTTACAAACGGTATATATACAGGTACCAAAGGTACCGTTTGTGTAGCGCGCGAGCGGGGGCGAAAGGGGTCGAGCGAAGTGCGCGCATAGTTGACCGCCGGCGGGCAGAGCGCCGAGCCGGACGGTCGCGCAATTTATTTTGCCAGTGCAACCCACCGGCGCATTGCTGTGCGCCGGGCGTTGCACTGCGCACAAATGACGCGTGTGTGGCGCTCTCGCCTTGCAAGAGGCCGACCGGTATCAACACCGTCCCTCAAGGCGAAGCGACTACTCTTCCTACACCACTTATAAGCATCTAGTTACTGAGCCCAATTCACAAGTAAAGCATAATATCAACGACCGAAGAGCAGGGTCTGTAGACACGATTTCTCTGCAAATCTGTCTCTTCTCTGGCATTATCTTGCAAATGCCAAAGGCGTGGTGCAACATTCAAAACATAATAAGAATACATTCATACATAACGTATCACACACATAGTTCCACCAGCTCCAAGCTGGGAAGTCATTACTTGTTCACACCAGTAAACTCCAAAACCCAGATATCATGTAAAACCCCGTTGGGACAAAAACACATGTACCTCTGTGGGAAAACAGAGAAGGTTGTGAACCAAAAAAATTCATAAACAATTATTCAGATATTCAAACATGTATCAAACAAAAGAAACAAAACAAAACATAACAAAGTAGTTAGTGTAGTCAGTAGACCCCAACAATTCTTCCTAGAACGAGTCAATATGCATCAAGCTGACCATCCTCCTCACTTCTGGGAGGGACGCACACTTTGTCAGTATGTCAGCGATCTGTTGACTCCTTGGGATTTTGCACAGCTTAATAATTTGACCTCTCTCCAGGTCCCGCACATGGTGCGTCTTCAAATCGATGTGCTTGTTTCGAGCAGATATCTGTGGACTCGTGGTCAAAGATATAGCAGCCGAGCTATCATTCATGATCTTTGTGGCTTCGAACCATAGATCCTCGCTCCAAGGCTGGATGTGTGCGAATTCAAAATACATCTTTCGTATCCACGAAAGGTCTTTCGCGCAGGTAGAAAGAGCGATATACTCCGCCTCTGCCGAAGATAGCGCAATTACCGTTTGACGCTTTGATTTCCACATGACTGGTGCGTCGTTGACGACGATAACGTACCCTGTTGTGGACTTACGAGTCTCAATGCATCCCCCCCAATCGGCGTCAGCGTACGCACAGAGTGAGGCGGGAGAAATAGGACGGTGGGCTGGAAAATGAAGTCCATAATCCATAGTGCCAGCCAAGTACCTAAATAATCGTTTGAGCAGCGATAAGTGTCGTTCACATGGGTTATGTAAATGCCTTGAGAGCGCTGATATGGAAAAGGAAAGGTCAGGACGGGTAGATACAGAAATGTAAAGTAATGCACCAATCCCTGACCTATACTCTGCATGATCATCTGTCGAAAGAATGAAGTCTTCCTCACCAGATGGCAGTACATTGGCAGCCGTAGGGAAAGGTGATCCAACTGCATTGCACTGTTGCATACCAAACTTCTTGAGAATTTGTAGTGCATATCCATATTGATTAACCTTAATGCCGGAAGGAGATCGCTGAATATTCCAACCTATGAATGACTTCAGCTCCCCATAGAGCTTCACATCAAACGTTGCAGACAGTTTGTGTTTGAAGTCATTTAGAAGTTTGGCATTGTTGGCAGCGAATGCGCAGTCGTCGACTATAACAGCCAAGATCAGGAAGTTGTCCTGCTCGCGGAACATGAAGACGCGAGAGTCGAGAGCTGATGTCACAAAGTTCCATGATAGGAGAGCTTCAGAAAAGAGGGAACCCCATATTGTTCCAGCTTGGACAGCACCATAGATGGAGTTAAGGAGTTTGCAGACATGGCCTGGCTTCCCCACAATGCCAGTAGAGTCAGAAGGTTGTTCCATAATTATAGGAACATCCAGTTTTCCATATAAGTAGGCGTTTGAGATGTCTGCTCCCTCCAGTAAAAGGTTTTGTGCAGCGGCAACTGAGAGAAGAATGCGTAGTGCTTCATGACAGGCTACTGGCGCATAAGTGTTGAATGGATCGAAGTCAATGAAGGGCTTCTGTTTGTCTCCCCGTAGACAGCAGCGTGCCTTCTTCAAGAACTTCTTCCCGACTCCATCCAACATCTTCTCCTTGAAGACCCAAGTATACGGAACCGGTTTCATCCAGGATTCCCTGGGTATAAGTTCCCAAGTGTTAAGGCGGATGAGTGCGTTCATCTCGCGGTCGATGGCCTCACACCAACCGGGATCTCTGCACGCGTCCTTGAAACTACTTGGAACGTTGGGGTCATACACAGTTTTCTTCGAGACCCATACATTTGGAAAGTTATGCGCGATTGTTGTCATCTCCTTTACCAGGTGGTCCTCCAAGTCAGGACCGTTATCGGTCTGTGAGGTATGGTCCGTTTCCTCTGTCTCCTGTTGGCGAGTTATACCCTCCAGAAGGGTGGAGATGTTTGGAAGAGGAGAGGAGTTGACAGCCTTGAAGTCCAGAATACGGCAAGTGACGACCGAGTTCTTCCCCGGCACAAACACACGGGCGAGTGTGGTGTCGCTTTGCATGCCCACGAAGTTCGCGAAGACAGAACGGGGGAGGAACTTCTTTGATGCCACGGTCTTGGACCGATATACAAAGGCGTAGCCAGGCTGACCAAAGTTCGGAATGTTCGTAAAGTCGATTATAATGGACGGATTCCATTCCAGAATCGGTATCCGTCCTTGTATCCTTGAAGATGGAGCCCTATTTCGGAGCCAGTTGGCATGGTTCATTGCCTCTGCCCAGAAGGAAATGGGCAGTTTGCTCGCGAAGAGAAGTACACGAGCCCTGGTCCAATGTTCTTGGATAAGCCTCTCCGCGGCTCCATTAGATTCGGAGGCGTAGGCAGGAGAGTAGTCCAAGAGTATGCCATGATCGAAGCAGAAAGTGTCCAACTCACTGCTTTTGTGTTCGCCGGCCCCGTCCAGGCGAACATTCTTCAAGCGAAACGAGTGGCTAAGTTCTAGCTCCGATCTGCGTTTGTACCAAGCCAGGTGCTTCAAAACACTAGCACCTGTCTTGTCCATCAAGAAGAAAACGTCCGACTTGGAAGTGTGGTCATCCAGTACGGCCATGGCGTAGATTGCACCAGAGAGAGATGGCGAAATCTTTCCCGACAGGTCCATGTGGATAAGTTCCAAGGGACTTGACGTCGAAACGGATCGCGACCGGGCGGTGATTGGGTTCCGTTTCTTCTTGCCTGTGAGGCAAGGGACGCACGTCAACGACTCCAAGATGGAACGTTGAAAGTAAGGCACAGAGTCGAAAGACTTGGCAAGGTTCTGGTATCTACTTGGGTGAAGATGACCAGTTCGACCGTGCCATTCCAAAGCCAGCTCCTGATTGCTGTTACTTGCGTTCACGACCATCACTTGTTTGTCGTTATCAGCGAGGTCCATGACGAAGAGGCCTTGGTTGATTTCCGTTTCCCAAATGATTTCAGAGTTTCGGTTAGGATCCATGATGAAACATCCATTGAATGGCCGAATGGTGGAAGTGAACATCACCATGAACTCTACACTGAGAACGCCAACAGAAAGGATGTTCGACTCAAAGGCAGGTGCGTGGTAAGCCTCGATGACTGTAGCACGGTTCAAAGGTATCCAGACATGACCTTTGCCAACGAGACGAGCTGTTCCTGAGGCAGCCTGAACAGTCTCGATCTCAATTCGTTCGTAGCGAATGAACGACTTCCGCGAATGGAAGAAGTGATGAGTTGCCCCTGAGTCAATATAGGCTGAGTCCAATTTCGTTTGAGAAAGAAGAGCGATCTTACTCTTGAACTTGGCCATATTGCAGTTGAAGCCAGGTGAAGGAGGCGGATCATCATTTCTTTGCACCACATATGAACGAGGTTTGGAGTTATGATTTGAGTTACGATTATCATTTCCATCCCCCCTTGGTGCAAACCCTGAGTTCCAGTTGGATTGGCGTTGTCCTCCTTTGTGGGACCCATACTGTGAACGACGAGAACCACCGTTGTTGCGATTAGATTGCTGCCGTCCGTTGGAGTTGTGCTGGTTATCATTATTGTCAGACTCCTCACGTTTGCGTTTGTAGCAATCTCGAGCGTAATGTCCACGACGACCGCAGTAGTAGCAATTGTCATCGTAGCGGCTCTTGGTAGCCGAGGACTTGTTATGCCGGTTTCGCTGCTTTCGACCACCCTTGTTTGCCGTGTTGGCTTTCGGTTGGGTAGTGGGGGTGGACGAAGGAGCGGAGGATGTCGGGTTGTTAGGGTTCTTGCGACGAGCCACTTCAGCTTCGACAGCGTTCACAATGGAGTCGAACCCGACATCGGTTAGGTTTGACATCATGGCCAAGGGAGCAAAGGAGTTGGGGAGACTTCGAATGAGTTTGGAGACTTTGTCTTTCTCCGAAAGTTCCTCATCGAAGGTGGCAAGTTCCCCAACAACTTCCAGGAACTTAGCGACGTGCTTATTCCAGTCGTCGCTGTCCTTGTATACCAAAGTGTCCAGACGATGGCGGATGTTCTGCACAGCTTGCGCGTTGGTGGTTGTGTACACGCGCTGCAGTTCATCCCAGAGATCTTTGGCCGTTTTGTCATCATCATCGACAAACATTCGAACAAGAGCAAGCGGAGAGTCACCGAGGCAGAGTGTGATGGTGCTCTTCGCTTTGACTGACTTTTCGAACCAAGATCTCATTGCCCGGTTTGTGGGGTTGAACCCATCAGGACGTGGGTCAAGACCGGAAAGAAATGGGTCGTCTCTGCGGAGATACGCCAGAAGACGACGACGCCAGAGAATGTAGTCGGTGGGGACCTTGAGCTTTGGAAGCCTGCCAAGGAGACCCTCATTTGTGCCCGACATTGAGGCGTCCGGGGAGCGACGGATGAAAGTGTATGATCAACCTTCTTCTACGAGATAAGGATATCGCGACCTACGGGGTAGGAACGTTTCTTCTTCTTCTTGAACTTCTTGAACTTCTTCTTCTTCAACTTCGCCAGTCCCCTACCGGTGGAAGAGGTGTGAACTTGAGGTGTTCCTGGCCCAACCTTGGGAGCCAGGCGATCGATGTAGGACGGGTCCCCGCAATTAAGCAGCTAACCCCGCACCACAACAAACAGACCTTTGAAGGATCTTCCCGCACCGACAAAGCGGAGGGTACTTCACTTCGTCAAACAAAGGAAAAACAAGCAGTAGTAAAACGTAGTAGCGTAGTATAGAGCATACGCTTCGTACGGCAGAACGCACTCGTGGCACGAAGAACGGACGAACAGAGGCCACTTCTTCTCTCAAGGAGAGCGAGAAAAACCGGTTCTCGAAGTAATGTTGAAAACGAAATTGTTTTCGCAATCCAAGACGTTGCATTGCCGGAGAAAATGTGGCTGATGTAGAAGGAACGAGTAACCTGTGGCCCAGAAGCAGACGCAATTTATCGAGAGGTGTAAACGTTATCAACATGATGAACGTCATACAGATGCAAAATCAAGACCGTTGTAGAAATCCAAGAGAGTGTAGCGTAGAAATTGTTGCGCAAGCATGCAGATCCGACAACAGAACAAGAACAGGGTGTAGATGATAGTAGGACGTTGCTAAGCTTTGAAATAGAGTGAAGAAGTGTTGGTGCCAAACCAGTTAGAGACGTAAGAAATTAGTGATCGCAAACATTTTGCGATGCACCGAATTGTATGCCACACAATGTATAGTAGGAAAGAGGGAAGTCGTTTGGAATCGCATCGTAGTTGCAGCGGAGGCACATTGTCGCTTCGCAGTAAAGATGCAGGAAAACCAGTAATCATCAATCTTCACAATGGATCACCATCTAGATTCTGTACTTCCATTTAGAATGAACAAATAAAGTAGAAAAGTTATATACATACTTATCCTGTCCGATGTCAACCAACTTTCAGAGCCTCAACAAAGTCTATAGACTTGGGAGCCCATCACGAAGTCAATCGCGCACGGTAGGTTTCGCTTTGGCAGTGCTCTAGCCGCGACATACCTATGGGCATGGGAGCCGAGACAACCGCTAAGCAACCCGTCCAGTTTTTGAGTAGTTGAGCGTACGCGCAATAGAAGCGCGGTAGCGCGCAGAGAAAGGGGCCGATCATGTGCGCAAGCGATGGCGGCCCGGGGCAGCGCGCCCCAGGCGATGCTACCATGTAGCGCGCGAGCGGGGGCGAAAGGGGTCGAGCGAAGTGCGCGCATAGTTGACCGCCGGCGGGCAGAGCGCCGAGCCGGACGGTCGCGCAATTTATTTTGCCAGTGCAACCCACCGGCGCATTGCTGTGCGCCGGGCGTTGCACTGCGCACAAATGACGCGTGTGTGGCGCTCTCGCCTTGCAAGAGGCCGACCGGTATCAACAGTTTGTAACGGCGATGCGCGCCGGCCGTGGCGCGCCGGGTGGCGGTGGCGTGGCGCCTTGGTGGCGGGGCGTTCTCGCCGCTGCTGTGCACTGCGGGGGCACGCGCCAATGTCCCACGCGTTGCGCGCGGCGCCGCGAGGCGCGACGACCACTCATCGGCCGCGTCGCAAAAGCTGTTTACACAAATTCCCGCCGCGGTGCCACCGAAATCGAATTCATCGCGTCCTGACGTAACACGCAACGGCGTGCTCCTCGCTACCGTTGGTAACGCTACCTTCCTGTAACATACAGCCGGTGCACCGCGGGCAGTACATACACATCCCGCTGCACATGAAAACATCGCCCCTAGGCCGCTGTAAGTCGCCGTTTGTTGACCTTTCTTTCAAGTTTACTCCGTGCAACAGTTTTTCATTGCTTCCCAAATTAACTGCTGTATCTATTCTATCTGTCATTCCCAATTCAAACTTCATTCTTCTTCGCTCAAGTCTATCTAAATTGTTTCTCGTACGTTATATCGAAACGAACGCCATCAATCGTGCTCTGTTGCGCCTCCGCCACCGTTATCTGTGTGGCCACGCACAACCTCCGCCTCCAACTGCACGCTGCCCGCACATGCACATTCTGTACACACACCCTCGAGCAGCCGCACGCGCACACTTTCTCCACACCCTTGTAAAACAAACCCACAACAATGTTACCGCCAGTCACACACCCGCACACCAATGCATCCCCTATCGAACCAACTGCTTCAAAACCTCAATCCTTTCTCAAAACACCTCCCACCCCAATCCACATCAACTCACAATCCATGCACCATAACAGTGGGAATACTATTACCAATTCTTTTCTACTTCCCTTTCTGCCTTTCTACCAAATCTCACCAGCCCAGCTTTGGCATATCAAATAGATACAACAACCCAATCCTTTTCGGCTGCAAAAGAGTCAGTTGACGTCAGTTCATATTCTCGAGTCGCCTAATGATCTGCCCGCCAAGCACAAGCAACAACTAACTTGGAGTGAATTTTGCATTCTTTGCTTCATGTTTAGATGCATTTCCGTCTCCGTTTGCGATTCATGTGCCACTTTCGTGATTTCAGTTTTCTCAACCAATTTAATGTTCTCCAGATCTCTCACAGGTGACCGAGATTCTGAGACCAAAAAGACTCTGAGATCTAAGATATAGGAACCGCTGCCTAAGGCAGCGGTTCATAATGTGGGAGCGAGTTTTGGAAGTACCAAGGGTAGTCTTGCATTCCGGTATGTCAGAGAGAAGCAGTTTATGCATTCCGCGATGAGACGTGTCTCATGAAATAGGTTCTAGAGCTTTCCAATTGTGAATACTCCAATGCGGCTGGTGTTTCGTAAAACAATGAATTCCTCATTCGCTCTCGAGTTTCAGTACAGTTCTGCGAGCTACTGTGTGGCCCCACTCGAAAAACACCTTAAAATCTTTCACTGGAACCGTTGGTAGATATCGTTCTGTAATCAATTCTTGTTGACGAAAAGATATCTAACCTGCAACTACATGTATCTATCTTTCTCTCGAGTCTGTGAACTGAAGTGAGGGCTAGCTAGAGTCTTACCCCAGTCTTACCCCAGTTCCCCCGCACGAGGAATTGTAAACAGGCGCAAATGCACATTCATACCAAAGCTTACAGAAGTAGGAGGGCCAGCAATAGTTGACTTCTACAGGTATTTCTCACTTCGCCCGACTTTCACCGCTGTACATCCAAGGACATTCCGAGGTGCTCCGTCATTTCGCTCTGTCAGGGATCAATACCAGACGAATAATGTCACCTCTTCGAGACAACAGCAAGCCTAAATAGCTGGACGCTAGATTACAGAAAGCTGCAAAGCCACAAGTTGTTTATCTATAGTTCGGATGACCTGTGTTAATGTCCAACCTTACTGGATCATCTGACTACAACTGCTCAAGATATGTACACAGCCACACCCATCAAGGACAACCAATTGAAATCTGCCATTCCGCGTCAGGCACAGCCATGATAGAAATTCTAATTATGGAAGAACTACCACTGAAATCCACTCTGATCGTACCTTGTAACCCGGATGGCAAGTCATGACTCAGATCTCCATCATATAAAATCGAAAACCGTTCAAACCTAGCGTTCGTAGTGTACAGCAGCTCAACAGATCCGGAAGACTTTCCAAGTTGCAATGAGAAGATAGATACACCCCCCCTTCCAGTACGAATTGTGTCAGTACACTCGGGTCGGGGAGAAGCACTCGGTGATGCACTAGCTGTCATTGACACTGAGGCAGATGGTGACATAGAAGGGGTCGCAGAAATGCTGACCGAGGCCGAAGGTGAGACGCTGGGCGTCACAGATGCCGAGGCCGTCACTTCCATCACTGATACTGCGCTGCCTGAGTCCTCGTCATCATCACTGTGTTCGTGTTCTATTTCCGCTGTGGGGGTTGATATATCCCTCAGTTTACAACTACATCGGTAACATATCCGGTTTGCATCTGGGCACTTGATCAACTCTCGATTCCCAGGGCAATGGTGTCGTGCACGCGTAATCGCCATGTGTCCACAGAAGCAAACTCGACATCGAACAACGTGTTCATGATTCAAGAGATGACGGTCAATATACTTCATGCTCTCATAAGTATCTTCATATTCCAGGGAAGCCACGCAAAGAAAACAAAGAAGCACGGAAAAGAGCGTCAGCCCCTGCATGTTTTCCTCCTATACAACGTGTTCAAGTATAGAAAAAGTGATGAGAGCGACTCAAATCCAACAATACTGAATACGGGCGACAGTAAGTTCGCGAGTGGTGCTTGGGGAAGAGAAGAAAGATACACTGACGGTACTTGCTTCCTTTATAAACTTCCCAGCTGGGGTTTAAGGAAGTCACACTCTACAAGCTTTCTCATGTTCACTTTGGTCGTACGATCCCTTTCCAAATTACCGTTTACTTTAAACGGAATCATATCTATCACTCGTTCTGTCGTTAAAGGATCATAAACGGGTATGATAGATGTGTTCCTGAAAACAGAAGGCCTTTTCCACAATTCTCTGGCGAAGGCTGATGTACAACGTATTTGAACGTTGCTCAACGACAACCAAGTATGAACGTCTTTAATTATTGAACGATAAAGAGTTCAGCTTTTCTGAATAGAAAGAACTACGTAAATCAGCTCTCTCATTTAGTTTTGGTATAGGGAACTATGGACATAGTAAAGAAGACGGAAGGACGGCAGCTCGATGAACAGGTAAGCGTTCTGTAAAACGCGTGCTGCACCTCCCTGTGGGAGAATAACTTCTCTACAGAGAGCCCTGAATTAGTGTAGAGTATCAAATGTAAATCATATAAAGAAAAGAAAATTTCTATGATGAAAGAACTGCTGTTCCTTGCTTTAGTCTGATATGGTAGAAGGAGGTTGCATGTACATCCAAAGACTGTCTATGTCTGCAATACTCCACTAGAGACACTGTTGATTTGTATCACTAACTTCACACGTATCTAGTGTAACAGTGGTACGGATTTAATGAGTATGGGCAAGACTCGCCACATTGTCCCTCGAGCTTGTAGCTCTCCTGGTTCAACAATAAGCCACGGTGGCTCGGAGCACGGTCGGGAGAAAGCCACCATCGCCTTAGTCCTGCTTGTAGAGGGCCTGTTTCCATTTCCAGGGCTTCAATTTTCATTTAAGACCACCCGGTACAAACGGCAACCGAGAAGATGTAGATAATGCGGGTTAGTCTCGGTTCAATAATGCTTTCTGTGATACATATGATTATGTAAGCTTAAAACTGAAAAAAACGGATTGTGGCCGCAACGAAAAACGGCTATATTCTTTCGGCCAGTGCACGAATGATCTCTCCATCACAATCTTTCGAAGAGTCATGAAATCCCAGGCATCATCGGATTTCAAATTTTGAAGGTAGATTGCCCATGGTGATATCACTAAGCTTTCGTGAAAACTTCGAAGTGCGGGATTCAATAATCTGTTTCGCCAGATGGTTCACAAAATTTTAATGTGGTAACGTTTTGGGCATTCAGATATCACACTAAAGAAGAAAAGATAGCTACAGACTTATCGCACACGGGCACAGCGCTCTCTTTATCTTCTTGCGAAAGCGTTAACAAACTTCGGATCAATAGCCATCACGTTCAATAGTTTGTCTACTGCGTCGAAAACGGTCTTATCGAGCTGATCGTCCAAGTGTATGAGGTTATATGTTTGAAGTTGAATCTTCCCCCATCCAGTATCGACAGGCTTTGCACCCATGTTGGCAAGAACCAAGTCCCAAGTATCGGCATAGTTGGCAAATATCTTTATCTTCATATGACAGCCCATTTCAGGATGCGAGAGATAATCGAAGGAGAGAAGCTGCTTCGCCCTTTTTCCTTTCGCTACAATTTGAATTACCTTATCGTACACAACCTCCCGTTGTTTTCTGCGATTGCGAAAAAAGCTAACAATTCTATCCTCGATATTTGGAAGCAAATGAAGTGTCATCTTCTCAGATAAGCGTTGCGAGTCACGAGAAAACCTTATTCTCACCCTTTGAAAAAGCTGCAACTCGGTTCGAAGCGCTTTAAACATTTCCTTAGAGACACGAACCATATTCCGTTTTTCTTCGTCTTGCAATTGAGCACTTTGTAGACGCTTGAGCCCTTGAAGAATAGCGACACCAGTTCCTGTCAAATGGGGTCTCCCACTAATTATGAAAGCTTTCAGTCTGTTAGCACTTAGTTGCACTCTTGAACTTCTTGCATCATAGAAGAACACCTTACGCCGAACAGCTTCTTCAGAGAACTTGAATGTTCTCATCAAATTTGCTTCCCAAAAACTTTGTCTTGCCTGTAACACGCTCTCGCTCTCTATGTTTTCGTTGAGACCGACGCATACGCAAACACAGGAAAGAAACGCATCTCCAAAAGCTTGCCGATATACAGCAATTGTGCGTCTGAGGGATGTCGGGAACCGAGACCCATCCTTAGAAACAATTATGATAGTAGAGACAGTGTTTTCTCTAGTTAAATGTTGGTACAGCATACTCTCATATATACGATCTCGACCTTGTTGGTCGTCCATTCCTGGTGTATCCCAGACCATAACGTTGCTGCCTGATCCAAGGAGTCCCCCTTCAGCGATAGCTCCTGATATTCTTTCTGTTCCAGTTCCCGCATCGGAGACATGGAAGTGGTCCGTACCTGTGAGTTTGTTTGCCAATGTGGATTTCCCTTGCCCGGTTAACCCAAGCAGATAAACATTCTTGATATTCATTTCAGCTCCTTTTTTCTCCCATGCTTCCGTGAACTCATCAAATGACGCCTCTTCAACATCTGAATCTTCTTTTAGATACTTAGCTGCCTCGATCACGAAATCTTCATGTTCTTTAAATTCGACAGGTGTGGGCCAATAGTAACTTGAAACAAAAGAGGAGAAGTCAGTAAGTTCTCATTTGTCAGTTTGTGAACTCTGTAGAAGCGGATAGTTAGACTTGTTCGAAGCTACTGTAAAGTAATCAAGCAGGCATTGTGTTCCGGTTCCTTGTCACTTTTAGCGAACGAATCACCCTTTGAAACAGCATACACACCTCTCTCATCCTGAACGACGTCGCACAGAGTTTGACAAAGTTTGAATAGTCCACCAGTACCTTTGATGAGACCTTCTCTTCGAGCTCCGATTCGGGGCGCTGCATCCACATTAATACTCATTTGATCATCAGATGAATGTACAACTTTGCGGAAAAGACCGTTCTCATTCATTTGCAACAAGTTCGAAATAATCTCTTTGGCCGTCGTTGTATTTCCGACTAAAATCGTTTCTGACTCCACTATTGAACGCCTTGAGGCTGAGGACGAAGGCAAGCCAATTACCTTCTGTACCTTCAGGGCGACTTGCTGAATGGATGTATTGCGAACAAGGCAATACAGCACCATAGCCATCTCTACCACTCGGCTTCGGACATTGGTGTCATCTTCTTCATCTTTCATTGATTGCCACAGTTTCTCTTTTAGTTCCTTCATTTCAGGTTTTACAATCGATTCATACACTTCACCTAACTTCTCCCTAAGATCGTCCAAGTCTTCATCGCTTTTCCGCTGGAGCCTTTCCATTACGCCACTCATTTTACCCAACTGGTCTTGCGTGGCCGTGACTGCTTCTGTCTTGTCATCATAAAGGGGACCGGCGACCATTAGCATTCCCTTCGCAATGAGTTCAACAATTACACCATCTAGCAAAGCCATGTTGAGCCACTTAGATCAGCCTGTGGTTGGGAACCCTACGATTCGAGTTCTGTATCAATGCATCAATGTTCCAAGTGTAGGATGTGCGTAGCTCTGAGCAGCTGTAACTTCAATAAAAAAAAGTACGTCAGGCGCTTCTACAAAAAGATATGAACGACGTTCACAGAACCACCACGTGAGAACACTGGATTTCTCAGTTGTTTTTTTGTAGGTTCGGCTCCTTATCACATGGCGTTTAGAAATCACTCTATACGTGTTGCGCAATGGTTTTCTGGATTAGTGGATTCAAGGTGCGGTGCTAGATAGGTGTTGCGCACGACTTTTTAAACTCGATTAGAGACTCGGGGCAACCCCACGCGTTAAGAGGAATCGACGTACGCGCTCACAATAAAGAAGAAGAAGAAGAGACTCGGGGGCATCGCTCCCGTGCTTGGTAGCAGAGAAACGAACTCATTTGATCAGCAGAGTATTCACTAGACTCCAGGGAACTAACGGTCGCCAATTCACTTGCGATTGTCCCTATCTGAGTGATCATCTATTCAGACAGTGAGACATAACGAAAATACAGGGCAAGATGTACCAATGCTACAGATGCACCAATGGTACGGTTGTTTTATTGACTGGAAACCGTCATGGTCTTCATGGCCTCTGGAAATGAACAGGGCCCAAAGACTACTATTTCGTTCTGTGTGGGGCAACGCTCTACATGTTCGTGCTCTGTTGGGCAAACAAACTGAAGGAGTCATATTGCTTGCAGATGACGCTAAGCAACCGAGCAACCGATCGACCTTTTTCTGGGGATGAAATTTCAAGAATCATGTGTACGATGATGTTCAAAACCGTTGTATTGTATTTACTTCAGGTAGGTTTACTTTCCATCATTCGTCGTTGGGATACTATGAATTAGTCTCGCGATTATCGCCATGTGGACCGAGAAAATCCTTCTTCTAGCATATATGGAGATGTATGCCCCGTCTTTGTAGCAGTACATATGAGCAAGCTTGCGCAAGATGAGTGTGTGGTTTCCATAGCCCCCAGATAATGAACTACCGAGGCTCTTTGGCTCATTTAGCGCTTTGCATATGATGGATAGATTGTACAGGAGACCTTTTCACTTCTGGAAACGTTTTGAACCATTGGGACGTTGTCTACATGTTCAAATCGAAAGGTTCTCTACTGCCCTTGATCACCAAACATGGTAATGCCAGATGCCATAATTGTTGAACTTTTGGCAAAGGGAATGATGGCGGTTGTCGGGTTCTTCTATGAAAACCAGGATGAAGCCGTTCAAGCGACACAAATCGAACTGGAGAAAATGACAGGCGTACTCGAAAAGCTCCGACGTCAAAATCAAGAAGCCCTGAACGATCTAGGCGAGGAGTTAAGTAAGGTACATAGCCTGGTTCTAGAATCAGGATTGCTTCAACTACGAGATGAAATGCTAGAACAAATGAGTGGAAAAGTTGAAGACAGCACTATGCGAAGACGAATAGTAGAGATTGCTATGCTGCTGTACTGTATCGTTCGAAAAACTGCTGTTCAACAGATCGCGGTGAAAACACAGAGAGTAGTTCGCGTGCCTTCACGAGACGTCTCGAGACGTTCTGAATCAATCCTAAAATCGGAGACAATTACCGTTGAGGATACGACAACAGTTAATGAGATTGTTTCTAGACTCTTGGATATGAATGACGACGGTCTCTTCTGTGAGGTTCACCATCAAACGGAAGATCAAATGATTGTTAATGTAGACGCAGCGCCACGAATTGGAGCTCGAAGGGACAATCTCATTGCCGCTACCGGTGCCCTCTTTAAGCTTTGTAGATCTCTTTGCAACGCCATTCGGGACAGAAGAGGAGTGTATGCAGTGTCAAAAGGTGATTCGTTTGCTAGAAGTGACAGAGAACTAGAGCACAATGCCTGTTTGATTACTTTACAGTAGGTTTGAACAACTCTATCTGATCGATTCCACCGAAAAACTCAAGCGAACATAATAATGTGTTGATATACTCACTTCACTTCTTTCTCCACAAGTTATTTTTGGCCAACTCTAATCGAGTTTAGAAATCATCAAGACTTCGTGATCGAGGCAGGTAAATTAATTCAGGGCGGTTCAGACGTTGATGAGAACTCAATCGATGAGTTCAGGAAACTTTTAGAAAACAAAAGATCTAAGTTAAGTATGAAAAATGTGTACTTGCTTGGGTTGACGGGGGAAGGAAAGTCCACACTTGGGAATATGCTCACCGGCAGAGACAACTTTAACATATCACACGCAGGAACTGGAACAGAGAGGATATCAGGAGCTATTGCTGAAGGGGGACTTCTTGGATCAGAGAGTAACGTCATTGTCTGGGATACCCCTGGGATGGATGACCAAGAGGGTCGAGATCGTATTTACGAGAGCATGCTGTATCAACATCTTACGAGGGAAAATACCGTCTCTACTATCATCATTGCTTCCAAAGATGGCTCAAGATCCCCGAGGTCTCTCGAGCAAGTAGTCTCTGTGTATCGACGAGCTTTTGGGGATGCTTTTCTTTCCTGTGTTTGTGTGTGTATTGGTTTAGTTGAAGAACAACAAGACGAGACATTGATAAATCACAGGAGACTCTTTTGGGAACAAAATTTGATGAGAGCATTCAACCTCACTGGGAACGAGGCTCGCCGTAGAGTATTCTTCTATGATGCAAGACATGTAGAAGTTCAATCAGAGGCTAGGAGACTTAAGAACTTCATCCGGAACGGTAAGCCCCATTTGACAGGAACTGGTACTGTTATTCTTCAGGGGATCCAGCGGCTTCGAAACGCTCATTTGAGAGAAGAAGAGAAACGAGACGTGATCCGTGTTTCAGAAGAAATGTTCACTGCCCTTCGAACTGAACTGCAATACTTTCAAAGGGTGAAAATGAGATTTACTCGCGATTCGAATCGCTTGGTAGAGAAGTTGACAATTCATTTGCTGCCAAATATCGAAGAAAGAATCTTGGACTTTTTCCGCAAACGGAAAAACAAAAGAGAAGTGGATAAAGTGATTGAGATAGTAACAAACGGAGACAGGGCAAAGCAACTTCTCTCTTTTGACTTCCTCTCCCATAGTGAAATGAACTGCCAAATGAAGATAAAGATATTAGCAAACTATGTCAAAACCTGGGACCTAGTTCTTGCTAATATGGGCACCAAATCATTGGATACGAAGCGGGGCAAAGTTCAATTGCAATCTTATAAGCTTATACATCTGGACGATAACCTGGACCACACCGTTTTTGACGCAGTTGACGAACTTTTGGAAGAGATGGCAAGGGACCCAGATATTGTCACCGCTTTCGCACAGTAAATCGACTTTTGCGTTCCTGGAAACCCCACTGTCAGAGAGAGTGGTGGTCCAAAGAGAGGAAATGACTTACGATGCGATCAGATGTGGTTCTGCTGTGAACGCTTCCTGTGAGACCGTTCGGCGCCTGAGGGCCGTTCTAACGGCCTCAGCCGGCATGAATGCTGTTCTACGACGCTGATGAACCCCCAGGCCCGTCATTGCCCACCTACGGCGGGAGTTACGGTCACTAGTTTACGCAGTCAACACCGCATTTTGCTTGTGCCTCTACATCTAACGGATCTACTGGTACCTTATGCGTTCAGGGAATCCCGACTAAGACGACATCTCTCCTACGGTGGGAGCGCGGTGGGAACGGTGGGTAAACGAGACACGTCGGATCGTCATCGCACAAGCAGAATCCGAACGCGACCATGTATTACCACATCGAGCTCTTGTGTCTGCTGTCTGAAGATGACACTGCGCCGTGGCGACAGTGCGAGTTACTTCTAATTGAAAGCTTGGGACATATTCCTGAACAACAAAAGCCAGAGGCGATGGAGAGCAGAGAAGCGATCCCCATCGATCTATCGGCCATTCTTTTTCCCTTTGCGGGCGAGCGGATCGCGTCAATTACTGCATCTTCGCATACCATGAATTCGGGATAAACGAGTAGAGGGTCGCCAGCGGCTCGCTCCAGATCGGCCAATCCGCCCACTTCCGTTTTCAATGAATTGCCTTCTTCGTTCCTTGAAATTCCACTACTTGAACACAGACAGGGCTCTCTCAACTGAGTCTTCGATTTCATCCAATGCCCTTTTCCTAAGCTCACGACGGACAAATGCTGCGCCTAGGTTGCTAATCTTCTGACGGATATGAAACAATCCGGCGGGTTTGATAACACCATGGTTAAGAAACATAATCTCTGTTATCTTCTTTAACCTCGCCTTGAATAACTTCATCAATCTCCGTTCCAAAGATCTGCACTCCTTATCAGAATAAGCAGGCCATTCCGGGGGTGTGATAGGCTCCGCCGCTTTACCGACAACTGGAATAATTGAGATACGCTCCTGTTTAAGAAACTCGGGGTATCGGTTGAAGAACCCATTCTTCAGCGCTGCCTCTCGGCCAATACAGAACACGTTTTCTAAAAAGTTCTTGCAGTTTGCCCGACCAAGCATGAAGTCATGCAGTCGAATCTTCTCGTCTAGAATTCCACCGAACGATTTCATTGTTTCTGTTGCAAGAGCATACACTTCACCTTTCTTGACAGGCCTATCAGGTCGAATAATGAACTTAGAGAGACAGGACCCGTCGAACGCTTTTTCGATCTCCTCTGCCTTGAACATTGCTTGCCCTCTGATCGTACTCATCAGGGCTCTGAAGATGGGGAGAAGGGACATGTGTTCTCGAGTTAGTTTTGGGTCATCTTCATTACTTGGAAACGGATCAATGAGTATGACAGACCCCCAGCAACCGTGGGGCATTGTCTCCAGAGTTTCATGCTTGTGTCTCCTGGTGAGAAAGTCTTCAGCTAGACCAAAAGGCTCACTGTTCAGAGCTCCTCCATCCACAGCGGAATATACGAACATATCTTTCCCGTGTGCATCAGGGTCTTCCACACCATGTTGGCCTTTTTTGCAGACGTTCCAAGAAGGTGGTATATCTAGGCGAGACTCATAGTGGGAGCGGGGAGTCTTTACCTGAACTGTGGGGAACCCGACAGGGACAGCTGCGGTAGCTTTCGTTGCAGTGATAGCACTTTGCCAAACTTCCGATGACGATTTCTGAGAGATATCAAGAACGTGCTTTGTGTCCTTGAGGTGATCTGGTATTTCATCTGGAGCAGTTGTGACGACATACTGACAGTAGTCAGCGTGTCGGCGCATGTAGAACGCATCGGATGCAGCTACGGAGCGAAACGTATTAATCATGTACGGGACACCTCTCATGTTTGTTGTGGTTAGAGACAGACAAATCTTTGATGCCCATGGCGGGAGTTCTTTTCGCACATCACGAGCATCGATGACCTTCGCGGCAGTGTCGGACATGAAGTTGGCGTTTAGAAAGGAGCGTACGTGAACAGACTCGGCCGAACGTGGATTGAGATCCTCACAGCTGAGAAGCCGCTCGGCATTCATTTCCTTGACCCACACCTGGAAAAGCGGGTTATTCTTCGGCGGCTTGTCTCCAAGTTTGTAAGCCTGAGGTAGCGGATTATGCGGGATGTTAACAGACGCAACGCTGAGTGTTGCTGTGATCCCTCCGGCGGAGCTGCCGATGATATCCTTGAGCTTAACATCCCAGGGGGGCACACTCGGGTCGTTGGCTTTCTTAAGTGCCTCCCATTCGTTCATAGCCTCAAAGAAGAAGTCCATGACGCCCGCCGAATAGGCGCCTCCAGTTGCAGCGCCTGCGAGACATAGGGCGAGTTTGTAGCTTGGGGGCTTTGTAGCTTGGGATTCCATCTGTGTGGGGTTCTTGAAGTAGAGAATGCGAAATGGTGGATTGCCAAATTGGTATTTCTTCAGTAGAGAGATTGAAGCGTATCACTTTTATTCAAAGGAGAATGGCATATTCTCCTTTCTTGTCTCGTCAAAGACAGATGTTGGACGCTGATTGCCATATTGCGCGTAGCAAGAGAGAAACAAAACGAGATGTTGATAAAGGTTAGCTAGACTCAATACGTACGTATAAAGGTGAGTTCAGCATGTTGGCGGCGGAAGAAGAAAACGTACATGATTGATTGACCTATCTGAAAGCAGTTCGCATTTGCAAGGGTATGAACAACCTTCGGAAGAGCGGATAGTGTTAACGGACGCCAAGTACGAACGCAATCCTTGTCGTGAGCACTTCAAAGCTAGCGAGTTTTTACTAGAGAAGTTCTCTTGCAGCAACTCAAACCACACGGAAGACCATCGCTATCTACCCCGTGATCTCGGCGGATGCAAGAGCCGGAACTTCGGCACGAGCCTTGCAATACCCTTGTAGCGCTACTGGGCCACCGTTGCTAATCTTGTAAACGGTACACAATGAGATACAGAAGGGTAAGGCTAAGGTGAGCCCCCCTCGTTAGTTTTTCGAAACGAGATCAACATGGGATCATCTTGATGATGATCTATCTTTTGCACGCGCTTCGCAACCTCATGTCGCGAAGCGCTGGTGCTCATGGCGCCTGCGCTTCGCGCTTGCGAGCGCGCACACACACGCACAACCCGCTTAGATATCTATCTAAATTATCTAACGCCCGTTGCCTCCCGGTGGTGGCGGCTCATGCAAAGCGACGCAAATGAACGCAGAGAACGATCGCATCGCCGATGCCGCAGCACTGCCAGAATGCCGCAAAAGTGCCACACTCGAGCGCGCCAACGCCGCAACTGCCCCAACTACAGCGCCTATGCTTGAACTGCTAACAGCCATAGTAACAAAGTTCAGCGCACCGTCACCGCACCACTGTGAGCGCTTAGGGCGCAGGTGGAGATGGCAATATTGACAGAAACGGCTGATGTATGTCCGATGGCTGCTTCGATATCTGTATTTAAACCGAACCCGATCGGAAGTGTCGTGCCTGTGGCACGATTTAGTAGTGCCTACCTACCCACCGGTGGTTTCTCGTAACCATGCGTTTAGAATCAATGTTTCACCCCTTGACGGTAAACTTCGACGCTGGGAACAACATCTCTCCGCCACCGAAAGGTGAAAGCGAGCTCTCGATATTGGAAATGGACGTGGTTTGGGCATCTTCTTTAATCAGTGAAATTAGTGGGGCTGGTGGATTTGGCGAGGGTGACGGTAACTGGACTGCTGGCGGGGCTGATAGTCCTCGAGAGCCTGGTGAAGAACGTTGGTCTGGATACGAACTGCCCGAACAAAATACTGCGAAACGTGGGCTTAAGAGGCGGTGTGAATGGGGCAGCGAGCAGAGCCCAAAACGTCGCAGGCTTGATGATGGGGATGACGCTGCCTCTCTCGCCTCAGCCGTTTCGATGAAGCGCCAGCTTGAGAGCAGCAAAGGCACGGTCTAGACAGAAGGCATGGAGAAGGTCGTGACTCGCAGACAAGCAGAGACTGCTGTTTCGCCGTTGTTCGCAGAGCACTCGCCATCATGGCGAGTGCTCTACGAACCCATCGGCAAGTGCTTGCAACAAACTGAGGAGCTTTACAACGGTGGTTAAGGCAGCTTCGTTGCATATATTTGCAATATCTGCACCCGCAAATCCGGGAGTCAAAGCTGCAAGTCTCTTACCAATAGTACTAGCTTCATCACTGAGCTTCAACGGTTGCAAGTGAACCATAAAAATCTGATATCTCCCTCGCATGTCTGGCTGGTCGGTGCTGATCTGCCGATCAAAGCGCCCGGTCGTAGTAGCGCTTTGTCCAGTACGTCAGCCCTGTTCGTACTTGCCAAAACTACAACCCCAGAACTTGATGTAAAGCCATCCATCTCGACCAGCAACGCGTTCAACGTATTCTCCCGCTCATCATTTCTTCATGCCAACCCACCTCGACCCCTCGATTTACAACTGACATCGATCTCATCAATGAAGATGATGCAAGGTGCACTCGATCGAGCCTGACTGAAAAGGTCGCGCACCCTGCTCGGACCGACACCCGACAAACATATCAATGAAATCTGAACCACTGATTGAGAAGAATGGCACATTGGCCCCCCCAGCAGTAGCTTTCGCAAGCAGCGTTTTACTGGTTCCCGGAGGGCCTATTAGAAGTGCACCCTTGCGGTGAAACCACTAATCTGGTGAAACCACTAATCTATTGCAACATGAACGCACTCTTCATCTAGAGTTCTAAGCACAACATATTCACCATTCTTTCTTCTGCATCGCAAACCCGTTTTCATCCCGTATTCCTCTTAACAATAGCTTTCGACTCCGACGTCACGACGTACAACGTGTCTCAAAGCATGTCCACTTGCTTAATGGGAGAGGTGGACTGTTTACCTTCCTCATATTGTCTATGCCGTTCAACCTCCTTTTCAATGGCAGCATCTCTATCGCTCGAGTCGACAAGCTTTGAAGCTTTAATCAACTCATTCTTATGTGTGAGAGCGGCAGATGAATCGCACATCATACGAGCTGGGGTATCCCCAGCATCTCTATACATCCTCCCCTTATTTCTTCTTCTTTCCGATTCAGGAGATCTTTCACTCTGGCTTGGATGCATTTTCAAATAGCAACTGTTCCACTTCCTCGGGGTTAATGGAAAGAACCTTATGACAGTCCACAAACTTCGTTTTGTAACGCACCTCAAGGTTTTCAACAAAGAACTGAAAAGCCACTCTAGTTTGCCCAGCTTCTTCGGGTTTGAACGCGTTATATAAAAATATGAATGATGTGATGGTATCAAAGTCCGTCTTAGAAAGAGTGTCTTGTAGTTCAACAATGATGTCAGATGCCATTTATACGAGAACAGAGACAAAAAGATAAGACCGTAATCCTGTAAACACTCCCACTTGCGTGCAGTGTAAAACACGAAGACGATCAAGTCGCACGAAGACGATCAAGTCGGGAGAGAAATGATGAGCAACTACCAAAACACAGCGGGTGCAACGGGAGGAGTTCTGAAATCAATGCAACGAGCAGACGCTCGGACGCGGTGGCGGTGGCGATGCGGAAGAAACGGCAGCACATGCCAGAACGTCAATAAATAACGTTAACCCCGAGCAGCGGCTACCGTAGTCAATGCGAAGTTTTCTCTTGTCAAAACACAAACAAAGGTGCGTTGACCGTTACAGAAGTGCGAACCAGTTGGCATTTTCTGTAACGGTCCACGCAACAAGTTTTAAAAAGATGAAACAGAATTTGGAACCTTGCAGACCCGGGCGCGGAGGGTAAGTCAGGGCCGTTCTTACCTAAGGGCCGTTCTATGAGTTGACGAAATCAGCGAATTAAACTGTAAATAATCCAAGTGGCCAATGACACGCGCACACGGTGATCAGCTGTAGTTTCCGGCTCAGTTTCGGTCTGGAAGCTCCGTTGTTTCCCAGTCCCCCGTCAATGAGCGCTTCCTGAAAACACATTTTGTGTAGAGCTTATATTGTGAAAAATGCAGTACAAAGCGTGCTGCTTCCTTGCCATGTGCTCCTGAAATCCAGAGCACAAATTCTGCTACAGCAGCGATCACGCATAATGGCCTCAGCTTCAGTACCACTGCGCCCCTCTAATGTAGGCCTTCCAACCGTGTCCAAACCCAATGGTAGTAGTGAGAAATGACAAACCATACAATTTTCCTGCTTATGCTCTGCAAGACACGAACACACACCAAAAGAATTGCATTCAAAAAACAGCTTTTCATGCGAAGTCGTCGTCGCCGAGATTGGCGAATACCACGCATTGCCTTGCAAAGTCCTTCAACTTGCGCGTTCTCTACACTATTGAATTCTGAAAATGATCAGGCTCTGATAACGTTGACTGGCTTCAATTTTTTCTCCTTTTACTACATTCACAATCTATTTTCCCAGCGATATAACGCGTACTCACCATATTCTAAAAATTGTTGTATACGCCTTCTACCAATTGCTTCTGTGAAAAGAGGAATACCACGCTGTATGTCCTTAGTTCAGGGCCTTGGTTTGCTTCTTTCTTGGAATAGAACGAAAAGATCCAAAATGGTTTTTTGCCTTTTTTTGCGATAGCAGTCTCAGTTTGCTTGTTGTTCTTGCGCTTCGGGCGTCGAATTTTGCTTCACGTCCTTTTTAAGGATTCAAACGCACGAATTGAAATGCCTACTCATGAACAATTAATTGAGTTTCAAACTCCGATAGCTACAAAATATTCTCTGTTGAAAGACCTTTACTGTGTCGCAGATGAACTCAAGCTATATCTGGAGCATTTTGGTGATGTGATAATACAAAACATGTTTTACAATGGTTGGACACACGACCGTTACGTAGGCAACATTTTTTTTTTCGCTCCTAGTGGGATAATCATTGCATGTGCTTTGAACGCACCAGGCTCCATGCACGACTTTAACATAGCAGACTGCAGAGGTGTGTACAGAAAGTTAGAAGACATGTTTGAGAAGTATGGTGGTCGGTGTGTTGTGGACTCAGCATTCTCGAAAGGAGAGTTTCCTTTCCTAATCAAATCTTCGCAAGACCGAGTTCTGTATTGTGAAGGTGATAGAAAAAAGCTAACTACTCTTAGACAGGCTACTTCAGTGCGTCAGGCTTCAAAGTGGGGTATGCGCGCGTTACAGGGAACTTTCTCTCGCCTTAAGGATTGCATGATATACGAAGAAAGAGGAGAGCGGAAGATAATACTGTTTCCGACAGCATTGCTGTTCAACGTCCGTACCCGTTTGGTTGGTTTGAATCACATTCTAGCTACGTTCATGCCTCATTTAAGCGTTGAGGCAAATTCCTTTCTTCATGGTATTCTGTAGAACAACAAGGGTACTTGTGCGCTTTTATGCTACTTTTGGGACCACTAATACAAATTTGTTTACTTCATGATGCCTCACGGACGCTTGCTATAAGCAATTAAGTATCGGTATTCTCGTGGGGGTCTGGGAAAAGAGAACGAGGCACATCGTTGCCCTTTTCACCAAAAACCATTACCATCAGCATCTGCATAAATCTATCCTGACGACGATTGTCCTCCTCACGACGCTCGCGCTATGCTGCTCGTTCTTGTTCATGTCTCTTCCTTTCTTCTTCTCGTCGTGTCCGCTCCTCCTCCCGTTCCTGCATCCGGCGCTCGTGCTCCTAAACTCTACGCTTCTGCCCTTCGAGCAGGGTCATCTTGTAAATTGACATGAGATCATCGCAATTCTCTGGCGGAGGTGACGAACGCTTTCTAATCAAAGGTCGTGGTGAGAATCCTGCCTGCCAGTTAGTGATGATGGTCTGCTGGGTGGCCTGCTGGGGGTGTAGCTGCCCGGTGTATTCGTGTTAGGGCATGCAGTGTGTGTCTCAGGTTCCGACTGTTGTGGTTGCTCCATCCCGTTTCTATTATCAAGGCAGTTCTCGGTGTTCTCGAAACACTCTCAAGCCACTTCCTTCACATCCTCACCGTGTCCCAAGTCGACCCTCTCTGACATTTGCTCTCGAATATATATTTGGCGCGCTTGACGTCTTCCGGTATATGCGGGTCTCCGGTAGAAACTTTCTTGCGGTGCAACGCAGAGAACTTTCGTTTTAATGAGTCAATGTTTCTCGCATGTTCGGGAAATTGAGGGTCATGAATCCTCTGTACTGCTTCCCACTCATCTCGTCCAACAGGGAGGTGCTTCTCCAATACTTCCAGCAGCGAATCAATTTCGTTTTGCGTGAATCCGCTTCCCCACCCCCCGGTGTTGCTTGCAGTGGCGCGGTTGTTACGCTTTGGAGGTCGTTTCTTTTTGGTTATTGATGGAAGAATTATACCTGAAGGCGATGAAATGTGAGCAATTAAAGTAGATATCTACAGAATATCTCCGTGTCGCAGATTCGTCGTGGCGGCAGTTAATTCGTGAAGTCGCGTGCGTTGCTCTCCAAACCGCATCTCGCGCGGAGCTTGTTCGGGAATCTGCGTGATTGGCATGGCCATGATCTTACACGGTAGAGAGGCATGACCAATGTCTGTTCCGAATGAAAACGGCGCCACCTCTTCGCCATGGTTACTGCAATTATTCGACAGTTTTACGCTTCGTGTTGAAAAGAGATTGTAGACCTTCACTAAAAGGTTGGACGTTCAAGGCGAACCCATCTCCTCACACGCAGACACATACCAATATACTTGTGCGGCACGTTATTACTGCAAATGTTGACGCAAAACATTGCAATGGGTTCAGAATTGGGATTGGCGTGTGTTCTGAATGGTAGGGGCAAAAGCGCGGAAGCGCGCATGACGCCAAGGTGCTGTTACGCACGATACACGATGTCTTCTAATGTATGGCTCGGTCTACGGTGACACTTTCCTAAGCAGACAAGGCGTAAGCATTCCCTCGATTATCGCATCTTCGAGCAACAGCAACCCAATGATCTGCGGACACACACGCATCATTTCCGGCCAATTAAGCAAGGCAGAGCGAATGATTCCCCCACACGCTCACAAATGCCAAACAACTCCGACAACACAACAAAGAATGGGCTTCAATCCAAATGCAGCAGAGTTCGTACCGAGCCATGTACGTGGATCACGTCACCCTTTTCTGTTAAAAAGTTTAACTATACCCAACGCTGCGGAATTCATTCCTCATCACCCCAAGCTCCCAACAGTCGCAAAGCGTTTAAAGCGTTTAAACCCGGAAGCTGAACCGTTTCCCCCACGTCTCCATCCCTCGCGCTCCTTCGATGAATATGATCCCAATTGGATAACGTACACTGCGCCTCTTCCTGCTATTCAGCATAATCCTAACGCAGAAAGTTTTGTACCACATGCTGCCACGCATGCTTTGGGTCCCCACCGAAACAAACAGTGGCGCACGACAATAGCACAACGCCAGGCACGGTCTCTAACATGGTGCAGCGCCTGCCTCATGTTAAGTATACTTAAATTGCCAACGTTGCCTTTTCGGCGCAGATCTCCACGACACCACGCATTTTGGAGCTGGCTGCAAACTGATTCTATTGGGCATCTGTTCTACCGCTCCCAAGTTGGGAGTGGTAGAACAGATGCCCGGGAGTCCCAACCGTCCGTGCTGCCGAGAAACATTGCTGGTGTGCTGAGCACAGCTGCTGGCACTCCACGAACACCAAAACACACCTTGCCGGGCCTCGGGTTGTACATGTTGCATATTGCGGCGAAGAGCGAACGAGACGGCACAAAGAACGGACGCCAGGTACCCCCTCTGGCTCCTGTAATCGCGATCCATCGCAAGAACGTGCGTTTAATAATGTAGACAACTCCTGACCGACGCACTCGTCGAATTAGTCGTTCTAATTCAGAGCGATGCTAGTCACGGAGCAGCTGAATTGAAGTCTGTTCCTCACGGAGCATTCGAATTGAAGCTCAGTCACTATCTCCAGCTCTACGCATTCCCAGTAGAATTGGTTCTTAGTAAGAACTTCTCCATGGTTGTTACATACGGGCGCGAACTGGACGCATGATGAGCTCTATTGCTCCGACCGCTTCCACCCCTTCAACCTCGCGTCACACCCCCGCGCTTTTTCCGTCATGATGATCGCCCCAGCCCAGCAACCCGCATATGTTCCGTCGGCGTGCGCCAGTGGTTAAATCCACGCCAAGTGCTTCCCACCTGTGCTGTGCGCGAGTGACGATTGGTTTTGAGCTACAGTACCACTGCAAGAGCATTGTTTGTAGAGGAAGCAGTACAAAACCTGGGGTTTAAGGATAGAAGTTATGTGGAAAATAAATGATTGCAACTGAATTATGGGTGTCAAGTTACGAGTCTATGCCATCGGAAGTCATCTGGGACAGTTTGATCATGAAATTTCCGAAGTCCGTAATCGTTCGGTTTAGACCAAGATCATCATCGTATTCATCACTATCATCTATCTTCCCGGCATAGTACCGGATCCAATTTCTTCCTCTTACCATAGAAATCATAGCCTCATCGCTCTCTAGCGTGTTGAAGCCAGACAAGTTTTCGTCACTGTCAATACGTTGCTTAAGATTCAGAGCATAGGAGTTGTCGAATCGAAATTGCCTCCGAGTAAACTTGGAGACATTTCCGTCAGTTCTGAACCTGCCCAAGGCATGTCCGCCCACCAGGGACACCACCATTTCCCTGGCTGCGAAACCCTTCCTGGAGTAAAAGGCTCTCAATGTAGCGAACGAAGCCCTGCGGTCTGGCAGCTCATTTGAAAGATCATCAGTAGACGCATCTGGGGAATCGACATCCTCCCTAAGGTTATCCAATTCTGCTAATTGTCCTTCAAGATTGACATCACCAGCTATAGCTAATGCAATTTCAGCACCTATTTGAATTCCATCGGCGAACGAGATGCAAGCACCAGATTCTCTGAGAGCATCACGAATCACCCTAATGGTTCTCCCCAAACGGGCATTATCGGAGTTTCTGAGTTCAACCCGTAGTCTTAGATTTCCGTTGCAGCCGGAATTGCTGTTGCTTGAAGTAGCAGTAATGCAATCGTGGAAGGCTGCGCGAACGAAACCGGGGAGGAGGGCTTTATCGCCACTTAGCCTGAAATTGAGCGTATCTCGGAAACTCTGCTCTGCTTCGGAATTGAGGCAGGTTTGGCTGACTATCGGGGAGAGGGTTTCAGATGCATCACATACTGTAAAATGGAGCAACAGACTTATTACGAGAGTGGATCGGAGGAGAGAGTAGGGGTCCATTTTGAGAACGTAGACGGAGAGCGAGGTTGTTGATTCTTACGCTGAAGACATGGACAAAACATGTCAAGAAGACATTTCGTTGTTCTTTGGTGAAGAGTATACTATGTGGAACAATCTGAAAGCAGAAGCAAACGGATGGAACGTAATACGAGTGGCTTGGGCCACGGGGGGACCCTTTTTCTTTCTTCTTTGTTGCTGGACATAGCATGGATAATTGGAGGGCCCTTCTCTAGTTGGCAACGATTTCAGTTACTTGTACTTTGCGTCAGTTTTTGAACGATGGGAGACAACTTAAGCGAATGAAATATATCAACCGAAGTTCGAGAACATGAATGATAAGGATAAAATGGCAGCAACCGGCACATCGGTTGTATAATAGGAATGACGAAGGGCAATGTCATATCAATGGCCGTGATCATCAACGTCATCTCTTCCTACTGATAACGCAAATGCGTTCACTTGCACCACTCTGATCACGCAATGAAAACACATGTAACGTGCCGAGGCCAGTTTTTCGAGCTCGGAGGAAATCTGATGTTTTAAAAAACATCAGATTTCCTCCGATTTCGCAGGTCTTCGCGTCAGCAACTTGTCAAGGACCAGGACGAAGCCACAAACACAATCATGCTGCTTTGTGGTTTCGAACACCGGCGGACATCTTCAATACGATGGCTCTTGAGAGACGAAGTAATAGAAAACGCAGGCGAAAAGGGTTGGTTAAACATGGTAGCCAGTGTTCGACAGGCTCAGAGTTGAAACATTGCTGCTCATGTCTTGACTGGAACGAAGCCCATCTTCAACAAGGATGCCACCTTCTACTACCATAGACATCACGGCCTTCTTAACTCTAAACGGATGCGTTGTTTCACGTCTGTCACTTCTGCTGGCAATCTGTTGCACGTAAATTTTTTTACATATCTCGCAACAACCGTCTCCCAAGAACGCCTTCAATGAACGAATAGAACGTATTGCAGACACGCGACCAAACAGCAGATGTTACATACATTACCCTCGGGCTGATATCAGCCCTCGTAACTGGGTGATAACGTATACTTATCGACAATGCATTGGCGGTTTGCAGAAATGGAGCTTGAGATGGGCTTGTTTCGGATTTTGATGAGGTGTGCGATGGCGGATGTTCATATTGTATCGAAAAGAAATGGATATCGTATTGACAATGACTGGTGCTTTCGGGAGGTGCACTTTGAATTACGCAATCGGATTGGATTATCGCGTTAGTCGCTGAGGCCAGATTGATAGATCCTCTCTAGTTTGTTCGTACCTTTTTTTTTGTTCCGATATCCCTGTTGGCAACTCCGCACTGTGGCTTCTACCAACTGTAACTGTTACCGTCCCAAATCCGTCTTCACAGATACTCATCATTGCTCATGAAATAGAAAACTACCAAAAACAATGGATCAGCAAGGTGCCCTTGGTTTCAACGGTCTCGAAGGCGGAGATTTGTTCATACTGTATATGATTCGCTGATCACAAGGACAGCTCGAACAGGGCAGCATGGACACAGGCCTCAACAGTGCATTGTTGCGTGTGCTCGTGGCTTCTCGAAACTGGAGAAGCCACTGCCCTTCTCGCTATCGATATGCTTCTGCCTTCGTCCTCATACGTGTCACTCACATTTCGGATGACAAGGAACGCGAGGTCGCAACTTCTCTCGCGAAAGGAAAACGAGAACAACTACACATGTACAAGGGCAAATTGATATTTTCAAAGCAAGTGCGGCTATAAAAGGATGGGAGGGAGTTCGATCAGCCCGCAGATAATTTCGTCGCCCATCACGGTTAGAGCTCGCATCTGCTGAACAAGAGACTCATTTGCTAAACTTCTCCGCTGTCGGTCGACCAACTTTTTAGTTATCCTTTTGTGTCCATCTCCTTTTCGGTACGCATCATGACGGGTCAAAACGGTGGTTTCTTGAATATGAAGTGGTTTTTGGTGATGATGGTGGCCGTCATTTGCAGCTCGTTGTGGGGCGAGATTAAGGCCATTCCGGTACAATCGGAGCAAGAGCTATACTCTGTTAATCGTTTCCCGGAGCCGACCCCAGAGCCGACCCCAAAACCGGATCCATACGGATGGTAGGGATAGGCAGAAGAATTGGTTATGGAGGAGATATATGCAGGGGCGGAGCATGACGTTATGGATTATGAAGAGTTGGTTTTCAAGACAAAAAGGATGCACAAGGTGTATGATTTACTTGGGTAGTTGCTCGTATTCGAAGTATTGTTCTACTTCAAACTGATATTCAAGCTGTCCACCGTATTCTGCAGGTATGGCTTGCCAGTCCAAGAAGGGGGCATCGACGGTTTGTCCCCTCTTGACGAAGCGCAGTTTCTCTCTTGTAACGGGGTCAATAAACGGGCGAATCATTTTGAACAGACCGAAAAAAAATGAGGGAGCGTTGTAAAACACCATACCACCCAATCTTTCCGGGTAGTGCGTTTGAAGAATATTCGTGGTTTGCTTCATGGTAGATAAAGATGGACATGTCGCAGTAGAAATCTTGCCGGTAAAGTAGTCAACAATAACGATGAACTTTCCATCACCAGTTTGTTCCGACATATATGCGGCTCGTTCAAGCGTATACACTAGATAGCGAATATTACCTTCCCCGTCGGCAGAGTTTTCCAAACCGGGTCTCATGATGATGACAGCTCTGCCGCTACTATCTACAGTCGGCAACACATACATTTTCCCGGATTGCGCTTCATGATGCAGCGATTGCTTGTGAAGCTGATACAAACTGAACGGTTTATATGACAATCTCCACGAAAGCGTGTCATTGAGCTGTTTGAATGACTTGGCGGGGTCATCCTTCCTAGCGGTCAGATAGCGCTTCAAGGTGGTTTCAGTGAGAAACTTGGAGTTGACGGGGTCCTGCGACTCGCGTTCGACCAAAACCTTGAGCGCCTCAAGCGAGTCGGACGGGAGTTGTGGGTCGGGCGTGGAAGAGTACACGCTACGTAGTCTGGAGAGCATTGCGTATAGAAAACGGAAAGTGGGCGGAGGCGACGAGGTGCATCAGCGAAGCAAACAAAAGGAAGGAGACGGCGTCTGCTGATGGTCACCATTGGTGAGGTGGAACGCTGTGCCGCATCAGCCGCTCACCTCGAGAGCCAGGCTGGTGGAGCGCGAGAAACGTCCCACACGTGTGTCTAGCCATCATTTGGGATGGCGCTGCTGTGCCACGCGTGTGCGGAGAGATGAACAATGCGTCACCCACGCGCTGGAGCTCGTTAAATTGCGTCTTCCCTCCATCGTCGTCGCCAGCAGCTTCTCCGCAACCAGACAGAGCAAGCGTCCACAACTGCGCGCAACATGGCGTTCGTAGCATCGCTGCCGCTCGTAACAAGCTTCAAGCCCACCGTAACTTCGTCGCGCCGCGCCGTTCACACTAAGCAGCCGCGTCATGTTCGCCCCGCTCGCGCGCGATCACCGCCCACGATGAGTGCACAACGACCGCCCAAGCGCGAAGGCAACGAGATTCGAGGCGCCGTGTTCGTGGTCGGCGACAACATAGACACCGATCAGATCATCCCGGCAGAATATTTGACACTGGTGCCATCCAATCCGGACGAGTACGAGAAGCTCGGGTCTTACGCGTTGATCGGACTTCCAGAAGAACTGTATCCCACCCGTTACGTAAAAGAAGGACAGTTTACCACCCAATACAAGATCATAATTGCCGGCCACAACTTTGGCTGCGGCTCGAGTAGGGAGCATGCGCCGGTTGCGCTGGGCGCTGCTGGTGGATGTGCCGTCGTTGCTCAGAGTTACGCGCGCATTTTCTTCAGGAATTGTTCGGCCACGGGCGAACTTTATCCGTGGGAAAGTCAGACCCGACTGGTGGAACATTTCAAGACGGGTGATCAGGCGGTGATTGATTTTGAACGACGCGTGATTACAAACGTTGAAAGCGGCGAGCAATATGCGCTCAAAGATCTGGGAGATGTGAGACCGGTCATAGATGCCGGAGGAATCTTCGAGTACGCGCGACAGACGGGTATGATTTCTAAAAAGTAAACTTACAAGGGTACAAACTCATGTCATCGTTGCGAATACAAAATGTATAGAAACACTATGGCCATTACTTGAACGCCTCGACATAGCAAAGGAAAGTACTCTCCGTTTCTTATATCGCCAGACCAAACGAGCGTGCGAAACGTTAACGCAACAATAGTAAATACGCCAAACGCCCGTCGAACAGAGCCCTGTCCCCATTTCATTCCAGTACGTTCTTCTTCGCTGAATGCATCGAATCCGATCATCATAAGACGCACGAAGCGCGTTGCTCTCGACATTGAGGCAAACAACAGCACCACGGTGACAATGAGTAACATGGCTCTGCCTTCGTCAGAAAGCACTTGTGCTTCTAACCAACCGAAAAGTAACACGACGCAGGCGTACAGACTGAGCATGGAAGCCTCTACGACGTTGGCATCGTCGTTGAAAAACGAGTAGGAGAGCAGTAGTACGCTGGTTGTAGCCGCCGTGGCGGCATATTGTGGATGAATCATGGCCACATATGTACCCAGTAACGCGGCGCATGTGAGACATACAAAGGTGAACAGTAGCAAAAGACGTTTCAGGGTGGATGAACCTTGACTTTGTGCGCGTTGCATGTTTGTCTCCCATGTGCGTGCAAGCCTCATAATCTCATACGTAATGACAGCTGACTCAAACCACGACAGAAACGGTCCAAGTACGAACACAACTCTAGAGTAAATGGTGATAAACGCAGAAGGTTTCCTAGACGATGGGAACAAGAACCCTCCGATACGCCCAAGAAAACCTTCATAATGAAAGTAATTAGAGGTCAGGGCCAGAAAAATGGTGACGTTAGTGACGGAAGAAAGCAACGAAGAAAGATACACAGCAGCGGTATCCTCCAAAGGAAGGTCGAACACAGTGAGCAACGTGCGCAGCGTCAGGATGGCCGACAGACGTAGTATGTGGTCGCGAGAAATCCGCACACCGAACAAGGTGAAGGCTGGGGCTGTGAACGGTGCTGCGAACGTGCGGATGCCCGCATTGCGGTGTGATGGCGAGAACAAGAAGCTCATCGCGACGAAGCGGCCTGTCCGGCAGTCGCTTGAAGACGAACACACGAACGATTTCATCCCGCCTGTTGGAAGATGGATCAGCGGATCAAACTGAATTAACAGCGCGCGCCTTGACATATCATTTGACACCTTGAAATGTACGCCGACAGCACATGTCACTGCAAGCCGCGTGGCCCCCGCTCTCATGTTCCGGAGTCCACGCACAGCGATGCGCACACGCAGATCGCACTCGCGCGGCATCCGCCGCCCCCACCGGAGCGCCACCGCAATGAGCACTAAGCCCACCACCGCTCGCGACGCCGACGCGCACGACTTCCTCACCACGTTCGCGTCCGTGTTGCATGTACAACCTACCGAAGGTACCGGCTCCACAGTCGCTGCATCGCCATCTGCGCGACGAAAGCGACGTCGTCGACTACGCCCCATCTCGCTCACAGCCTCGCCTGCGAGCGAGCGCTCACCGCAGACAAATGGATTTGCGCAGCAGACAGCAAACACCTCTCTGCAGCGTGAGCCGCACGAAGACGGCCGGCTGGGTGTGAAAGAGAAGCGGCTGTCGACGCCGACGTCTGCGCTGCGCGGGCGCGCGGTGAGCGGGGAGAGCCCGTTTCTGCGGCCAGTGCAGAGCGCGGCTGTCGAATCTAAGCGGGAGGCGCATTCTGTCGCGGCGTTGAAAGGGACCGTCGAGGCTGATGGTGAAAATACGCCTGTCAAGGAACGCGTGAAGGAAGAAAGCGTGCAGTTATCTCATACTCTCAAGGAAGGGGCTGTTATTCATGCTACGCACATTCGCGCTGTTGCGGACGAGGGCACTTTGTTTCTAGAAGCGTTACAGTCTCTTCATCAACTTTCGTGCGCTTCTTTCCCGAATGACGTTCAACATCGCGCTGCAAGCCCGATTCATCACGCCTCTGCTTCTGTAAGAGCGGCGTATTGTCAAGCTGTTCTGGCGGAGCTTCGTCCGATCCTGCGTACATTTCCAATCCCGATACAACGCGCTCTCAAAAAGACCGCGCATGAAGGCCACTTTCCACACCCTGGTACGCGAAGCTGGGTAGCGCCTCATCCACCCCGCGTATCTTTTCGTCTTCTACAAGAGGAGTGCAGCGATGTAAAGCCCATGTCCAACCGCCTCAACCATAATTTGGAAATAGCCTGGGACGCTCTCTTAGACATGTTGCGCACATACTGCGGACACAAAAAGGAGGCCGCTGGTTCCTTCAGTGAAGAAAAGCTACAAAGTTTTATGTGCTCTCTTCACCCCTGTAACATGGATATCTTCGCCTCCAGATTCGTGAATTTGTTAAGTACCTACACCATCAACGCACAGCAGCCTACTCATATCCGCTTACTTGACGAACGTCTTAATGCACTGTCTACCTCCTCGAATGCTGCCAATCACACCGGTGTCACGCTTCATCGCATTCCACCATGTGTGCTTGTAGCATTTGACGACGTTCCGGCTCATAAATTCTTCGCTCGATTCTTGACTTCCGTTGATTCGGCACGATTGAACGCGGCGTTTCTTCCAAGGTTCCTTGCACGTGTGTTACAGGCTTTGAACAAAGTTTCTGCTGTGGGTTCGAATCATGAATTTTGTGATGCAGTGCTTGAGGCTCGTCTGTACGCTCGCTTTCTTGCTGTTGTGATGCACACGATGAATTGGTCGCATTCACCGTTTGTCATATCGGGTTCGTCGTCGTCGCCTGAATCTTTGCCTCGGCAGAATAGGGAATCGGGAAAGGAAAAGGTGACTGATTCGGGCAAACCACAAGTACAAAAACCTCAAGTGCAAACAAAAGAAAACGAACAAGCTTCGCAAATTGGAGACAATGAAAAAGGAGCATCAAGTGGGAAACAGAGTTCATGGAAGAAGACGCAGCAACACACCTCTCAACCCCTACGACCTGATGAAACTCCTGGTTTGGGTTCCCATGCACTGCAATGGCGCGCTTGCCATCTATCCGCCTTGTGGCAAAGCGTTATCAATATCAACGAGCTAATCACCAGCGCCGTTTCATCGAAACAAACAACGGCAGTAGTAGCAGCTGCCGCTGTGGCCGATGTGCTGCTCAGGTTCGGCGCAATAGATCCTGTGGCAAAGTCGAGCACGTGGTTTCAAAACGGCCTTTCTGCGATGAAAAAGCTTCGTATCATCGATCAAACAGGTGAGCTCCATATGCCATTGGTTCAGTTCTTGAAGACAGATCTGCTGACATGTGATCAGATCGATGCAAAGGACGTGGAATGGCGACGCGGTCAGCCGTTTGATGACAAGTATGTGCTGCAATGTGACGCGAATGAGTGGTCGACCATCGGGAACATGAGATTGTTGCAGGAATGTTGCACATCACTGGCTCGGTTCCGCAAAAATCTGGCGGAAAGTAGTGACACAAAGCTGCAAAAAACAGCGTCGCGAAGAATCACACCTCAAATGAAAGGCACTACAGACTCCCCGTCTCCGTTGCACGACCGTTTCGCACCTGGGACAAATGGTATGTCGAAGAAGGGAGGACAGGAAGGACAGGAAGGACAGGAAGATTGTATTGATCAAGATACACAAGAACGGTTCCGAAGAGAGTTCTTGTCTCGATTAGATTCAAGATTGCTTGAATTGATGCAGATCGTCATGTCTTCGCGTCCAAACAGCGAGGAAGACGCGCGGAAGAAATACTCGAGAGTAGCTAAAACGTTGTATTCAGATGTGCCAGTAACTGTGCGAGCAGTGGCAGCACATATCTGTGGCCATCAAGTACAGTCAAGACTAAAATCAGAACAGAAAAGAACGGCTTCGAACGTGAATCAGTAGACGCAGTCCTGTGCAATATGCACATTGTAAAACAAGGAACGAACGCTAACTGATGTTTGTCACTCAAGTTCAAAGAACATTTTACGAAAGCATTTCCCAGTGTGGCGAACGAATCGGATGTGCTAGACAATTGGTGGATGGCAAGCTGAACGGCCAGAGTTAACCCATAAACCAAACAAAATGACCACGACACCCAAACTACCAACACCCACGAACCAAACAAGGGAACAGCCTTCGAGAGCATCCATAACGCAGGAACCAACGGGAATTCACGCAAACATAACGAGCGAATGACGGCACGCGACATTTGAGCTTGGTTTCCGATGGCATAAAGAGGAAGACAAGGGGGAAACGGAGGGGAGTGTAGGCGTATGGCAGCATATGGATATTGATGAGATACCCAGATCACTTGGAGCGGGCCCTCATCCTTCTCCTCTTACGCTTCAGACGCCTCATACGCTTCTTCTTCCATTTATCCCTCATGTTGCTGGCGGAGGAAAGGCCGAACGAATGTTAGAAATTGTGGGCGGGAAAACGGATCGTTTGAGAGGGAAGCAATGCTCGCGAGCAAGAATGGCAGCTTACCTTTTCGCTGACTTGTGATCGCGGTGACCGAACAGCGACAGTTCGGGGGTGGGGGGGTTCTTTGGATCGCTGCTTAAATACGTTTGGGGTGTTGGGCGCCGTCGACTGCATGTCGAGTATCTGTAAGCAAACGACGTGATTACAGAAAACTGCACACGTACAGGCCCTGTACTACAGGCAGTACTTTGTCGTATACGTGGACAGCAAGCAATTGAGAATTTCGCCCAAGAGGAGGCTCTGCCTGCAGCCAGGAGAACTCCGGGGAACGTTTAACGCATTTCTTCCTCCCCCTCTGCAGGGATGCCATAACCTTCGGTAGATACTCTGCTACTTCACATGGCCCCTAGAAGTGTCACACATGAGAGAACAAATCGCTTGATGACGTACAAAGAGGCTCTTGGGTCTTCACATCGCAACCTATTGCGCCATATGAGCTATATCTTAGACACTGTTAGGTGGATATGAGATGTCAAATGTGTGCAGAGCAATGAAGTTTGCTTCAAATCTTCCGAGTAGAACCGGTATTGAGGAGGGGGCCAACATGATTACCTCACTAACATTACGCAGATAACGCAATTATTTTTGATAAGAATTTGTTACAACTTCAGAGCTGCGAATCTTCTCTTCGCATGCTACTGTTCCAGGCTGGGTCGCATCATTGCATCCCATCATAGGACTTCTGAAAATGCCTTGCAAGTCAGGCCATGGTTCTTTAAGAGCAAGAATACACCTCACTGTATGCGAGAATTCTTCAAATATGTATAAGAGGAGGGGAAGCATGTTCAGCTACTTTGTCGTCCATGTTGATTACCGTAATTGAGAGGGTTTGTGCACTTGCGTCCGTGGGAGATAAAACTGCTTAGGCTGAAGCACTACTAGAGAGAGTAGGCGACTGGCTACTGTATTGACAAGCCTGAAGGCAAGGAGTTGCAAGGACCGGCAAACATGACAAAAGAGGTTGCTTTCATTGGTGCAATCGAAGGCGTCCGTTTCCACCCGACGGAAGAGGGTTCGGCAGTTCAATTTCCGGGACAAGCTGACTCCTCATCAGAAACAAAGAACTCAGTGATCCTTGCGAGAAGAAAAGCTGGATGCACTAGCAAGATCATCTGTCAGATTCGGGACACGTTGTGGAGCTGGCTTGCTCCCTTTCTCTGGTGATGAGGTTGACGATGTTGTGGACGCTGGATTCCATTCGGCCCTGTAGGTCATTCCCAATAGCCCGCAACGCAGGGTTGACGAACTTGTCCGCGATGCAAACAAAGCGCAGTTATAAGGAATTCACAGGCACACAGCAACTCTGACCAAACAAGCCGCAGAGTCCGTTTAACTATCTCCCGCGGAAAGGTCTCTCAAGACGAAGGAGCTTATTTTCGTAACGTCCGGATCATCATGTCTTCTGGATGAGGTATTCCTATGCAGAGAAAGCTAACTTTTAACCTTCATAACTGCCAGTGGTGTGAGATACTCAATCATGCAAGACAACGCAGTGGACATTATCTACTGGGTTCTTTTGCTCTACCCTTGGTACTCTACCTGTATTCTACAACAGCTTTGCGAGTTTACCACGACGTCGATCAAACCTGTGTTCAACACAACAGAGCTGTAATTGGAGTCTTCTAGATCATGAGAAGGATGACAAAGAAGTTAACGTCGGAATAAGAACTCATTTTCTTCTCCGCCAACTCTGGAAGAGCTTCATGTTCCTTTCTCGCACTTTATCTACCAGTTCCTCATACGTGCGCAGTCCAACTGCATCATAGAACATCTTCCAGCAGGCTTCTTTGCAGAAAGAGGGAAGTTCAATATCTCTGAAACTTAACGAATCCAACCTACGCGTTCGAGATGATTTTTCCACATTCAGTCCAAAGGTCTTGCTCAGGATATGTGCTTTCGTACGTGGATTGTTTGCCATCCAAGTACGATCACATCTGGATATAACTCGTTGCACTCGTTCGTCGGTCATTGATACCTTTAGAAACATGGCAACTGTGTGAATGGTCTTCGGGATATCCTTGATGACGTCTTCGTATATGAGATACAATGTGTTCCCCGCATCATTCTCCGTCCATGTTTTCACGTGCCTGAACCAAAGCGCCAGCTTATCGAATGTCTGCGGATACGAGCCGTTTGACATGCGTTTGGTTCCAACGAAGTATTCCATCATGTATCGCGGGTAGATTGCTTCACGAACGGCGGTGTCTGTCAAATCCATACCTGTGAACCATTCACCAGTGAAGTCCAGAAAACTACGGCACACATCCAATGGATTTCGAAGGCAATAGATCACCCTTCTCGTTTGGTATCCCTCCTGTTTCAAGAAAGGAGTTGCTAGTAAATGCGTCTTCCACACTTGTGGATAACTGCGATGGTGAGGTTCGTGGAGTTTCATCGCGTTGCGCAACTCCGTCACGGGTACAACACCAGTTGTGTCAATGTATCCCATCCCACCCGGGTCGGTGGGTACACGATCCGCCGCCGTGAGAATTTGATACACCATGTGTTGAGTGAGATTGGAACCGCTTGCCACGCTGGATGCGATGATAACGTCTTCAATTGGAATGTTTTCGGCCGGGTCATTGTAGCTGTCTCGGAGCTTATACAAGAATTTGAAGTATGCTCGTAGAATGGCATCTGCCTCGGATTCTGCTGAGCTCTTGCTCATTGTCGTGGAGGGGATGCCTCAGCGTTGAGCACTTTTTTGTTAAATTGAATTGTCGAAACTTGTTTGCTCTAGTAGGGATTGAGTTTACCTGAAGGGTATGGGCGATATCTATGAGGGTGACGCGAGCTGAAATTGCAGGTAAGAACGCTAACCCTTACTGTATCGGCTCAGAGGGCAAATCCACGAAGCTTCTGAATGCCATCTACGAAGTGTACAAGGCTCCCCAAAACAGGTTTTGGGAGCCTTGTGATGATTTACGTTTCAATTGCTGCGTGGTTACTTCTTTCCTACACCTCTTGTAACGCGGTACTTTTTTCTGCATGTTCTAGCCTTATCTACGGCTAGCTAGAGATAACCTATGCACTTTTAGAGGCCACGGGAACCTTGGTACAGCAAAAGATTTATTCCCACCGAGATGGCTCGGTCCTGATGATAAAACACGAGCAGTGGACTCCTTGGCTGAAGTATTCGGCTTCTCTCTATGATGAAGAGAAGCTGGGTCCTTGCTCTGCTGTTTTCTCTACCACTACCACAAGAAATCCAGCGGCTAATATCGCGAAGAGAAGCCGAAGTGGTTCTTTCGCAGTTTTTCATTGGACACCCCCGTGCTTTGCACCGCTTGGAACCCGGATCCTCGGAAGGAAACTTGTTTTTGATTGTCGACCAGGCATTCTGGACGACGTTGAACACTACGTTGTGAATTTTCCGAAACGAACATAGATACTCAAGGCGTCTCTGCCTTCCGCCCCTTCGTGGACGCCGTGGTCTTGTTGCTGACATTATCAAAAAATGGCCTGAGGAGATAGTGGCCTTTCTGCTGAGAGAGCGTTTCTTTCGACAGAAATGTTCTACACTTACTTCCCATTAAGCTACAGTCAACGAAATTTGAAACGCAACGATGCTTGTAAACCAAATAACGCACCCCAGAAAGCGGTTGTAGCCTTAGTCCTTACACATATTAAACGCATCAATGCCTTTAAACAGAAACTCAAAAGACTCTTTGCATTCCGCTTTCCATGACATTGGCGGCGGAGCAACACTTCTCTACCCGCCAAAAACGACCAAGAAACTCCAACGAGTACAAACACCAGTACTGCATCTCCCGCGAAAACAAGCAGAACGTACGTACTTTGAATCATCTCATATAGTCACCAGTACACTCTGCAATCATCTAACTGACACATTTGTTCTTCGACATTGGTAAAACATGCCAAAGAAAGAGTACCTCTCTGACTTTGAGAAGGGCCAAATACTAGCCCTTCAGCATGAGCTCGTGCCGATTCGTACTATTGCGAAGCAGCTAAGCCGCGCCGCATCAACGATATCATGCTTACTGGTGCGTCATAATGCGGGGAAGGTCACCAAAACGCCGCATAACGCCCAAAAGCTCGCCCCCCGGAGCAAAACGCTGTTGCTGCGACTGGCAGCAACTGGAAACTACAGCGCCCACGACTTGAAGCAGCGTCTTGGATTGTCTATCACAGTCCGTCGCGTCCAACAAATCCTGCGCAAGACACCCAATTTGAAGTACCGCCGCTTTACAAAGAGTCCAAGACTCACTACCCGGCACAAGGAAGCGAGACTCACTTGGGCGCGTCGCCATGTCACTCGTGGGGACACTTTCTGGGTGATAGTCATCTTCTCTGACGAGAAAAAGTTACTCTTAGATGGACCCGACGAACTCGCGAAGTACTGGCATGATCTACGTCGCGAACCCCGCCGTTTCTCAACTCGTCAAAATGGTGGGGGTCCGTCATGGTTTGGGGTGCCATTTCTTTTTATGGTGTATCTGAGATTGTGTTTTTGAGTGGCAAGCAAAACTCAGAAAGGTACTGCGAGACGTTGAGCTCAGGCTTATTACCTTTGGTTTCTGAGGTGTTTGGAGAAAGGCATCCTTTTACGTTTCAGCAGGATAATGCGCCAATTCATACTTCTCTTTTGACGCGAAATTGGCTCTCCGAGCACCATGTGAGGACTCTACCGTGGTTTGCAAGGTCTCTGGATCTTAATATTATTGAGAATGTGTGGGGGTATCTTGTGAGGAAGGTGTACATTGGTCATAAGTCTTATGACAATGTAGAAGATCTTAAGTCTGCTATTGTGGAGGCCTAGAAGTCTATTTCTACAGATTACCTTTTGAAGCTTTACGGCAGCATCAAGAGACGTTGTCTGGCTGTTATGGATTACAAGGGCAATTCCACGAAGTACTGAAATTTTATTGTATGCGTTGATACATTTCTTGTGCGCGTTGTAGTTTCACCCCCTTCATTGGCGGTTCAGAACCGTTTGATAGATCCTACGCTACAGCATTTGGTTTGTAAACTCAATCTTGTTTAGTTGAAGTGTTTCTATGAAGAGCTTTAATTGTGCCGGATTAACTGTCAATGGGCTGCACCATTCGGCTAGTGCGCATCTGAGACCTGCTGATGCGTTTCAAATTTCGTTGACTGTAGGTGTACCAACGGTACCTTTAAACTTTTATAAAAGAGAGATAATCCTTGCTTTCGAAAGAAAATGTTTTATGTAACTACAAATGGTATCGAAAGCATGAAAGGCTTCAGATTAGTTATTTCAAAGCTGCTACGAGCTCGCAACGAGGCTGAAGCGCTGCTCGTAGAGCAGCACCATGACGTGCTACAGGATTCAAGGTTATCCCCCCACTTTTTGACTAAACGTTCAGAGGTGGTCTCGAGATATCACACTAGCCCCAGCCCCAGCCCAGGTGCAACATCTTTCTCCATCATTACCGTGGTTTCAAGTTTCTCATTCGAAACTATCGGCTACTGATCAAAGTGCTCCATCTCCTTCATAACGATCAGTACAATAGCGAGTGTGTGGTGTTCGAGTTCATCATAGGATACTCATGTACGGTTCAAGCCGCCGCTATCCGCGGCTGAATAAGTTTACATAAACGTAGCAAATAGAAAACCAAGGCCACAACGAAGAAGAAGAAAACGGAATGTTTTCACGGAAGGTGAGAAAGTTACAGTTTTGTATGAAGATCAGGGCTCAGGTTATGGACTAACAACATGGACGTCTTCACTGAAGATCGCGTCGCAAACTGTTGGTAGTCAACATCAAAATCTATTTCGTCTCGTCAACAAGAATCATCAATCCCAAGTATGCAATTCTGTTATCATTGCACTCGTTGCTGGCATAAAGCTCGAAACATGGCGTTGAACAACATGCCAAGCAGATAGAAGGGTGGGTGAGCGAAGGCGATGGCTGTGCTGCCTCTGTCTCTTTACATATTGCATCGAAATCAGCATCAGGAATTGGTTGACGACGCACATCAAGGACAACAAATTCACGATGCTCCCAAACAGGGTAGTATGTTTGGATTGGGTGTGGTTACAAGATCTGCTAGAACAGTTACTTCTTCCTGGATGCTGAGATTGGGTTCATTACAACCGGATCGCCAGCCTCACGCTCTTTAGCCTGATAGGATTTGACAGTTTCCTCTTGCCATTCCTTGTTCATAGTAGAAGGAAGCGTGGCTACAACAAACAAAACAGGCCCAATTCGCATGCAAGCAAATCGCGATTACAACATAAGCGTCAGTATGCGCAAGCCGGCACGATTACTCTGAAAGCGCTAAAACGAATAAACTCGACGTCGATCGAGGTTTATACGTGAATCAAAGCAGAACATACCTCGAGAGGTACGGAATTTTAGAAGAAGACCGGCAGCTCCCATGATGGCGGCGACGCCACCGATTAGTTGCAATCTCTGGGGAATGCCCACAAGACGAGGCCAGGGCGTCCAGTTGGTGTTGGAGCGATCGACGATGGTCATCTTGCAGTGCTCGGGGAGACGGTTGAGTAGGACGGGGTCGCCACACGATACCAGAGAACTGTGAGGTGCGGAGAGAAATCGGAGATGCGGGAAGAACGCTGTTGCATGGTGTGGTGGTTGATATCCATCTTTTTGTACGAAAAGCAATTTCCACGATTTCCACGACGACACGTTGCCACGACGATTGGCTTGGTTCTTTGGGTACGTGTACCTGTGCAAAGTGCAGTTTGTACCAGACTGGCAGTGATAATACGTGCCGGCGGTAGCGTTCCTACCCTTGTGTCTATCTACCAACGGTACCAAGCATATGTCTTTCTCTCTGCGTGTTTGAACTTTGAACTTTGAAGAGCTCAAGATAAAGTAGATAAGAGAGTTACCGTTCGCCCCCAAGTCATTTACAAAAAGTCTTGTTGCTGACTTACGATTTGGAGCGAAGCGTCAGCGCCATCGGTGCAATCAATCTTTGACTTGCGTTTACTGTAATATACTTGCACAAAAGAAGTGCAATGCGATTTGTGAACTATCGGGGTAGATTTACGTACTGTAAAGTGAAAGTGGCAGCACAGCCATCTCCTTTTCACCCAGCCCTTCATCTATCTACCGTGTACATTCCATGTTCTGCATACTCGAAACCCCAGCCGCCCCCAACCCCACGAAATTCCGTATCCTATTCCCCTCACTAACTTCTTTAAGCGTTTCGTTGTGCTTCTATGCGCTCCGAGTTCTCAAGTCCCAACCCTTAACTATTCGAAAGACTCTCTACCTGCCACCGAAGCATTCTTTTCATTCCTTTTGTTTCACAGTCGTTGATCCTTGCACCTAGTTTCCGCAATGAATGCCAAGAAACTTATGAAAAGCGCAAAGTCAAACTGGTCGAAGGCGAAACGAACGTACATGTGCCGAACCCTGAAGGAAGTAGTCAAAGCCTATCGTGCCTGCACAACTCGCTCGGAGGAGCGTGCGCTCGTCAAGAAAGAATCGGCCCATATTCGTGATCTGTTCCGCGAAGGCGATAAGGCTTTTCGCCGGCGAAATGTTGCAAAGCTTCTGTTCTTTCACATGAATGGCTATCCGACTGACTTTGGCATGACGGAATGCATCAAACTTTGTGCCAGCAACAAGTACAACGATAAGAGGATTGCGTACTTGGGATTGATGATTCTTGTTGACGAGACCGAACAGATTTTGATGTTGATTACAAACAGTTTACAACGCGATCTTCAAAGTGATGACGTCAATATCATTAGTCTGGCGCTCAACTTGTTGAGTGACATTGCGAGCGTTGAGATGGTTCGCGATTTGTTACCGCAAATTGAGACACATTTGCATTCCACTGATCCGTACATTCGGAAGAAGGCTGCTTTGGCCGCCGTCCGCGCTGTGAGAAAGCTCACGCCTGAAGAAACTTCAGGCATTTTAGAGGCTATTCCCGCAATGTTTGAGTCCAAGTCGCAAAGACTGTACATATCTGCATCAGCGCTGGTTTCTGCTCTATGTAAACAGGGCGCTTCGGATATGGATATATTTCATCAACATCTTGTTCCTGTTGTGCTCAACGTTTGTAACGATTATCTTCTCCGCGAGCGTACGCAACAAGTTTCGAAAGGTATGTCGTCTGCACTTGTTTCCAAGGTTAAGAACCCTGGAATTCACGTCAAGCTTTTATCTACGTTGAGACATTTGATCTCCGTGGGCCTTTCCGACGAACAGAATAGACTTGTATATGATATTCTTTCTCAAATCGCTTCTTCGACGGAATCGACTTCTCTGTCAGGTTGTGCAGTATTGTATGAATGTGTTCGTGCCATAATTGCGCTTAATCCAGACGAAAATCTCTGGAACAAATCAATCTCGGTCTTGATTAACTTTCTCTCACACAAGGAGGCGACCGTCAGATACATTGGACTTCAAGAGCTTATTTCTGTTGCTGATGTTTACGGAAGCAGTGCGCTGGCACAAATAACTGGGTTGAAGGATAAAGTGTTATCTGGGTTACGTGAATCAGACCCCACGGTTAGGAAAAGGGCTGCAGAGGTGTTGTATAGAACTACAAACGAATCCAACTGTGAGGAAATGCTTACGGCACTTCTCCAATACATTGAAAAGAGCAAGCTTCAAGAAGCCATCCAAGATGGGTGTTGGAAGCTGGTCTCTTTGCTCGACAGATGCGGCACAGCAGATGCTATGAAGGTTGATATGTTTGTACGGGCGTTGGCGATAGCGGATACACATATGCCTGAAGATCTTGTGAGCACATTCTTGGCCATGATATCTTCAAAGCCGAACATACAGAGTCATGCAGTCAAACAGCTGTTCATAGAGGCGTTCACGAAGAAAGAGGATGAAAATCAAAGAAGTGTTCACAGACAAACAAATCTTCTGGAGTTTGGAGAAAGTGAACAAACAGTTCAACAGCCACAGCACATCGTGAAAATTGATCCGCGGAACAGGAAACTTCGTCTGGAACGTGTTGCAATATACGTTGTGGGTGAGTACGGTGAAACCACACGCAACGTCGGGTTGCAAATGCCGGAAGTATTGAATGCGTTTAAGGAGATTTTGGCATCTGCAGAGACCGTTGAGGATATCTGGCTGGACGCAAACGCGATTGGGAGGAATGTCGAGATGAGCATGTTAACGGAAGTTACGCTAACCAGCTTAATGAAGTTCGTTTGCCGTCAATCATCACCTGAACCGACTGCCGGAGGAGGGTTTGAATCATTATTTCAAGCTCTTCCAGCCCCGCCGAAGGACTCATCTGCTGCTAAGGAATCTACTTTGGCAGACGACTTGCTGGATGGCTTGAATTTAGACGACGGGAAGGACAGCCGATCTCTTGTCCCAGCTTCCATTTCTCAAGAAGGGATTACGAGCGGTGCTTTGGTTAGTCTCGAGCAGCAGAGAATGGGCAGCACAACTCTCTCAGAGAGCTCTATTCCACATCAGGTGTGCTATATTCTATCCGCACATGCAATGTCGACAGATATTGAAGTGCAACAACGAGCATGTGAATACATGACGCTGCTCCGAGAAGAACTTCGACCTGTTCTCGACACAGTTATGGCACAGCTTCCTCCCCTTGACTTCGTTGCCATTCAAAGAAAGGCTAGCCAAAGAAGGGCAACAGCGCGCATCAGTACGAATGTCCCTGCTTCTCAGAGAGACGGTGTGCTTCTTGATCTTTTAGGAGATGGATCTGGCGAAAGTGGAAGTGCTTTCCCCGCTCTTCCGTCCACGGATGGCGGCGGGATGGCATCTGACGTCATGAGTGGCTCGCAAAGTCAAAAGGAAGTTTCTCTCTTCGATGTTCTCGGTGATTCAGCCATGCCTCCAGAGAAGACGGGAGGGGCACATTCTGGTGATCTCTTTGGCATTCTTGCACAGCCACCTCCCGACCATGATTTCGGTAGACCTTCGACATGAACTCTCAAGATGTGCATTTGCAACTCTAACATTCCCAAACCCTCGGAAACAGCCAATTTGTCTTGAGCTGCCCACGAGGACTGCTGTATCTGCGACTCAGTATATTTCATACATTTCCAAGCGTGTTCATCTGCGCATCACTGCAAAGTGTGCTCTGTATTGGCTTCGAGGAAGAGAGCTTAGATATTGTTGTAAGTTAACGGACATCAGGATTTATCGCAAGCATCTTAGAATGCTGAACATATGCGAAGGAAATACTCAATGATGAATTTATGTCAGGTACGAAGATACAAGGGGTGCCGTGGTTAATCTCCTTCTTTCTGGATCAATGAGGAGGTTTTGCCACTACAACAATTTTGTTGCGTTTGTTCTGTGTCTTCGAGAGCCTCGCAGGCCGGACAAATGGGAATGTCGTCCAAAAGGTCGCACAACCCCGAACCCAACATGATCTTGCATACACGATCTACTTGGGGGTTTCCTTTCGGAGTATTTGTTGCGTTAAAGGCGATGCGGGCAATATAAGTTTCGCAACCATGGCACCCAGGTACGAACGGGATTTCAAGACATACCACCGTAATTGCTGTGACACAGACAGATAGATAAATTATGTTGACTTCCGTAGCATTTCTCAAGTCTGGTACCCCAAGTATAGTGGTCGGCATTTCTCTCAAGGCATGTTCAGGTGCAGGCTGGGTTCGGTCGTGATGTGACTCATTGATCTCGATCGTCGACAAATGTTGCCCTGTTGACTCATTGAAACTGCCATGATAATGCTCTTTGTATGCCCGACCCAACGTGCATTCCTTCCCATTTTCAAAGATTGTGTGGAACACAAAGAACGAAGATAAACCCAGCAAGCATGCGTATAGTATGTGACGAAGTGAGACGATTGAACCTCTCCGGCTGAATATCACTGGCCGATTGGGACTCGAATCAGAGTTCCTACTTGTCGAATCGTAGAAATACATGTTGCTGAGAACGACTATACCCTTTGATTATCTGGTTTTGACAAGGAGTAACGATTATGTGTTGGGAAAACCACGGTCGCTGGGTGTAGCGAGAACCATGACGGATTTGACGGGTTTTACACAAGTGTGTACTTTCTTGTGTCCTACTGGGTAGAAATCCTTCGCCGTCAGCACTTTCACGGGCCGATTTCAAATCTTGCTGAGGTTGGGTTAAACATATACATTATATCATTGTTTGAGTACAGGTGCAGCGATGGATTGGGTTTGTGATGATGAAGAATGCTCCTGAGCGGGAGACGGGATCGTGAGCAAATGTATTTGTAACAAGAATGAGTTCTGACGCGCCATCTCTGAGCTCTGAAGGTGGAGCTCGCTCCGTCACGAGATATACTTTTTCTGTGCTTCAGCAGTAAAGGATTATTACGCCTGTTGAAAGAAATGTCCCAGAAACTAACACTGGTAAGGGTTAAATGTAGTTAATTGTCTACCCGTTCTTTTTGGGGCCCTCGCAAACTGGCAGAGAGATAGACACTGCAATATTCTTTTCCCACCGCTCGTAATGTCAAGGTCACGAAGCAAACCCCGTGAGAGTGAGGACTCTTCCCGCCCGGCGACTGGGGAGTGGACAAACGGTTTATCAGTTCGTTCCGCACCTTTAAGCAGGGAACTCTCCATGAATATGTCGGGGGATGTAGTAAGTCAAGAATATTTGCAATGGGGACGGTGCAGTGCAATTGTCTTCTTCTGCTGTTCGATGCCATCGATATCAGAGATCACGGTCAAGCGGTGCCCCTCTAATCTTGAACAGTTTTGAAAAACCACTTGGCAAAGCAAGGGCAAGTGCCCAATCGACACGGCGTCGACGTCAGACCAACAGCCAATCAGGAGTCTAGACTCAGACATTGAGACCCACCATCATGGCCCCTTCTATGCCTCTCCCGCCCACTATTTGACAACTGACCTCATATGAGGTCAGAATATAACACTTCATAACAAAACCGCCCAAACATGGGCAATGCCTAGTGTCTATCGGACCAGCGCGTTGACCTCATATGTGTTACAAACCACTTCAATTATACGCAATGGCTTTTTTTCCCGAGCGGAGATATGGTCGATTTCGTCTCAGAACGCCGTTTTTGCTCAAAAACCAAACTTGAAGGCCTTCTTATGCGCTTTCATTTCGTGTTTACAGATTTGAAAACATATAAAGCTCGACAGAGATATGAATAAAGCAAGCAAAACGATAACAATTCTCAGGTGTGAAGCGAGTTCCAGTCACCTCCACTGCAAAAATACTCCTCTTGACGATCAGCATTTCCTTCGTAATACCTTTCAAGCACGTTCTTCACTAAGTACGCCTTGCGTGTTTTCTCCTTTGCAGATGGCACCAACTCCAGCGGAGTAACTTCAACTCGCAATGTGATATCATTCAGCAAAGCAATGCTCCCTTCCTTGACCTCCAAAGCTGTAAAACCCCTCTTCAGCAGTCGGAACTTTATCCATGACCCGTCTGTAGATAGCCCCTTCACAAAGACACCCTCCAGATAGGAAGAACTAAAACGAAAAATATGGTACTTAGAAAGCTTCATAGTGTTCGGAATGCAAAAGAACCTTCCCAGAATTGCCTTCCAATTAAACCATTTAACATCCGTCGAACAAACTACCTGGTTAGTACTGGCACTTTCTTCAATGATTCGCATCATTTGTCGAGGTCCGAACACATCAAATTGTTTGAGACGCCGCTTAACCATGCCAAAGGCTGCATCGCATCGGTTTTTGGTGTGACCGGCAACTAGAAAACGTAAGAATACTTCATCCTCATACTGCATGCACACCCTCCACAACAAGTACCACAACATGAAGCGGTTCTTATTCTGCCCACTTCAGTTGTCCGCATGGAGGTTTATAGTTCTGTGAAATTGTGTCGTAGACCCTTGCAAACGATGCAAACTAATCGCGTGATGAAGCATTGAACCCACTTCGTTACATGTTTTGTTGTTAGGCCAGTGGCCTTCGGGGAGACCGTAAATAAAACAGACGTTCTGACCACTGCTGTAGACACCAAAAATGTCAAACTTCAGACCTGTGACGAAGTGAAGCTGGCCGGGTTGTCGCAAGAGATGCGGTAGCAGTACTTTCTCTGCGAAGTCGAAAATTAAATGGATAGGTCGGTCAGACGGAGATTGCTGTGCCTTACATAATATATCTTTATAGAGCTTGAACTCAATAGATGCCTCCTGCCGATGCCTTTCCCTGGCTTCCAGTAGCGTTCTTCGCAAATTTGTGTTCATTGTCCCATTTGCAGTGCTAAGCAAGGTCGTGCATTGGTCGCAAAAATCACTCCCAGCCCTAAGAATCCGTAGTGTAGGGCAGTGATTACTCCAAACTCTCAGAAACGCAGCCTGAGAAAGCGGTGCATCCGGCACAGTCACGGTCAAACCAGCACTTGCAGCTCCTATTATATCGGCCCATCTTTCACGGTAATGGTTGTATATGTCCTCCCGTCTTACACCACTACCCAACCACTGAATTGGAGCTTCGTTATCTGACCCTCGTCCAGTAGGGCATGGTAGTGCATTTACATCGGCATGGCGTCGAAGAAAAGCGAGAGCAGTTGTTGTTTGAATTGAGATGTGACCTTTGTGAGATCTATGATGTCCACTTGGTTTCACATGGAAGTTCGGAGAGGCGGCGACAACGGCAGCATGCTTCTGAACACTTCTGTTGTGCATCTGGACAATTGCTGCAAAACCGTATTCGCAGAGACGTGCACCTTTGATGCTGTATCTCGTGGTTGTGTTTGCATTTGCAGTTTGTTTTCTTCGCTTTGCTTTCCTCTTCTGCGCTCTTTCTGGGTCCCACGCCATTAGCTCATTTGCTTTGTTACATGGTGTCGACAACGCTAAAAGCATTGCACGTACCGTGTTGCTCCTATCATCTTCCCTCATAGAGGAAAAACTTTGGGCCATAACGAGCATGTCAGTAGATACGCATTTGGGCTTGCATAAGCATCGGTTGAGCATGATGTCAAAATGTGCTTTGGTTTCTTTTGTTATGGTTCTCGCGGCGCCTGGAGGGTCGTTCGGCTCAGCGGTTGGAAGTGCTTCTAGAATCTGCTCTATGCTTTGATTCGGGCTTTCATTGTTGTGAGGCTCCTCAGAAAGGCCTGAGCTTGCCTCAATTCGCTCCAAATCGGCCGCTATGAGCTCCTCTGGGTCTATTTCGCACTCCGTCATGTGTGGCGATGGGGGCAAACGCGCCTGGACGACGAATTGCGCTGGGCGAAGTCCGAAAGAGCTACAGAAGAAGGATTGGTCGTTTTGTCCTTCTTCCAGCCCGTTTTAAAAATAGACAGTTTCAGACCACCGTAAAAGTTTTTGAACGTTACGCGGCTTTTCTCGCTCCGTTTCCTTTCGTTTTAAGCTCGTTTGAAAGCTGTAATTGAGCTCAATAGATCTATGTATCTAGCTCAAAGTTTTTGGTTTGAGCCATTCCGACTAATTGAAATGGTTTGTAACACATATGAGGTCAGCACAGATAGTGAGAGAAATGTAAAAAATTGGATAAAGCTTTGCACATAATTCAGCGATTCATTAGAAAACAACTACAATTATGCAATCAAACTAGTTTCATAACCCCAAATAACCATTTGAAGCGAACCAATTCCAAGCAATAAGTGCTTTAGTAGTCGTCTGATTGCATGTAGAATTACTATTTAGGTTTAAACGCCCAAAAATTCTACATATAACTTAAAAACTGCTTATAATGCTTCAAAAGTACTTAATGTTTTTGTTGCTATAGTTCTTGACGATCAGCTAGTATTTAGATAGCGCACTTTTCAATATTATATGAGCCAAAGGTATGTGTACAAGAAAACTATAAGCTTTCTGACTGCTTTTAAACACATTTAACATACTGGCCTACGCAGAGAACATTCAATCTTTATAGTACATTGAGTCACATGAAGTCGTAAAGTGGTACCATTCTCAGGTTTGTTTTTGTTTCAGTTCGCATCATTGCACCTAAAAGAGCCTCAAAAACAGTTTTGTAACGTGGTAGTTTCACAAGTCTGCGAAAATGATGTCTATAGCTTTCAAGGTAGAATTTGCATTAAATTTGAGAAGTCCGGCATTTCAAAGTTGTGGAAAAAATATTGTAAATTATACCAGGCCCTTAACACCCTTTATTCTGAGAGCAATTTGAAACAGGTTGAATATATGTTGTCGAGGTTTTCTGGTTTACTTTAGGAAGAAGGTTAAAGAAACTTCTTTTCGTTGAAGAAGTTAAAATTTGATTAAATTTTCTAATGTAGCAAATATATCTTTTCCCCAATTACTACTCAGCGTCGTTCTTTGTACTAGATGTTCTACTTCGCCATGAATGTGATGCCGAATGCGGTTCCAGAGAGGTGCTTTAGAGACTCTGAACTGGTTTATATCAATCTTTATAAAGTGTTATATTCTGACCTCATATGAGGTCAATTGACCTCATATGAGGTCAGTTGTCAAATAGACACTAGTGTCTATCGGACCAACGAGTTGACCTCATATGAGGTCAAAATGACCTCATATGAGGTCAGCCCGTTGAGAGAGTAAAATAAACCAAAAACTTACATTCCGGACCTATAATGCGGACTTTTCAAATTTCAAAATTTGAAAAGTCCTTGAACAGTCGTTTAAGTAGTAGTCTGTAGGGCAAAACGGCCAGTAATAACAGCTCAGTGGATAAGATATCCTATGTGAGCAAGTTAAACGTGAGTTCAAACCTCGCTGAGTTTATTAAAACTCGAAAACTCCTTATGGAGCTCGACTAATTCTAGTAATATGTTTACACTAAGAACGTTTTCAACACCCACTTGAACAACAGACAGAACAAGGTGACATCTGTTAAAAGGGCAGTTTCTTCAGAGTGTAAACATTATCTAGCATGTTCAATAACGCGGATTGAATTAGTAGGGGGCTTAAGGCAAATGAACACTTGTTGATAATGTGATTCTTTATGTGTTTTTATTCAATATCAGCGCTTGTTTACTTCTATGTTGACGTTGTTGTTGAAAACAGATGTGCTTCAATTACTTTTTAACACCGTGACGTAACTCAATGTGGTTCTTAAAGCAGTCCCTTCCTGTACCAGTATGACATAAATACACTTCAGATTTCAAAGATATATAGCATTCAGAACATAAACACTTAGACTTCATATTCCCTTTGCACACTTTGCATCGTCCTTGATATGAAGACTTCGTAATCATTCCATCCTTAGTTTTTCTCTTGCGATTAGTCTGCATAAGATGCACACCAGTTCCTGCAGGTTTCGGAATATCATCTTCTATTTCCATATGTTCTTCATCTCGAGTCATCAAAGCGGTCCGGTCCCACGTATTAGTGATAAGCTCGTCAGCCAGCTTTGAATAGAAGTTATATGGAGATAATAACTTTCGCATACCGTTACCAGCTTTGTAAAGCATCCACGCATCAACCATACAAATGGATAATAAGGATGAATTCACACGGAACGACCAATCTTTGACCTCGATTTTCTTCTCCAGTTTTAATTCATCTTGGCGGCATCTGTTGTGTCTGTCAATCATTGAACACGTTTTATGGTATTCCTCACAAACCTCTGGTATCGGTACTTCAAGTTCAACTTTCCTCGAAACATTTTCTTGTCGTCTCCATCTTTGTCGCATTATTGGGTTTCCAGGGTTCACCGTGTTGCATGTTGATATAAAGTACCTTCGTTCCCTATCGACCCACATTACCGCCATTAGATCAGTATTCAAACCGTTCCCCTTCGAAACCATTGAAACAAAATCTCCACGTTTCTCTAAGGTCTTCTCTGATAAATGCTTCATAGGAAATTGACGTGTTGCATTCTTGATAACCCCAGTAAAGCGCAGTCCTTTTTCCAAAAGAGCATTAGCTGTTTTCACAGATGCAAAAAAAGAATCTGCACAGACATGGCGTCCAGACCCAAACCATGGCTGGACTAATCGAAGTAAAATAGCAGTTCCATGAGTATGTTCTGTATCAAAATCCTGATCAGGGGCTTCAGATCCCATATTGAGCTCAATATTTAGCATGATACCACTTCTTCCGCAGCAAACGGTTTTCATTTCCAACCCGTTTTCTGGTTTTCGATCCAGCGCGGTATAATGTGGAAGCCCCACATCAATCCAGTCTCCCCCCAGCCCATACCAGCGTGACATACTCTCATCAACGCATAAAGCATGTGAAGGTGTCACGAAAGAACGGCGGTGATCATTGATGGCTTTCACGAAATCAGTGACTAAATTCCAGCGAGCCGTGCCATAATCCTCTTGAGCAGCGTTACCACTGAAACAAATACAACGCCTTAGAGTTTGAAACCTATTTCGTGACATTGCTTCACCAATCACAGGCTGAGACATAAACCTGGATGCTGGTTTTGAACCCCAAAGATCTCTTCTATTGGAAAACTCCAGCCTGCTTATTAAAACCATCACGCCAAAGAACCTTAAAAGCTCTCCACCACTCGTCGAAGAGGCACCATCATTTTCCAAGTTCTTGTTCGTCTTCTCCACAATAGTCTTCAGATGTCCAATGGGGAACATCCATAAAAAATAGTCAATGAATGTCATCGTACTTGGGCAATGACGTGGTGAGATAAAATCTCCGGCTGGGCCAATAACCTTCCACGGCTGCAATTGCATGCATCCATTGATAGGGCTACAAATTGCCTCCGTGTTCCACGCACGATCATGCACAGTCACTGACTGGTCGGAAGGGGGTGCTTGTGAAACGGGATCCGCCTCCTGCAAATTTTGCAGTTGTTCTCCTTCATTCGGCTGATTGTCAACATTTTGGGCCGGTAACGGTGGTACAATTGCTGTGTCAACATTATCAGTTTGTGGACTGTTAAGGAGACCATCACCAACCTTTACACTGCAAAGAGGAAGAGTACACTCTTTTTGGCGGTTTGGGAGGTCAAACCGAATAGTGAGAAATGTACAGTTTCGGCCGTTGACGAGTCGAATGTCAACTTTTGTCACTGTTCCAGGGACAGTTTTCGTCTTCCAAAGAGATCCAAAGTAGCGTTTGCTTTCCGACTCACAAACTACAAGGCGGGCACGACTGTGGACTTTGTTACCAACGGTACGACGAGGGTCTGTTGACGGGGCCATTGTGTACAGATTGTGTTGACGTTTGTGAAAAAATGCTCCAGCTTGGTTGCTGTGTACATGTCATGGGCGACTTTGGTTAACGCCATCGAAGGGAGGACGACGGAGGTGAGGACGAAGTGTTTTTTTTTTAAAAAGTGAAAACTTTTACTTAAAATTTATGTGAGTAAAAACTGACCTCATATGAGGTCATTTGACCTCATATGAGGTCCGTTGTCAAATAGACACTAGAAGAAGCGTGCTCTGTTCCTCTCTCCGCGAACCCCAGAATGGTCGACTCCTACTCCATGCACATCGTCCTCAATCCGAACGGCATTATGCCTCACACGTATTCCTTCAGGCGTTCGTACGGCGGTTTCCACCAAGTGCCCTCCAGTTCTATGCTTGTTTCGGACAAAGACATCTTCTCCTTTAAATACCCTCCCATCCACTGGTATATTGTCTCTCACATTTTCAATCACTGATCCACCACTGCTACGTCCTACAACTTTCCCGGGCAAGTTGTCTCGGAGCCATTCCATCCTCTCCACATTGACGTGGCTCCCCATTCCATCGCCCAAACGCCCAATTTACCTCCCACTGCTTTTTGCGTTTCCATGCTCCCTCAAATGAATCATATCTCCCCACTTCCTCTTTCTCCCGCATTGCGGTATGTCGCAGTCTACCAGTTCTTTCCCTTCCCACCATTCGGTTTCTCCTGACATCAACCACAACCTCCATGCCCTCGTTCTTCGCCTCCTGAACGCCTCCTCCTACTTCTCTTTCGCGACCCTTCCCCTCCCGAACGCCAACCCCAGCCACTCTCTCTTCCTCCTTCCCTCTAATACCGCGGCTAACTATCCCATTAGTACTTCTTGGTATCGTCCTTCCCTCACTCTCATTGCGACACTCCCTTCCCTTTTCTATGACGTCTCCACACTCGCCTTTTTCTATAACTTGCGTGGAGTCATCGCCCCTTCGCCGCCCACTTCTATTTCTACCGCCCCGCGCATCATGCTCCTGCCTTCCTCTCATCCCCCCCCTGCTTTCCACTCCTCCATTTCCAATCTCATGTGGAAGCGGAGTAGCCTGTGTTACCAAAGCACTTACAGTTCGCTCGTTTCGCTGCGTTTGCTCGGTGCGCTCGGTTCGCTCGGTTCGCTCCAAAGGTCGGCCTCTATCACGTCTCCCCGTGTTCTACCTACCTTTCAAACGTAATCCGCTTCGAGGAGCGCGCGAACTACACCCAATACCGCCCTCGCCATTTTCCACATCTCCGCTTCGAGGCGCACGCGTAGTACTAACGAAGCCATCCTCGCGACCCCGAATTACGACCTCTGCACGCGTTCGCCCTTTTGACGCGCGCCCGGTTACATCCTCCGCATTCGCATTCGCACTTCTCGTTTTACGTTTTTCTATATGGAATCGGACGACGACGATGCGCCCTGCGGTGCGCTCTAGATGTTGTCGCCGCTCGCCGCTCGACGTGTTCGCCGCTCGACGTGATCGCAGGTCCCCCGTGAAACGCACACCTCTACCCGACGTGTGGTAGAAATTTCGCACCGTTTTAGTACTTTTCGGAATCAATTTCCGAAAATTGGCACGTAAATTTCCCTTCCTGTACGAAACCTCACTGCTAAAAACTGTTACACCTTCACATGATATCACAGATACTTTGTATCTTCTATTCTATGTACTTGAACGTCAACCCACTTCCGCGAATCCTATCCCCATTTTGTTCACGTCACTGGATGCCAAAAGTGACGACACCCACTCACTTGGGGTAGTTCTCGCCCTCCCCTGTGGAACACGAGAGTTAGAGAGAAAGCGTAATAAAATGTACACAATTCGATTTTACACATACTACGGTACATCTTTCGGTTCTATAAGTCATAAATCAATTGAGCTCTAGTCGACTACTATAGGATTCGAAGACGTACCCCATGTGTACTCTATTCCATAATCTGCAAAAAACTCTTCTCCCACTTCTACAACCCGAAGTGCCCGGACGGCAAGCATTGGGTATTCTCTTAATTGAAGTGGAGTTCGCCCAGTTCCTGGGGTTCGACTCACCGCCACATTGGCAGTCCGTCGCTGCTTCAAGCCATCCTGCACTGCATCCCTATCTTTATCTCCTTCCATAAATGTTGGGTCGTTAATTGTTCCACCCAACGAAAATGGAGCGGGGACAATCCATACAGGGATTCTAGGTACTTCTCGTCTCCTTTCCAGAAGTTTCCGGAATACCTCGCCTCGCAGGCTAACCTCCATCGCATAAGTCTGAAAACGTGCGGTGGTGGCTCCAAACAACCCTTCCCCATACTTCTTGTGTACCTCCTTCCTCTTCATTAAGTCATGGTACACTAGAGTTCCGTAAAAGAAACATATCTCTTCGTTCTTCATGAAACGGCGCGTGGTAAGCACTCCCACTCCTGCGTCATGGTGACGAATCGACGACTTCCCAATGCGACAACCACACATAGTGGCCTCCAGTGCCAACATCGCGTTCCAATCCAGGAGAACCATCTTCGCTTGCAACTTTTTCCACCACTCATGCAACGCTTTGCGCCTGCCGATCATGACCATGCCCCCCTACCGCCACATTGATGCCAGGAAGTCCACAATATACCCCTGTGAACATATTGGTGGACCAAAATGTGGCCAAAATATGGGCGTAATAAGCCAGAAAAAGGCCTTAATTTTTGTGACAAAACTATGTCCAAATTAGTCTCTAATGCTGTCTCTTTTGTGCCTTTTATCGTATGCCGAAAAAAGGCCAACTAACAGAGGACAATTTTGGTACAGAGGAAGTGCGAAATAGTCTGCTGTTAATTGGACGATATGTGAACAATGGTCAACCATAGAAGGTCTGTATATGTCCTCAATCAGCACTGGAGTGTGCCATACATGAGTTTTGTAGGGCTCTGAACTAGAACAGGTTCTTTGCCATAGGTGTACGTAGTTGTATCAGAAGTGGTACGAAAAAGCAATATACCAATTTAGTCTCGAACATGTCCCAGTAGAGACCCACCTGTATGGATAATATGAAAAAGTTGTCGCTCACAACTAGGCCAAAAAATACTACAAAACTGTCGGTGTATAGGCCATAAATTTAATTGTGGGCCATCGTTAGGCCGCATATAGGCAGCAAGGCGCCACCAGAACGCCACTATGGCGAACCACGATAAACTGCTTGGAAAAGAACAAAAAGGGTACCAATTTCGTCATTATATCGTGTACTAGGTGGACAAAGAGGAACTACGCGATCGCCCGAACCCTTCAGTAACAATTCAGGGCGTTCAAAAAAGGCGTGGATAACGAAGATGTGAAGAAAAAAGCTTTGCACGAAAGAATATAACGCAAGTCTCTTGCAAACGTTAGTATATACAGTCGCCAAAGGTGAATGGGGTTCGACGAATACGTACACTTGAAAACATGAGAAACGCATGTGATGATGGAAGATGAATTCAATAGAATCAGTAGTTGCAAACTTCTGTGGTCCATACGAATTCAGTTTGCAAGGGACTTTCGTGAGCGGGGGGCTCGAAATCCATGTCGTTTCGTCTTCTTCAATGTCTTCTTAAGCAATTCAGGCGATCCTCGGCGCCTACGGGGACCCTTTTTGCGAGAACCTCTAGAAATGGGGACTGGAGAAATGTCATCAGACCCAACGGAATCTTCGGTTTCGTTCTCCACAATCCTTGAGAAACGATGAATCGAGTGGCGCCCCGTCTGTCGAGTGTTATCTCTCGTTTTCTTTAAACCTCCTGCAATACGTTGCTGCTCCTCGCGCTCGTTCTCCGAAGCGTCTGATTCGGAACTTCCCCAGTCCTCAGACGCCTTACCAGACACCTCACCGAAATCATCTTCATACCTACGTTCACGCATTCTCTGTTTTTGGGACTGGCACACCGTTCCGTCGTCATGATTCCTTCCCAAATCATGGGCAGCCTGATCTTTGCTGCAGGCATCTCTACGTTCCTGTATCGGTTCCGGATAACCAACAGCTGATTTTCGATGTTCATCGTGGCGGCTTTGTTCTAAAGTACCTCTCTGGCTGTTTTCACTGACATTTTTGGGTCCTCCGTTGCCATGAAATTCATTTCCTACCTGCTGGATACCATCTTTCTGGCGTTTATGGTGATGACCAGAGTCTTGCGGTGACGAATCTGTAACAATCGCCCCCGTAGATGCTCCACCACTTTCTTGCCCTCGAACCCCCAGCTTAGCCTTTCTATTCTTCTTCTCTGCTTCTACCTTCGCCTTCTTATCACGTTGCATAGACTCCTTGATGAAATCAGTAGCAATCCAATGGTTCTGAGCCGCTTGAAGGATTGGGAACTTTTCTTCAATCTTTCGTTTCAACGTCATAAGCTGGCTTGCGTATTCGATCTTAACTGAGGTAAAGGTGCGCTCGCCTCGTTGCAAGCCAATACGTTGGTACAAGTGAGATCTAATTAGATCCTTGATACTGTTTGCCATCTTCGGATACACCGGATAGTCTTCAATATAAGAAGAATCGCCAGACATGTTCTCCCGGTAGAGTCGGTTGAATACTAAACGCGCAGATATCAAAGTCCCTGTAGGACGCCCAGGCTGATCTGTTTGCTTCATTCGCCTCCTATACGCCGCAGTAGGTATACCCAGTGAGTTTGGGGGCACTATGAACACATTGGAGACTTGTTGGTTGCTGTTACTAGCTTGATGGACAGACGCGGTGTTCATATCGGCGGTAACTTGAGGTATGATACGAGAATTCATAGTCGTGGACAAATCTGTGTGAAGAAAAGCATGATTTAAAATGCATGAAAGAGGGAATATAACAACTGGTCAGAACAAGTCAAATTATTTCAAGTGCAACAAATGCATACCGAGAACGATGACAGAATACATACATGTGAACGTGGTGCGAAGTGTGGAGTGGCGTTGGTACACGAAGAATGCAAGGCGGTTGGCGCGGAGAAATAGTGCCTTAAGAACACCCAGAAACCTGTGATAGCAGAGAATTAGATGAAGGAGTTGTCACCCGCCGTTCAGGAAGAACGAAAGGGAGTGTGAACCCGAGTACGAAGTCTCGCTGCCTGTAATGCAGCTTAGGATCTGCCTTGCAAGGGAGGACGGAGAGCGATGAAAGGGTAGATGTACAAGAAGAAGTGCGAAGGAGAGAAGGAAAAGTTATAATGGCGCCGTATGGAAACGGGACGAAAGAATATGGAATATTGGACGACGGAGGATAGGAACCCGGTGAGGGAATGCTGGTTCCTCATGTTGTAGTTGAAGTACCTTGGTTGCGCGGAGAAGTGCGCGAAATAGCTTTCGCTTGATGAAGAAGTCAAGCGCAAGGTCGATGCGTTCTTGTCCTAATCCGATTAGATTCTGAACTGTAATGAATCAAAGTTAAAAGTTCAAAATCCGAAATCCCAAAACTTGAAAGTTCTTTCTAGGCCTAAATTCTTCAATTCCACAATACGTGAAAAGAGGACCTCACTACCAAGGGTACGAGCGGTAGTGAAACATCGAAAGATGGAATGCGATTAAATGGTCAGACGGTTTGCCAGGTCCACGCCCACTTGCTCTTTCATTATTGACGAAGGCATTATTGTATTGTACGGAAATGTCTGGTGATGCGCTTGGTAGAAAATGGAGAAGCAGATGGGAGCTATATGCCGAGAGCACAGACCAAGAACCCCCAGTAAGCGGAAACTCTCCTCTTTCTGAAAGCCATGAATGGGATGGAAAAGATTCCCCCCCTAAGAAAAGAAGGTGTAGATGGGAGTATGAAGTGAGCCCCCAGGAAACGGTTATGCCATCTACAATGACTGCTATGAAGCAGGAATCATCACCAAAGCTCAATTCTGCGCCAGCGCATAGAGAGCACATGACACAAAACTGTATCGCGAAAGATTTCCATTCAATACATGAAAGCACTGGTGATTTCGACAATGGTAACGAAAATGACGAAGTTCAGAATGCGCAGTGTTTGGTTTCCAACGATGATGCTCAGAAAACTCCAATACATTTCTTACACACACGCGATGGAGACCGATTGTGCTCTCCTTCTCTACCATCTTCCTCTATTCGTCATTCAGGTTTGGAATCTGATAGCGAGTCCATTGGCGATTTCTTAAACGAAGAAAGTTTGGTTGAAGGACGTTTGTCAACTTGTGCGTCCGAATTCAAAAGATTAAGTTCTTTCCTTTACACCTCCGAACTTGCCAGTGTGCCACAAAGAACTGTAGAGAAACTTATCTCAATCGACCCCATCAGAGCCTCTGTATCGTACAGAAACATGGCTGCTTTTGCCCAGAGAACCTCAATGGCACAGAATTCATTTGATTATATGTGTCCTGAAGGACATTGCGTAGCTAGAGGAAGACTAAAAAGCTCCCGGAGCTGTCCCGTGTGCAAAAAGCCTATGAAGGGAATTGGGAGTTCAAAGTTTTGGTATATGGAGCCATCATCGGCTATAAGGGAATTGTGTCGCGCGAAGGAATCTTTCGAGGAGCTCAAACGTGGATGGGATCGCGTGAGAAACTCAGTCGAAGCATCGGAGTGTGAAGAAGGGTACTATGACTACTACCACAGCCGTATGTTTCGACGAAATTATTCCAGCTTCTTGAACCGGTGCAATTCGAATCCGGATGAGACTCTTGTGTTTCTCACGCTCTCGACAGATGGTTTTGAGTGTGCAAGAGACAGGAGAGGGAACTCCATTTCTTCATGGCCAGTTGTTTCCACAATTTTGAATTACTCTCCGAAAGAAAGAGCAAGGGCAAACAACGCTCTCGTATTTGCAATTGTGCCTGGCTCGCATAGCTCTAACTACTTTGATACGTTTCTGCAGATGCTGATTGAAGATTTTCGACTCCTTGAAAAGGTAATATCCGTACTTTTCCATGATAATCGCATCCGATTGATACGAGTGTACGTAACTTACTTCACCGCTGATTGGCCTGCTGCGTCAAAGGTATTGGGTTATGTGGGCCACACTGGTAATTTTTTTTGCCGATTTTGTCTCAGACGCAAGGAGTACGTGAGCGAGTGTAAGTCGTCTTATATCATTCCCCGGATCCCCAAACAAATTATGCTGTCATTGATCCATCCACAACGCAGTGGCGTGGCTCGATATCGTCCAGGAGATGTAATAAGCATAGAATGTGTACCAGAGAGAAGCTCCGTAGATATATTATCTACTTGGAAAAGCTTGAGACATGGAGCGGACGGTAGAATCAATACAAAGAGTATAACCAAAGTCACTGGTATCAAAACAGATTGTTCTCTCCGAAAACTTTCTATGAATCATAAGTACTCCCATGCTTATGATGTCATGCATCTGGTTCTTATTGGATGGACGAAGCATGTGGCAAAGTTATTGTGTGGGTTCCACAATAATCACAGCCAATCACCGCAACTCCCAAAGTACTGCATTCCAGGAAGTGTTCTAAACAGGATCAATACCCATATAGAACGAGCACCGAGTGGTATACCAGTATGTTGGGGAAGGGCGCCTCTGCCACTCAGTGAAATTTCGAAGTATAAGGCAGAAGACCTAAAGCGGCTGGCGGAAATGTACTTCTTGCCCTACCTCCATCGATTCAATATGAGCAGAAATAAGATTAAGCTTTGGTTGCTTACCTCGAGGATGGTCTCCGTTTCATTCAATTACCGATGCGATGTAGATGCGGTTCTTGATCTGCAACGGGTAGTAGAGGAGTTGTACGTTCGATTGTTTCAAGAGTTCTATACCGGGGCTTCTGACGCATTCTGCTTCACACCTTCCACGCATGCCATACTACACTTGCCTGATCTTCTAAAGGAATGTGGACCGCTTCCGGTTACGTCCCAGTTCCTCATCGAGAGACTGCTGGGAGATATGGGAAGGCGTATGACAAGCAGGACTAACGTAAATTCTCATTTGTTTCACAAGAATCACAGACTATTCACATTGCGTATCATGAGCGGTGGTCTTGCACCTAGGATATCTGAGGAGGCAACACTGATTCTTGAAAACAACCGGAACCAATCTCTCTCCGAAAGAACCGCTGACTCTAATTCGGAGCATGAGGAGATGACAGGTATTAAATTTCAGGGGCATGGAAAACTTGAAAAAGGATGGAGTGCATTCAATGCGATCGTCGCCAAGTTTGTGAGGGAGAACTTTTCCGAGAATGCAAGCTTATCACGAATTCGGACTGTAAAGCAGTTTCATTCAGCTCTAATAACAACAAGTACCAGCAAATTCACCGTTGAGACCCAGAAACGCTTTCAAGATAGGTGCCGGTTACGAACCGATGCACGTCAAAAGTTTTCCGTTGCAGCAGAGTTTGAGAGAAATCGGGAAGAGCGCGATGAATACGAAGAATCACCGCATTCTGACTCAAAACGTGATGATAAGCGTATGTCCGTTGATCTGTACTACGGCGATGTTCAAAAAATGTTCGAGGTTGAACTTGAGATAGCTCATGAGAACGTCAACCGCATTGTCCATGCAGCATTTCTTGAGGTCCGCTGGCACTACGGTTGGGTTTATGATGAATATCTTGACCTCCTGTACACAAAAGATAGACGTAGATCGGAGATCACAATTGAACCCTCAAACTGCTTGAAGCGACCGATTGGATTCCTGGAGATATCCAGACGTCGCTATTTCCTCGACCGGGCAAGAAGAGAACATGTGCTAGGACCAAGACGAGTTCAAATGCCATTTGTTGACTTCAAAATGTAGTAAAGCGCTGAAATCGGATGTTTTAAGCACAGGGGTCTTTTAGGCGCGTAGCTGAGCAGCGAATAGATGCGTACGGGTCATAACTTCTGCCAATCGCAAGTTTTAAGCTAGGACGAAGTCGTTAATATGGGAACCCTTTGTAAGTGTGTAGACCTAAATGTCCAGGCTTGAAAGTGTTCTCTTGAAGGAACATCAACTCCATTAGTGAGCTCTGTGCTCGTTTGGAATGTTACCACCACAGTGTTTTGCGCACTATTTCGGGCTATAGCGTTGACATAGCGCTGTTTTCCTATGTTCAACCAAAAGAAGAAGCTTAATGACATACTTGAACATATATCGCCGTTTCTCGTGTACTTCCGCTTCCCGGTGCATGAAAAGTTTTCACCTCCGGAGATGGGGTGCCCGATCACATGGGTTTCTCGAACGAATTGAGCCAGGCGTCGCTTGTTGTGCCCTGGAACTTTCATCCCGCTACCCGTACTTCTCCATCTGCATTCCAACCACGGAAGCTCTGCAAAATCAGTTCAAGGCGAATGGTCGCTGTTAAAATGCGCGCGTAAAGATGCTAAATCATGAACCCGCGATCGGACTGGGGTCCGAGGAAACCGAGAGCGGATTAAGTGTGAGACGAGTGCTATGCAACCCGATTTTAGGGCGCTGCAGGCCTGATGCTTGGAATCTGAAGCGCTATAATCGACAGATAAGTAAATATTGTGGAGTTCCAGAGACAGTGAAAGAGCAGAGCAAGAGATATGAAAATCATATCCAAAATTTCAATGGCCCGCTACACGGTACAGGTACATAGGAAGTGAAACGTGGAATGTTTGATCTCGATTTGTACCATGTCCCTCTCCACGGGACATGTTACAAAATTTGCAGGCTCTGCTGAACTTGTACGTTCTCACTCGGTCGGTACCAGTTTAGCGCATCATGTCATTCTCCGGAAAATGTTTGGATGGTTACAAAGAATGGGGGATTCCCGAAGAAGCAGATTATCCGGTGAAAACTGTAATGGTACCAATGCAGACGAAGGAATTGTTAGTCCAGTCTTCCAAATCGAAAACCGTGAGACACCATACGTATACCCACAAGCTGACGATTGCACCCGGGAATGTCGCGATGCTGCCCAGCTTTGAAACAGCACGAAAAAGACAATGGCGTGCAAAAGACGATAACAGAGCTAAGGAAAACGAGAAGCAGCGTTCCCGCTACAGGTCGCCAGGAGCCTGTGAATCACCTGAGTCCAGGAGAGATCGTCTACGCAAACGGCATCAATGGTATGGAAGGAAGGTAAAAGCGTTACATGTGATCACGAAATATGATGAAAGTGGGAGAGGAAATAATTTAGAGCGGTTTGGATGCGATAAGGGCTCTCGAGATGCGTCCGTAGACGACTGCCTTTTGGATACGGCTGCATTTGACTCCACGTTTGTTCGAAACTCGTCTCAAAATATGCTATGTGCATCAAACTCAGGCAGCTATGGTGATGACACTGGCAGCATATCATCTCCTGTTGTTCTCGAGACACAATGTCCACCCAATCAAGAGAAGTATTTGTACGAGATAATTATCGACAGGCAGACCGGCGATATTTTTCACCACTTGTTAGTGCCTATTCCAGAGATTCCCAAGACAGGGTACAAAGAAATACCGGTGATTCGACAAAACGTACTTCAATCTCGCCCCAGTCATGAATGCTCTAAGCCTTTGGCTGAACGACAGACTAGAACGACGTCATTTGCTGACTGCAGTAGCTCTGCGATACGAAAAGGTACTTTGCACCCACCCCAGCCCTCAATGCCTCGTAGAACGAAAATTGCAGAAGAAGATATTGACGTGGTTACTGCTGTTCAACGTTGCCATGAAGGCGGGAAAAAAATTTGCGAAGCGGAGCAGCTCATGATGGATATCTTTGGCCCTCCGTCCTCTGATGAAGAGTTTTCTCCATTAATGAGTCAAAGAAGTACATGATTGTCGCCTGTAACACGTAAACCAATAAATGCAGCAACGTATTCGCTGTGAGTTCATAATCGGGAAGATTCTTGAAAAGAATGATCTAATATGCCAACAGGAATGGAAACGAGGCAAGTCTTTAACTATGAATGTAAATTGAATAGACTTGTTGCGCTGTGTTCTGCACATTTTAGCAGGAGCTCCCGATAAATTTGGATGCTTTCTGAAGCAAAGATGCAAAAATCGTCTTGAAACCTGTAGAATTGTATTTCTTTTGATTCCTTAACAGCAATTTAGATATAGCTGTTAGAATTGTGCATGTGGCTCTACATAATGGTGGTCAGCGATAACGACGTCCGTGTCGACCTGCAATTGGAGGAGCGGGGGGCATGGCGGCGGGGACGGGAAGAAGCGCGAGAGTTGCGGAAGGAAAGCCTGGAGAGTAGCGGAGAGAAGAGCAGCATGGAGGGGGGAGCTGTGGCATGAGGGTGGTGCGCCGACGACGACGCTCGGTGATTTGCGAGTGGCTCATACTGTGCCGCATGGCGGCAGCGCAGTGTGGAGGGTGGCGCGGACACCTGACACGTGCCCTGCTGGCGGCGACAACAAGGCGCGGTTAATTTTTTGAAAAAGTGGGCGCCCGTGCGTGCCTTTTTTTCGCGCGTTGCGCGTGCGTCGGAAGTTGGCAACAGAGCGCGTTGGCAACGTGCGTGCGCAAGTGCTTCTCAGTCCGTGACCTTTGAAATAATTGTGAAATCCATCAAAAAACGCCTGTGATGTCTCGCGAGCGAACGTCTGCGCTGTCGCCAAAGATGGTGACCTCCGTGGACATCTTTTGCTCTTCTCTCTGCCCGACGGCTCCTGAGCTGCACTACTCTTCATATGTAGAAGCGACGTTTTCAGCGCTACCCCACAATCCTCGGCATCACAATGGCCTTACCTCTCACAAACTTTCAGTTTAACATCTTCAAAGAGGAAACACCGGCACAGCGATGAGTTCGAAACAAGTACTACCCGATCCTAACTCATTCGGACAAAATCCAGCTTGTGAAGCCTGTCAACAGCTTTCGAGAAAACGACCCTCAACATATTGTTCGTTGTTCTCTCACGTTCCAAGAGATCCAAGCTTTTTATCTTCGTAGCGCAAACTGCAGTAATTTTTCAACACGCCGCTCTCATTTACACAATCATCAAAAAGCTCTACTGTTCTACTGCAAGTAAGCACCCAGACGCTATAGAGGTCTGGTGTTGCAGTTCGACAATATGCATCAAATTTATTGGCATATATTCGTTGCACTGCGTTACAAAGAGCTTCTAAAAACGACAAGTCTCCCATCCCAGGCAAAACATCGTTCTCTGAACCCGAAGCGTTTAGATTAAATTCCTTTACTGCAGATGCCAAACGAACTCTACCACACTTAGCATGTCCCCTCAAATAGCGCCAGTAGAGTCGACGAGCAAGCTGCAGCTGCACTACAATTTTGCTTCCAACGTTCCCTGTACGGGAAGCCAGTTTGTCGCATATGCAGTAGGCAAGGAAACCTTGCCCATCACAGTTACCTTTTCGCAATCTTATAACTTCAACGGTGCTGTTTTGTAGAATGTAAGTTTCGGACACGGGTGAAATAGACATTTTGCAACATGTAAGCCCCTTCTGTGTCATTGTGGGTCGGATGAGCTTGCGACCGCTCCAGCGCATAGTCAGCTCGTGTTCATAAAATCCAAATGTCATTATTGACAAATAGGAGCCGCATACCGTCGGAGAGGAAGCACCGGCAGCCAAAGAGAGTTATCGCTACACGCCGCAGGAGAGAAGTCTTATTACTGGTGGTTTTGGCGCGTTGCGCGAATCTTGGTCCCGGAATTTCGTTGGTAATTATGGGCCAACGGTTGGCTTCAACATGAACGCCAAAGATAAGGCGCAGCCATGAAGTGCGGTTAGGCTCGAGTTATCGAAGCGTGTTTAGCCGCGTGGTGGCCATGACGAAGAATGCACCTCAGTCTCGAGTTCTGTGTTCTGGGAGTCCTCAGTAAAGCCGTTGTGCAACAGAAAAAGATTGAAATCTCTGCAAAATACATGGTTTCTCAATCGTGTTAAAATGTGCCCGAACGTCACGGACTGTTCTTGAACACCGCGCCGCCACCTCCAGTGACAGTCGCTGCTGTCGCCGCTGCTCCACCGCGCTCGTCACCGTCGTCGTTTTACTCCCATCCACGCAGCGCGCTTCCCTATCGCGTACAGCCCCCTTCCATCTCCCATGACTGACGTCGCTGGGCTCCTTTGTCGGGCGCGCCCGCTGCTTCCCCGCGCGCTCGTGCCGTTTGGTGGCCGCGCCTCGCGTAAGGCAGCTACTTGGGCGTGCTCACGGCCACCCATGCCGCCGCTGGAGGGAGGCGCGTCAAGCTGTACGTGCTCACCGATGACGGCAAATGGGGCGACCTCGGAACCGGCTCCTTGACCTACCACCCCGACCCGCACACCAAGCTGTTCACCGTGCGCGTTTTGGCAGAAGCTACCGGTGCATTGCTGCTGTCGTCGCAGCTCCGTTCCAACGCCGACGCGTCCTACCGTCGTCCCGAGAACAATATCATCTCATGGAATGAGCGTGCGCTCCCGACTCCAACTCTCCCACTGAGGTGGCGCTGTCGTTCGCCGATCCTAACGGGTGCTCTGAGTTGTGGCGAAAGATTGTCATGGTTGACAGTCGTAGGCGCCCTTCGCCGCCACAGCGCGCTGCGCAGCAGCAATCAAAAACTGATGCCGCCGTGCCCTCCCTGACCGCCAATGAACCGCAACCGTCGCAATCTTTGCATGCAGTGCACGCGCGCGAGTCTTCGCCGCATGAAACGGCCACAAGCGGCGATGGGAAAGGCGACGCTGACGCGCGTGATCAGTATCAACCGCCTACACCTCCAGCTCGTTTACCGGATCTGTCTACTGCGGTCGGTACTCATGAAATGCGCTTGTTCGATGACAACATTCCCAATTCCAGCCGGAATCGCGATGCCTTCGAAGATGTTTTGTTTCAAGAAGGCGCCAATCTCATGTGCCTAACAGCAGCTCAGACCACCATTCGTATGACTCCAAACGCGAGCAACAGTCTTCTTGGAGTTGAGCAACTCATATTGGCTATGCCAGATCCGGATCACGACGGCATAATGACGCTTTTTCATCTACTTACGCAGTCGAAATTAATGGAGAACCAAAACATTCGTCAAGCGTTCGTGCGACTGGTATCTTCATCGCAGTTCATTGAGTCGCTTTGTAAGACGTTTCGCGGAACTGAAGTTAGAGGAGATGTTGAGCTGTTAGGCGCACTAAACATTCTAGTACGCTCTTTGTTTCGTCTTGGTGCGAATAACGTGCTCGAAGTGCTTCTCAGCGAGAAATATCTGACAGATGTTATTCGGACTTTGGAATACGATGAGCAGAACCTTCCCCGCTTCTCCAGGGCGTTGAATGAATTGAAGCGAAGGCGTGCACTTCGTGACGACAAGAGGTCTTCTGGCGCTCACTAACAAAATGCTGAGAATGCATCCAACATGTCGCACGTCCGCGGCGGCCACGATCAACGCGCACGAGATGCACCCAGTGCACCCAATGCAACTCCTACCATGATAGAGTGTCAGTCTGACTCTCCCTCGTTGAAGGACAAGTTCCAAACGATTAGTCAGTCAGGGTTGTTAGTCTATCTGACGGAGACGTGACGGAGGCGTCATCAGAGCATGTTCCGATTCAGGCCAAGCAGCATAGAAGAATAGATGATGCGCTTGAAACCGCTGTCGATGGAAACGTGCGCAAGGATAGAGACGAGATCATGAGTAGTGCAGTAGATGAAGCGAAACCCCAAGTCAGCCATAACTCGCCATCCTGCAAGAACAACGACGAGGAAACGACTTCCTCTGGAAATATGGATAGCCAGGATTTGGATAAACCTTTGGTTCTCCGACGGCATCGCGACTTTTTGGAGAGGACAGTATTGTACAAATCGGTTATTCCTATCACGGACGCATCCGTGTTGGCCAAAAGTCATCAGAACTATCGCATAACTTACATTCGGGATGTTATTCTGTCGCGGACAAATGACGAAACTATTGCAAACTCACTATCGAACTTGACTGTATTCAACAATGTTGATATCATTATGTACTTTATCAGAGGTAACATTGCTTTGCGTGAGGTTTTTGAACGTCTTAACCGTGCATTGGATCAGCGAAGGAAGCTAAGATTCGGGAGTATTAGCTCCAATGATCCAAATCACTACTCGATTCAAAACGACAATTTTGGTGAAATTGACGCCATACAAGACAAGCGCAGTTAAATGATGGAAAGCAAGATGTTGCTCGAGGTTCAGGTTATTGCGAGAGCACGTTGCAAGCCACAATCAGAGTAGAATGTGCCTCAGACGAGAGAAGAAAGGGAGAACAGCACTCAAATGCCACCGAAAGCGCGAACAGCAGTCGAAGCAGAGCCACTCAAGCTGCGAGCGATACGAACGTTACATAGTCGAGGGAAGCCTGTACCTCTACGAGAAAACCTTGAACTCAGAATGAAAGACATGGAAAGAGGAACATATTTGATTCTGGAACGTGTGATTTGAAATCCTCAGAACGAAGCGTTGACATTCGAAGTGAGCTGATGTGCACACTAGGATTCATGAAGAAGTTGTGTGGTATTGTTCGAAGACAGGAAATGGTGCAGAGGGACAGGTTTTACTCATTGCTCTTGGAGCTTGGGATACTTGACGCAGTTTTGATTATCTTGGAGGAAGAGGATAATGGTCTGCGGTCGTTGGTATGCGACATTCTAGCAGCCGTTATAATTCATACCCAGTTGAAGTTAGGACCCAAATCCTAAAGAATGTCACGCAGCAGGACTCCTCTGTTCCACGAAAACAAGGTGAGAACGATGAATCGAAGTGTGAGTGCAATGCGACTGGGGCGATTATCACCGAAGAAAGCTCGACGCAGCAGCAAAAAACGGAGAAACGCAAACGTGCGTTGCGAAGAACGAGCAAGACAGCGAAGATAGCAAGACTATCAATGAAAAGCGTGAACGACCTGACGCAGTTGAAAATATGGGCAACGTGATTCACTCAAGACGCATTAATGATCATGAATCGAAGGAGGGCGGCGACAAGGAACGAAATGCTGAGCCAAGTCTAGTGATGATGAACGATATGAAAAAGGAGGAGAATAGAAGGGAGAACGAAGGGAACGAGAGCAAGGAAAGACGCGAGCAAGGAAGAGCGAGTAAGGAGGTAGGGGTCAACGAAAGGGAAGGGAAATGCGTCTCTCTGGTCGAAAGCGTTGGAAGCAAGGAGTGAAAGAAGAGAAGTCGGTCGAAGTGGCGAGTAGAAACCGACTTCTCACTGCTGAGCATGACGATGAAAGTAATTTGTGAGGGTAGTGAGAGCAGTTTAGTACTATGCATGCTTGACATGGTTCGTATTTTAGTGGACCCCGAAACGATGAGACTTTCGGACAGGGGGAAGTTCTTGGGAATGTTCTAGGGGAAGTTTGCGCGACGGGTTCTCGATCCGATTGTATCGACTGGTCGGTGGCACGAAGTAAGAGTTGAGGCGTCTGTAGTGGAGAATGTGGGGTATCTGTGCGACTTGCTTTCGTACTCCGTGATGCACCATGATTACCACACGAGGTAATTTGTGATCAGGTTCAATGTGGGCGCGAAGGTGTGCACGCTGTTGCTTCACGCTCGCGCGTACGTGCGTTTGGCTGCGATCTGGTTTGTGCGCACGTGCCTCGGGATGTGTGAAGACTTCTACGATGGATATCTGGTGAGGCCTGGACTTGTGGGGTACGTGATGGACGTGTTTGGGCGCAATGGTGGGCGGGACAACCTGACACAGTCGGCGATTTTGGAGCTGATATCGTTCGTGACGCAGCGGGGGCGGGGGCGGGGGCTGGTGATGCGCAAGGGGGTGCAACGGTACGGCGACGTGTTGGCGCGGAGCGCGCAACACAGTGGGGTGTACCGTGACGCGCGGCGCCGATGGGAGGAGCTGCGGCGGGGGGACGAACGCTGGGATAAGGTGGGCGTGGAGGCCATTGGGGGAGTGGCGGAGGGAGAGACGGGCCAAGTGATGACGCGGGAGATGGTGGGGGGGATGGAGGTAAACCATGGAGGGGAAGGGCAAGACCGCGAGCGCGAGATGCGGCGCGGCGGACAGCTGTCGCTGTCATAGAGCTAATTGTGGGCGCGGGGCGCGGCAGCGTTGCAGGGCGCGGCAGAGACGGGGGCGTGGCAGGCGGGCAGCGGTGAGCACGACGAAGATGCGGGGGGGGTCAAAACGGTGGCGCGTGTGGGCGCGCGCGGCTGAGGGCGTGCGATGATTGGCGGCGCGCGCGCCAGGTCATCGCACGCCCGATTTCGGGCCGTGCTGCGCTCGCCGCCGCCGTTGTTGCGTGCGCGCGCCGCTTGTGTGTGAGCATGCGTCTGTCCTCGCCCGTGCGTTGCGCGTTCCACACAACTTGCTGCCGATGCTCATCGCTCGTTGAACGCTGCTGCTGCCGCCCACCACCTCTTCCACCCACCCTCGCTCCCCGTACATGTCACCCGTTTTTCCTGCACTTCCTGTCCCTCCTTCCGCTGTCCGCACCGCCGCCTCGCTTCCCCCTCTGCGTCACTGCTGCGTCCCATTCCGGCTTCAAGCTGGTTTGCGATAAACCCAAGTGCCCGGCTTGCGCGGCCCTTGCCCTGTCGCCACTTAGCAGTCCGTTGCACCAACACTCGCTCCGTACGAGCAGTGCACACAGTGCTGGCTTCGTGTCCGAAGCCTCTCATCAGCAACGCCCCGTGCCTCACGAGTCGTGTCGCCACCGACACCTCCACAAGGAGCTTGTACATCGCCGTCACCACCATTGCCACCACGTACTCCGTCGTTCAGGCCCGTTTCCCAAGCACCCCGTCTAACACGCGCCGCCGAGTTCCGAAGCTGCTCTCCAGTTGGTTGAAGAGAACGACCACTGTCGACTTGCCGCTACCGCAGCTACTGTAAACGTGAAATGGCGTTTGATAACGAACCATTGATTGCAGGCCGTTGGCGCTTTGGCCAGAAGCTGGGCGCGGGCGCGTTCGGCGAATTTTGGAGCGTGTGGACGTGGAGACCAAGAAGAAGGTGGCCGTCAAAGTGGAGCGTTCTTCCAGTAAGCATCCGCAGTAGTACTATGAACACTGCGTGTACAAGTGGTTGAAAAATGGATTGGCGCAGCTGACCCGTATTCCAAAGTGCCACTTCGGTACCACGAGCAACTACAACATGCTTGCGCCGCAGCTAGGAGGACTGTCTCAATGAGTGCCGCAAGAGAATGAGCTTGATGTGGGTGCTGATGATCGGCATTCAGTCGATGCGTCGCATCGCATATGTACACAGCCGCAGTTTCCTACACTGCGATATCAAACCGAATAATATATTGATGGGCAGTGATGATTTGCGCACTGTGTAGTTGGTAGATTTTGGGTTGGTAGAGCGCTTTCGTGATCACGTGAGCAAGCAGCACTTGCCGTAATGAGAGGGGAAACATCTCAGGAGCCTGGTTCGGTACGCGTCTGTCTCGGCTCATCTGGAGGAACAGGCGTGTCCCGTCGATCTTTAGATGGGCTACATGGTGGAGTACTTGTGTGAGAGGATGTTGCCGTGGTAGGGAATCAAGACGGCGAACAAGAGACAAATGTATCCTAATAGAGGACAAAAGGATGAACATCCAATCTGTAAAAGGTGGCCTCTGGGACAGGACAACGGCCAAATTTAGCAGTGCGCACTTTGGCCTAAAATGGGACGACAATAAAACTTGGGCCTTCTTTCGGTAGGATTCGGATCCACTCGAAAATATCGGTCAGATCGCGTCAGCATCTTGCCAACATCATTATTTCTTACGAGTTCAATCCCAAGCAAAATGGCAGTACGCCGGACACATGTGGGGCAAAAATTAATTTTTCGATTAAATCCCGGCCTTTTTTGGTACCAAATTCGTCCAAAACCAATGTTCACAGGGATACGGTGGGAACTTCTGATACTTTGGGAAGCTGGATGGAGCCTTCCATGATTGTGAACGACGAGCGTTCCACTTGGGAAATAAGTCCATCACGCGATTCACAGAGTTTCGGACCTCCTGTGTAATTTGAATGTCCGTCTCATTATCGCGCATGCACATCGCGAACTGAACAATAGCCGCGTGCCTAGCATGAGCGAAACAGTAAGGGTCCAGCTCACAACCAATAACCTTCCCATTCCGTTGTAACTCCATGCATGTCATGGCAGTCGAGAAAGTTTCCGCGAACAAGTCCACCACTGTATCACCTGGGTGCAAAAATCTGCTGATCAGCTCCTTCAACAACGCGCGAGGTTTTTGTTCCGACCTCACCTTTTGCAACATGTAGCCCCCACCCTCCTTCTTTTTCTTCCATTGAAGAGTCTCCCCATTGGACATGGGCGGTACCTGGTCAATAACACTGTGGTACCCTGGATACCTCAACTGCACGTTGTGGAAGTTCTCATAGTTCACCATCGCATGCTGCTGTGCATAAGCGAGGCCACTTCAAACGCCATGTATCGCATACTCCATGGCAGGAAACAAGGAGCAGAACCTGCGTCCCGGGTTTCGCATGGGGTTGCCTTGCGACCGTATAAAATGAATTGGGACCTGGCCCACAACAAACGATCTCCTCGGAACCCCTTGCTCGTCCTTTACTCCAATAAGGGAAAGCATCTCGTCCACTGGTTCACCTGTTCCAATGCACAGAAGATAACTAAATGACCCCCCGGACGTAGCAGCCTTGATATAAGCTTTGCCGCCTTCTTCATATGCTCAGCACTCAGCATATCGCACCAACTGTTCTCCCGGTTCTTATCGGCCCTTATGTTGTATGGTGGGTCCATAAGAACCAGTTGAGCTTTCTTCAATGGAGAGACTCCGTTGTTTCGCAGAGTCTCGTCCGTTTCCACCATATCCTCGAACTCGCAATTATACATTCGAAAGTATTTCTCCATCTACACTTCACCACGTTGGAATGCCACTTTATCGTCCCACGAGGAAATGGCTGGAGGAGGCTGTATGTCAGCGTCGGACGATTGTTCACCAACATCTTCATTCCCACTCTCACCCACTACATCCATTCCACTTCCGCCTTCTCCATCCCCTCCTTTTTCCCCTCCGAATGATTCCCCCTTTCTAACTGCTCATCGTCATCGTCATGAATTTCGATGGCAGGCTCCGGTTTCGATATCGGCGTGAGAGGTATATCAAGGACCCTGAGTGTTTCGTTGATTTTCAAAGGGCTTATTGTCTCCAAGATGGAGGACATAAGCGAGTTAGAGAAACAATCAAATCTCTGAGCAAACGCTCTTGACGGGTTCCTATGAAACGTCTTTAGAACGATCCATCGTACACGTTCTGATATTGTGTACAACTGCCCGTTCACAACAATGTTGTTCAGGTCAGAAATGAACTCCTTCGCAAGCGTTAGGAGGGCCACATCAATGTCCTCCGGAAGATTCCATGCCCACGATTGGACCTTTTCTTCCCGAAACGTTTGCGTGTTGCTCGGTAGCAAGCGATGGTGGTTGTCCTTGTGCAGGAACCCCTCGGAACGCGTTTCAATGGGTTTAAACTGCATTTCGTCGTACACGAGCATTATAAAAGGGAGAACCATGACCTCCGCGCTAGGGAATCCCAGAAATTGGGAGAAACAATCCCAGGCCTTTGTTACCAGCTGCACACCAAAACCCGCACGCTGAGCTTGGAGATTCTGCGATATTTGCACATTTCCAAAAGAGGTCGAACATCCCTTCTCCCCCTTACGCCTCTTATGGCCCGGAAGGCGCTTTTCTATAGATACTTTTTGAATAAGGGAAAGAAAGAGAACTCTCTGGAAATGTGTAGCGATGCTCGTACCGAAAGAGGGAACTATCCGGCCCACACGCCTGGGAGCTATACTCATGGACATGAAGAATTCGGTTAACGTCACATTCTCCGGTATTCCTTGAAAGTCCACTCTGGTATAAGCATTCCAAAAATCCCTCACACGCCTGCCTCTGTCTCCGTCCATGATGGCAAGCAACTTCGTCGACATATACAGCTGACGGTATGAACCTTTCCCGCGCACAGCCTTGAGCTCATCGTCGCTGTATGACGGGTGAGTGGGCCCGAGAAGAATAGAGAAGTACTTCTTGGCAACGTCTACGACTGTGCGATTCTTGATGATATATTGAACGAATTCGCTGTGTCCCACTTTCCTAGGTTCGTGTTCCTCTCGCATCGTCGACGCATAGTGATCACCGATGGAGAGACACGTGGTGAGAAGCTCATCCCCAGAACCGAACATTTTTCCAACCTTCATGTCGGATGTTGAAGGTGCCGGTGACGGTGACTTAGAGCTGGATGTGGTTGCGGCAGCCATTTTAAACAATAACGGGGGGCTGTATTATAAATACGGAAGGAGAACGGGAGCGGTCGTGAGAAAATCGTTGATTGACGTCGGCAGCGGACGGCGAGGGCGAACGGACGGAACCTGACGAGAAATGGCAGCAAACTAGAGATGAGTGCGGATGGTAGACGGGAGCGGACGGCAGACGGCTGCGGAATTAGCGATGTGAAGGAGGATTTCAGACGCCAAAACGGTACCAGACCTCTAAAGTAGACGATTAGAAGGGAATTGGGCGATGTTAGGGTGGCTTATGCGCTGATAAACAGTTATAAGAGAAGGCAGGGATGGGAGGGGGGTGCGGTAATTCCTAGATATGGAAGTATAGGCGAAGTTATAACTTACCGCTCTCCGGACAGCGGTCCGTGGTGCAGTGGCGCTCCATCACGGCTCCGATGAAGTGCCACTAGAGTTCGGTCCGCTTTCCATGCGCCGTGGGAGAAAAAGTAAAGAATTAATTTCCACCTGGACAGCGGCCCCCTCGTGACTGGCGCTTGTTTGTAATGTGACGCTGCGTGTACTTAAGCACCTTCGCTCTCCTGCCACTGCCTCGGTAAGCACAACGCTCTGTACCTCCCCGTTACGATTTCCGGGGATCTCTTCTTCTCCTGTCACAACCAAGTGATCCTCTCGGTTGTGACAGAAGAAAAAAAGATCGCCGGAAACTGTATAAGGTAGGTGTTCTTTCCGTCCTTGTTCTATTTCGCGGACATAGTGGCACACAAGGTACGTTCGACAATTTTGTTCGTTTTCTGTGAATCGTACTAACTGGCGTATTCTTCTATTTTCCATGCTATTGCGTATTCAAGCCAGAATCGCTGGATGCAGTGTATGCCGCTTCTAAATCCTTGCTTTACTGAAAACATTCGAAAGTGCTTGAGCTGGCAATGATGGTCAAGTACAATTATTTGAGTTGTTCACCTCATGTAATCGGCTTTGGCTCTGACAGCTAGCTCAATCACTGTCGGACTGTGGTTATTTATTAGACCGACTAGATTAGACTGCGTTAGGTCGAATTATCGGAAGTGGTTGAGCTACCGGTGATGTTGGACTACGATTACCTGAGTTGTTCAACTCATATAATCGTGTTTAGCCATTACTGATATTTCAAGCACTGAAGAAGAGTAGTCCCCAATATAGTCACTAGAAGAATGTCGTGGCCAGTGATGAGTTCTTCTTCTCCGACAACCACATAATGCTCGTGGTTGTCGCAAAGGGAGTATTCATTATCGGTCACGACCTTGGGCGCTATAGGAAAATCTACATCATATAAAGTTAGAGAAGGTAGTCGGTAGAACTACCTTCTTCGATTTGATAGGATGTAAAGTTTCTGATATAGCGCATATTCTGCTAGATCGATGTGATGTATTATTTGTTTTGTTTTATACATGACCAACAAGCTGCGAACTACTTCTATTCTAAACTGTTCTCCGTGCTTATGAAGAGCAATTTTTATTTCTTTCCAACAAACTCACCGAACGACAGTCATATGATTTGACGCCCTTACGTCCTCCCGTCATTATAGGAAGATGCAGGGCTTTAAATATTCATAAAACAATCATAAGTGAAAACCGTCGTCGACAGCGGTCCGAGATGTCGTCCAGCTTCATCGGCCACGGCGCGTGGACCGCGGTCCGGGGTGGAGTGGCGCTTCATCACGGCACTGATGAAGCGCCACTTCCCTCCGGACCGCTGTCCGAAAAATTAAATTGTTTTTTCGCGTGGACAGCGGTCCGAGGTGTCGTCCAGCTTCATCAGCCACGGCGCGTGGACAGCGGTCCGAGGTGTCGTCCAGCTTCATCAGCCACGGCGCGTCGACAGCGGTTCAAGGTGTCGTCCAGCTTCATCAGCCACGGAGCGTGGATAGGGGTCCGGGGTGGTGTGGCGCTTCATCAGGGCACTGATGAAGCGCCATGTAGTGCAATAGAATTAGCCCATATTGGGTATGCATAGTATCATAGTAGTAGTTTAGTGTGCACAAGGTGCCGCTCAGGGTGTCCACGTGTAGGGCCCATGCACTGTGTTGTGCCAGTCCTCAGTGACCCCCTTTGTAGGTAGATTGTTTATTCATTTTCGACACGCGGCTGCTGTCCCCGGAGATGTACTTAAGCACCTCCCGCTGGGCAGAGCTTACCATGGTAAACCTCAAGCACCCCCTGGCCGATTCTTCATCGTCTAGTTTCCCATAGGGTCGTTCTGTCGCTGCTACCGGTGCTGCACGCCTGTCTCGTGCCCCGTTGTTATCGTCGCTGCACGATCCTTCGTCCCCGCTTGGGTGCTGCGCATAGTATCCCTATTTCTTGGGCATTGTTTTTACTCACTCGCGTGAGTGTACTTCATTGGTCTCCCGACCTAGAATAACCCCAGTGGGTCATTCTTCGTTTATTTCCGTTTCGATTCCTCTTTGGGATTGGTTTCGCTTTTCAGAACCGTCTCGAACCCTCTCGGGACTTACAAACCCGCCTGGGAACGGTTCACGGTTACAGCTACCGCCTTTTCTATTCACTGGTTGTTTCGAACTCGCCCATTGGGATTTCTTTGCCGCAAGCCGGACAAAAAGCGTTTCGCCTTACCATCATGACCATCCCTCCAGGATTCTTTCGTGAGCATGTCGACATGGCTGTGACCCCTCGGGATCACGGCGCGGTCGAAGTCGCGCCGGATACCCACTCATGGGTCCACAGTACTCGGAGTACCCATAGAGGGATCCTATCCCCCGTGGACAAGCCGGAGAAACTTCTCCGTCAGTCTACACCCAGAATTCCGCAATCGTCTTGAGGTCATGCGTCAGCAGGCTTCCATAGAAACACCTCCGCAGTCCCAAAGGGAAGCACCGCTCAACCACTTAGGCGGCGCCCCGCCTGTGTCTACTGGAGGGGAGCCACCGCTCCTCCCTGGTGGGTTACTCGTAGCCCTGAAGCCCTTAGTGGAGTCGATGGTCGCCTATGAGGTCGAACGTCGAATTCTCCAAAGGGTTCATGCGGATGTGGAAGCCTTGATGGACACTTTAGTTCATTGCTTCACTTCAACGATGACCATTTCTGGAGTTCTAGAAGGCACAATTGCCACCAGTGTGCACACTGTGGCAAATTGTCGTTTTCGGCTTGTCCCAACATTGGACAAGTTACTCCTTTCAAAGTTCCTTGGTTATGCTGATTTGGCAAACGTCATTTATCCCTTCGGGTGCTGCAGTCGATTCACGGGCCGAGTGGGACCCTTCTTAAGACAGACCAAATTTGGACGTTCATCCCTGTCGGGACACCGAAATACCGGCCGCGTACCTATAAAAAGACGCGGTACACGGGGAGAAATGAACGCTCCAAACCGACACCGGACCAGGAGAGAGGTTAACCGAAGAGGTACTAACCTTCCCAAGTCGGGCGCTTTGAGTCCGGACGCGGATGCCGAGACCTAGCGTTTTAACAACTTCTCCTCTGATTTGGACATATTCACTACTTGGATTCTACCCCGTTGAAATCCAAGATCTTTTGTTCTTGTTGTCTAATTTGTTCTAACTTGTTTTTCCCACGGGAGATACTGATTTCTCTAACTTTGCACTATCCCCTTTCCCTTTCTCCCAAAACCCCTTTTTCGGTTTCGAACAACTCCCTGTCAGGACGCCCGTGCTCCTCGCCCCCTTCGCTTGGGAGGAAGTAACCCTGACACGGGAGGTTCCCTTCTTCTATCTTTTTCCAAGATTGGGTACGAATGCGGCTTGGCAACGAGTTGCTCTCGTTTCCTTCTGGAACACTCTTTCCCAACGTGGTGTTTGTCTACTGATTCCTGACACCATCGTGGTCGTCCCGTTTTGGGTTTTCTCACGGATACAGTATCCGGTAGAGGTTGGCTCTCTGGCCATATCTACTGAGGAGGCTACCATTATGTGGATCATTTTTTATACTGGGAGCTGTGTTCCCATTTGGGTCGTGTCCACGTTAATGAACAGGAAACTCCTTCTTCTCTGAGGTGAAGTTCTCGAATTCACCCTTGCGGGAAAAGGCGAGGAAGCCAACACAGGGCATCGACTTCCTCAACCTTTTGAGGATTTATCCTCACCCATTGGGAACGCTTTAGATACCTCACAGGTTTCCAAATTGGTTCCCGCTCCGTGGCTGACCATTCATTGGATATTTTGGTTTATCCCTCCCTGGGAAACCTGTTACCAGGATATTGGTTGACCCACATAGACGTTGTGGGATTTTAGTTTTTCAGCGAACCCCACATGGGCTTTGATGACATATTTCCGCAGTGAACCATTTGGAAAGAACAGTTTTCGAGTTCTCTACAGAACCAAAATGGTTTTCATCTTGTCATCAATTACCCCACAGGGGATGAATCACAGGCGTTTTGGGACCCCAATGGGTTTCTTCGCATCTCTACGGTATTGTTCATTACCGTTCTGGATGAACGGTTTACGGATTCTACCCTTTTGAGATTTCTTTGTTTCTTTGTCTTTCGTTTATGCATCTGGGCTCATTTTCGTTCGAGCTCTTCATCTGGGTTTTATATCCATATTTGTTAGTTTATATGCACCCTTATATCCCTGGTTCTGTGTTTCGAAATACCGCTTGGGCCTTCGCAACTCGTGCGGTGCGCTCGCCTAAGAGGGGAAGAATGATTGTGTATTTCATGATGCCCTTCGGGTCGTAGTATACCCTACACTTCTTAGAAGTTTCCCTCTCGGTATGTGTCCACTATCTCTTGGAACATTTTCTGGCTCACTTCTTTTGTTCCCCTTTGGGTTTGGTGGGACCTACACAGAGCGTCTTTTGATGAGAATGCACCCTCTTGGGCTTGGCGATATCACAAATACCTCGCGAGGTTTCTATTTTGACACCAATATGGGTGCATATAGAAACCCTTTCTTTGGAAACTGAAGAATACTGTATGTAGCAGGAAACTCGTCGAAGATATGCTGGCCGCTGACGGTACTGCCCCTCATGGGTTTTTGACCGTCAACGCCCCACTGGACAGCGACCCATAGTTGCAGGACTCCTGGGAGCCATTAATCTAATTCTCTACAACGTCGTCGATCGCCCTCTTGCGCGACGCAGCCGCGCATGCTCGTGCACCTCCCACGAACCTCCTCCGCCGAGTTTGGTCCACTTTCCCCGTTTGGGCAAGGAAATTTTTGGCATAGTCTTCCCCCGGCCATGGCGGCCAAATCTTTTCCCGGCGGGATAGCGCCAGTTCAAAGCCCTCTTCGGTCTCGCATAGGACCCGGGAACGGATCGCGCTACTTTGGAAGCCATTGGGACCCCTTTGGGATGACTTGGGACGACTTGAAACAACCGCAATGTAGAGCGCAAAACCTCTTGAGGACTGTGCACACCCGACGGGAAGCTGTACATCGCTGGCGTGCGCCGTTGCACTCCGAAATCACCCACGTGGGACACGCGCGCACCATGCACAGGCGCGCGCGCCATTATGCGCCGCTGCAAGCGTGCAAAACGCCACGTGGGCCACGCGCGTGGGTAGCCGATTCGGTTTACAGTATTGCCCGTAGGGAAGCGGTTTGGCACTGTCAAAAAATCCTAAGTATTTTGATGTGCCACGCACCCCAAAACGGGCAGTGCGAGCCCCTGAAACGTCCGCGTTTCGGAGATACGGGGAAAACAAAGAATCGCTCTTTTTGACCCCGCACGGGAGGGTAATTTCAATGCAAGATTTTTTTATTCTCCTTGCAAGTAACCCCCTGGAAATTTGGCGCATTCTGGCTTATTTGGCTACAGAGGACATTCAAATTGCGCCCCATGGCCTACTGTGCACCACGCGGCCTTGCTGGCATGCGCCGCGCGTACGTGCGCACCGCCGCATGCACACTGCAGCCATCCAACGAGCCTCGCGGTGCTCTACATTAGGATATCTCGGCATCTGGAGCCCAACCGCACTCCAACAAGGGAAGAAGACCAGGCCAGGGCGTTTTGCGCTACGTTCGCGCAGTGCCGCTCGCTGCGCACGCGACGATCAGTGCCGACATGCGTGACCTGACCCTCGAAGGGGATGATTTAGCCGCTACTGCGCGTCCCACAAGGGCATGGAGGGAAGCAGAACTTCTTTATTGACTCTACCAGATCTTACGCGCCCATCGAGATGACTCCCTCAACCCACCGGGACGACAGTTTACTAGGAGACCTGTACCTTACCGGGACATTCATCACCGTGCTTGCGCCCATTGGGAGAACTCCCGCAACCCACCGGGACCGCAGCCTGCTAAGGAAACCTTGCCCTCACCGGGGCGTTCGTTACCGTGCTTGGACCCATCGGGAGGACTCCCTTTTTCAAGATCAACTGCCGTCGGAACGTGATCCCAACTCCAGATATGGGCGTGGTTTAAGCGACCGCAGCAGGCAGCTATACAGCTGCGGTGCACAGTCCCTCGCAGGGTGAATAGAAGTAGAGTACATTAGCAATGCGTTGCACGTAGAACAACCTCGCCTCCTTGGGATATCGTTGACAATGGCATACAATACTTTGGACTTATGTCGTTCGAGCATAAACCTCTTCGGGAAAACAAATTTGAGAACATCACTCTCTCAAGGTGTACCACCCCTCTAGGGAGGCAATGACACCCCTTGGGACGAACAGTTGGACATTCCCAGCCAGTGGTTCGGTGTAGCGCATATTCGAAAAGTACCCTACGGGACTGAACCGGAGGATAATGAAGCGCCTACAGAGGGAGGAAATTGATCGCAAAGAACCCACGCGGGATCGGACGGGCAATGGAACGGACTATGCATGAGCCAATTCCGTGGATGTTGGACCTCGCAGCGCAGACTGCTGATTGACCACGCGTGTACCGCAACCCTCTTGGGTACAGGAGACGATCAAAGCGTACGTTCCCAGACAGGGAAGGAAGGCAAAGAGCTCTTGCACACGTCTACCCAGGTCAACCCAGGTGGGCCTACAGTGCATCACGCAATCATGCCGCGTTCTCCGTTCGTTGTGACCAGGACCCGTACGGGAATTTGTCCAACATTCTGCCAGACAGCTCCGCCTCACATCTCCATACCCACAGGGGACTCCAATATTGTAACACTTCATGCCCCGCAATGGTGGTCTGTTCCAAGCCCGCGTTGGGACTGGTTCAAGTTGGAGGGTTCGCAGTTCTTCCGACTTTTCGCCGTCTGCCAGCACCCTGAAAGGGACAACCAAGACCGCCTGACAGTGCGGGCTTGCGTTCGTTCTCCACCCGATTGGGACTGTCACCCGATGCGCAATATTGCAACCCGATGGGAACAACCCAATCATGAGGGTGACGCCGCACCGCACCAGGGACTGCCTGCAGCGTAAGATGAATGCGTCGCCTGGTCAGGACACTGAATACAGTCGTACTGCTCATTCTGGGACTACAATCGCGCAGCTCTGCGCCTATACGGTGTCGTGGCAAAGCGATGCCGAACAAGTCTACGTATACCTGCCCATCGGGAAAGCACCTGTCTACATGGCCCACGGTCGATACCGTTTCCACCCTTAGGGCAGCTCAATTTGCTGCAGATGTGCGATCTTCGCCCCACTTTGGATTGCTACGACGCAAAGAAACATCACCCGTTAGGGACGGCTAGGCTACGCATGGGCCTTCATTGGCTCTCGTTCTGGGGTACGCACTGAGTCGCGCCGGTTCGCGTTCATCGTTGGAGTTATTCCCTGGCTGGGACTACACGGGCATACTCCGTGGGACTGCTTCATACCCTCACTTCAGTGGAACCCCACTGGGCGTCTATCAGCGCGTTGCGGGCACGTGGGGAGTGCTCAGAGCAGCACACACGTCGCTCTGTCAGTACTCTGGACTTGTCTCACTTGAGAATTAATGAGTGCAGCGACATTTTGCGCACCCATTTGAACTTCCTCAATAGGACGTTACGCTGGCATCAGCCCGCCATTTCCACTCTCTCTCTCGGGACTTGCTCAATTTCACGCTTGCCGTGTCGCGTCACCATCGTCGCACCCTGGTGGGACTCTGTATGTTCGGAAGGTAGCTGCTCGCTCGGTTCGTGAGGTCGCTGTGGCTCGTTTTTACAACCCATACGGAACTCTTGATGTCTGAGACTCAGTACGTCCGTTTTTGTACTGTATTCAACCCCCCAGGTGGGACTGCAATGACGAGGTACGCGGCACCGCATACGGGTACCGGAATGTCCTCAACAGGAGACCCTGCCCATACCATGCTGTCGCCTCTACGGGACTTCTTTGGTTTCACGCTCGCCGGGGCGCCTCATGTGTTAGACCGCAAGGGATTGTGTTCGTCCGGAACTCGGTTCTTTGCCGCGTCTGCCTGGAGAATGCTGGCCGGTAGTGCAACCCTTCATGGGACTCTATTCGTTTGCGATTCGCCTCATCGCTACCGTGCTCGTTCGCCGCCCTCTTGGGAATTCGGTGTACAACTAGTTGTGTTCCGTTGTGTTGAATGGTGTACCGCGTAGGCCCCTCTCCCTGCAGGGGCATTTTGTATCCCTCGTTGGCGCTCGATAATTACCCAAATGGGATCTTAGTGGATTCAATGGTTGTAGTTATATGCGTTTGCACGCGCAATTACTCCTCTGCATGTGAATGTTTTGCAAGCCTCGGGACGAGGCCAGGCCTAAGAAGAAGAGTCTGTAGTGCAGTAGAATCAGCCCATATTGGGTATGCATAGTATCATAGTAGTAGTTTAGTGTGTACAAGGTGCCGCTCAGGGTGTCCACGTGTAGGGCCCATGCACTGTGTTGTGCCAGTCCTCAGTGACCCCCTTTGTAGGTAGATTGTTTATTCATTTTCGACACGTGGCTGCTGTCCCCGGAGATGCACTTAAGCGCCTCCCGCTGGGCAGAGCTGACCATGGTAAACCTCAAGCACCCCCTAGCCGATTCTTCATCGTCTAGTTTCCCATAGGGTCGTTCTGTCGCTGCTACCGGTGCTGCACGCCTGTCTCGTGCCCCGTTGTTATCGTCGCTGCACGATCCTTCGTCCCCGCTTGGGTGCTGCGCATAGTATCCCTATTTCTTGGGCATTGTTGTTACTCACTCGCGTGAGTGTACTTCACCGATGTTGGTGACTCGGTGTTGGAAGAGGTTTGTTTGAAGTTTGAGACACTGGGAGGTGGAGGAGACGGCGTTGTGGAAGGCTGACTTGGAGAAGGAGGGGTCGTGGAGGAGAGAGATGAGTTCGTCTGCGTTGCTGGGGCCGAGTGTGGAAGCGATGGAAGAGATGTAGAGGACCATTCGTTCGAGGTGGGGGTTGTTGAAGAGAGAGAAGAAGGGGGGCGGTGGAGGAGGTGGGGAGGGGGAGAGGGAGGAGACGGGGGTGCCTACGATATGTTAAGCGTGTTGGGTGTGGACGGAGAGGGAGAGCTGCTGCTGGTGGTAGGAGTCGTCGTCGGCGATGGGGACGTTATCGGAAGAGCGATTGGAGAGAGGAGGTGGGAGTGGTGGTGGGAGTAGGGAGGTGGACTTGTGACGCTTTGTGCGTGGGGGGAAGTGAGGGACGTTGCTGCCGGGGGGAGAGAGAAACGCTTGTTGGCGGTGAGACGGTTGGGGCATCTTCTTTGGTGCCTTTGAATTGCGGGGATGGTGCGAGCGAAGAAGGAGCAGCCTTCAAAGCAGCAATTAGGCATGGCGGGGAGCGGTGTGGGGGTGTTGGTGGAGAGGGGGGTACGTAGTGGTGGGGAGCGTAATATGGCGCACTGAGGGTGGGACGGAGTGAGGGGGGAGGTGGCACGTGATGCGAAGGCGTTTCAAAAGTAAGAAAATAAACGGCCGATATCTGATATGAGAGTTGTTGAATAGATGTGCTGTATCTCTATAGAGAGTTTCTATTCGAATGGTTTGTATTCTTCAAATCATATTCCATAAGTGGCTATCTATGTATATATATCCCTATTCGCCGCCGTATAGTTCTAAATATGTGCCACTTACATATTTACATTGGGTTCGGAAGCTAGCGTGAACGGAAGTAACATGCTAGTTTGTCTTCCATCCAAACTAGCAATTATGGAAATAATCGTGAATGATTCTTTCCACACAAACGAGCACAAGTAGAAATGTGGAAACATTTTTGGAATTAAGCACATCCAAATTTGGATAAATTCCCCGGTTTTTCGATCATTTTAATTCGGTCATTTTTGACACCAAAACTAGCATTCCGATAACATCGACGATGGGGCTGAAGGGTAGGGTTGAAGTGTTGGAGGAGCAAGTGAGACTGGTGGAGAAGGCGTGCAAATTGCTGATGGAGTTGAAGGAAATGGTGATGGGAGGGGGAGTAGGGGTGGGAGAGGGAGCAGGTAAAGGGTCGCCGGTGACGCCTGATTCTCGGGGTGGGCGGGGAAGTGTCAGGGAGAGGGGGAGGAAGAGAAGGGAGGAGAAGGTGTGGGGAGTCGACTGAAGAAGAAGAGCAAGGGTGGGGTGATGGTGGACGAGGATGGGAAGGTGTTTGTGCCGCCGCAGCTGCCGAGTGGCGCGCCATTGGTGGGTCTCGGGTGTGCGGCGGCGGCTGCAAGGACGGCGGAGCGTATATTGGAGGAGCAGGAGGAGAAGAGGCTGGGAGGGGTTGGAAGCCGCTTTGGGGCTAGGAGGGTGTACCAGAATTGGAACAGTTGTCCGTTGGACTTCTTTAACTTCACGTTTAGGGAAACTGAGACTCAGGACCCGAATGCCGAGTTGGAATAAACCAGCGCTGGTAACCCGAGAGTAAATTTTTTGAGTGATTTTGACGACTGCGACGAATGTGAGGTAAGGGGCAGTAGCGCACGAACTGCACACTAGCATACATACTCAACAAATGGAGTTCGACTGCGGCACGTGAAAATGCGATTTCCAAAAAAAAATTTTTTTGCCTTGCCAACCAGCGCAATCTGGGAAATTGATAGTTTTTTCAGACTTTTTTTTTCATAACTAGCGATCTAGCATACTAAACTAGCATTGCGAGAACACCGACGAGGAGCAGAGAACGGGATGGAGGGGAGGTTGGGGGAAGTCGGCCGAGGAAGAGGCGAAAGGGTGGGGTGATGGTGGACGAAGATGGAGAGGTGTGTGTGCCGCGCCAGCTGCCGGGTGGAGCGTCACTAGTTGGGTTTGGTAGTGCGGCGGCTGTTCGAACGGCGGAGCGCATACTGGAGGAGCAGGAGGAGAAGAGGCTGGGAGGGGTTGGAAGCCGCTTTGGGGCTAGGAGGTGTACGAGAATGAAAAGAGTGTTCCGTTGGAGTTCTTCAACTTGACATTTAAGGAAAATGAGAATCAAGATCCGAATGCAGGGTTAGAATAAGGGAGCGCTAGTGGTGGGTTCGTAATTTTTTAGAGTGTTTTTGACGAGTTTGGTGAAAGTAAAGTTACGAGCGGTGGCAGAAGAACTGCAAACTAGCCTTCAACTCTAGTAGGTGAAGTTTGAGCTGCACTGAACGGAAACGTTATTTCCAAAAAAGTTCTTTTTTGCTTTGCCAACTAGCGCAAACTGCAAGAATGCTAGTTTTTTCGCACTTTTATTTTCACAACTAGCGATCTAGCATACTAAACTAACATTCCGAGCACACCGGCGATCCAGCAGCATTGAAAGTGGAGACCGACGAAGAACTGTGCCTGGCCCACGATACCTTGGAATATCGGCTACCAGCCGGGAGAGGCAGTAGTCAACGCACGACGGCTTGCACTTGACAAAGTCGCTGAGTCAGCGCAAAATGGCTGGTAGCCATAAAATCGCTGGGTCAGCGCAAAATGGCTGGTATCCATAAACTCGCAGAATCAGCGCAAAATGGCTAGTAGCCATAAAGTCGCTGAGTCAGCGCAAAAGGGCTAATAGCCATAAAGCCGCTGTAGTTAGCGCAAAACGGCCTGAAGCCACAAAGACGCTGTAGTCTGCGCAAAAATGGCTAGCAGCCGGGTAAGACGCTGTATTCAGCGCAGAACGGCTGGCACAGTAGCCGCGTGAGACTCTGAGTCGACGCAAAACGGTTTGAAATCCGAAATACGCTGCAGAAAGCGCATTTCGTAGCTAACATCAACGGCATAACATTAAGCCGGTGTGATGTGCAACTATTGGTCTTCAAACCCAACCAATACTCTTGGAGCATTGCCCATGGGGGCAGTGTTGATCCACCTTGCAAGCAAGGCGATCTTGACAGCAGTTGCACCTCCAAAATCTGGGTTGCTAAATGCAAATTGCACGCAATCACCCCATGCAGATTCAAGTTTGAATCAGAAGCACTGCCCCCTACAAATCGTAGGTGGTAGATTGAGAACTTCTACTTAATAGACAATTCGAGACTCTCCACAGGAGGTCTGGGAGCATCCGCATCCACTGCGAGACTTTCCTTTGGTGCCCAACCTTTTTTACCTTCGCCTCCCTCATTTTCCCCGCAGCACGTCCGCGGGGCGAATAGCGAACCTAGACGGACAAACACCCCCGCACTGACCGATCGCGTGCGATAGCGGGGACATGCCTGGACTCGTAGTCTTCCATCGCAAAGCGAGCACTCACGTCGGCCAAGATCTCGGACGAGAGTATACCACTGTGTCGGGCCACGATGGTGGCCAGCGCTCGGCCAAGCCAACGACCCTCTAGGACAACATCATCAAGAGGGGAACGTCGCACACCCAGGAGCGGGCTTCGGTTATCACGCACGGAAGGGAGGTGGGAGTCTGGACGCCCATGAGTTGGGACTACGGCCAAAGGGTGAGAAACGCAGCGTCTATCTCGGGACTGTACTCCCCACCGTGATTCACAACTATACCAGAGACAAAATCTAACTGCAGCAGAGCAGAACTGGGCAACGCAGTAGGAGCGATGGTTTCTGGTTCAGCAACGATCTCTCGAAAATCCTCACCCACACTGAGAGTGAACGGGGCAGCGTATACCTCAAGGCTGGTGACATCACCGCCGGTACCTTGGCATTCACTGGAAGTATATAGAGCTTCTTTCCCAACTGGTGGGGACCAACGCGGCTGGATCCACACTCGCTGAAGGGGCAGGCTAAGGGGATCACTCTTCCCCCTCCTTGTCTTCAGAGCCCAGCCAGAGCGGAGGACTCGGAATAAGGGGGCGGCGACAGACGAAACACCCACCGGGCTGGAAGCATGACCCGAGGCAGTGACAGGAAGGGAAGCAGGCGGCAGTGGAACACGCAGAATTCTCTTTTAGAGGTCGAACATGGAACATTGAGTAGAATCTAAAGGCGATTTCACGACTTCCTGACCCTGCTTCGGGTTCTCGTACTGCTAAAGCAGTCACATCAAGAGTATTTTGGAAGGTGAAAACCGCTGGGCCCCTAAAAGGTAAGACTGCACTGAAGTGTCCATGGCAAAATCGGACGAAGGCTTATCTTCGTTCGTACCTCGGACTCTTTGTTTAGGCAAACGACCATCCCTTCGGGATCGGAACGGTGCGCGTGGTCGAGTCGACTAGGCAGGCACGGCGCTCTTCCTGCCCACCAAGGGTCGATAAATTCAGAAAAGGAAGGCCCACAGCGCCCGTGATGGGAAATGAACGCGCTCGGGAGTTCCATGCAATCGCAATGAGCTTAAGAGAACAAGTAAAACGTATCATGCCAGAAACGGTTGCGCAATGGTTGTTCTGTCGGTCGCAGAAGTACCAGATGCCAATAATGTTGAATTTGAAATGCGCAGGGAATCCCACAAGATGTAGGCGCCCATTGAGGCCCCATCGCGAAGTTGCTACCAAAGAGAATTTTTTACAGCTTTTGGTATATATCCTTGTGTACTCCGGCGCAGAAACTCTTTGGGGATAGCGGGTGCCGCTAAATGCATCTCAGCCAGGCGAATGCTCCAATATAAACCGCAATCGCTCGACTCCGTACACAGGAAGGACATCCGCCACCTTTGGGAAAGTGGAACCCGCATTGACAAGACCTCAGAATGAGGTCAAATTTAAGATTCGGAGTCTGTAGTGCAATGAATTCAGACTGTATTAGGTATGCATAATAAGATAGCGGTGGTGTAGTGTGCACGGGCTGCCCCTCGGGGTATCAACGTGTCGGGATCGTGCACTGTGTGGTGCAAGCCCTGCAAAGCCCCCTCTATAGATAGATTGTTTATTTCTTTTCGACACGTGGCTGCTGCCCCCGGAGAAGCCATTAAGCACCTCATGCCGCGCAGAGCTGACGATAAACCTCAAGGATCCCCTAACCGATTATTTAACGTCTAGTTTCTCATAGGGTCGTTCTGCCGCCGCTACCGGTGATGCACGCCTGTCTTATGCCCAGTTGTTATCGTCGCGGCACACTCGTTTGTCCCCGCTTGGGTGCTGCGCATAGCATCCCAATTTCCGGGCATTGTTGGTATTCACTCCTGTGAGTGTACTTCAAACTTTGCCAGTATGAGTACCAATCTGTTGGGCTGCCACAGCAGGAAGAGTTGCAGGACCACTGGGATGGTTAGGAATCGGCAGTCTAGCAGCAATTCTTCTACGCAGAGCTGCCACAATTGTAGTGCATGGGCAGAGGAGGAAAAACACTACGAGAACGCTTCAGATCTTCCTACCTAGGACGGCAGTCAGCATAAAAAGCCTCTAGGAAAGCCTCGACGAAATCGGGTGTAAGCCGAGGCCAAGCGGTCACTACGGAGGGTAGAGAGTAGAATATAGAACCAGTTGGGTACCACGTGTGAGAGTGAAAGTATCCTCGCAAGAGGCACGAGTGCACAGAAGTGAGAAAAAGGAAATTAAATTCGCGAGATCCGAGAATGGAGAAAAGGAACAGCGCAAAAGAAGCAAAAGGTACAGCGAACACCTGTTTTATCCCTGTACAGGTTCAAACGCAAAAAAAATTGTATAACACTCCCATAATTGGGTTTCTTTAGAGAACACAGGGAGGATACACTACTCGTTTGCTACGCAGCCTCTTTTCTGGAGGGAATCGATGACCGCCGAAGGCGAAGATGACTCGAGCCGACCTTGGTTCGGGGACATGTGTCGAGGTCGCTGCCGAGCTAAGTAGTGAGCTCGCGCCAGCAAGTAATTCATTCAACTGACTAAATCAAACCAATTTCCAATGGTAATTGTCCACGCGCCGTGGGGCCTGTTCCACGTCTACGTCACCAACCTCGCAACTCATCTGTAATCTACGTGTTCTTCCCACTACAGTGGTTGTTACTATTCTTAAACTTATGCTGGTGGCAATCAACCGATACGTCGGAATAAGAATAGGTAGACAGAAACCTCCATCACAAGCGTTGCAGCACATGTACCCTTTCTCAGGCAGAAGTATCACCTCACGGGAGAAAACAAAGGCTTCATCCATGGAGGGTAAATCACGCCCTCGTCCGGCTCGCTGGCAGATTCTCCTGTCCCAACAACTCAAACCCCTGTGACCACAGTAACCAACCTTCACAAACTTTCTCCTGAATCCTTGGATACAAACTATCTGCCTCCTCCGACTTCAGTCATCGATCTCTCCATGACTGGGAACCAAACAACACCCTCCGGAGAATTCTCCGGATTCTGCTCCATACCGCTACCGCAGAGGAGGCAAAAGACTGGTACGAACCAGGGACAGTTGTCCGGGACGGTGGAGATTACTTCCCATTCGGGGGCCTCAACTGGCTCTGGGGCGGGTAACAGTTGGCCGTCCTATGACTCTTTCGTGTCGCTCAATATGAACCTTTGGCAAAAAGCCATGCGCCTCCGGCCTGCGCTGTGGTTGCACCCAATCTCGGTGTTCGGCGACCAGCTGATCGCTCAGAATGTTGACGGCAGCGAACTTATTCCCGGGGACCAGCCAGCTATCATCATCATTTTGTGGGATTGACGCTAGTGCATTTCCGTGCCTGCGCACGAGATTCTCCGCTATGCGAAAGAGTTCCACTTTCAGGCTGATGGCGCGCTTGTGAAGATTGGATACCAACGAGAATAACGGGCTCCTATCAAGTCTCCCATCCAGCCAGAGATGTGTTTTGACATCGAGCAGTACCATACTCGCAAGGAAATGAGCTTTTGCGACCGGCTCTCGCCGTCAAAGAATTTTGCTTGGCGAGGATTTCCGGCTATCCTGCAAGAAGCCATTTGTTAGCAAAGCAAAACCATTTGGGCCGAATTCCGCTAATTCGCACGTTGCTACCGTTCCCCCTTCCTACAGGAATTCATCCCCTTTGAGCGTCGCTGCCGTTCTCGATTCGGGTACTTTATTCCGTATCCAAACTTGGAAGTGGCGCGCATTGCTCCCGGTCATCTACTAGGTTGTAGCGTCCTTTTACAAGCCTGGGGGCGCAGCTCGGGGTATTCAGAGGGTGCTACAGAGAGTTGCTCGCGTTCTTCACCTATGTAGGGTCATAACTCTTAATGGATCCGCATAGGGGGCTTTGGTCGGTTTTCGTCACCGAATGGGCCGTCCACGCTGCGGCGTACAGTTTCAGTAACGCATACGACCATTACAATCTGTGGTTCCTTCCTCCGCGCTTGCTGGCCGATATCCGTCAACTGGGTCTAACCATCCCCCTCGGGGGTCAGGCCACCGCCGAAGAAGACATCGAATTAATCGATTAAACCGACATTATTGACTGGAAAACGCTCCCGATCCCACAAAGTGGATGGTTCACCGGTGGTAGTAGAAATGGCCCAGGCATGGATCACGAAACTGCATTGCCGGGATACTTCGTCTACTTCAATCCGTGGGAACAGCGAAAGATTTCTGACAGCGAAGCGGCAGAACGTCAGAATGCTCGGAGGCAAATTCCAGACGGTCACTGGATTGGGCTCGCTGATTCAGACGATTAATACAGCGATAGTCGAGAGAATGAACCCATGTTGGACAACGAATCCGACACAGTGGGCAGTGATGGAGACGCGATGGTTTTCGGTACTTCTCTTGAAGGTGACGAACCTGATCTACAGAAGTCTGAGCCGGCGGCTGCAGCGTTTCGTCCACTTCAGCTGCTTCAACCTCCACGGAGGCTGCCGGAAGTACTCTCTAGATGGGTAAGAATCACGGTGCGGTCACGCAGAGTTCCTTAGAGAGGTTGAACTAGGTCCCAATATGGCGACCGGCGACTTCGATGCGATGCGGGAAGCCCTTGTGCAACGTGCTGGCTGTGGAAGGGCTCCAAATGATGAGAGCGATGGTAACCAGTAAGAATGGCTCCAAGTACTACCAATAAAACCACCTGCTTATGGGATTATTCCGTCTATGACATGTTCCTTTGTAGTTCCCGGTAGTAAACCAGCTCCCTGACGCGGTGCACGCGGCTCCCGACAAGAAACGCCATGTTTGCCATGTTTTGACCAGAAAGCTGGGTTAAAAACCCTACGAGTATTTTCGCGAAACATTATGCACGATCATCGTCAGAGCATCAACGCGTGAGAGATGGCATCTTTCCTTCCATGAAGTTTAACTTTCACTTATTCCATTCCAACGGTTCTCTTATCCCACTCGGGCACTTTGCAGCGTCGATAGTGGGACGGTTCCCATTCGACGATAATAACGTACCACTTTGGAACGTGACAGATGCTCGACTGTTTCGAATTTAGCCCAGCTTGGATCATATCCGTACCAACGGACGCGGTACTCCACGATACCATCCTGGTTCCAAATATGCCCGACAAGTGGGTCGATGATGTCTTCCAGTATAAATATATGTCGTTCTTGCCGAGTGATAATCACCAAACTGGCTGAGTCACTCTGAGTAGGAGAATTTCCCAGATCGGGTACCACTGCACATGATGAAATTCATGGCCTACTCCTCTAGGTGGCTTAGGGCTAGGTGCACGAACTGCGAGTCTGCTGGCTTCTGGCCGTACCGCAAGTCTGCGTTCCTGGGTCCGTCTCGACGGTAAAGTTTCAAGTAGCCTTGTAATGGGCCCGCGGTGGGCGGCGTGCTGTGTAGCTGCTAAAACCTTAAATCGACAAGGCCCCCAAAATGTTTTGGACTCTTTCGTAAAACTGTCAGATATCCGCAACTGAACACTGTTTTCTGACTGTTACAAACATAATCTATTAAGAATAAAAATAGCTAAGTCTAGTTTGAATATGAATATTCATATTAAGATAGAACTGGTTAAATTTGTATAACCATCAACTCCCTCTAGCGCCCTGAAACAAGCAGTCCCCTTTGAGATTTCCTCATTCCCACCCAGTTGAGCTGGTACCATGTCACGACTTCAGATCGCCTGAGGTCACCCGCTTCTGCGTGGCAATTCCCAAAATGCGACATGCCTGTGCTTCCCGCGTTCGGGCTTGCAGATCCAGGCGGGCTGGGTTTCAGCGCCTGTACCTGCCTCTTTTCCGACGTATTTTCTGGTTTGGCATCAGCCTTCTGTATGCCACTCATGTCTTCTCTCCGTTGTGACGGCGAGATACCTTCAGCAGAAGTATCCTCCTTACCCTCCTTAGACGTAGCGGCGGGGGATGGGGTTGAGCGTTCCGCTACGCATGTAGTGTCCCCACGAGCGGGATGAAATGAAGAATGGCCATGTTGGCCAAGAGTTTGTCCCGGTGTTATTTTCGTATCAGATCCCATCGGAAGGCTTAGCAGTCCCCGGTTAGGGTTCGGTAAAATCAACGGGCGATTCATTAAGATGGTGTCTTACGGTGCCGATTCCATAGAAACAGGGCTGCCAGGTACCAGTAAGACCTCATATGGGAGTGGTGGTGCCACGACCACTCGTTTGCGGGAGATCCGCTAACCCACTTCCTTTCTCTCCAATACTAATGTGTCCTCTGCGACGTAAGTTACCGTGAATGATCCATCCGCCACAGACGAGAGCTTATGGGGTTTTTCCTTTTCAGGGATATAGTATTTTTTCCGTAGGAGCACATATTTACCCGCCTTAATTGGCGGCATGTTACCTCCTCAGAGAGGAGCATCAAAACCGCGCTTGCGAGCGGCTTGAGCCCTCGCCATGGACTGCCGAATGGCTGATACCAGATTGGTTAACCAATGATTTTTTTTCTGGCGATAGTCATCTTCGGAGGAGAAATTTTCCAGCGTAAGCTGTGATTCCAGCGCCACAGGCAGAGACTTACGGGAGAGTACTAACTCAAACGTTGAAACACAGGTAGTTATATGCACCTGCGTTTTGTACGCGAACGGCAATGCGCCAGTGTACAAGTCCCATGTTTTTAGGTGATCAGCAACGTAAGAATGGAGAGGCGCTAGCATCGCCTGGTTGAGCAGTTGACTTGGCCATTACACCTGGGTTGGTAGGTTGTAGTGAACATGTTCTTCCGGTCCAGGATGCAGAGTGCATCCTAGAAGAATCGCAATGCGAACTGTTTCCCGTTATCGAAGAATACCTGTACCAGCCGACCGTAGACAAAACTCCAGTGCTTCACGAAAGCCTAGGCTACCGTGAAGGCGGTGATCCCTCTCAGAGGGACAGTCTGAACCAGTTTCAAGAAACGATCCGTAATAACGAGTAGAAACTTGTGACCATTCCGGGTCGTCAGGATTAATCCGAGTATGTCGGTTGCGAGAAACTGAAGAAGCGCACTCGCGAGGAATAGCTTTACTTTCTTTGAGTTCTTCTGGAATGTAACTCGGTTTTTCGTGTCCTCAGTGCCGAAATGCACTGTTGCGTAGCAACCGATCGCCATGGCGTGGCAGTAGAAGTCCCTTCTCAGGGTTAAATACAACTTCTTTCCACGTGCATGGCTACCCAGCTTCACGTAGTCAAAAAGTTGGAGTATTCGCGACTGCAGCGTTTGAAGCACCACCAATTTTGAGCTAGACTATATCATTCTGACGAGATAGCCAATGTCGTTCGCATAAAATGGGAGGACTGCACCCCCCGTTTAATCGGGCACGAATTCGCAAGCAGAACAGGTCGCCATGTTGTTCTCCGTTCATTTCCTCCGATATTACCGTGACAAAATTCCCCGGTAGGGGCTTGTCAGCCTCATTCTTTTCTGCAACGAGTAGGTCGTCCAATTCATCGCCTAACTCCCAGCCTTCTGGCCAATTGTCCAGGTCACCTTCTGGATCTTCCGTGTCCACCTCGTCAGCGACGAAAAACGGAATCTAACCATCTCGCAAAAAGAGGGCTTCCGCGTTCGTGGGCAATCCCGACAGTGCGTCGGCTTGCGTTCTCAGTGCCTCTTTAATATGTAGAACTTGAAAGTCGAATTCCGCTTAGTGAAGCCTCCATCGCATGAGGCGTCTCGACGGGTCGGAGATGTTCATTAACTACCTTAGCGCAGAATTACCCAAGTACAACGTAAAATGCACACCCATAAGATAGGGGCGAAGATTTCCCGGAACCAACAAAATGGCAAGGCACTCTTTCTCCGGGACGGAGTAATTCCATTCTTGAACGTTGAGCGAACGCTACCAGAACCCTATGGGCTTACGTTCTCCTTCGAGAGTGGTCTGGGAAAGAGCGCAACCTAATTTGTAGTCGCTCGAATCCATGTCTACAAGGTGCAGTAATCCAGCTGTAGGCAACGATAGAAAAGGAGCAGTTGTGACAGTCTTCATTATGAAGTTCAACGCCTCTGTTTCGACAGGCGTGAAGGGGTCCAGTTTCGGTTGCTGTCCGTTTCGCAGTAGTACGTTTAGGGGTGCTACGATATCCAAAATAGGTGGGACAAACCATCGGTATACGATGACCAATCCCAAGAAGGGGCTCAATTCCGTTTGGGTTCGTGAGTTCTTCCCCTTGAAAAGGGACTTCACTTTAGCTTCCTCGATCGACAACTGTCCTGGGCGGATAATATGTCCGAGATACTTCACAGTGTCTGTGAAGAGCACAACCTTCCTCAGCTTGATTGAAATGGCTGCGTGACGCAGTGTGGTCATTACGTTTCCGCCTTGGATGGGATGATCTTCGAGAAGACAATTATGTCATCTGGGTAAGCTACACACTTCCATCATTTGAAAGCGTTTCAACAAGATGTCTTTATCACGCTGAAATTTAGCGGGGGCATTGTTGAGACCAAATGGCACACGCTTGAAACGGAAGGAGCCAGAATGAAGTACAAAAGCTGTGTTATCGCGGTCTTCCTGCCCTTACGGGGACTTGCCAGTATTCTCAATTGGCGTCCAATGCCATGAACACGGTTGCGTTCCCGAGCGCATCGATTCACTCGTCCATAGGGAAGATAGAGTACTTGTCCCTAATCCTCACGGCATTGAGCCGGCGGCAGTTGATACAGAACCTCCAGGTTGCGTCGGCTTTGATTGGCAGTACCAATGGAGATTCCCGCAGGCCCAATCACGTCTGCGCGAGGAATCTTGTCTACTTTGAACTGTTCTTTCTCCCGAGACTTCGGTTCTGCCTCGTATGGGGGTTTCGTAATGGGTGGGTTGACCGATAATATATTAATCCAGTTTTCCGTTGTATTAATCTCACGAACAGATCCCTTACGCATTGGGGTAAATTTTCGTAACATGTGTCTCAGACTTCTCGGTATGATTCCGGCACGTGACCCAGATAGAGCTCCTCAAGAACCTTCACGGGTTCCATCTGGTCACAGCCCGTCGGACAATGTTTCTCCGTATCGTATGCAGGCGGGGTTTCCAAGTCACTAGCCAATTTATCCGTTAAAACAGCAGTATCCTCCCCCCCCCTTAGACTGAAGATCGGGTTGTCCCGGGTTGTCACCCTCTTTTGAGGAGACGAAACTAATAATATTAGCAACCATCATCCGGGTCGGGAGCATCGCTATTGGGTGCGGTGAGACCGATTCAATGACTTGGTTCTTTACCAGATAGTGGAGGCTGTTGTCAGGATTGGAAACAAGTATCCGAAACGGAGTATCTGGTGTCACCTGTGCCACGCCGTTCGTGACAGCAAGATGATACTTCTCTTACAATGAGTAATTGGTTGAATGACCCGAAGACCCTGTTGACTGGAAGTGACCTGCTCCATTAATTGGGATTCTGGTAGAATACATACCAATGCTGCAACGCGGAGATTTGTGGATTCGCGAGTCGCGGGTAGTGGTTCCTGCGCAGCAGGTAGTGGAACGGGCTTCTTCGATGCACGCTTAAGCGGAAGACGGACTACCGAAACGGGTGAGCGGTCTTCGAATTCCACACGCTTGAGGCGGGGCCTGATTGCGTCGACGAACATGTCGCAATAATCAAATCCGAAAATAACTGGGGCAGCCAATGACCGAAGAACCACAAATTCGACCTTGACCTGGAAGGTCCCCAAACGCACGACTAAGTAGATTGTTACTACCGTTGGTAACGGATTTTACTCGCTTCGGCGGCTTCAGGGGTCGCTTTGAGGCGGATACGCGTCCGCACAATCGGTGGCAGGAGGGACACCACGATGAATTTCGGACCTGCACCGGTGTCTAACACCGTGAGAAGGTGCATAAGAAACTGCCTATGCCCATGGCAAGGATTATATCCGGGAACCGGGTTTTCTTAACCCTTATCCACGGTTGAGCGAGAACACCGAAGTGTCCCGAGTTCGCGTCAGCAGTGTCTTTCCTCCAAGAGACCTTTCCGAGGAAAAAGGTGGCAACGCCTCGGACGTCAACAGCCTTTGCACTGAGGACGCCTCTCCCGAATGGGAGACTCCCTCTTTCGTTTACTTAGCCTCCCACCTGCCGCTGGTGTGCAGGTGCCTTGACCACGAGCGCTTGGACAGGTTGGCCTCAAAGCTCCGCAACAGCGATGTTTCGATCGTCCACGACGTGGTGTACCAGTGCTACCAGATGAGCCGGCTAGGCCGGGGCATGCTGTTATACCGGCGCTGTTGGCCCCACGTGGGCAAAGTCCGTTTCGGCCCGGTGATGCGACGTCATCAGGACGTAACGCTTCTCCTCTGGAGTGAGCACCTCATAGTTCACCGTCGCCTTGGCTATTTCCGAAGGAAGAGAAAGCACTGTGGTGATGTGTGACCATGGTTGTGGTAGAGATGGCATATCAATGCTATCACAGCCTGCCAACCCTGACGTATGGATGTACTCCAGTTATGCGTAAAACGTCCCGACTGGCGGGTATCCTGCTATCCTGGCCTCTAAAGCGAGTTCTTCCGTTCGAATACGGGATGTGTAACACTCGAACTCGGGGGAATCGGCAAAAAGCACGGTGCCTTCTTGAGGGGTCCCAAAGGAAACGTCTGTTGTCGACGGGAGGCCCGTTGCTGGAATGAAATCGATACTGTTATGGGCGAGTTGGACGTTCTCGTACCTCTTTGGAGGTGCTTCATCCGCGACGAGCGAGACAGATGGGAACTTGGTCTCCATCAACAACGCCTTGGCGGACTTAAAACAATACCCGGGGCTCCGGCACGGAGGGAGTCACCTTGGGCTCTTGCATACTGAATAAGCTCCTGGTAGGCGATATTCTTGCTATCTTTGCGAAAGCGGGCGACCAAAATCTGGATATCCAGGTAGAGTCTGTCGATGAATGTCGTACAATGCTCTGTAGCGGAATGGAAATTCCCACAATGGTGGAAAGCCCTGTTCAGGCGTACCGAATAGTCGGTCTCCGTCTCGCATGAGCGTTGACGTGTGTCTTGCAAAGCTAGTATCACTGACTGAATGGAACCATTCGTGGCATACGACCGTAGCAGGTATTGAACTGCTTCGAGCAAGCAAGTAACCTCTCCTTCGGAGGCACTTGCAGAGCCTCTCACAGAGTGATACTGGTCCTCGGCCACACCACGTAAGAAATGCCCTAAGGAAATGTAGGCCTGTATTTCATTTATTCCGAGTATATCTGCTTCCGGGACGAGGCGAGCAAAGAAATCTAGCACCAAGATTGGGTGTTCCTCACTTGACAACTAGTTGCAGGGCGAGAGCTGCATCCGCTTGATGTAATAATTTTATTTTCCCGTACCACGCGGTGTACGATCCAAAGAAGAGTCTTCCCAATGGTAGTACCGGTATGAAAACAACTTTTCGTAGAGAGAGTTCGTGGGATTCAGCGCTTTCAAGCCAGAGTGCTTCTGTCCCTTACTAGCAAAACCCGCATCTTCCGTGACTGTAGACCTCATAGAGCGTGACGCCCGTTTCTCACGGTCAGCGTCCGACAATGAGTTTGACGAGTTAACATTTTACAAGTTGTTCGGGTCCGAAGCCGATGAAGTCGACGAGTCTGAATCGTGGTTTTCCTGCTGGACCTTCTGCCTACGGCGGTTCTTCTCGCGCGCAGAGTTCTTGGCTCAGTGCGATACAGCGACCACCTCCGCCGGAGTAGTAGCAAACATAACAATGTTTTGCTCTAACGCCTCCAGACGGGCTCCCATACGATCGAATTGGGTTTGAATTCCTTCAACGAAGGCAGCGCGTCCACGAAAGCATTCCAGCATGATGTTGATATCACCTCGCAACGTACGGAGATCCTCAAAGACATAGTTTGCAGGTAAATCTTCTGTCTGTTGGCGTAGTAAATTGACCAACTCTACAAGGGAGTTGCGGGAAGTGCGCAACTTGGGCATTTGATCTTGCAGAGTAACAATTTTTGAGGTGTTGTCCTTCTCCCGAGTGAACTGGACAACCGGAACAGCGGGTGTAACTGTAGCAGTCAGGGCTGCGGCACCAACGGCCGGGGCCGGGCCAGCAGTTCAGTAGAGGGGAGCAACGGTGTAAATGAAAGTTTCCGGTGCGCTGGTTGTTGAACAGACATCTTAGACGGATTATTCACACCAAGGGTGGAACCCACACGTCTGTGGATGCATGAGATGAATCGATTATTCCAAGTGACACCACCACTGTGGGAACGATTGCGAGTAACCGCAGCTTCCATCTCAAACTTTGCGAGACAGGATTTCTCCATTAACCGTTCAACGTGAAACTTCTAGAAGTAGAAAAGAAACCTGACAGAGAGAAAAACAAACGAGTAGGTGTGTTTCTAAAGTACTGATTCTAAGTTGGGAGACCAATTTGTAGTGCAACACCAGAGGCAGGAAAACACCAAGGAGATATATGAAATTTTCCTCTCTAGGAAGGCAGCCAGCAGACAGAGCCTCTTTGGCAAGCCACGACGAAGTCGGGTGTAAGCCAAGGCCAAGCCGTCACGAGGAACGTAGAGATTAGAATATAAACCGGTGGGGCGCCACGTGTGAGGGTGATAGTATCCTCACAAGAGGCAGGAGTGCACAAAAGTGGGAAAGAGGAATATAAAATCAGCGGGATCGGGGAATGGAGAAAAGAAAAATGGCAAAGGGAGCAAAAGGTACGGTAAAGACCTGTTTTATCCCTGTACAGGGTCGAACGCGACAAACAGCGGTGAGCAACTCCCACACTTAGGTTTCTTTAGAAGATGCAGGGAAGATAGACCACCAGTATCGAAGTGCAACGCCCTCCTTGAGGGATTCCCATGACTTAGTTATTTCCGACATGTCGGCTGGGTTAATTATGACTACATACGATGGCCACGTTGGTGGATGGGACACGTGGGACACGGCAGAGTCCAGGAGGTTGGCACAGCATGGCTGGTAATTCTGCACCTTTTATGGGGGTATTCTAGATTATTATGGCATTTGCCGTACAGTACGGGAGGCGAGCTACACTACTTAGTGCGCCGGCAACTCTGCCATCGCACCCAGTAAACCTCCCCCAACCAGGGTTTTGGCCCTAGACTGCTTCGTCTTCGGCGGTACTCAACTCCTCCTTGGAGGGATATCCCGTAGCCTAAGGACTTTCTATCCTCCCTGCATCCCCTAAACGAACCCACTATTGGGAGTATTTACCAATCGCTGTCGCGTTCGCCCTTGTAAAAGGTTTCCACCGGCTTTGCCGTATCCTTAACCACATCTTGTGGACTTTCCTTTTCCTTTTCTTTCCTTTCCCTTCTTTTCCTTGCTTTTGGGTGGTTACTGCGCCACTCGCAGCCTGTGCTGACACCGCGTCGCACTCGTCACACTGTGGACACTTCGCCTCCTTGGTGGATAACACACACACGCTGCTCACGCGGAATACCTTCTTGTCTCATCTTCCTACGCTCGTCGTGAAGGGTGACCTCGGCCTTACATTCCGACTTAGTCATGTCATCCCTTGAAGGGTTCTGCTTGCTTTGCTACCTCGTGTGAGGAAGATACCGAACGTCTTCGTGGTTCTTTCCCCATTGGGGCATTGCACTACACGTATGCAACGCAGCCTCTTTCATGGAAGGAGTCGATGAGCCCCCAAGGCGAAGAGGTCTAGAGCCGACCCTGGTTCGGAGGACTTTACTGTTCACAGCGGCGAGCTCACCGCCGAGCTCAGTAGTGAGCTCGCGACAACAAGTAATTAAATAAACCACCTAAATTAGGCCCACGTGCAGTGGTACTTGTTCACGAGCCCTGGCGCTCGTACTACGTGTACGTGGGCAACCTCTCAACGCATCCGCAATCCCCGTGTGATTCCGACTACAGTACAGTGATCCCGCAGTAAAAAAATCTCGCGCAATAAGGATTTGCTGGGTAGAAAATGCATGCTCGGTCTATGAAGTGAAGAACTTCAATTTTGAAGCAATAGGTAGTATGGTGCATGAATAAGGATAGCAGAATAAACAAGAAAAATATAAAAAATCAAATGTATCCTAAACAGTGCGTTTATGAAACATTCAATTCTTGATTTAAGGGTTCATATATACCTAGTGCTCTTGCTTGTACCCCTCACCTCAATTCACAAACAAGCACTATGCCCGAAACGTAGCCTACATTCCAATTCTACCATTCTGTTGGCACCAAAATGAAACAAAAGCACTTTCAGGGTTCACAAGACACTTAATTGCTCATGTTCTGCAACCAGAAGAATCTAAACAAGTAACACTAAACTGTAGAACACCTCACATATATAAAGTAGAACTTTTTCATTTTACTGTAGGTCTCAAATTGAAGAGAAACGGCTTCAAGAAAAATTCAGAGCTATCCTAAAATGTGTACGCGAATAGCCCTGTCTCTCCAACAAAAGAATCGAATCCGAGAAAAACACCAAAGACGTTTGCAACAAGATCTTTCTTGCGATCAAATCACTTTTGCACTGTGGGCCAAAAAGAGAAATTTAAACTGTCCAAACCACCTTCTCAAGCTACAGTATCTCGCATTCAAAAGAACACAAGTACCGCACCCAATACCCAGAATGGATATCGAGCTCGTCACGGTGCATTTCCTCAGTTCGAAAATGCACTTTTGAACTGGATAATGCTGTGGTTTTCAGAACGTAGAGCTATCAATGGAGCTTTAATTATTGAATCAGATAGACGCATACTTCGAGTGATGAATGAAAATTTGTATGCGAATGCGAAAATAACTATTACGCTGAGCAAAGGGTGGCTCTATAATTTCCAGAATCGACACAGCCTGAGGTCATTTAAGTCGCACGGAGAAAGTGGCGATCCAGACGAAGGAGCAATAGCGGACAAATTAGGCACGTTAAGGGCAAAATTTGAAGTCTAAAATGTGGAGGACTGCTACAATGCCGATGAGTTCGGCCTTTTTATTGCTTGGCACCGGACCGTACTATCGCACCAGAGCGACTACTAGGAAGAAAGAAAGAAAAGTTGAGGCTAACATTTCTCGCATTTGCAAATTCTACGGGGACTAACGGCATTCCTATTCTAATAATTGGCAAGGCACAGAGACCACACTGCTTCAAGAAAAAACTGGTTCTGAGCTGGGATTCGATTACCATTGGAACAAGAAGGCATGGATGACCAGCTCTATATTTTTGGATTGGCTTCAATGATTTTCTAGTCATGTAGAAACCCTTTCGCCTTCCAAGAAGTTGTTACTTTTGCTAGATAACGCAAGTGTCCATGGAAGTATTGAAGTGCTTCCTATTTGTACTGCAGAGCTTTGGATCAGATGGATATTGATGTGCATGACATATATAAGGTTGATCAATTGGCGGCTATGAGGCAAGTGAAGCGTAATTGGGAATCCGATATGCTGAATAGTGTGTTCTGGTACTGTTGGCTACACACAGGGCTGCTGGTTGGTGAAAGGATATCACGAAATGGGCAAGATGATGAAGAGACACTGGGCATTGAGCTTATAGAGCTGGCACAATAGTTAGTTTTCCCGCTGTTTTTAATCCGGTTATGGTGAGTTCTTTGCCTAACGTGGACGGAGAGAACGACAAATGCACAAGCTTTGCCACTGTAGATGAAATTGCTATTAAAGCTTTAGATACTACAAACAACGAAGAAGAGAACGAAGAAGACATGGAAGAAGATAGAAGTTTACTGGAAGATCTCAGCGTCGACGACAGGCTTGCCTACCTTCCCGTTACTCTACTTATACTGGAGAAAGAAGTAGATACTGATACTGCATGTATTATGGGTTTGGAAAGAGCTCAAAGTGCTCTGCGTAGTAAGCGAGTTACCAGTTTGATTCAATCTCGCATAGACTCCTCCTTTCCAGTTCAGTAGATATTGTAATGCTTTTATCTTAAAAGGCTTTTGTGATCTTTCGTTGTATTCCGACGAGGCTTATAAGCATGCAGACGATGTCTATGCTCCACACTCTTGTAACGCGGGATCACTGTAATTGTTACTATTTATATACTCCTGTTAGGGGCAGTCACCCCATACGTCGAAATATGCCTAAATAGTAAGAAACCTTCATGCGAGCGCGATATACTACAACAGTCTCCCCGATTTCACTAGCTCATAAACTGGGGCTAGTGTCTACACGACAAAGTTACTCATATGAGTCCAACTGTACTCATATGAGTACAAAATTTCCCCCCAGTTTTAGTGTAAAGATATTATTTTACAGCTTTTCCCATTGTACTTCTGAAAATTATCTCTTCTCTCCGTTCCAACCAAATGTTCTGTGTCTTTCACGGCAGAATTCCAATACTGCGGACACTTTCTCACCAGCAAACTAAAAACACAACAAAAATGCCGAAGCCGTCAAATCATCGACTGACTGTCGGTAACATTGTCAACAATCGTGCAAGCTTTGTAAACTGCGGGGCTGAATGCAAACGTTTGTTTGGTCCTCTATGGAAGGCGAAACGACTGACCGGAACAGTTGTCAGCGTTCAAGTGTTGACAAAAACTGGCAAACGTCAAACATCTCTTCAAGTAGACTGGAAAATTCAAAACCGTATTAAAAGATGCATGACCAAACTCGTCAGCTTGAAAGCAAAAGAACCTGATCTGCAAGACCTAGATAATGTGACCCACAAAACGGGCAAAACTATCATATTAAACCCAACAACCGTCACGGAGTCACCGACAGAAGCTGTTTTCGCCAATACCGATAATACCTCCACAGAAGTACAAGGGATGACCAACACTGCGCATGATCGCATTTGAACCAATCAGGAGGTTATGCTATCTCTCAAGGGTTCTACGGCGCATCGCAAATGAAAGTTGATTGGCCCAATTGGAGATTTACCTCGTCAGAATCAGACCCAGTATCATATGCGCCCGTATGATTTCTTTATGTGAATATTTCCGCAAGACCATTTACAATCTATAGTCGTTCTTACAAAACTAGAAGCTGGAACTTCTCAGTCACGCAGTTACAACAGGCGGGGAGATATTGGAGTTCTTTGGTCTACTAATATTGATGTCACGGTTTGAATTTACAGATCGCAGATCTCTTTGGTCTAAGCAATCGGCTTCAAAATATATTTCTCTACCTCAGTTTGGGAAGATAATGTGTCCGAAAGGATTTGAGGTACTTATGTCTTGTATCACTTTTTCAGCCAGTACACCTTGACGGACAGTTGCGACAGTCGTTGGTCACATGTAAGTGGATTCGTGCTGGCCATTAACCAACATCGAAGAGCACATGTTGTTCCTGCTCATACTCTGTGCGTTGATGAAAGCATGTCTCGTTGGTAAGGTCTCAGCGGCGATTGGGTTCAGAAAGGATTACCTCATTACGTGGCTATTGATCGTAAGCCCGAGAATGGATTTGAAATCAAAACTGTTTGCTGCGGTGTGAGTGGAATGATTCTTGGATTAGAACTCGTGCTCTCATCGGAAAAAACCCTACAGAGGACATATAAACAAAACCATCCTCATGGGGCGGCAATTGTGTTACGTTTAACAGAACAATGGCTTAATTCTAATCTACTTGTATGCGCTGACTCTGCATTTGCGTCAGTTACAACGGCGACTACATTAATTCATCGCGGATTACGACTCACTGGTGTGATTAAGACGGCAACCAAGGAGTATCCCATGGCGCACCTGTCACAAAAGAAAATTTCGAAGAGAGGTGATCAGGTGGTAATGGTAAGCAAAGGTCATCCAGAAAGCCTGGTTGTGATGGCCATTCTATGAATGGACAGGGAAAGACGATATTCTGTAAGTACATCCGGTACAACTCTTCTTGCCGAACAATCGTAAGGTCGAGATGGAGGTCTATCGGAAATGATGCTCAGTTTGTGACATTGACAATTCTAATTACAAAGGTTGTTTAAACGTATTAACAAACTTGTTCACAAATACACACGCACAATAGATGCCGCCAAGATGATTTAAATCTGGAAAAGAAATTTCAGGTGAAAGATTGGGCTCTGAGGCTCAATACGAGTCTTTTATCTGTTTCTATTGTTATTCGTGGCTGTTGTACAAAGAGAGCAAGGGCGCTAGGGACCGTCTTACACAAAAAGGACTCCTATGCAAAGCTTTTGGATCAATTGATAGAGAATTCTTTTGATTCCATCCGTCGTCACCGAACTTTTGATGCACCTGGAGAAATATCAGACGTTGCAATAATCACTGGAACTGGTACCGCAGGTGCTTCTCTGCGAATGAACGGGTCCCTGCCGTTCAAAAATGAGGCTTTCTATCAAAGAAGTAAGAAAAAACAACAAAATACTGGCTTTAAGGTTCATAATTTAACACCGATGAACTTGGTTCACTTCATTCTGGACTCTGTACATGGATTTATCACAAACTTTCTCATGTGCAGAAGTTGTTAAGGACGTTCTATTTCTCACGGGAATATAGACAATACGTCAGAATTACATAATATCGAAACGAAACGCAAACACCCTGCATCCCAGCAAGGTGGCGGACAATCTCCATCTTAATCTTCTATCCCTCCTTGCCATGATGCAGTCGTAAAAGCAACGTCAAAGACACCATAAATTCGAAGTCAAACAAAGTGCACCGCAAACCTCGCAAACAACTATATAAAAACATCTCCATGCGGCCCCAGCCTCACCGTAGTTCTCCTCCGTCCCAAGCCTTGCGACCTGCTTCAATTGCTCCCGTCATCATTAATTAATACGTCTGGATTAGCGACAAATGATTCAGCAGACACATTGCAAATGGCATCAAGCTAGTAAACGATTGCATTTTCTTCCGTGATGCCACAGCGCAAGTCGATCTCTCTCCTTCGAGCCCGCACTATCACTTTCAAAAAGGATCACAAGAACCAAGCATTCCCGCAAACTCCCGCCTGTATTTGACAAAATCAGAAGAACTACGAATGGTTGACCTGCTCCTTGAGTACAGCAAACGCGGGAGGCCTCTCTGTCGTAAAGATCTGCAAGACTGCGTTGAAATGCTGGTCATGACTCTTCCACCTCATCGCCGAGGACGAATTCGCTTTAAGAACGGTAGGTCCGGACGCCACTTTTGTGAGCTATTCGCGGTAAGGCACAGTAACAAAATCACATTGCGTCAACCCTCCCGACGGGAAGCAAAACGTTAATTTGCAACCAATGCGAAAGTTCTTGTGCATCACATGACGGCCATTAAGAAGCTCGTTCAACACCACAAAATGGCACGCTCGCACATATTGAATGTAGACGAGACAGGGTTTTCACCGCTCCAATCACGACCGCTTGGCAGAATGCGTCATAGGTACGTGCATAATAAAGGAAGGTCTTTGGTCCCCTCGTTTGAGTTAAAAAATTTGAATCACATCACGTTACTAGGAACCATGTTAGCGGATGGAAGGCCCGGAATACCAATGTTTGCTAATCAGGGAACCCTTCTACGAAAAAGAACAATAGCTCGTAGCAATGGAAAATTGTTGGGGTTGCCCAATCAATCACCGAATGACTTCCTCCCCATTCCGTTGTTACCGCTACAAAAGAAATCGCCTCGGTTGATATTGGAAATTCTTTAAATGGGCTGAGCATTTCCTAGACGACACAGCACCACTCCGAACCGACAATCGCAAAATCCTTCTTATATACGATGGGCATCGAACCCATCCAAGCATTCCAGTGCTAGAGCTTCTCGCATAAAACGTTGTCATCGCATACGCGCTTCCCGCCCATAAAAGTGGAACAACACAGCCGCTAGACGTTGGTGTATTTCCGCCGATGAAGCACCATTTCCGCCAGATGCTTGATTTAGTGTATCGCAGTCGTCGCAGGGCCCGCGCACCCGTTGATGAGTTTGACGTAGCGCACGTCATATCCAATGCCTACCTGTTATGCTTCACAGTATCAAACATCAAGAAAGGCTTTGCAAAATGTAAAATCTCTCCTGTGGACGACTGATGCCTGGTTGCCCAAGCAAGGCCTTTCAGCTTCAAAGAACCAAATCGCATTGCGTCATTGGAAGAAATGTTAGCAATGATGGACAAGGCAAAGGACAAAACCGTCACGGAAATCGTAAAAGACGAACATTTTCATTCGTCCGGATTTCTTGACACGACGTACGGTGCTGTTCTTACGACAGAAGTGGCGCTTTCCCTGCTGCAACTGAGTAAGAAATCTCGGCACTTGTCGAAGGGGAAGAACATGGCGGCAACAGCAGAAAAGGAGAAGAAAGAAGTTATTGAGAAAGAAAGGAGACAGATACTTCGTCGCCATCATGAGCGTGTGTGCGCAATTACCCGTTCGGAACGGTATGGAGAGCCCTTTGTCATGCCAAGATCTTTACAAGTGCGTCGGGCAATCGCAAATTCTCGCAAAAGAGCTTTGGTTGCGTCAGAGTTTTGTTGAAGGCCGCTGGACGAAGTGTAGCGTTGCGGCGGCGCAGGTGGTTGACTATGTGCTATATGAAAATTAATTCGGTGAGGGGCCCTTTAAGGTACAAATTTCGTAAAGTTTGCGTTTTCTGTTCAGCTTTGTTTGAAGTTATCTTGTTTCGCTTCGTTGGTCCCGTTTGCCTTGGAGGTTCCGTAATCAGTAAAAGGACAGTTGTCTTGGTGCCCTAGCCAACTTTGAACCAAGTTGGTACATAACGTCCTGCGAAAGCTATCGTGCTTCTCATACTGTTCAACTCATAGAAGCGGCTGCAGTACACATTTTTTTGTGACCAATAAGAAGAGGAAAATGAATAAAGGAGCTGTGTCTAAATCCATTCAACAAGCTTAATGCAAGATATGCAGGCGTGAAAAAAATTTAAGTGTTTTTGTTCCACATGTTTAGAAAATGGTAAGGAAGATTTGATATGTCACAGTCAACTGGGACGTAACTGCTTTTAAAAACACTTGCAAACCATACACGCTATGGAGTTTTCAAGCATGTAGTAGTAATCTATATCCCTAATGCCAGATTTTATTGATCACTATACTGATCATTGATTTTGGCAGCACAGAAGTTCGACGCTCACAACCTGTTCTCTTAATGCAGTACACCATCGTGTTCCTGAGGTTTTGTATGAACGCTACACGAAGTTTTGTTGCAACAGATGCTCAGATGACAGAAAGACAAACCCTTCAACATGAGGCTCCAGACAGGATGCAGAAGACCTGAAAACCCCTCTTGATCACTATATTGATCAGTAGACCAACCGTTTATTTCGGTATGCAACACCAAATAGCAATCTACAAACCACTTTTCTATAGCAATCGCTCGCCGAGAACGTATCCTGCTACTTATAGGTCCACTATCGCTATCTTTCTGAACTACCTCACGTCCCAAAGAAATGTTAGGTAGGCTCTCGTTCCCCGCTATGTTGCACATGTTATGGGTTTCTTCATTGATAACGTCTTCATCTGAGATGTTCGTTACATTAATAGTAGTTCGTAGTCGTAACACTTTGGATGAGTGCCACACAACTCCAGCAGCTTTTCCTAAGTCCAGAATAAATTCTGACACACAATCTAACCCCACACATTGGGCAGTAGTACGATGTTCTGTGGCCTCTCCATCCAGAACAGTTCTGTCCACACAAGGCGCAGTATAAAATTTGTCTCTGTTTGGGGCTGTGTCCACGAACTGAAAGTCGGAACAGTACCTTCTGTTCCATTGAAGAAGTGTAACCGTTTTCTTTTTCGACTATACGCGATCGCAATTAAACGCTTGACTTCTTCTTAACCAACAACCTCTTCCTCCTGTTCTCTACTCTGTCCTTCCGCAGCTTCCAGCGTCGATGCAGGGCTTAGAAGCTCTTGCGACAAGTCACACATGTAGTCCGCAGTAGCCTGAACCTTATTGAGCAAATTAAGGCAGCTCTCTAAACATCTAAAAGTCTGAGAAGACTCGAGCAAATCTTGTCTTTCAAACATACGCCACCCGGACAAAGAATTCACAGCGAGCTCCTTGATTGTTTGAGAGACAATCTTCTGCTTCCATTTGAAATGGGAAATTGAACTGCAAAGTATAGCTCTCTGCTGTGTGGCTCCATCGACTCCAGCTTTTTACTTCGAAAGAAAACGTAGTGCTGCATGCTTGAAAAGCTTCAGAGGTACAAAAGGTCCATTTTCATAGACATGTCTTTGCACCACCTTCCAAAACGCAAGTCTACTACGTACGAGCTCTCGTTGGTCCAGTTTTACAAACTCTGGAATCACGTTGACGGTTTCGTAAGCCCACTGAATTGCAGGGGCCGTTATCGTCGCCAGCTCGTCTCGGCAGAGCTGTAAAACTGCTGCAGAACATTTTCCGACCACTGTATATAGGAAACCGCTTTTAGCGGCTGCCACATAAACTGCAAATCTTAAACCAAGTACCAGTAGTTGGTGCAATACTTGAGTCATGTGTTCCTTCGGAACATACTTTCTAAAGCAGTCATCACCCACTTCACAGAATACAATATCCGTCATTGCTAGGTTCAGGGCTTCTCCTACGCTTGACGAGGCTACACGCGCCTTAATCTCTACGGATGCTACCACACAAACTCCGTGATGACCAGGGAGCACTGCCTCTTCATTTTCGGACCACTGCCCAAAGGACTGAATGTCAATTATTGCAATTGCGTCAGGGGAGCAAGCAAGATAAGGGCAATTCTTAAGAGCAAGCATGCCCACTTCGAAGACAGCCTCAACACAATTCATCGATTTCAGAGACCCTATAACAGCATTCTCGTTAGCGGTACTCCTCATCATAGCTTCCGTAGATACTTTTGAACTGAACCAGCTCCAACAGAACAAGTAAAACCAATCTTCAGTCGTTCTTTCGCCATTGGATTGAATCGATGGCAGACCCAGTGCTGAAAGCACAATGTCACTGCTCATGAGCACACTTCGCGCATTGGTGCCAGTTACTCTAAACTGTCGGGGTACACACCAGTCTGCGCATCGTTCTCCAAGTGTGAGGATTTCACAATGCTCGGAAATGAGTTTTTCAGTAGTACGTTTCAGAGTTAGAGCTCCGTGCTCCTCGCCTGGGCTATTCCTAAACAAAGCGTTGCCCATGATCACGTTTGTTTTTAGGACAGCAATCTAACTCTTCAAACTCTCCTGTACACCAGTACTTTATACATAAACCGCAAAACCTTCGGGAACTTATCGGTTCCATTCTCGCGAGCGGCAATTGCCGTCACCTTCTTCTGTCCCACCCTTGTGCCCAGGGAGCCTAGCATCCTGATGGCAAAGAAAGCCTCAGGTCCAAGGCTCGGCTTGTCATCAATGACAAAGGCCCTTCTCCTGTCGTACTGTACGGATGCGGTTGTCGCCGACTAAAAATATCTGCAGTTCTATTTTCAGCTGCACCTGGAGCGGGAAAATTCTCTGTCATAATTGCATCAGTATTCCTCGAAGCAGACGGTGTACCTTCAGAAATGGCTTCCTTTCTGTGCCCTGTATGCCTGTAGCTTGCTACAGCGTCTTCCTCTAAATCATCCCGCGCTGGGTTAAGATAGGAAAGTGCCACAAACGGGTGCACACGAAGGGGATGATCTGGCATCACGAAGACAGAGCCAAAGCCATGCTCAAGCATAATCTCAATAAATGGCTGCTTGCCGTAGCCACGGTCGGAGGTTACGATACACCCATTCAAAGCCTCCTCACCACGCCCATCCATTAGCGTCATTACCAAATTTTTAACGGACTGCGTTTGTGGTGCACCTCTCCGGCGAAAGCGTAAGGCTAGTACGATTCGAAAGAGAGCGTCAGCAACAGCATCTGCGGGGTGACCCTCTCGGTCCGCCTTACGTGAGCTGAGCATTTTTACTTGAATATCCGATGCCCGAGTACCGTATAAATCGTCATTTAGAGTGACGAGAAGGTTCCAAGAAGAAAAGAATACTTTTCTGGTGTCTCTGAAAGCAAGGTTATCAAATTCAGACAACTGCCTTGTTTGATCTTTCTGAGCATTCCACTGCGTACCACCGTCTGCCCCTCTACCAGTTTCGGAGTAGGCTAAAATGTTGTCAGCAATAAACCTTATTCTTTCCAGACAGGGGGCAATGTTTCCTGCCTGTCGAAACACGGTGATGCCCTTCTCAAATCTAAAGCCAGTTGTACGTGACAACAAAAGCACCGCTACATACCGGTACATGTCTGCAAGACTGATGGCGTTCACGGCAATTTTCTTTAGTCTGATTAGCTCGTTCATCCACTCAACCAGTTGCCTCAAAAAACCGTTAACCAACAACACCAAAAATCCAGATCTCGTAGGAGAAATGCCCTCACTTCGCACTCTAGTTTTATTTTCTGCACTGCAGTGGAGCAAACACTTGCGCTCTATGCTGAATTACCTTTGCCGGAAACTCTTTTTCTAGAACCTCTTTGTTGCATTCTGTATTAGTAGTAGTCCAACCTTGGCTAGCTTCATTAGTATTAAAACTTGTTCTTCCACGTCCGCGACCACGTGATAAAATTCTCCCCCTACTAGTATTTGCAAAGATGCTTAAGCGACTTCTTCTTACTCGCCCCCGACCGCGACCACGATTTGTATTTGCCTGATCCGCACCAAATATTGATACGATATTGTGAAGAGACATTGGAGTTCCTCCTCCATTAGCACCCTGATGTATTTCTAACTGATTTGGAGGAGCAGTGACTGCATCTTCAGATGTGTTTTGTACGGGATTGGCATCGCTTTGGGCATGGGTTTGAAAATCGTTTGCCATGAAAGTGCAGTTGGCGTGAAAACAGCGGTATCTCAGCCGAATCTCAACGGATTTCAGATCTTGAAAACCTGGGGTCTTCGGAAGAGATTGTGCATCTAAAATTGAATCAGAAAACCGTAGTTTTACGCGGATTGTGAGCGCCAAAGAACTTTCAACCAGGCCCATTTTTAGGTTCTATTGATCACCATAGTGATCAACGGCCAAAAAAGTGAAAAAGCGTAATTTCCTTAATGATCACTATAGTGATCATTAGTGGCATTAAATATAAAGCTCTCTCTGACAGATTTTGTCAGGTCGTAAAAGTAAATTCAAAAAATGGTTTTCAAGTATAGCCGTCTACGTTTCTTATTTGCGTCACCTAACTTGCTAAACTAGTTTACCCTCTCTATTGCATAGTATCTATTATATGAAATGCCACCGTACTGTTTTCATGTTTTAGTGTATGCATTGAAGCTCACTAGGATAGGAACTTTTTTAGAGTCGTGGACCTTCTTGAAGAAGTGTTTTCCCTTTTGTTGAGTGCAGCGAGTTGAACTCACAATTTGTTTCACATTTCACATGTGGCCAGAGAGTCACAGAGATGTTCTACTTTCTAGTTAGACAACTATATTTGTAGATGATCTGAATCATTAATTTATTTAAATATATCTAATACAAAACAGTCAAATTACACATACTCATATGAGTACATTGCTTGTTCAGGTAGACACAAGTGTCTATTTAACAACTGGCCTCATATGAGGTCAGTTCTCACTCACATAAATTTTGAATAAAAGTTTTCACTTTTTCAAAAAAAACACTTCGTCCTCACCTCCGTCGTCCCCCCTTTGATGGCGCTAACCAAAGTCGCCCATCACATGTACACAGCAACCAAGATGGAGCATTCTTTCACAAACGTCAACACAATCTGTATACAATGGCCCCGTCAACAGACCCTCGTCGTACAGCAGGGAACAAAGTCCACAGTCGTGCCCGCCTTGTAGTTTGTGAGTCGGAAAGCAAACGCTACTTTCGATCTCTTTGGAAGTCGAAAACTGTTCCCGGAACAGTGACAAAAGTTGACATTCGACTTGTCAACAGCCGAAACTGCACATTTCTCACTATTCTGTTTGATCTTCCAAACCGCCAAAAAGAGTGTACTCTTCCTCTTTGCAGTGTAAAGGTGGGTGATGGTCTCCTTAACAGTCCACAAACTGATAATGTTGACAGAGCAGTTTTACAACCGTTAACGGCCGAAAATGTTGACAATCAGCCGAATGAAGGAGCACAGGTGCAAAAATTGCAGGAGGCCGATCCCGTATCACCAGCATTCCCTTCCGACCAGTCAGTGACTGTGCATGATCGTGCGTGGAACACGGAGCCAATTTGTAGCCCTATCAATGGATGCATCAATTGCAGCCGTGAAAAGTTGTTGGCCCGGCCTGAGATTTTACCTCACCACGTCATTGCCCGAGTACGATGACATTTATTGACTATTTTCTATGGATGTTTCCCATTGGTCATCTAAAGACTATTGTGGAGAAGACAAACAAGAACTTGGAAAATGATGGCGCGTCTTCGACGAGTGGTGAAGAGCTTTTAGAGTTTTTGGCGTGATGCTTTTAATAAGCAGGCTCGAGTTTTCCAATAGAAGAGATCTTTGGGGTTCAAAACCAGCATCGAGGTATATATCTCAGCCTGTGATTGGTGAACCAATGTCACGAAATAGGTTTGAAACTCTAAGGCGTTGTATTTGTTTCAGGGGTAACGCTGCTCAAAAAGATTATGGCACGGCTCGCTGCAATTTAGTCACTGATTTCATGAAAGCCATCAATGATCACCGCCGTTCTTTCGTGACATTTTCACATGCTTTATGCGTTGATGAGAGTATGTCACGCTGGTATGGCCTTGGGGGAGACTGGATTGATGTAGGGCTCTCGCATTATACGGCGCTGGATCGAAAACCAGAAAATGGTTTGGAAATGAAAACCGTTTGCTGCGGAAGAAGTAGTATCATGCTAAATATTGAGCTCAATATGGAATCTGAAGCCCCTGATCAAGATTGTGATACAGAACATACTCATGGAACTGCGATTTTACTTCGATTAGTCCAGCCGTGGTTTGGGTCTGGACGCCATGTCTGTGCAGAATTTTTTTTGCATCTGTGAAAACAGCTAATGCACTTTTGGAAAAAGGACTGCGCTTTACTGGGGTTATCAAGAATGCAAGGCGTCAATATCCTATGAAGCATTTATCAGAGAAGACTTTAGAGAATCGTGGAGATTTTGTTTCAATGGTTTCGAAGGGGAACGGTTTGAATACGGATCTCATGGCGGTAATGTGGGTCGATAGGGAAAGGATGTATTTTATATCAACATGCAACACTGTGAACCCTGGAAACCCAATTATCCAACAAAGATGGAGAAGACAGGGAAATGTTTCAAGAAAAGTTGAGCTTGAAGTACCGATACCAGAGGTTTGTGAGGAATACTAAAAAACATGTTCAATGATTGACAGACACAACAGATGCCGCCAAGATTATCTAGCACTGGAGAACAAAATCGAGGCCAAAGATTGGTCGTTCCGTGTGAATTCATCTTTATTATCCATTTGTATGGTTGATGCATGGATGCTATACAAGGCTGGTAATGGTATGCGAAAGTTATTATCTCCGGATAACTTCTATTCGAAGCTGGACGACGAGCTTATCACTAATACGTGGGACCGGACTGTAATGCAACGCCCTCTGATGGAGGTTCTTTACTACTTAGTCATATTCCGACATGTCGGACGGGTGCTTTCAGTAGGAGTATATGGATATTAACAACCACTGTAGTGGGAAGGACACGAGGGACACGGTTGAGCCAGGAGGATGGCCACGTACACGTGGGACGGGTGCCATGGCGCGTGGGTAATTACCACTGTGCGTGGGCCTAATTTAGTTAGTTTATTTAATTAATTGTTGGCCCGAGCTCGCTACTTAGCATGGCAGCGACCTCGCCGCCATGCACAGTAAAGTTCCGGCAAACAGGGTTGGCTCTATACTTCTTCGCCTTCGGCGGTCATCGACTCCTCCCAGGAGAGAGGCTCTGTTGCCTACGGGTAGTGCATCCTCCCTGCGTCACCTAACAGGACCCATTCGTGGGAGTGTTTTCCGCTTTTGTCGCGTTCTACCCTGTACAGGGATAACCCCGGTGTTTACCGTAGCCTTTTTGCCCTGTCCTCCTTTTCCTTCTCTCCATCCCCCGCTCTCGCGGATTCCCTTTTCTCTTTTCCCACTTCCGTGGACTCGTGCCTCTCTCGAGGACCCGTTCACCCACACACGTGGTGCCAACACCGATCGTTGCTCAACTCTCTACGCCCGTCGTGAGGGCTTGGCCTCGGCTTACGCCCGACTTCGTCTTACCTTGCCAGAGAGGCTCTGTCTTCTGACTACCCTCCTACACAGGAAGATCTTGGACGTCTTCGTGGTGTCCTTCCGTTTCTGGCGTTGCACTACACGTACCGCTTTGATGACTCGACATGAAGAACAAATGGAAGTAAAAGATGATACTCCGAAACCTGCAGAAACTGGTGTGCATTTTATACAGACTAATCCCAAGAGAAAAACTAAGGATGGAATTATTACGAAGTTTTCATATCCAGGAAGATGCCATGTGTGCAAAGGGAATGTGAGATCTAAGTTTTTATGTTCTGAATGCTACACATCTTTGAAATGTGAAGTGTACTTATGTCACACTGGTACCGGAAAGGACTGCTTTAAGAACCACATTGAGTTACTTCACGGTGTTGAAAAAGTAATTGAAGCACATCTGTTGTCAACAACAACGTAAACATAGAAGTAAACAAGCGCTGATATTGAATAAAAACACATAAAAAACAACATTATCAGCAAGAGTTCATCAGTCTTAAGCCTCCTACTAATTCAATCTGCGTTATAGAACATGCCAGATAATGTTTACAATTGGACAAAACTGCCTCTTTAACAGATGTAACCTTTTTTGTCTGTTGTTCAAGTTGGTGAATAAAAAGTTTTTGAGTTTTAGTAAACTCAGCGATGTTTGAATGTAGGTTTAATTTGTTCAAATAGGATACCTTATCCACTGAGCTGTGATTACTGGCGGTTTTGCCTTACAGACTACTACTTAACCCTTTTGAACCGGTTTGCTTATGGCTACAATAGTAGCCATAAGCCGTGCGTACTATTGGATAAAAGGCTGTTCTGATCTTCAAAAGGTGGTGATCAGGCAGCCAAGTGTCCGATTGTGTTATGTATACTATAGTAGCCATAAGAGAATCGCACAACAATTGGTTCTTATTGACAATAAAAAACAATTGAGCCAATGGACAACACGCAAATGGTAATACTGCTTACAAAAGGCAAGCTCCATTCAACTATAATCTGTAGTATGCATGTATAATCTTGTTGTACCATGTGTATCCAAACGCTACTTTGGAATTGCACTGCCGACTGCAAAGCGCACAAGAACCCGCGAAACGTGATGGCCACAATTCTTCCACGGTTCGCGTCACAGCTTCATGGCGACCCAATCAAGCCCACTTCAATACCTCCTTCCAGAGCTCGAGGTCGACGTAAATGAAGTACATGATCCTGAATGTAACTTCTACATTGCAGGACAGTCCAGCAGCAACGACGAAGACCACGAAGAATTTATTGTGTCAGCTATTGGTTGTAGTGAAGAAAAAACTTTGTACGAAACCGTTCCGTACTGCGGACGCTGGAAGGCATCAAGTGGACTGTTTCTGGCAAAAAAGCAGATGATACAGAGAGCATATGGCCATCGAAAGGAGCTTGGCCTATTTCAGTTGTTCTTGAATGGTTCCTTTCTTTCCGGCATGCGATTGTGGACTAGCAATGGGCTCCAGAGACGAGGCAAAAAAACCAAGCCATTGCGAATGGACGAGATGCTGGCCTACCTTGGTCTCGAACTCGCAACCTCTCTACATCGCATGAATAAGTTGCGAGGTTTTTGGAGCACATCAGAGCTCCTTCATATCCCTCTCTTCAAGAAAGTAATGAGCAGAGACCTTTTCTTGAATATACGAGCCGCACTACGGCTGTATTCAAGCTATGAAGCAGATATTGCTGCACGAGATCCGTTGTGGCATAGCCGACAAATTTTGGAACACTTCGCCGGTAATTCTGCAACACTCGCTGTCCCCGTCGGCGTGAGCTCACTTGATGAAAATAATATACGTTGTAAAGGCAGAACCGCTGTCCGATCGTATATGAAGTCTAAACCAGTGAAGTTTGGAATACGGTTTTATGCCGTTGTGGGATGGTCGCACGCGTACCTACACAGCTTTGAAGATAATGGGTCTGGTAACAAATCTGGTCAGACTCCAGTTGAAAGATATACGACTGTGTTTCGCAGTTTGCGAGGGGCTGTAGAACGCAAAATCGATGGAAAACTGGTAGCGAAGTCTACAGCCAGCGCTCTATGGTGTACGCAGATGGCGCACCAGACGCAGTTGCGTCCTACTCCAAGAGAGCGTAGGTTGATGGTGATGGATAATTTTTATACCCGTCACGTTATGGCACGGCAATTGAATGCGCTCAGTGATGGTGAGTGTAAAGTTTTAGGGACTGTCCGCTTCAATAATGTGGATGGTATGAACCGGCCGGCGCTGAAGGAAGCAATAGAGAGCATGAAGCACGCTGAGAGAGGGGAGTGGAGATTGCTACAGGTTTATCACAAAAGCAAGCGAGATTCAGATCCACCTCAGGTTGTAGAGAGAACGGGTTTTGTGGTATTCAAAGACCGTACAGTGGTTACATTTTACACTAACGATCTTGCAGATACTCCCTATCTTCGCATATACAAAGCAGATAATCATGCTGTCTCCTGCGTGCACGGCCTGGCCCCTCTGAAACGTTGGATAGGCACAGAGTCCTTTACGCGAACCATTTTGCAAGTTCCGTCAATCATAGTATCCTACAATTTGTTCATGAATGGCGTCGACCGGTTTGACCAGTTCCGGTCCACTGCTGCCACTCTCAGAAGGGAGAAAAGAGTCCCTATGAGCATTCTAACATTTGTTCTTGACGCCTGCATTCTAAACGCTTACGCTCTTCTGAAAGCAATATTTCCGACAGGGGAGCCTGTAATCGACGTGGTCACAATGAAGCACAGAATCATACTGCAACTTGTAGCAGAATATGATTCTTACAATAAACAGAGAGCGACTCTGGATTTGATATCACAGCCAGGCACCACAAACACAAACCAACGGATCAGTAGCCTTTCTACAAGTGAACCACACATGCTGTTAGAAACAGAAGGCCGGAAAAACGTACGATGCGTTCTGTGCAAAAACCTTTCTTCCACAAGGCACAGGGGGTACACAAATTTTTCCTGCAGTCAGTGCAAAAGCGGATTCCACGTCAACTGCTTCTATTTCTACCACCACAAGGACCACTTTCGAGACACGCGCCCTGACACACATGATGCTGTTGTTCGCGCTGAAGGAGCTCTCAATTCAGAAAAACGGCGCAACCGGCAGAATCACGTTACATCCACAATCGAGTCAGCTAAGGTAGTGTCTTGATCTTTCATCTACTGTTGCTTGAATCCCATGTATCTTCCATCCGTGTCTGGCCAGAGCCTTCGTATTCCCTTTAGTGCGCTATGAGGAATTTGAACTCTGACACCCTTGCCCATAAACCCAAATCGTTCTAACACGAACGTTTTATGCGCCATTTTACGTACTTCATTATTCCACTCTCGCACTGTTCCAATCTCAGGATACTCCGACCGCACCTTCTCAACTACAGAGGGATCGACTTGCATCCAGTAGCAGGGGGTTCCCCCACAGCAGACACAAGTAACATCCTCGTTGTAGCTAGTAATCGTAGGAATGTTACGGCTGAGACCATCGTTTAGCATCACGGGATCTCCTTTATGCTTCATGTCGTATAACACAATAAACCAAAGAGTCCGAAGCGGTCTTGAGATGGGAGCGGCGGCAGCGTACAGTCTTGTGACTGTAATGAACCCGAGCGGAGAGAAGGGGCGGAAGCACCGGGCGGTCGAAGGAAGAGTGGACGATTGGTATCACCAGGCACGTACAGGAACGTGCGGAAGGGTACGAACGGTCTGAGAAACCGAATAAAGGAGTAGCCGTGCGGTCTATCGTTAGTGCAAACTAGCGAAGAAGACGTCCGGCAGAAGATGCTTGTCGTTTACGATTGGGGCCTCGGGAGATCCGAGCTACAACTAAATATCGGGTCTGGGCCCCATTACTAACTACTGTACGATCGGTCTAATTTGCATTGTCACCACCCAGCACCACACAATCACTACACGTGTCCAACTTGTACGCTCGGCCAACCCGTCCGGCACTCGATCACCAAATCGTACACGTGGCGGTGCCACTGCACCAGCCCGTCGTGCACTACCCCTTTGTACGTGAACGGCCGATCGGATACACTATGCACCAACTCGGGCCCACTATACTACAGATCCCCCTCCTACACTTGCACTCCGCCCCCGGAGCGCCGCGTAGTGTCGCCAAGTCGTTACGCGTCTGTCCGTATGGTCGAGAGGGCGCCATAGTGTCCGTTCGGAAATTTTGCCCGGGAAGGGCGGGGCGAAGCCATGCCAAAATTTCCTGAGCGGGAGCGACGGAAAAGGCCCTGAGTACGTGTGGTAAAAGATTTAACCGAGCGGAACGACATGCGCTGGTACGCAAACGGCAGATCGAAGACGCATTACGCGTCACCCGGAGTGTACGCGACGGCGTATATCTGTGCAGCCCAGAGGTGCCCGTTTGAGCGGTGTCGACGTCCCTGACACTCCATAAGCACGAGTCCGATCGAAGGTATACCTCCCGTTCCTTCGGACGTCCACGACGGACACCATACGGAGTGTAATGAGCGGAGCTTATAAGCCCTGAGCTACGCTGACAGCGAGGTGTTCGCGTGGTGCTACCCGTTTGAGAATACACCCCAAATCCATACCGAGTCCACACGGTGAACAGGACGCCGCAGTGTCCGTTTGGAGAATTTGCACGGAAACGGCGGGGCGAAGCCATGTCAAAATTTCCCAAGCGGTCGGCAGAGAGTACTGCACGAGCGGTGGGTGCTTACAGGGATTTGAGCGGACGACATCAGGCACGAGGTGGCTGTGGTGCCTAACGACGGCCACCTTTGGGAACGCCCGTGGTCGCGGCCTCAGCGTAGTCCCATAGGATCCGACGCCGTACCCATCCGATCGGAGCATTTTGACGCCTTCCAGCGCTCTATTCGATTCGGTTGAGCCCTGTAAGTCCGCCAATGGTCTCGTACTGATCCATTCGGTGTACGCTGAGGTAATTCGGGCCTATGGTATCCGTTTCGGAAAATTTGCCCTCCAAGGGCGCGGCGAAGCCATGGCAAAATTTTCATTACGGAGGAACGAAACGGCGTAACCGTGGCGGGAGAAAAGCGAAAAACCGAACGGATCAGCGCCGAGCAGGTGCACGCAGTGGCATCTGCATGAGACTCCGTGCGTTGAACGAACGAGGCTGCTTCGTGCAAGACTGCACCGAACGTGCGCGTGTCCGGTCGTCGAAGTGCTGTACGTAAAAGTAAGATTGGAGATATCCGTTCGGGAAAGGTGCCCACCACGGGCGGGGCGAAGCTACGCCCGATTTTCCGAAGGTGACGGTAGAAGATACCGTACGAATGAACTCGTCGCGGAGCGCTCACCGTGTTACGTACGAGCGGACATATCGACAGACGCTGACCGCAGCGAAGGCTTGCGGATATTCCAATCGGTACGTACGGTTCGTCTCGAAGGAGAAGGTCCGACGGGTGTCCGAATCGGCGCGCACGGTACGTCTCGACGGGGAACGTCCGGCAAGTGGTTCCTTAGCGGTCGCGTGTACGTTCTTGCGTTTACGTCCTGTCCGAAGCGGTGATCCTCGTTCGTGAATAGACTGACGGTCAAAGGACCGTCAGCGCTCATCATGCCCATACGGGCGAGGAGCGTCTGTGGGAGCAAGGAGCCACCGTACGAATTGGACGCGATTCGGTGACGGAAGTCGTGCGGTGACAGTCACAGTGTGATACGGTGCACGGTCCGAACGGAAACGGTCGCGCCAGCCAGACGAGTCTTCCAGCAATGACGCGCACCGGTCGGGCTCAGAAAATTGCATATTACTCGGGCATGGAGCGTATGCGCCCCGCGCGTGCGTCAGTAACCGATTCGGTACACAGTATGGCGTGTAGAGGCGCGCGCGTGCGATCCAAAAAATCACAAGTATTTTGACCGTGCGACGAGTCCAAATCGGGCATTTTGAGCGCCTGAAACGCTAGCGTTTCGGAGCTAGCGGCCAAACACTGAATCGCCGTTTTGCTACCGTACGGGCAGGCAATTTCCGCGACAATTTTTTTGATTCGCCTTGCAAGTAATCGCGCCGCGCCGCCCGCCTGGCTGCGCGTATGCGGCGCAAGAGCGCATGCAGTTCCGTTCGGGTACAGCACACAGATGACGTGGCGGTGTACGTCCAGCATTACGAAGAGGTGTTGCCGTCACAGGGGTGACGTGTCGTCCCGTACGGGTTCTCGACTATACCACATTCGTCCTTGCGGAGAACTGAAGAGCAATACTTCGTTCGTGCTCGCGATTGGTACCACGTCCGTTCGGAATTCTCAGCAAGTAGACAGTAGAGTAGGCGCGTTGTTCTCGAAAACACAACGCGATATGTTCCAAGTCGAAAAAGTAGATGCTACATAGCGTACGTAAACGGTTGAGTGTCTGTGCAGACAAACCAGTATCGTACGATAAAGTCAGTAAGTTATGCTTCAAGCCGTAGCTCGAAGCTCATGCATTACCAGCACGTACGTTCGGACCTTGAGATCCGCGCACTACCCTTCCCCCTCATGAAGGTCTTGCAGATACCATACGGTTTCTTCGACGCCAGTAGCGGGCAATGAAGTGTTGGGGGATGTGTCCGGGTGGTTCAAACGTGTCCTGATCCGTACGGTAACCGTGCCATCGTACGCGGTATTCCTGTCCGTTCGGAGTGTCGCGATGGTCGACGACGCGTTCCATTACGCTCGGAACTGTTCCGGGCGGTGGAGTGGGTTGGTCGTAGACTAGTTCGTCCGCATACGGTCCCTCGGGTTCAGCAGCTACTGTGCCGCGTGTTCGTTCGGAAGTGACCGGTGTGGTTGTTGGCCGTGCGGTTGGGGCTTTTGTAACTCTGTCAATACTGACGGTGTTGTGAATACCGTCTTGGTTCAGGGTGACAGTGGCATCCGTTGCGGATACGACCTTAAATGGGCCAACCGTCTTCTGTTAGAGCTTCCGATACGTACGTTCCTGATCCGTAAGGTCCTCCTCTGCGTTTTTATAGTCCAGTCGGTCAACGAACACCTCTTCCCTAGGGGTAAAGCTCTGCGTGTACCGTACGGACTTATCAAAGGTTTTTTATGGCGCTGTTGGGCGCGGGTCAACTTTGTCCAAGCGGTCTGCAGCGTGGCCTGTAGGAGCTTGAGCGTGTAACGTTTTAACCGAGCGGCAGTGGGCTGTGTAGGCGTCGTTGGGTCTAGTGACGAACTGGGGTCTTCGTGCAGAACGCTTGGTGGCTTACGCGTTAGCGCAACGTCGAACGGTGCGGTACCGAGAGATCGATGGATCTGTAGGTTGTAACCGTACGTAAGAGGTTCCACGTACGCGTGGCAAGTGTTCTGGTGTTCCGCTACGTAGTGGCGTAACCTCTCCATGAGTGTTTTGTTAAACCGTTCGGCCTGACCATTCGTTTGCGGATGGTACGCGGTTGTCAGTATGTGTTTGGTTCCCAACGCGGTGCACACAGTCTCGAAGAACTTAGAGACAAATTGAGTTCCGTTATCGGTTAGCAAGTAGTTCGGTATTCCGTACGGATAAACCCAGTTCTCCAGGAAGGCCTTCGCCACTACAGGAGCTGTGGTTGACCGCATAAATATAGAGCGGGCTATCTTGCTAAACCGATCGGTAATAACCAGTATGTACTGGTAACCGTTTACGGACTTCGTGAATGGACCGACGATGTCCATCGCGACGAATTCCAGCGGACCGGCGGCGGGGAACAGCTTCAGCAGCTTCTGCGACTTGAAGTGTGTTCCCTTCGTCGCCGGGCAGATGCGACAGTCCCGTACGGTCTGGAATACATCATTGGCCATATGTGGCCAGTAGAAGTCTCGACGGAGACTTTCATACATTCGAGTGGAGCCCGGATGGCCAACCAGACGGGGGTAGTGTGCCAAGTAGAGGACGCGTGCCTGCAGTGATGCAGGTACGACCTTCTGGATGGCGCCGTCCAGTGGGGCTTTGCGCATGATAAGTCCTTCTCGGTCGATGTCGAACAGAGTGACACCGTTGCCGATGTCTTTCCGTACGGACTCACAGAAAGGGTCATCTGCTTGAGCTCGTACCAGCTCTTGGAACGTGACCGGAACGATATTGGTTTCCTCCTAGGTGACAGCAAGTACCTCGGGAATACCAGCAGATTTTTGTTTGGGCGTTGGCCAGTCGACGCAGACGTCGCTGTACTCATCACCGTTAACGGTAATGTTGGTGATAAAGTAGCCATCGTCCGTTCGGTCATTCACTAGCAAGCAGAGGACCTGTTCGTCCAATGGGGCATCGTCTTCGCCATCCGTCCGGATCCGAGAAAGGGCATCAGCCGCTTGGTGCTTGATACCCGGACGGTGGACGACATCGAATTCATACTCCATTAAACGCAACCGCCACCTGGCCAATCGTCCTGACACGTCCGCAAGGTTCAATGTCCACCTCAAGGAGTGGTGGTTCGTTCGGACAGTGAACCTCTGACCTTCTAGGTACGGACGGAGGTGCAGTATGGCCCAGACGACCGCAAGGCGTTCCCGTTCGGTAGTCGAGTATTGCCGTTCGGTCTTGGATAGAGAGCGGCTCCAGTAACCGATCGGTAGTAAGCCTCCGTCCGGTTGCTTCTGTAGCAGGGTGCATCCTACCTGTCGGTTGCATGCGTCTGTATCCAGAACGAACGGGTACCCTTGACGGGGGATGGCCAAAATGGGCGGGCTTATCAGTCTCTGACGTAATTCGTCAAAGGCTTCGTATTCCGTATCGGTCAATGTCTCAAACTTCGTGGGTTGCCGCTTTTCCAACTTGCGGTTCAATGGAGCCGCAATTCGGGCGAAGTTTGCGACAAACCGACGGAAAACGTTACAGAGCCCCAAGAACGATCGGAGCTCCGTCTGGGTCGTAGGCGGTTTAGCCTGCTTGATAGCATTCTGTGTCTTGAGGGACACTTGAAGCTTTCCCGGTCGGATTACGTGCCCTAGATAGTCCACCGTGCCACTGAAAAAGTAGCACTTGTCCAGTTGGAGAGTAACACCAGCCGAATGGAGCATATGCAGTATGGTCCGCACATGGTCATAATGCTCTTCAACCGTCCGGGAATAGATGATTACGTCATCAAGATGCACCAGTGCGTACTGCCACTTCACCCGTGATAGGATGATATAGACAGCACGGTGGAAAGTAGCTGGTGCGTTCTTGAGTCCGAACGGCATTCTCCGATAACGGTACAGTTCCATATGCGACGTGAACGTCGTTTTGTCCTGGTCGGATTCATCCATTTCGGTCTGCCAATAACCACTGTCGGCGTCCAAAGTGGAGAAGATTTGTGCATCTCCAAGAGAATCGATGCACTCGTCCATTCGGGGTAGTGGGTATGTGTCCCGTACGGTCGTAGCGTTCAACCGGCGGTAGTCGACGCAGAAGGGAAGGCTTCCGTCTTTCTTGAGCGCGTATACGACCGGGCTGGCCCATTTTGCCGATGACGGTTCTATGAAACCAGCAGCGAGCTGCTTCGTCACCTCCTTACGTTCGAGTTCTCTCCGAGCGGGTCCGGTACGGCATCTGGAATATGGGCTTCAAGCCTGGTTCCAGTTGGGTGCGGTGCTTCGCTGCCGCAATCGTTCCGAGACGGCCCTCCCACATGTCCGCAAACGGTCGAAGTAGCTCAATAACTTTGTCCCGTTCGGTAACATACTCAGGACTGATCTGTACCTTGCTGGTCCAATTGTTCTCATCTTTCCGTACGGTTTCTTGCTCCTGTTGGGTATCCTTGTATTCCCGTTCGGAATTATTACCCGAAATCGGAATGTGTTCCCCCTCCTTGGACTCGTCGCTCTGCGACGATGGTTGCGGAGTTATTAGCGCTACAGGAGATGGAAGAGCAAGTCCGATAACGGTGTTTTTGTGTAGTCGAACCGAGCGGTCAGAAAAGTTCGCCACGCGAACGAGAAAGGGTACGTCCGGTCGGAGCTCCATAACTCTACCCGCAAGGAGTGTGAGTTCAAGCGTTGATCCCGTTCGGTGATGAGACTGTAGAAAGACCAAACCGGACGTTTTGGTGGTTACCGTGACGTTCGTTTCCGACATTGGGGGTAGAACAACCGGACGGGCAACGTGTATCCTATTAGATGGAGTTTCCCGTTCGGGTTCTGGTTCCGGCGCGGAAGGTGCATTTGGTCCGTAGGCGGAAGAGTGTATAGACACCGGTTTGGAGTGGCGTAAAAGTATTGTCCGTTTCGGTGGTAGTATTGCCAAGACGTACTTGTCAATAAAAGAAGTACCGAGTCGTACGCTGGTGGAGAGGTTAGAAACCATTAGGAACTGTACTCGTACATTGAGGTCACCAACCCGGACCATAAGGGGGAGAACTCCTACAACGTCCATTCGGTTCTTCGACGCGTCCGTAATTCGGGGTCTTACGTCCGGTCGGAGTTTCGAGCGCCAATTCGGAGGGAGACAGCGTTCGTGAACCAGACAGGGTCCGGCTCCGGTATCAAGAACTCCCGTTAACGGAACATCAGTGCCGTGTTGAGGCCAACCGACACGTTCACCTTGTAGTTCGCGCTAGAAAAGAGGACCGTTTCGGTTTCAATGTCCGTATCGGTCAGGTCACATGTCAGGACAGGGGACTCCCCTCGGATGGAGTCCGTTCGGTCTGTCGCTGACGGGGCGAGGCTAGGCCTCTGTGGAGGAGGCGATGCCTCTCCGCTTCCTCCTGGTCGTTTTCCTGGTGGGGAGCAGGCTTCTCGACCAGCATGACGGCCTGTGTCGGTGTTGGTGAGTACGTCTGGCGAGGCTGTCCGCCCTGGCAATATCCTATTTGTCCTTCGGGGTATCAGTTTTCCGTCCGGTCTGGTAGGCACTGTAATAGCCTTCCTCGCGACGTTGCTGATAATTAGCCTCCCGTATGGCCAGCAGCTTCTCCTTTAGGTCCGTGGCGAGCAACGGACAGCAGTTGGGCTCCCGCGAAAGGCCAATCCAACACGGTCTAACTGGTGCCTGCCCGTGGGGTTGCTGTACCCTGGAGCTGGCAGGACTGGGATAAGACCGAACGGACTGAGCCGGCGTTGAAGCCGAGGGCGTAGTGGGGGGCCAGGGCATGGAGGACGCGCGGGACACCGCGAGGACATGTTCCTCGTCTTCGTCCGATACGAAATAGATCGATCCCGACGGGGTATCGATACTATGAACCTTCCGGGCGGTACGAGAGGACTCTTTCCTAGCGGTTGGCTTTAGAGTATCGACCCGAACGAACTGTCGACGTGAGGCACGATGGGTGTCTCCGTACGATTCCGCGTAACGGGCAAGTGCATCGTATCAGATATTGGGATGCGAGGTGAGGTGATTCCTCACCTTTGACCGTATGGCGGCAAGGAGACCTTCGACGAAGATCCCCTTCAAATTCCGATCGGTAAAGACATTTCCGCAACGGAGGGCTTTCGTCCAGAGCTTCTGGGCGAATTCCGTTTCGGACATGCCTGACGCTTGGCGGTAGAGGGTGACCTCTGCGGCCGCGTCGGCAATGATCTCATCCGTTGCGTACGTGGTCAACAGAAAATTGACTACCTCTTCGTACGTATGGAGAGACTTATCCCGAGTACGGTCGACAGCGCCAGACTCACCTTCGAGCCGAGACTGAACCAGAGCGTGCGCCGGTCCGGTCAGGTAAAACTGGAAACACCAGAGGGCTGCCCCCTCAGTGAGTCCGTTATGGTTGCAAGCGGTTTCAAACCGCTGTAAGAAATTGAGCACCGATATCGGACCCGTCCCGGAAAAAGAATGACCCTTCATCTGGACATTCAATTTCTCTTGGTGGCGCGCAATCTTGCGCGCCACCCTCGAATTGTACGTCTGGCTCCTCCTGAGCAACCTGTTCGTACGGTAGTCCACCACTTTGGCGAACTTCTCGTTCAAGGGCCAGATGCGTTTTAGCATCAACCTGTCCGAACGGGAACGATACAGATCGGACTTCCCCCTCCGTCGAGGGCTGCGAGAGTGTCGGTCGACTTCCGAATCCGTGCGGTCGTCATCCAACGATGACTCCGAAGAGTCCGAGTCCGTTCTAGCTGATCTTCGCCTTCTCTGGCGACGACGATCTTTCCGTTTACGGGGCGCGTCATCCGAATCGGAACTTCCGCTCGGTCTACCGCCTCTGCGGCGGCGATTCCTCCTGTCGTCGGAGGAATCTCCTGAGCTTCCGTTCGGATCATCCTGCGGGCTGACTGGTGGGAGGTACACTCCGGTCGGACCCTTCGTCGGGCCCTTCTTCAGTTCCGGTCGGTGTTGCCTCTCGCCGCTAGTGGGTGCATTGTCCGTACCGTCAATAAAAGATTTGGGTGGGTGGGTCGGTAGCTGAGCTACCAGTGCGGCCAGTGTACTGTTCAGAGCTGACGTAGCAGGTTCCGAACGGTCTGTCTTCAGGATATTCCTGACCATATCGTGTACGATCGGTGGAATATCCTCGTGCAGAAGCGCTGGGATTCGGTCCTTGAGGTACCTCTCCACTGCCATGGGGACGTGGACCTCAATTTCCGTTCGGAGACTCTGCAGGGCGTAGGGAGCGATCCCTGCCCAGAGTTCCCGTGCGGTAGTCCGTTCGGTAAGAAGCGGCGGCGCGGGGTCAGCTTCGCCCCGCGGCGTCTTCTCCGTTCCGGGAAAAGGGAGGAGGGCAGTTGCCTCGTCCTCGTTCCGTACGGACTTTGACCTGTTACGTGCGGACCCGTCGCGGATCATCCGTTCGGGCTCCTCTGAAGGCGTGACGTAGGCCGTCGCGTTACTTCGGGTGCACCGGCGGCCAACCGAAGCGGCATCCGAGGCGGCGCGAATTGCGACCGGTACGGACTTTGCGGAGTCTTTTTCGACCAAACACCCTTCACCTATTTCTCCGTGCGGACGATGACTCATACTGTACCTATCAGTTCCACGATCGGTTCTGCTGCTCCGTACGGTCTCGAATTCCACTTCTAGGTCGGGAGACCAATGTGGTATAACACAATAAAGCAAAGAGTCCGAAGCGGTCTTGAGACGGGAGCGGCGGCAGCGTACAGTCTTGTGACTGTAATGAACCCAAGCGGAGAGAAGGGGCGGAAGCACCGGGCGGTCGAAGGAAGAGTGGACGATTGGTATCACCAGGCACGTACAGGAACGTGCGGAAGGGTACGAACGGTCTGAGAAACCCAATAACGGAGTAGCCGTGCGGTCTATCGTTAGTGCAAACTAGCGAAGAAGAAGTTCAGCAGAAGATGCTTGTCGTCTACGATTGGGGGCCTCGGGAGATCCGAACTACAACTAAATATCGGGTGTGGGCCCTATTACTAACTACTGTACGATCGGTCTAATTTGCATTGTCACCACCAAGTCGGTACACGTGGCCAACTTGTACGCTGTGCCAACCCGTCCGGCACTTGATCACCAAATCGTACATGTGGCGGTGCCACGGCACCAACCCATCGTGAACTACCCCTTCGTACGTGAACGGCTGATCAGACACACTCTGTACCAACCCGGGCACACTATACTACACTTCATATCAGAGCCATTTCTTTCCTGTGTATTACGCTTCGCTTTTCTCTCGATAGTCCGTGCATGGGTTGTACTTGCGGGCTCATGTTCATCACAGCGCAAATCTATCTCCGACTTACTGGGTTTGTTGTCTCCATTCTCCACAAAATTGCGAGCATTTTCACCAATATTCATGGCGGGGAACAATCAAAGGAGCCAAGCACGATAGAATTGTATACACTTCTGAACCTTTTCTCGAGGTGATGGAGTAGCGGTTTGAATTACAGCATGAGCTACGGAAAAGGTATTTGTGGAGGTAAGTGGGCGCTAGTTGCTTTGTGTGACAAAGTCTAGCTGCTTCCGAGAATGCGGTAGGCGCCAACTGCAAGGCAAAAACGAGGCCGGAGAACGAGGTGGGAGGTCAGGAGAACGTGCTTGGCGGTTCACGGTGGATGTGTTGGGGGTGCAACATGATGAAACGCAGTTGCCATCTTAGCATGCATAAGCTTCTAGCGGTGGAGGCTTGTGCTTGATGACTGTTACAAATGCTGTTCTCTCATTGGCCTGTCTTTATGGCTACTATTGTAGCCATAAGAATTTTCATATTCAAAAGGGTTAAACGACTTTACAAAGACTTTTCAAATTTTGAAATTTAAAAAGTCCGCATTATAGGCCTGAGATGTAATTTTATGCTTTATTATACTCTCTCAATGGGCTTATCTCATATTATGAGGTCAACGCGATGGTGCGATAGACACTACAATCTTGCACACATTACCCGTGTAATGGGGCCCAAGCTTTGTGAGGACGCATGTACACGTATATGCCCCTTGTGATTTGTTCTGTCTCAAGATGGGCGTAATTGACATCGAGTGAACGTATGAGGAAGTGCTGAAGCAATGAAAGAGAGGGCAGCAGCATACTTGGAACGAGGCGTTGAGTTTGAACAGTCCAAGCGCAGACTGCTCTTGTTGAAATTCTTATTGCCGTCAAGGACGAGAAAAAAATTTTAGTTTTATTGCTTTGCTGTTATCATTTTAATTTTTAACAGAAAAGAGCTGGAGAGAGATGAAATATGCGCCTTGCGGCAACAAGAATTTAGAAAGTGGCTGCTATGTCTTAAGGTCTGTAACGCATTCATCTTTTTTGTGATTGTCTCTTCCAGCAAACATCTAAGTGCGCATTAGAGGTTATGCTTGGAGAGAGGCTTTGTGCCAATTTTTTGTACAGGTCGTTTATCACCGATTGTTGTGTCCATGCGATGGGCGTCGTTGGTTACCGAGGGCAACGCTATCAAAGAGGAGTCGACGGAGATTGGAAGAAAGTGTTTTTTTGAAAAAGTGAAAACTTTTACTGAAAATTTATGGGTGTGAAAACGGACCTCATATTATGAGGTCAGTTGTGAAATAGACGCCAGTTGTTGAACCGTAAAGAGACGAAATAAAAGATCTCTGTAGAGAGGTGGTTTAATTTTTATATTGCTCTGTTGTGGTTTCAGAAAGCGCTACGATACGCAAAACCGCAAACACCCATAATACGATATAGTGTTTTTGCTATTTCAGGATGCTCCCATTGCTTGCAAAGAACAAAGTTGATTATCAATTCGGACTGGTTCTGTGTGATTAGGCAGAATTACGCACAAACGCACTCAAGAGCAATATTTGGAAATCTAATATAGGTTTAATTGAAAAGGATCCTCTCTTTCTTTCTAGGCATGCTTTAGACGAGTAAAGTACTGGCTTTCTTCAAAGCACGAAGGTAGAACATTACGAACGTTTCGCATCTGCTGCTTGCTTGCAGCGCGCTGTGCACAGCGCTGTGCGTTGAATACGTTGCTTAGAGTAGTGTAACTTTTGTAGTTCCTCACTCATATATGTTCCTTGCAACCAAAAGGACCGAAATGTTTACTTCGTGCCAAACTTTGACATTTACTCGCTTTTTCCAGCGCCCCTTCTAAATCGCAACGACAGTAGATATTTGTGGATTGATTCGCGCAAAGCTCACTATCCTTTCTACTGCTATTGCTACAACGGTACACCGACAGTGGTTTCCTTCCACAACTTTATGCGTCAACTGCCAACTTAGAGGCTTAACCTGACCTGCGGCGTGGCCGACATTTTTGGCAGTCCCTCCCACACCGACCGAACCTTGAGCGGTTGATCCCAGAGAAACCTCCCTCACCATCTGCTCTCGGGACAGCAACGACGGCACATGTCACAAGAGTTGGATCAAAACTTCCTTCTGAGTTACTCGAAACCGTCAGTGTCCCAGAGGTTTCGAAGCACGGCGAACTCCCTCCTTCTTCTCGAAGTACAAAAATGTCCGTGGCATTCATGAAGTCTTGTTCATTGCCCTCCACTGTCAATACAGCAGTCGCACCTCCAGGACCAAGAGGGCCGCGACAAAGAGCTCTTTGTCCAAATTGGGTGAAGCATGCTTTCGACCGTTTTCCAACGATACAAGTGATTGTTATCGCTGCTGTGTGCCGCCAAAAAGCTGAGGCGATCAAGAGCAGGAGCAATCTTGTGACAAACATGTGTGGAGTGATGGAAGAGCCGCACCCATCCGGTGCCAATTGTCAAGGATTGTACTCGTTCTTATCTGAGAATCGCGATGAGCATTACTTGATTGACAACAAGGTCAAATGAAGTAAGCTGTATTCGTATTTCTCATCAGATACATCATTGGGAATATCGGGGACAGCGCTTAATGCGGTAGAAGTGTAGAAAAATATAAATTCTGAGCTAACACTTCTCGCGTCACAGCAAACTACCATACGGAGGGGGCGCCGTACCTGTGAGATACATCATCATCATCATCATCATCATCATGTATATCACAGGTACGGCGCCCCCTCCGTACATGATGTATGCCGGCATGATGCGGCACAGCACGTCTTTCAAAAGCAGTGTAACTTACTACACTACAAGGGTACCGTGTACTGATTTTTTGTTTTGTTTGTGGCTATGATATTGTGTAGAGATATCTTAAAAGAGTCAAGACAAGTTTCGTGAGCCATACTTACGAAGTGTCATGTCATTGACTGCTTCAGCTATTTATTTGGGATATCAAGAGATCAGCAGTTCCCCAATATGCACATGTGACAAATTGCGAGGGAATGAATTACTCACCAACACAACTCGGAGTGATAGAGTTTTCTGAACAGCTGTGCTGTCACGTTCTTAACACTCCCGGAAACGAGGAAGGAAACCGAGTACGTCCGAAGTACTTCAGAATTTCCCTTTCAAATCAAGCTTTCATCCATTAGCACCCTATCATGTTCTCCGCTGCATGTCCTCTCTTAATGGCTCTCCTGTTTTTATTCAATCCAAGGAACACAGATGCGCAATGCCAAGCTAGGCCGACTGTCACGGTGAAGGGGAGACTTCTGTGCTTTGGCGTGAGCATTGCGGGCACATCCATTGTGCTAGAGCACAGAATTGGATTTATGGACAATCTGATCGGCTTTGCCAAGACGGAGCAAGACGGCTCCTTCAGCGTGACAGGCGTGCCGCACTACTTGCCTGATGGTAGAAGGCCGATACTATCAATCCGAGTGGAGTACTCGCACATCTCGAGCAAAGCGGATTTCCGGGTGAGGCAAGGCGACGACATCGCAGTGGACTCCAGCAGCAGTGTGGCGGATATAGGCGACGTGGAAGTTGACTCAAGCGCGTGCAACGCGTATACATCCTTTTATATCGCCACATTGGACTACTACAATCGTGTCGGGCAACGCAACCCGACACGCTTCTTTATTCAGAGTTCACAAACGCAGACATCATTTCCGTACGTGCGGTACACGGAGGTTATCTACGACGGTATCTTTGAGTGGACGGCATCGGTTGCGAAGCACGAACTGGCGCATGTGATTAGGCACTACTACGACGGAGACGGGGCGCACTTTGAAAGTGACGAGAGCAAGTACGGCTCTTCGCAGTTAATAGGGCACGACTGCAGCACGGACAGCTCGGAGGGCTTTGCATTCAATGAAGGATGGGCCTTGTACTGGGAGAACGCTTGCCTCGACTCGGATGCGCAGGGATCGCATGCAATTGAGGGCAATGTGGCAGCCGCGCTTCGGGCGCTGCAGGATAGCTGTTCCAGCAGCGCGTCTCAAATGTGGCACGTGTTGGAGGGAAACCCAGGAGAAATACACTCTTTCGGAGAGTACGAGTCAAAACACAGAGAGTTGTTTGCTTGTCCCTGATGGATATCCAGTTTGCGGGTATGACAGAACGTGAACGTGAGAGACGACTTGTTTGTTCAGAAGATGACTGGAGAGAGTAAAACTTGTTCAAATACTGACCTTCACTAAAATCTATGGCTATTATTATTTAAGGGTCGTGTTCTGTATGAGTCCAGTTGGCAGCGATAATCTTTTCGAGCCGGCGGGCGCGATATGATAGAAGGCCAAGCAACTAATACACTTTGCATTGCAAAGTGTTCGCGTCACAATGTGAGTACAACTTTTATGAGAAAAGGTGTTCAATATCGTCGTGTAAAGTAGATAAAGGTTAGGCACCGGAATTTCGAGGAACGAAGAAGAAGATTCATTGAAAAGAACGGCACGTGTCCAACACGGGTTCTGTTTTAGGCAACTTTTTGTGCCCTGTTCATGTCGCTCTCACTTTATATTATCGTTGGTTCGATTGGCGTCAAACTTGGGTGCAATACTAAACTGTGTCTTCGCGATAGGCTGCTAAAAAGCTTGACAGGTTTCGTTTTCTACGTTTCGAGTATTGACGGCTTTACGTTACGGGCAAAAGTTGGTTGTCATTTTACACATTTGGTCGTGAGCGTTTACCATTGGCGAAATACACGCATATGCTTTAATTGCATTTCCATAGCCGTAGCTAGACTCTACATAGAGATACATCTTTTTAACATCAACGACCCAACAAGGCGCTAGAGCCGTACTACCTCCGCCCCGAAAATTTGAAAGGGATGGGGATACAGGGTACTGCGTACAAATGGGCTTCGCAAACGTAAATGCTTTCAATATACGGCGAGCGAGTGTATCGATCAGCATCGGGGACTGATCAGGTGCGAAGAGCCCCCCTTTGACAGCTCCCATCGCCACAATGGTGCTTCTGCCGCTCAAGGCACAGTTCGTGAGCCTGATGTCCGCGCTGCTTTCCTTCGCAGCCGAGCGCGCGTTAGTGAACGCATCCCGTGTGCATTCAACGCGCCGTCACTCTACGCGGCTGCAGGATGGCTTTCCCGTCGCCGTTCGACCGGCGCTGACGCGGCGGTCGCGACTGCGCTTTGTCGCCGCCACGATCTTCCTCGGTCTGGAGATCGCACTGTCCTTCCTGTCCGATCCGGACGTGCGCAAGCGTCCGTCGGCGCATCGTTGCATGGCGATGGAATCGCTGTTGGCGCGCTCTGGTCCGCCATTCACCGATCCGCTCTCCGACATCGCGCTGCTGCGTTGCCTACGCATCGACAATGGCATGGTCACGCTGCACGCCGGAAACTACAGTGTGAGCTCCCAGGACGTTCTGTGCGCGTCTGCGCCGCTGCTACGCTTCCCTGCGCGCAACGAACGCGACCAGTCCATCGCCGAGGCCACCCCACCGTCGCCGGCGCGCCCCTTCCCTGACCCGCTGCTGTTCTGTGAGAAGCAGCTTTGCATCGTGTTCCGCACGCTGTCTTCATCGCGTGCCAATCTTTCTACCACCGTTCGCTTTTCAGATTTCATCTACAGCTCCGAGCTGCGCCAGCTGCAGCAGGAGCCCTTCCCCATCCCGTACCTGGACACCTCATTGTTCTTCACTGCGAACGCCTCCACGCTGTTCCCTCAACTAGCACGCCGCCTGCTGGCCGCAGCCGACGAAAACATCAACGACCCTATCGAGCTGCGCCGCCGCGCATTCCTCGGCGCCGAACGCGCCACGTGCAATTTCCCAGAGAGCGCGGCGGCGACGCGAGTGCCAGCGTCACTGCTAGCAGTCGCCGCCGTGCTGTGGGCGACCGCAGCGGCCGCCGCGGCTGCCACGGCTGTCTGCGGGCGTCGGCACGTGCTCTGCGACGTCGCCAACCCGCTGCACTGGGCCACGCGCGTGACGCGCCGCGAGGGCGCGCCCGCCGTGGGGAACGGCGAGCCCATGCTCGTGGCTGTGCGGGAGGAGAAGCGCCACGTCATGTACGTCGAGCCGGCGGAGACGCGCGACGCGACGCCGACGGCGGTTGGCTGGAGGGCGCTACTCGCGGCAACGCGCTGGTGGCGCACCGAGAGGCCGTGCAACTGCGAGGAAGAGCAAAGCAGTGCCACGTCAGAGCACAAGTTGTCACACGGCAGCAATGCATGAGCCCGCCCATGTTGCGGCCATACGAAATCCGAATACAGAAAATGGCCGCTCTGTGGCTACATTTGGCGAATGGCACGGAAGCTTGACGGCAATGTCGAGCGGCTCTTGTGAAAAGTATCTTATGTACCGTTGGTAGATACTACCCCTCCCATCGGTATGATTTGGGACATAGGAATAATTTGGGGTGTTTTCGGATCTTGACAGTCTCGTCAAGGCGCCTTGTTGTGGGAACGTCCACAAACGACTCCGTTCGATGCCTTCGATATCACTCTTTGAGCTGATAGGCGCCTAGAAAGCCGGCCTCCATGTTGCAGGTCTGGATGCGAGATTCCTTCTACATTTTTACTGCGCTGGCATTTCGGACTTAAGTGGCAGCGCAAAAAGCGCCGAAAAAAATACGCCTGCAACAGTCATCGCTCCCAGACTATGGGTAGAACTTGTTCCACTCATGCTAGAGGGCTAAGCATGGTTAGTGAGATACTGGATAACACTCTGAACCCAACTGTTGCCATAAACGCAAGTAGAATGTGTTGAAGAATCATGCCTCTTCCTCCTTTATTCTGGAAAAGGTGTCCAATCGTGCCCCATAAACAGTGCATACTGCTTCCAGAAAAGGGAGTGAAGTCCTTTTGTCAGGGTTGCCTGCTAAATACCTTACCGTAAAAAAGCTGATTGAGAAGCGGAAGGTTTTGGCGGTTTCTGGTATACCCAGAGGAAAGCCGCGTCGCCAAAATGGTGTCCTTGCGCCTGCGACGTCGATGAATGACGTGCAGTGCTACGATAACGGCAGCGGATTGATTGCCGGTCTTGACGAAGACGAGAAGGTTTTCGTCGATTCGCTCAAGGTCCTGTTTGAAAATGTGGCAAATTGAACCACTAGCGGTTTCTGAGAATATCGAGAGACACAGGTAGTGTCTTTCGGATTGTGCAAGTTACGAATGAGTAATGTTTGATATGCTTGTTTGTTGTGGTAATGGACTCCATCCCCTACTCTCTGATGTTTTTTTTTTAATGTTGTGGCTATAATTGCGCCCGCAATGAACTCTAGAAAAAAATTTGTGCCAAATCATACCGATGGGAGGGGTAGCCTAGTCGGGAGGAGGGCGCCCGGCCACTACGCAACGCCACTGCGCCGCCACACTGCCACATGGCGCGTGGATGGTGCTAATGGCGATCTTGACTCGCAGCGCAAGGTAAATGGTGTGCTGAAGACTAAAGACCAGACATAGCATATGTATTCCTGCCTTTCATTGGACGGTTCCCGCGGAAAAGCTGGAAACTAAGCCGGGGCATATGGTTTGCGTCAACAAAGATGCCTATCTCGTTCTGAAAAAACTCCCTGCGGAGTTCGACTCGTGAGTCAAGGCCTTGGAGCTTGATGAGACCCAACAGAGTGGTACGCAGACGTCGGTGGACTTGGCAAGCAGATCCGAGAGCTTGTAGAAGCCGTTGTACTACCATTAACACAAAATGAGCGTCTCGATGCCATGGAAATCCGACCGCCGAAGGACGTGCTAATGTGTGGTCTCCCTGATGTTGGAAGGACGATTTTAGCTCGTGCGTGTGCTACGCAGAGAAACGCTACATTCGTGAACCCTAGGGGCCCACAACTTGTGCAGATGTTCATTGGCTATGGTGCAAAACTTGTGTGTGATGCTTTTGTGCCGGCGAAGGAAACGGGCCCAACCATTACCTTTATTGATGAATTGGATGCCATTAGTACCAAGCGATTTGATTCTGAGCTGAGTGGCAATCGAGAGGTGCACAGAACTATGCTCAATCAACTTGGCGGCCTTCCACCCGATGACAATATCAAGGTGATTGCTGCCACCAATCGCGTAGGTATTCTGGATCTGGCGTTGCTGAGGTCCGGTCGAATTGACAGAAAGATTGAGTTTGTGTTACCGGACGAAAGTGCGTGAACGATTATCCTGCATATTCATTCTCGAAAGATGAAAAGATGAATGTGAATAAGGATGTCAACTTCAGAGAGATTGCTGCGCAATGTCAGCAATTTAACTCTGCGCAGTTGAAGGCGGTGACAGTTGAGGCAGGTATGTTGGCTTTGAGAAATGATCGGGGCGAGATTGTTCATGAGGACTTTGTTGAAGGTGAATTGGCTGTGCAGGCGAAGAAGAAGGGCTCTTTGCATTACTATGAGTTCGATTGGATTTCTCCAACCGCACAGTCAAGACGGTTGTGAAGGTGGGCTACTACGTACGGCTTGATAGCGCGAATTGTGGATATCAAAGCGGCGAATTTGAGCTGGAGCGCTTTGCACTTACGCGCACTTTGGAATGGGTGAATACACCGCACAATCGCGCTCTACAAGTTGTGCAATTTGGATATGCCGCTCGACGATGTGGAACGCGAGCACGAGTTGATTGAGTCTCTAGGCCAGATTCGTGCCGAGAAGAATCATAAGATGCAGTTGCAGATGATGCGGGTGTTGCGCGACAAGCACGCGGACGTGAAGTACAGACTGCTGATGATCGGAGGCGCGCAACGACAGAGATCGCAGACATTCTGTAAGGCTACGCCAAAGCGAGGAGGACGAAGGGCGGGAAGTGACGGTGCGAGTGAACGCCTCCAGCTAGGAAGTACAAATCACGCGACGAGCACTTTGGCATCTCGGTGGTAGGGCACGGGCTGGTGGTGGCGGCGCGCGGCCTACCGGTGGTGGGGCACCGCAGTGGAGGCGTGGAGACTGACATCGTGCGCGACGGAAGTAGCGGGCTGCTGGTGAGCCGGGGCGAGAAGAACGCCGATGCTGTGGGCGCGGTGATGCGCGACGATGCAACGACGGCGCGGCTTCGCGACGAGGGGCGGAAGGGCTCCCGTTTTGCGGACGACGTGTTCTGCAACCGCTTCAGCCAGGACGTATGGTAGTGGATGAGGACTGGCGTATCTGAGCAGGAAGCACTCGAGACTGGCGCGCGCTCGCAGCAGCGGCAGCGTGGCCAGAGCTGACGTAGAGAAGACTGAAGGCTTCAAGCGCCTTTTGGGTGAAAAAGGAGCCAAAAGGGCTCCTTTTGCCTTGCTATCCGCAATTTTGTACGTGGCACGTTGCGTGCTCGCGAGCACGCGCTGCGAATTCACGTTTGGAACTGGCCAGCATGGCCTTTCGTCGGCCCCATATCTTAAGATACTTGGGATTGAGTTACACTCAATGCCAAGTCTTGGCAGCCGAGACGAGCCACCTTAAGCAACTCAAGAGCAAAAGCACAGCTTTGACAGGAGCAACAAGACGGCGGTTAAGACAGGCGTGGCACCGCTACGAAGCTTTCCGGAGCACCCGTGATCAATAACCAGAAGCTCTGATTCGTAACAGGATGATTATATCAAAATGTTGCATGATGCATATGTTCGGCCCACTCGACGAGCCCTCACATTGCGAATAATTCTCAGGTAGTCGTACCGTTATAAGAGTAAACCCGTCTATGTTTGTTCAGAAATCAAACTAACCACAGCGTCACATAAGAGAAGTTACGGGCCAAGATAACATATCGCACCATTACGTGATGTGTTGATCTGACTTGGGGACGGGGATGAACTCTTCAGTGTGTTTACAAATTACAATAATACCTACCGGAAAGCAAGGGTGATCACCATTAGTCTTCATCGTGCTCAAACTATGAACTATAAACAAGTATCTGTTCCCCTTTACCGCCGCTTCGCACCACTTCTCATTCTCCCAAATAACCCCCCACCCGCTTTCAAGTGTCCCAGTTGTTTGAGGGCTTCCTTCCCCTTCTCTTGCACCTGAGGGCTTCCTTTGTGTGTTACCATCGCTGCCTTAATCGCCTTATCACACCTTACCTTCTTCATTCTCTTTCCCAAAATATCTCCCTCACTATGATTCTCCATCAAAAACAACATGTGCAATGCTCTACACGTCTCTACAACAACAGGCACGCTGTTGTCTGGTATGGCTCCAAACCTTTCCAACGCAAACACCACCGCTTCCGCTCCGCCCGCGTGCACCATTCGCCGTCTTGCTTGATCACCGGTGGCTTTCATTAACAATGTGAGCACCCTCGATCCCTCCTTCTGCATCGTTTCAGACAATCGGAATCGCTCCATTGCAGCCACGATATCATCTACCCCTCCAGCTTGAACGATTTGCATGCCGTTTGAACGATATGTACAAAAATCGGAAAGCATTGTGAGGGCCTTTTCAATGAAGTCGGAATCCAACCGGAAGATTCGCATGGCCCGAATGATCATTGTAGATCCACCGTTAGACCCGGCCAATTTTCTGTTCTCTGGATGGCACAGCAAGTCCATGAATGCCTTGCAAACCAATCGCATCTCGCCCCGTTTTCCTCCATCCACCCTCGATGCTCTTCGGAATCTTTCAAACGCAGTAATGAGATACTGGAGTGCGTCTTTCTTTGCTGCGTACTGGGCATTCGATGGACACGAAGAGCACATTGCACCAAGAGCAGCACAGGCTTGTTTTGTTACCGCGTCATTCGTGTTTTCTCTTTCTACAGCCGATAAGGCTTGAATTACAACATCGAGAGCTCCAGCTTGCTCAAACACGTACTTCGCCTTTGAAGGGTACGCTCCTCCCACACAAGCGAGAGCGTAGCTGCCCTTCTCCTGCACGCCGCTGTTATTACGGTGTACTACCATAACTTCTGCAATATGCAAAACGCCATGCGAATTACGAAACTGTCTTCGGGCCTCCAGGTCCCAAGCGTTAAGATTCCCAAGTGCCAAAAAGCAATACGACAACGTCGTTGGATGTCGTCTTTCTGGGGAGTGCAGAACGGACAGCAACGCATCAATTCCACGCACCGCCGTAAGATATGTGCGTATGCTCTTTTGCTCCTTCGATGACAACGAGTGTTGGCTGCTCTTCTGAGGCGCTTGGCTCTCCAACACGGTTAACTTGTGTAGAATCGCACATGAATTGCGAATGATCTCCTCCTCACCGCAATGCTTATCGCTAATTAAAGCAGCATGGGCCAACGCGGCCAAGCGCAACGGCGCCGTACGCTCAGCAAACAAGTGCATCAGCCCTTCCTTATTCAAGCAATTAACTGTTTGACTGAAGTCTTCCTTCGGGCCCGATCCGATCTGCATAATAGTGTATTGCACGTCCTCTTCCTGCTTTGGCTGAACTGTTTCTGAAGCGTACGACCGAGTGGCGTTCACCGCCACATTCTGTCGGCGTTTATTCTCCACGTCCGTTGAGCTTGAACTCCGTGCCATACGCCTTCGGTCATTTGAACGCACTCGTCGCATAAATGCACGTTTTCCATTCGACTCTCTTGGAGACGACGCTACAGGGGCGGCAGAAATCGATTTGAAAACTGGGCTTGGCCCTCGATTAACAGTGTTCGGAGCGGGAGAGACGGAGGCGGACATAGTCCTACCCAACCTAGAACGACTGCCACTGCTTGTCTTCTTGGGGGCTGAGGAGTCGGAGTTCCTCGGTAACGAAATCGTTGGACGAACTGCAAATTCATCTTCAGCGGGAGCTCGTACTTGATTTTGAGATGGTGTAAACGGACGCGCTACCATGGGTGACATAGGGCGACGAACAGCCGGCGACTTGGGCCTCGACATGCGGTTTGATGACGTGCTCCTCACAGCCTGCGATGGTGGTCGTTGCGTGGCTGTAGAAACTGTAGCTGCCGTAACGGCGGCGGTGACCGCGGCGACGTTACGAGAGCTGGATTGTTGTTGTTGCTGAACAGAAACTTGATTGTTAGATTCAGCTATGGCTTCTTCAGCTGCCGCACGTTCCGGATCAAAATCATTCGCTTCCTCGTCGGAGTTTTCATAAAACACGGGGCGCATTTCATTGGGCTTTGCTGCCACTTTCTGCCACGGTTCAAGAACGGGGAGTGACTGGAAGCTTGCCTCCCAAGCAGGAGGGGGTGCAGGGCGTGATATGCGATTCACTTGACCACGTGCAGCCCGAATATCATCACGCTTTCGCTCGCGATCCTTTGCAGCAGCAATAGCGGCGGCCGTAGCCGCAACTGCAGTGGCATTCGCCTTAGGGGCAGGAGATATGGGAGATGGGCTAGGCGTGACAGATGAAGTCATTGAAGGATGCAAAGTAGGATGAGCAGAGGAGCGGGCGTGATTTTGTTCAGTGTTAGGATCATGAGCAGAATGTCGTGATCGGGAGAGGCGACGCTTGACAGAGGACGATGCGTCGTTGGGGTCATTCCCCCTGGCAGATGAGCTGGCTGCTCCAGGGTTGCTTGGGGTAGACCGTTGGCCGTGAGAGGTAGCATCCCCATCATCCGCCCAAGTGGTATCATCATATGGAGCAGGAATTTCGTTCACAGCGCGATCTGAGTCGCGAGTATCCCCAACCTCAAGGCCAGTAGAATGTGTCTGTGCTCCCTCTAGAGCAGTGTATACGGTGGAAGCTGACGGCATCTTTTGGTAGGCGATAAGGGGGTCTGACGGCGTGCGTCTGTGTGAGTGAGAAAGGTGTTGAGGATGAACATCGTTTTGCTCTCGCAATGGCTCCGCACGCAAGTCTGGCAAAGGAGTAAGTCTCATAGTCGATTCAACCCCATTAGCAGCGGTATTCGTAGCAGCGCCAGCAGATGGTTGTGACGCTGCCAGTTCCGCTGGCGAGTCATCAAGCTTCACGTTGAAACGATTAGCGAGCTTCTCCAGCTTGGCGACAATGGACTTTGCGGAAGGTCGCTTGTGTGGGTTCTGCGCCCAACAACGTTCGACAAGTCGGCGAACGGTCTTGGAAACCACTGTTTCATCCAAGGCCGGGGCCGGACGATCGCTGCGAACACAGACGCGCACGTAAACATCGGGAAGAGACACGCCAGCCCATGGGACTCTGCCAGTCAGCATCTCCCAAAATAACACGCCCAGTGCGTAGATGTCACGCTTCTTTGCCATTTCATCATAACGAGGTTCATCAGCCTCATCATCTTCGCCACGACGCATCACGTTAGACTTATCACCGCCAAAGGCTTCGGGTGCCAAGTACGAATATGTGGCTTCAAGTCGACCGGGCTCCATGATGCTCTGCATAACAGTACCGCCGCCGGTAGCCTTATCAATGTATTTGCTTAATCCAAAGTCAGCAATCTTAGCACACACAGACGAGGCAAAGGTGCGACTTTGGGGCGATATTTGCTCGGTGAGGAGAATGTTTGCGCTCTTAACATCGCGATGAGCGAGGCCCTCATCATGAAGGTAAAGAATACCTCTGGCCACATGCAACGCAATTCGCACAAAGCTTGAGATCGGAAGGCCGGCGGCAGGCTGCAAGCGATTGAGATTCTCGCGCAGATTTCCACCTTGCATAAGCTCGGTGACGAGCAAGATATTTCGCGGCGAGTTAGGACCCGCCTCTTGATCCCATGCCGCGCCTCTAAATTGCACAATATATGGACTTTGCAGCCGTGATGCGTTTCGAAGCTCTCGCCGGAGGCGATCTTCCGTAGCGAATGATTCGCTCATGGTACGTATGCATTTGACGGCGACCGGTTGCGCGGCATACACACCGCGATACACGACGGCAGACGCGCCGCGCCCCACTTCATTGGCCGGTGAGCGCGAAAACTGAATGTGAGCGCGACGAATTACAAGGTCGCGATGAACAACGGCAGAAAGGTCCGGCGCGGGCGGTTGGTTCTGAGGTGGGGCGGCGGAGAGTTGCAAGGCGGCGACGGCCTCAAAGTTCTTTACAAAGCCGGCGAGCGCGGCGTTACACACGGGACAGCGCAGCGCGGACGGCGGCTCTTCGTCGTCGTCGTCGGAGGCTGTGGAGGTGGACGAAAGCGACGCGGTGTCATCGCGCGGAGACGGGGTTGCAGGCGGGGCGTCGCGCGCGGCACACGCCTTGCAAAGAGAATGGCCGCAGACGACGGACACCATGGGAAGATGGCGGTCGGCATCGAAGGCGGCATCACACGCGGGGCAGTGGCCGGGGCGAGACGGCATGGTGAAAGGCGAGGGGCGCGGGGGGAGGCGCGCGGAAGGGGGAAGGTAAGGAAAAGGGGAGAGGGGGAAGGGGGAGAAAGGGGAGGAGGGACGGGGGAGGAGGGACGGGGGAGAAAGGGGAGGAGGGACGGGGGAGAAAGGGGAGGAGGGACGGGGGAGGAGAAAGGGAGGGGAGCGCACGAGACGATAGGGGGGGGGGGGGGGGGGGGGGGTGAAGCGGAGACGAGGGGGGCGCGCTTGAACTGGGGCGGGGGATGGGTGGAGGGATGGTGGCGGCGCGGCAGTTGCTTGTTGCAGCGCGTTTGTGCGCGCGGCGGGAGCACGCCGCTGGCGACGCTGCTGCGGCGCGCTGGCGGTGCGCGTGGCACGCCGCCACCTGCGCGCGCGCCGCCTGTCGGAAGTGAACGGCTCGCTACTGGAAGCAGCGCGCGCTTACAGCGCTGACAGAGCGCAGTTTGTATATAAACGGCCAAACAGCAACGCACTCAATTTGGCGTTTCTTCGGCGCACTTTTGGTGCTTATCCGCCAATTTTTGGCGCGGGAAAGCGCCAACGCCTGAGGCAGCCGCGAGCGGAATAGATAGCGGCGGTGAAGCGCTAACCGTTTAACTCATAGCTATCTACCGTTGGTATGGATAGCGCTACATATGTAACTTTAGATATCTACGAAGGTATGATAAACGCTACAGCGTTTACCATCTAATATTGGCCTCGGCGGCGGTAGATAAGGGGAGGCGTACGCGCATCTCCCCCCATTCCCTCAGGCTGCATGTGGCGAGGGTGTAAGACGCATAGCGTTCGTTACCTCACGCAGCACGTGCACCTTCCTGCAGTTTCGTGCAGAGCAGACAACACCATCAAGGCGCTCCGCGCTCCGCGCTCCGCGCTCCGCGGCGTGCCGCCGCGGAGCCGGACGTCATGGCGGAGAGGAACAGCGTCCTCATCTTCTCGTCGTCGAGCAGCTGCGGCGATGTGACGGACGGAGCACGTGTGGCGGCGATGAAGGTGCTCCCTCCTCGTCAGAGACAGAGTTGATTGGAGGCGCGAGCCCTTACGTAATTACATTTTTGCGTTGTAGTTATCTAACTGTTCATGCGTTTGGCGCGCAATCACAGTGTGATTATCACACGCTTCGTGCTGCCACGCGCACACCACGCACCAATGGCGTGCAGCCCGCCTCTAAAGTTACCCACACTTGGCGTCATCACCAATGGTGATTCACCATCATCATGTATCACCACTGCTGATCACCAACATGTTGGCTGGCACAGCTCCTTGGCAGAAGCGACCGCTGACCTTCACGTGGTATGCTACGTTCTCCTGCACATCACACAGAGCGTTTGCCTGTTAAATAAAAAGTTCTTGTGCTAAGAAGGCCAACATGTTATCAGGCCACTCACTGACCATTCCAGATGCAGTACACTGAGCGCAACACAATCATCTCCATAACGTTCTCTTGGCGATCGTTGCACCGAGTCACCTTATCATTGCACTCCATCACCTCAACGAGCAAACAACAACAAGCACACGCAACTCATGGAAACCGCCTGCAAACAAGTCCTGGTTGCGTACTTTCCTTCCGCTCTTGAAAATCACCTTTTTACTTGTGCATATCCTACGCAGACAAACGCTAGCCATTCTTTGTTGAACGTTGCTGGCCCGCAACTTTTGCATATGTTCATAGGCGGTTGTGCGAGGTTGAACGCAATGTCTTGGCGCCGGCCAACGAAAAAGTTCCCACTTTATAGCATCCGTTCTTGTGGAAAGCGCAGCTTCCAGAAGCAGAGGCGATCCTTCGTAGTTCTAGCGTGTTCAAATCGTGATGCTCCACGGCCGCATGCAGGATCGCGTCAAGGACGGCGACGGTAGACGGATCCTCCCTTTCCCTGACGTTGCTTGTGGCGCGGATGCACCTCACATAGCACGTACACCTTCTTGCCGCGCCGCACCAACCGACACGCGTTGCACCGTCGCCGCAGCGCGGAAACCACCTTGAAGGCGCGCGCAGGAGCGTCGGCAAGCGCCGCGGGCGCAATGGAGCCCGGCGCAATGGCGGAGCGGAACAACGCCCACATCTTGTTGACAAGCGGGAGGAAGATTGGAGATGATACACAGGACTTGTCTGTGGGCGGGGTCGATTTGACACATGAATAATTGCTAGTGTGCATCAGTCTAATTACTTTGTGTCGTTGTAGTTGATACACAAGTATGCGATTGCATGCCTCCACCTGCCACGCGTGCAGTGTGTAAACGATAGCTGCCGCGTTCGCAAACCGCCTTCATAAGGTGTCCATCGCCTCCGAGCCAGAGTCTGCAATTCGCGCTCCATCGCGACTGCACCCCGTTCGTGGCGTTTGACTTTCCTCAGCTTCTTCGCGTCGCGTCGCTCAAACATGGCCGCTGCTGCGCTCGGCGATATCGCCGGCGAGCTCATGCAAGATGACTCGCTGGACCAAGAAATCCTCCACGCGCCCGTCGACGAGTTACTCACGCGCGTGCGCTTGTTGGAGGCTGAGGTGAAGGTGCTTCGTAGCGAGAGTCAGCGTCTCACACACGAGAAGAACCACACCACGGAGAAGATCCGTCTCAACGCAGACAAAGTCAAGCTCAACAAGCAGCTTCCGTATCTGGTCGGAAATATCGTCGAGATTCTTGATATCGAGGAGGAGGATGAGGAGGATGGCGCTAACGTCGATCTTGACTCGCAGCGTAAGGGCAAGGCTGTTGTGCTCAAGACTTCGACTAGACAGACTATATTCCTGCCTGTCATTGGACTTGTTCCCGCGGAAGAGCTCAAGCCGGGCGATCTGGTTGGCGTCAACAAAGATTCCTATCTTATTCTGGAAAAACTGCCTGCAGAGTACGACTCGCGAGTCAAGGCCATGGAGGTTGACGAAAAGCCCACAGAGTCGTACGCAGACGTCGGTGGACTTGACAAGCAGATCCAAGAGCTTGTAGAAGCCGTTGTACTACCATTAACTCAAAAGGAGCGTTTCGATGCCGTGGGAATTCGACCGCCGAAGGGCGTGCTTATGTATGGCCCCCCCGGTGTTGGAAAGACGCTTTTAGCTCGAGCGTGTGCTGCGCAGACAAACGCTACGTTCTTGAAACTTGCGGGTCCACAACTTGTGCAGATGTTCATTGGCGATGGTGCAAAACTCGTGCGTGATGCTTTTGCGCTGGCGAAGGAAAAGGGTCCAACCATTATCTTTATTGATGAATTGGATGCCATTGGTACCAAGCGATTTGATTCCGAGCTGAGTGGCGATCGAGAGGTGCAGAGAACTATGCTTGAGTTGCTCAATCAACTTGACGGCTTTTCTTCCGATGACAATATCAAGGTGGTTGCTGCCACTAATCGCGTGGATATTCTGGATCCGGCGTTGCTGAGGTCCGGTCGAATTGACAGAAAGATTGAGTTTGTGTTACCGGACGAAAGTGCGCGAACGATTATCCTGCAGATTCATTCTCGAAAGATGAATGTGAACAAGGATGTCAACTTCAGAGAGATTGCTGCGCAATGTCAGCAATTTAACTCTGCGCAGTTGAAGGCGGTGACAGTTGAGGCGGGTATGTTGGCTTTGAGAAATGATCGGGGTGAGATTGTTCATGAGGACTTTGTGGAAGGTGTATTGGCTGTGCAGGCGAAGAAGAAGGGCTCGTTGCATTACTATTCGTAAACAAAGCTTTTTTTTTTTGACTATCAATCGTGCTGTGCGTTTTGACTTGAATGGACGCCAGCAGGTTTGCTTTGCTGGGCTCTCTGAGCGAGCGGCCAAGCGTATGGCTCGGTAGTTTGCAGGAAGAATTGCTGCTCCTCGAACGGGAAGCGACTGCGAGGCGGCGGACACAACGAGGCGCACTAAATGCGTAAATGAAAGCTCACTGTCGCCCCACAGCTGGCTGCGGCAGTTCGCCGTGTGCTACACAGACTTTTAAGACACGCTGCGCTGGCGGAGTGTCAGACTGATCGTCGCCCGTGCTAGCTCCCACCCCTCTCTTCGGCTCCCGTCGTTCTCGCCACATTTTGTCGCGCAGCACCTTCTTCCCCGGCCTGTCTCTTTCTTTCTTGAGCGCGCTCGAGCTTGGAGTTGCTGACTGCGTACAGACCCGCTTTGTTGTGTTTTGGCACCAAAGTCTTCTTGCTTGTTAACGATTGGTGTTCTCTCGGCGACAAGCTTCACAAGATGGTTTCTCACTATGCGTTAGTTACCTATGCGGTGCTTTTGGTGCTGTTGGCGCTTCTGGGATTTCGCAAGAACCTGCGTCGAAAGCGCAAGGATCTCATCAAGCTTCGACACCGATCGCGGTCGATTGGATTTCTGCACCCGCACAGTCTTGACGGTGGTGGCGGTGAACGCGTTCTCTGGTGCGCAGTACTCGCACTGAAGAAGTTGTGGCCGCACAGTCACATCGTGATATACTCGGCATGGAAGAGCGCGGGCGTAAGCGTTTCAAACGCCGTGGCAGAGTCTCGCCAGCGAGTTGGTTCGCAGTTTGGACTGGACCTGTCTGAGATTGATTTCGAACCGGTTGATATATCGGAGCTTGCTCCTCTAGTTGATGGCTTTAGATATCCCCGCTTCACGTTGTTGCTCCAGGCTTTGGGCGCTTTGCGTATGGGTGCCAAGGCTTATGCGAAACAGCCGGTTGAACTTGTTGTGGACACCGCCAATCAGAGCTTCGCGTTGATTGTGCCCAAGCTGCTGGGCGCTGAGACGATGGCATACGTACATTACCCTACCATCTCAACCGACATGCTGTGTTTGGTACGCTCAAGAAAGAAGCAGTTTAATAACGACGCCAGCATTGCTTCTTCGCGCGTGAAGACGGTTGTGAAGGTGGGGTACTACAAGCTGTTCGCCATGCTGTACGGCTTGACAGCGCGATTTGTGGACATCAAAGTGGCGAATTCGAGCTGGACCGCTTCGCACTTGCGCGCACTTTGGAATGGGCGAATCCACCGCATCTTCCCGCCGTGCAAGTTGGATATGCAGCTGGATGATGTGGAACGCGAGCACGGGTTGATTGTGTCTCTAGGCCAGTTTCGCGCCGAGAAGAACCATGAGCTGCAGTTGCAGATGATGCGCGTGTTGCGCGACAAGCACGCGGACGTGAAGTGCAGACTGGTGATGATCGGAGGCGCGCGCAACGAGCGGGATCGGCAACGCGCCGCAAGGCTGCGCCAAAGCGCGGAGGAAGAAGGGTTGGCGGTGACGGTGCGAGTGAACGCGCGCAGCGAGGAGGTGCAGAGCACGCTGAAGCGGGGTTGGGTGGGCGTTCACACGATGCGCGACGAGCACTTTGGCATCTCGGTGGTGGAGCTGCAGGCGCACGGGCTGGTGGTGGTGGCGCACCGCAGCGGCGGCGTGGAGAGCGACATCGTGCGCGACGGAAGCAACGGGCTGCTGGTGAGCTCGGGCGAGGAGTACGCCGACGCAGTGGCCGCGCTGATGCGCGACGACGCCACGGCGACGCGGCTGCGCGACGAGGGGCGCAGCGGCTGCGCGCGCTTTGCGGACGACGTGTTCTGCAACCGCTTCAGCCAGGTGGTGGACGAGAACTTGCGCATCTGACCGAGTGAAGAGAAAAGACGCGGCGGCGCCTTTTGTTTGGGGCTGCGCCCGAAAAGAAAGCGTGCGCGGCGCGTGATGTGCTCGCGAGCACGCGCTGCGCACTCGCACGCGCTGCGCACCCGCACGCGCTGCGCGCTCGCGTTTGGGACTGTTTGGAAAAGTAACACGACCGCCACCGCGTCCGTGCGCAGCGCCGCGCGCCCGTTGTGCGCGCGCACGCGCGAGGCTGCTGCCTTCGCTGTGCGCCTCTGCTGCGCTTCGTCTGTGCCCGCCGCCGCCGTCGTTGAGCCGCGCGCCGTTGCTTGGTGCCGCCTGCTGCTGCTGCCGCCCGCTGCGTGCACTGCCGATCGCTTGTCCTCGTCGTCGTCGTCGCCGTCGTCGTCGTCGCCGTCGCCGTCGTCGTCGTCGTTACCGACGCTGCCTTGAGCTGTCGCAATTAACTTTACCTGTCCATATGACTTTTTCTCCACCCCCTTGGTCCCAAGTCGCCCACCTGCTGCTGTTCGGTTGCTACTTTTACTTTGCCTTCTTCGTGCTGGCCGCCGCCTTCTCGTATTCGTATGCTATCCCCATGTACCTTCAACCAATTCTTGGCTATGTCTTTGACAGCTTCAACAGCCGCGTCGAGCGCTCGTGGTTCACGAACAAGGTCGAGGGCACCTTCCTCAGCCGCATCAGCAAGGGCTTCGCCTTTGGCCTCTTGCGAATGTTCGTTTCCACTATCATCTGCATCATGTATGTGTACTCAACCTATGCTGGTTACATCAGTCCCTCGCTCCTCATCTGCCAGAAATGCGTCGCCGTCGTCCTCTACTTCAACATTTTCTGCAAGCTTGTGTACGCCACGCGCCCGCTTTCCTTCGTGCTCGGCTTTGAAGCCATTATGGACGTCTTCAGTCTGGCTTCTCTGCTCATGGCAAAGCGAACCCATTGGCTTAACTTTTCTTTTCTTCAGGCCTACGTCATACTTTCGCGCTACTTTCAGATAGAACCTACGCTAGAGATTTACTTCATGGTTAAGAGTTCACCATTTCATCGCCAACTGACGCGCTTGGCCCTCGAGTTCATTGTATTCATCTACGTGTTTGCGTCAGGTCTGCAGCTCTTCGAGCAGCTGGGCGAGCCTTGGGAGACTTTGATTGGCACCACCTTTGACCTCACACTTGCCAACTCGTTTTACTTTACTGTTGTTACTATATTCACAGTGGGCTATGGCGACTTTGTTCCATTCACATTGCTGGGCCGACTGTGGATCATCTTCATCATTGTGTTTGGCGCCTACCTAGTTTCTCGTAAAATTGGCCAAGTTGTCGATGTTGTCTCGGGGTTGCGCCGTGGACTGGGCTCGTTTGTCAAGGCTGAGGGCACCGATCATTGCGTCATATGCGGAAACGTGAAATGGGAGTACCTCAAGGCCTTTGTGCTCGAGTTTTATGGCGATGACAGAAATGCCAAGACGAAGCTCGTTATCATATGCGATCAGCCGAACTGGTCCGAAACCGTATGGATCAACTTCTTTACTTCCAACATTCAATATCGTGATAACGTCACGTATCTCGAGGGCTCATGCGTCACACGTGACGACCTCATTCGCGCACAGGTGGAGACATCAAAGGCTGTATTCATACTCAACAATCAGCATAACCCAGACCCTTATGCGGAAGACTCCGAAACTCTTAAGCGAATTCTTACTATTCGGTCCTACACGCCCAATCTCCCTATATACTCCATGTGTGCTCTTCGTGATTCTATGTTGCAAATCACGTTTGCTCTTGAGCAAGTCGATGAAAAAGACGACGCGGAAGAAGTGACGTCTCGAAGAGCATCCGGAATGAACCTGCGTTCCCAGATGATGGACCCATCTTCGTCAGATATGGCAGGCTTGTCTTCTCTTGCTGACGAACTCAATCCTCATATGGGTGACTTTGAGGACGAAGGTGATGACGATGATGGACTGCTTGTCACGTCGTATGACGGCTCATCAGATTTGAAGTCTGAGGCTCTCTGTATGCAAGAAATCGAGATGTCGCTCTTGGCGAAGAATGTCTTCTGCAACGGCATATCTACTCTGTTGGCAAACTTGATTCTTCGCGTCACTCCAATGCTGAAAGACGAGGACCCGATGTGGGCTTGGGAGTACAAGCTTGGTACCGAATGTCGCTTCGAATATGTCAAATTACCCATGCAGCTGACGAACAGGAAATTCGCAGATATCGCTGTTATCATGTATGATTATGGTGTTATTCCAGTTGCAACGAAACGGTTTATGGACAAGAAATGGAGAGCAGTAACACCGGACACGAATATTAACCTTAACTCTATCGCTTTAATAATTACCTTTCACTCGACAGAGTATCTGGATACCGTCATGGCTGCAATTGCCAACTGCGTTACAGAAAGGTTCTCGGACTCCGGTTCAGGGAGCACTGACGTTCCATTTATGGACAGCGAGGATAGAACCCCAAGGAACAATAGATGTGAACGGGCGGGGGCCATCCTTACTGGGGATCTCACTGTTGAATACCAATACGTCGATGATTCAGAAAACGAAGACGGGCCAGGGACACAAGACTTTTCGTCTACTCAGTCTGGAGAGGGGGAAACTCTTAGTTTCGGAAGAGAAGAAGCGCCTGAAGGGTTTGTGCCACCCAACTCACGATCACATGGGGCATTTCTTCGTATGTCGCCCTCTGGAACTGTTGTACCGGTTGAGGCTCGCACGAGCTCTCGTGGACCGTCGACAACACCAGGCCGGATGACAAACTCCGAAACTCATCGTGTATTAGATCCAATCCCGGTCCTGATTAACCCTATTCCACCAGGCAGAGGAACTGCTCCCAGTAGTTCCATACCGGAACAGATGAAGAGCCAGGACAAACTGCCCCTCGTGATCACGAGAACTGGATCTACACAGCATTTGTCCTCCATGTCTGGCGGACAGTTTAATTCTGATGACAGCCCTAGTGAATCCGAACAACATAGAACCTTACGACCTGAAGGAGAGAAACGAGAAGATTCAGATGCTGCACAGGACGAGAGAGCAAAGGAAAGCTCCAAACCTCGGGTGGTTTCATCATCATCTGAGATTGCTGGCTCGTCTAGAGATCACAGAACGAAGAGATTGGCCGATCTCAGTACCGCCGCGCGAAGCAGTTCGAATACTCAGCCCATTCCTGCGGTATCAGGTTCTTCGAGTGATGGTCGCGGTCTTGCTGTTGAGGAGAAAGAGATAAGAAAAACATCCTCTCGTCAAAAAAGACACCATGTTTCCTTCGAGAATCAAGGTCACGGGGTCCCTCGCAAATCTAGAAAGGCCCAAGTCACGAAACCACGAAGCCAACCAGCGAAAGCTGTCAATGAGGAATCAGTGATCATGTTTCACGGGGATCAAGAGCTGCCTATGAGGCTTACCGGTCATGTTGTGGTGTGTACGATCGGGCGCATGGCTCTTCAAAACCTGGGTTACTTCTTGCAGCAGGTTAATGTCGAGAGGAGCTTTTCAAGGGGCAAAGCCCCCGTGGTCGCCATTTGCTCCCGCCTTTCTGAGGAAGAAGAAGCGGACTTGGAAGTTTATGCGTCCAATGGCGGTATCCGAGAACCTGACAGGCGTCGATCTCCGACGGAGAGGAACCAAAGGTCCTCAGCGGAAGGGGAACCGCATCAGCCATCGTTGGTAGTAATCCAAGGAAATTCTCTCAGTGTGAAGACGTTGCGGCGAGCTCAATTTGAGAAGGCTAAAGCAGTGGTCATTCTGGCATGTGAGGATGTAAACGATATAGACCACATGGACGCAAAGGCCATCTTCACAGTCATGACTCTGGATTATCTTCTGGGAGAAGACTCGGAGACCTTTGTATGCACAATGCTGGATGCTGAGGAGTCTATGCAGCTTCTAAGGGCGCCGGCACATCCAAGACGTCGTGGAGCTGTTTTGGGAAGAGTACCTGAAGAAAACATGGAGCTCGCCGTAACAACGTCAAATGCGGAAAAAGGTCGCCGAAGGCACTCGGCGAAGAACCGACTGGGAAGGTTCGGTGGAAACTTCAAAAATGCGCGGAACTCGAGGCAGCGGTTTCCAAGTCGAACACTCAGTTATGGCGCTATAACTGCTGGCGGACGTGTATCTCGATCTGTCTCATTTATGGGGGATAGACACTTTGCAGCAGGAGTCGCGGGCTATAGAAATTTTGCCCAAGGCTTGTCGCAGAATAGTTTTGGTGCTCGAGAACCGTCCACAACTTCATTTGCAGCTTTGCAACGAGTTCGAGATGGGGATGACGGTGCACTGATGCAAAACCCTTCGCTGGCGGGGGACTCAGCGTTCAGAATTCTCCTGGGCCCATCTGCGAATAATGGATTTGGAAGCACCGACACACTGCGGGATGAAAACGGCAAGAGGCGGGCTATGAATGGATTACGGCACGGTTTCCGAGATGAATCGTTTGAGAAGCAAAGATACGCTTCTGGGGAGATGGTAATCTCATCAACGTACATGTCGTTGCTTATCCGAGAATTCGCGATGCCCGGCCTCATAGCGGTCGTGAGAAAGATTTTTGGGGCGACAATCGGAAAGCATACAAGACCAAGACGAAGTTGGATTCGAACCGTAAGCATCCCTGCCAAGTGGATTGGGGACGGGCAACGGACATACCGGGAAGTATTTGAAGTCCTAATCGGATACGGTGCGATAGCATTGGGATTGTATCGCTCTGGAAATGCAAATGTCCGTGTACAGGTTGTGGGTGGCACGGAGTGCAGCTCAACTTCGTTGTACAGCAGCAGAACCCCATCATTTGGAAGCTTTTCCGGGCCAAACATTGAAGAGGGTTCGAATGACTCACTCGATAGGGATTTCACAGCGCGCGGAAGGGATTCACGCACGCAGATTCCCGATCTCACTGATGACGTGCCGCCATCGGAGGACGAGGAAGAGAAGAATGGTAATAACGAACGAAGAGGGCTGTTGGGCAGTCGTGCCGGACCGAGCAATGGTGGATATGGGGCTACAGGGACGCAGAACATATATGTGGCTGGTTCATTGTCCGGCAATTCTGATGCCGGAAGTGGTGATGGTCGGGATATGGAGGATGCTGTACACATTCCGCCCGAGTTGTACAGAATGGCGGAAAGCGTTGTATCTGGACAGGGTGCATCGTCTGGGTGGAGTACTGGAGGCTATCAAAATGAGGTTCACCACAAGTACACGTGCCCTTCATCAAGACGAACTACAACGTACAGAGAACTGCCCGGTGGGGACAACGTACTACCCTATGTGTATACCAATCCGGAAGCGTTTACGTTAGTTTCGGACCGGGATGCGGTATACGTTCTGGTGTCGCCGAATGTTCAGCTGCCAGAAGAGTGGTAGAATCTGTTTGGGAAATCGTAAGTCAAATGGGGGGTGCATAACTGCTTCATGTACAGGTAACCCTCATTCGTTTTTTGCTTGTTCCGCCCTTTTTGTGCATGATGCATTAACGATGATGCATCACGCTTCACGTGAAAATGGTACGTATGTTAGGTTATTCTCCACTTGAGCAAGACTGGTACACGACACGTCACATTGCCTATTCATATTTCATACCTGATTTAGAATGGACGACCTCTTCCTGGATCGCCTCTCTCTCTCTCACACACATTCCTTTTACGAACGCGCCTGACTGCGAACTCCAAACATGGACTCCGTAGTCTGTACTTGTGTCCGCGACGTACAGTAGATATGCCATCTTGGTGACGAGATGTTTGTCCATAGTTGTTAAACAACCCTACTATCTTCATAGAAAGCACATTATTCTTCTTTCTAATTTACTGCGGACAAAAGTTCTTGTTCCGACACCAAGGGAAAGCACATTATTAGAAAGTGGCCCGAAAAAGCTGTGCATGGCCTGGGAGCGACAACGTTTCTTTGAACGGAAACAAGCTGAGCTACTTTGTCATGAAGCTGGCGTACTCAAAAGACTGAAGAGTGTGTGTCTTCTAGCTTTGTGAGGCGAAACGTTTTCTCCCTCTCTGTGAAGGCGCCCAGTTTGTCTCTTTTGAGCGGGTGTGGGGAGTCGCTGCCTACTTTTGTCCATGTCTCGTCTGTGCCACAACTCTGGAACGCGATAGGCGGCTGTATCGCTGCTCCAGAAAATGTGGTACGGAGAGTTGTGTGCTCGAACAAGGATTATTGTGGGGGTGCTGTGGCGCGCACATACAAGGGTAGAACGCTAGCCTTAATGTGTGAGCTTGATGTATTTGTTGGGGACTGTACACGGTGGGTAGACAAGCGCAGAGCGCGCTGTTCAGAAGTTACATTGTTATCAGGCACAAACGATAGCAGTCCGTGAACATGTATGATGTATGAACCTTTCTTTGTGCAGTGAGCAGATTTGAGCGAACTTGGAGCAACAGGAACAAAAGTATATATGTTATATATGTTGAGGGGGCTCGCAACATGGTGGTTACGAAAGAATGTGGCAGATGAGTACATTCACATGAGCGGTCCATGATGGCCGACAGCAAGAGCGGTGACAAGGATGCCAATGACCAGAAATGGTTGCGCAGCAGCTTGATACTTGACGTCATACTTGACCGGGTCCTTCAACAAGTACTGGAACTGGAGCACAATCTGCGGGATGACCAATGCAAGAATACCGGCTGCATACTTTTGTTCGCCAATAGAATAAATGACGGCGGCCACTAACAACTGGAAGACATCAATCATACCGGCGCAAATCCATTTGGCCTTGTCAATGCCAAACATGACGGGCAGACTCTGCATACCAGTGGCTCGATCACCTTCGACGCTCTTGAAGTCGTTGACGATCGCAATGCCCAGTCCAGCAAAGGAATAAAACAACGTAAGCACCATGACCTTCCAATCCAGCTGACCAAAAGCGGCATGGCCGCACCACCACGGCAAGCTGATATAGCTGGCGCCCAATGCGTAGCATCCCAGCCATCCATTCTGCTTGAGCTTGAGCGGAGGCTCCGAATAGATGTAGGCAATAAAGGATCCAAACAACGTGAGCACGGTATTGACGGGCCAATCGTGGTGTGTCCACACATCGATACCAACGCTCAATGCAATGCCCGCGAATAACAGTGCAAGCAACTGCGTCTTGACCTCGCTCTCCGAGATGGCGCCGGACGGAATGGGTCGCTGCGGCTCATTGATGGCATCGATGTCGCGGTCACACCAGTCATTCAACGTCTGCGTGTAGCCGGTCAACAACGGCCCCGCCAGCACCATGCAGGCGGCGGCCTGCGCGACGTGTTCCGGCGTCCACGTATAGTTGCCGGAGGCGGCGGCGCCGCAGGTGACGCCCCACAGCAGCGGCACCCAGGTGACGGGCTTCATGAGCTGCAGTCGGATGCGCCACTTGGACGTGGTGGTGTCGGCGCCGCGAATGCCCAGCAGCTGCCGCACGTCCGGCGCAGACGATGATGGCGGCGGCGGCGTGGTGGACGCCGCCTTGTTGGCGGCGCCGTCCACGTCTGGCGGCGGCGACGGCGGCGACGGCGGCGACGGCGGCGCGCCGCTCGAACAAAGCGGCGCGCGCGCGCGGCGCGGCGCTCGCCACGCGCGGCGCGGCGGCGGCGGCGGCTGCGACGCGCGCAGCAGCACGCAGGCGCGGCGCGGAAGAAGCGCCGGCTGCGCGAACGCAGGCGCGACAGCAATCGTCATGTCAGCGGGGAAGGAGGGGGGAAGGGGGAAGGGGGAAGGGGGAAGGGGGAAGGAGGAAGGAGGAAGGGGGAAGGAGGAAGGAGGAAGGAGGAAGGAGGAAGGAGGAAGGAGGAAGGGGGAAGGGGGAAGGAGGAGGGAAGCGCAATGTGACGGTGGCTCTCTCACGTCATGGCGGGGCCGGAAGGCGGAAGGCGGATGCGGCTGCTAGGCAGTGCGGCGCCACGGTGGCTCGAGATCAAGCAGCAGCAGCAGCGCCACCACGGACGCGGGCGCGAGAGCGCGCGTGCGGCCACGCACGGCGGCCAGCGCTGCCACGCGCGGCGGCCAGCGCTGCCACGCGTGCCACGCGCGCCACGCGCGCCACGCGCACTGCGCGCGTACTCGCCGTGCACACGCGCGCGATGCAGCACAACGGAAAGCGGCGCTCGCGCGCGCTGTAAACTGCTCTTCGCGCGCGCGCGCCACAACGAAGCGCGCCGCAGCAGCGCGCAGCAGCAGCGCGCAGCGGCGAGGCGCGCAGCGGGTAGGCGCGCAGCGGCAGCAGCGGCAGCAGGCAGCGGCAGCAGCGGCGCCACATCGCATCGCATCGCTCCACGCGCGTCGTCCTCTCCGCCCGCCGCGCGCCCCCCCCCCCCAACAATGTGCGTGCGCGCCGACGCCGCAGCCGACGCGTACGCCGTGCTGGGCGTGCCGCGCTCCGCGTCGCCGCAGCAGGTGCGCCGCGCCTACAAGACGCTGTGCCTGCGCTGGCACCCGGACAAGCACCCGCCCGGCGCGCCGCGTCGCGCCGCCGAGCGCCACTTCAAGGCCATCTCCGTCGCGTACGCCGCCGTGTCCGAGCGTCAGTCGCGCCGCGCGCCGCCCCCGCCCCCGCCGCCGCGGCAGTCGTCGCCCGCCACTAGCTCGTCTTCTCGCTCGCGCAACCACTACGCGCCGCCCGGCGCCGACCACTTTCATGACGACGCCTTCTTCTTCCACGACGTTTTTGATAGCGACGACGACGACGACGACGACGACTACCAACACCGCTCCGGCAGCATGTCGTGTCGCTCCGCCACGCGCCACGAGGACCTTGTGCTACCGCTGCCGCTCACGCTGGGCGAGTTTGCCACCGGCTGCACCAAGCAACACCGCCTGCATACGCACGACGATGACGCCGCCGCTGCCGTCGCCGCCGCCGCCGCCGCCGCCGCCGCCGGGGGCACCAAGCTGCTGCGCGTGGTGGTCAAGCCCGGCTACCGCCCCGGCGACCGCATCCGCTTCCGCAACGTGCGCGCCGACGGCGGCGACGTGCTGTTCACGCTGACGCTGAGCAACGCGCCACCGTGGAGCGGCGCGTCGCTACGCGGCGACGACGTGCACATGACGCAGCGCATCGCGCTGGTGGACGCGCTCACGGGCGGGCGCATCTCCGTGTGCACGCCGCGAGGCACGCGGCTGCTCCGCGTGCTGCCCGTCATCACGCCGGGCGCCACGCGCGTGGTGCCCGCGTGCGGGCTGCCGTGCCGCGCAGACCCGCGCCAGTTTGGTGATGTCGTGGTGCGCTTCGACGTGCTGTTTCCTACCAAGGTGGATGAGCCGTCGCGCGCGCGCCTCCGCGAGGTGTTTGCTAGGCTGGAGCGCCCGCGCATGAGGCGCTGCTCGTCCGTGTTTAGCGCAAAGGCGTTTCGCAGGCATGAGCAGCCGCAAAAGAGGTCGTGTAGCTACTGTGAGAGGCACGACAGCGACGACGATGGCCTCGCCGACGCCGAGCAGCAACATGGCGCGCCGCAGCCGCTCGCGTCGCGGAATAAGGCGCCAGGGCGCGGTAGGCGTCGCGCCGGCTCTAGCGATGAGCAGCGCGCCGGCTCTAGCGATGAGCAGCGCGCCGGCTCTAGCGATGAGCAGCGCGCCGCGCCGCAGGCGCAGACGCCGCAGGCGCAGACGCCGCAGGCGCAGACGCCGCAGACGCAGCAGCGGTTGCGTACAATGTTTGTGAAGAGCTCGTCAAAGCTGGCGGCGGTGTTCCGCTGAGGGCGCCACGGCTTCCGTGTGGTGCACAGTTTGTTCGTTTAGCACGCCGCTTGTCGTGTTTTTGTGGTTTACTGTTAGTGAAGAGTTGGTGCAAGCTGGCGACGATGGTGTCGGGGTTGCACTTTTTTGTGGTTCCATGAGTATAGTATCCGTAAACGTGGCGGCGCCGCCAGCCGCCGCTGGTACCAACGGTAGCAGATAGCAGCGCCAACGGCTGTCAGCAGCCGGCGCCCGTTGAAAACGCGCGTCGCGTCGAGTACTCCTCGCGCTGGCGCGCACCAATGGCGCTGCATCGCCGCCGCGTCATCATCGCCCGCCCACCGCGCCGTCTCGTATCTCCATCCACGCGCCGTCCGCCTCCCGCACCCGCCGCACGTCGCGCGCGCAGCCGCCGCTCGCTCGCCCGCCCGCCCATGAGCCCGCCCATGAGCCCCCGCCCCAGCGCGCTGTCCGCGCGCTCGCGCTCGCGCTCGCGCTCGCGCGCCGCGTCGTCCTCCACTGCCCGCACGCCCTCGCGCGCCGACACCGTGTACTTTGACGCGCTTGGAATCCCCATCGACGCCGCCGCCGCCGCCGCCGACGACGACGACGACGACGACGCGCAGCGCAGCGCCGACTGGTCCGACGCGTCCGCCTCCGCCGCCGCGCGCCCGCACTGGGGGTGGGACTATGTGTTCGTGTTCCGCCTGCCGCCCGCGCTCAAGCGCCGTCTGGCCGCGGAGCACGCCGCCGCAGAGGCGCCCGACCATGTGCCGCCGCAGCGCGATGGCGGCCGCGCCGAGCAGGTCGACGAGCAGGCCGACGACGAGGAGGACAGCAAGAGCGAGCAGCGTGTGCGGGAACGCGTGGAGATCCTGGCGCGCTTGAGCAGCGCGGGCTTCGTGTTCTCGCAGCTGCTGGTGCCGTCCGAGCAGCTCATCTTCCTGCGCCTCTCGCTGCCGGCGCGCGCGCTCAAGCGCGCCGCGCAGCACGTGGGCATGGAGCTGCGCCTCAAGCCGCGCTTTGGCGGCGGCTACTTGCACTTTGAACCGCAGCGCCAACACGTTTACGTCAACCACGAGCTGGAGAAGAGCACGGGCTGCTACTTTGCGCCCGCTGATCGCTCCTTGCTCATTTTGAACGTGCTGCAGTCCAAGGAGCACTGGGGCTGCGGCTTGAACATTGAGCGCTTACTGTTTGAGCAAACGGTGGACCAGGTGTTTGCGCTGCACTCGCAGCCGGAGAAGCGCCGCCTCGTCACCGACGTTATCTGGAGACAGTGGTGGAACCCCATCCGAGAGCCTCCGTTTCATCACCTCAAGGACTACTTGGGAGGTAAGTTTTCTGTCTCGTTCCTCTTTGTGTGCGCTGCGTTTTGCGCTTGTACATGCATTTCTGACAGCAGTGAAAACGATCATCCACGTTCTCACTTGTGCCAGCTCGCGTCACGTTTTACTTTGTGTTTGTTAGCTTCTACGCCAGGCGCTTGCTACCGCTCGGGCTGCTCTCCATCCCGGTATTTGTGGTGTACCGCACCGTGAGAAACCTTGAGGCGTTGGTGATTGTGCGCTGGGTGTTTGCCATTGGACTCGTGCTATGGACCACCTACTTTTTGGAAAACTGGAAGAGAAGAACCGCCATGGTCAACACCAAGTGGGGTCTTCACGACTACCAGGAGGACACTATGGACGACATCCGCGTGCAGTTTGAGGGAGAGCCGCGCTACGGCTTCTACAGCAAGGGCGGTTTCGTGCCGCTCGACGACCTGGCAATGCACAGCGACTACTGCCTGCCGTCGGAGAACGGCCGACAAAGCAGCAGCGCCAGCAGCAGCAGCGCCAAGCAGATGCAAGTGAGTGGCATGGAGCAGCGTCAAGGCAGCAGAGTGCTGCTTCCTCAAAACCCGTATCAAGACCCGCGCAAGCAACGTAATGCGCTGGCGGTGTCCACGGCGGTGACGACACTGTTCGTGGTGATTGTGGGCGCGCTGACGTTCTTGTTGCTGTGGTTTCGAACTGAGATTGTGCAGTGGAGCAAAACTCGCTTTGCTGATGCTTTTGCGGACGCCGTGCCTGGTGTGCTCAATGGAGTACTGATCTTCGTGTTTGACTCCATATGGAGATCAGTTTCAATGTGGCTGACGAGGCGGGAGAACCACCGCACCAACCAGCAGTTTGAGAACAGTCTCATCTACAAGCGCTTTGCGTTCATGTTTGTGTCCAACTGTGAGTTGTTGTGGTTGATGTTGTTACTTTGCGAGCGCGTGGTGCAACGAGTGCGACGACTGTGTTTGCTGACCGTGCTGATGCTGTGCTGCTGTTTTTCTTTTTTTTCTGTGGCTCAGATATCTCGCTGTTCTACATCGCGTTCGTGCGCAAGTACCTGGAGAACACATGCGCGAGCGGAAACGTGCCGGGAGTGGAGAGCGACTGCATGCGCGAGCTAGAGGATCAGATGCTGTCGCTGGTTCTAACCAAGGCCACGATTGGGCAGCTGATGGAAATCGGAATCCCGTGGCTCACAACGACGGTGAAGCAATTGAACGCGCGCTTTCGCTCATCCAAACGCACGCACGCAGCGGCGCAACACAGCGGGTACAACCGGTACGTGGCGGAGAGCAAGCTGACAAAGTACCACTCCACGATGGAGGACTACAGCGAACTGGTGATGCAATTCGGCTTTCTGGTGCTGTTCGGGGTTGCGTTCCCGCTGGCCAGCGTGGTGAACATTGTGAACAACACGTTGGAAGTGCGCACGGACGCGTACAAGCTGCTGGTGCTGTCGCAGCGCGTGGACGCGGACGACGCGGCGGACATTGGCGCGTGGTACTCCATCCTGCAGCTGCTCAACGTGCTGTCGGTGTGGTGCAACGCGGCGCTGCTGATCTTCACGTCCGAGTCGCTGGATCTGCTGCTGCCCGTGGACGCGGAGCGCTGGCAAAAGCTGCTGTACCGGGTGACGGCGTTCTTCATCGTGGAGCACGTGCTGCTGGGCGTGAAGGCGGCGGCGGCGGCGCTGATCCGCGACATCCCCAACAAGGCGCGGCGCGCACTGGCGCGCCAAAGCTTCGACATGGCGCGCCACTTTGACGTCGGATGGCGCGACCACTTCCGCGGCGCGCCGCTGCTGTCGCTGCCGCGCGCCGCGCTGCAGCGCGGCGCGCGTCACGCACAGCTGTTCGACGCGCAGTCGCACGACGGCTGACACGCGCGCGCCGTGGCACGTGACGCGCACCCCCCCCCGACGTGCCACACGCGCCGCGCGCGTGCGCCGCGCGTGCTGTCCCGTTACGCGCACGCGCCATGGCCGTTACACCGCGTGCCACCTCGCCGCGCCGCTGCGCCTTTCTTAAAGGCGCGCCCGCCGCCGCTGCTGCCGCCGCTGCCGCCGCTGCCGCCCGTGCTCGCGTCAATTGTCTCTCCGTCGCTCCTTCTTTCTCCTCGCGCTCATCTCTCTTCTCATCTCGCTCTCTCTCTCTCTCTCTCTCACATCTCCTTCTCGTACATCGCTCCCGCTCCCGCTCCCGCTCCCGCTCCTGCTTCCGTCCCGCTCCCGCTCCCGCTCTCGTCGCGCCCCCGATGGATCTGTCCGTGTTCGACGTGCTGCCGCCATCGCCGCTGTTCGACGATCGTGTCGACGACGTCCTTTCCGCCAACGCCGCCTTCATGCTGGACCCGTTCACCGCCACGCCCTCACTCGCCGACGACTGCGGTCTGGCGCCGCCGCGCACGCAGCTGCTTCTGGACCCGTTCGACTCGCCGCCCATCCCGCTCGCCCCCGCCGCCCCTCCGCTGTCGCCCGCGCCCTGCCTCGCGCCCTTCGTCGCCGCCGCGGACGCTGCGCTCGCCGTGGCCCCACCGCTGCCCGCCTCGCCGGAGCTGCAGCAGGAGAACGTGCCGGCCAACACACGCCCCGCCGCTGACAGGCGTTGCAATGCCGCCGCGCGCATCGGCGCGCCGAGAAGGGCCAACGCTGCGCCGCCCGTCACCGCCGCCTTCGCTGCGGCTGCGGCCGCGGCTGGCGGTGCTGGCGGTGCTGGCGGTGTGAGCGCCGCGGCGGTGGCCGCCGCCGTGTCGGCGGAACAGAGGTCGAAGGATAAGCTGGCGCAGAGGAAGTTGAGGAATAAGGAGAGTGCTAGACGGTATCGCGAGAAGCAGGTGGCGAGGAGACGACAGCTGGAGAGTTACACCAGGACGCTGTCGGAGCAGAACCGCGAGCTGGAGATGCTGCATCACAAGTTGTTGACCTTGACGTGTCAGAGATCGATGCGTGCGGGCCCACCGCTGTCGGATGTGGCTGCGCGTGTGTTGTGATCTTTTTTTTTTTTTTGTTTGGTTGCTGTCGTTTGTAACTTGTGTCTGTCTCTGCGTCTCTCGCTAAAGTGTTCGTGTTTTCGATACTGACACGCGTGTAACTGCTTGTGCCACTCTTCTTCTACATCTACATCACACACTTGTTTTCGCCTCCTCTAATATTGTAAAGCTTGGCCTGGCCTATACATACACCTAAATTTACCTATACACAAGCGCTCTGCTGCGGTCCGTACCACTCCGTCGCCATTTTGAATCGATCCGACCCATTCTCACATTCCTCCCCTTCACACAGGTACAGTGCGATACGGTCAACCACAAACTTGGTCGATCGCCCCGCAATCCTCACCGAGTACCACGTGCCATCCGCCTTCAACTGCCTGGAAATCACGTCATGTCCGTCATGATCTACCGTCTTTCCCCCCCAGTTCCAGTTCCAGCCCCCGGCGTTCTCGTAAAGCTTGAACCAATGCTCCTCGCCGAGCTGCACCTCGCCCATCATATTCTTCCACGCCGGCCACGTCAGATCGCTCGTCGCGCTGAACCTGCTCTTTAGCGCGCCGCTCTCTGGCAACGCCATCCACAGGTCGTTGTGCTCCGTCACTTGTGGCGCCGCGGAGCGCATCACCACTCGGTAGTTTCCCGTCACTTTGACCGTGAAGAAGTACGTCTTGATGCGCTGGTCGTGCATGGAGTTGGGTCGTGCTTCGGTACCCCCGAACGAAGACCATGGCTTGTAGCTCAAGTATCCGCTGCCCCCATAGTTTGGTAGCGCACTTTCAAACTCCCAGCCGCCGCCTGGTCCGCGCTGTTCCGTGTCTATCACCACAATGTTGTTGTCGTTTGGAATGTATACATTGCATTCTTGCGCGGTCACTGCAGCCAGCAACAACATCAGCGTCGCCGCCACTACCACGCCATTCGTGTTCATCCTGCAATGGCTTGTACGTCTTGTCTCGTTTGAACAAGGAGTATGTAGTTGTGTAACTGGTTGACGTCACAGGGAACAACCAGTTTGCAAGGAAGCACACGCAAACCTATATGAATGCTTTCTCTTATACATGCACGCACATACAGCAATCGCCCCTGATTGCCATCCCAAGCACTCCAAACCTTGTCTGTTCCGTGCACCACGCACACAGCACCTTTTCTCAGCGCAGCTCTTTCGCTGCACTATTCTCGGCAGCCAACTCATCCCGCACAAGCGCCGCCTGGAAGCGGGGCAGGCTTCTCTGTAATCCGTCAGCAATAAAGCGGGGCCTATCTCCGGTGTCGGCTGCGCGCCGGAGAACGAGAGCGTGCGGCCCCGAACGTATGCCGCGCCAATATTCGCGCACGCCTGCCCTACGTCAGTGTGACGCCTTTCACAGCCGTGTACACGTCGAAGAGATAAAAATATCGACTTGCACCATACCGGCCGTGCCAACAGGCTCGTTGTGGTTTTCACACTGTGAAATTCACGGCTTGTTGTCGCCCGCCGCCTCTCTGCGCTCCCCCTTCGAGCGCTTCCACTCGCCCCGTATGGAGCTGCAGCGCGCACCTCTGCTGCCGGGGCGCCGCGACGCACTACGTCGCATCGGTGAATGGCGGCGGCGAGGGAATGGCGTTTAGGGCTGCGACTGGAGGATGCACAGGCGCGAAGCGTTTATACAGGCGCGAAGCGTTTATACAGGCGCGAAGCGTTTACAGGCGCGAAGCGATTACAGGCGCGATTTTTCTGGCGCACCATTTGCAAGTGCGTGTCTCACGTGTGCGCACAACAAGCAACCGCCAGCAAGCAACCTCAATGGCGCGTCCGGACGCGTCGGCCAGTCGCTCACAGCTTTCAGCAGCGCGCTGCCCCAGCGAGATTGCATCGCCCAATTGCTCGCGCAGCGTGACCTCACTTCGAGCTTGCTCTCGCGGCTGCGCCCAAGGTGTCCGGGAATCCGCAGAGCAAAGCACACTGACGTTTCCAAAAAGCTTCATTATAGCCCGCGCTTTCATGCTCAACACATCTGCTGCTTCGTTCCACGAAAGCTTTCTTCAATGATTTGCTGTGATTTTGCGCAACATCGTACACAGTCGCGTGCGTTGCATAGCAACTACTGCATATGTCAGCCCTGTTGTCACCAGCTTTGCGGACAACAGTCACGCCATATCTCCGTCTGCATCACCTTACCGCACACCAATATCTCGTAAAAGCCACTTCTCATGATGGTTTCGGCTCTGTATCGTCTGGTTCATCCATTCCCCCGAGCAAAAGAGTCAATCAAGCTTCGAATTGTGTGGTGGAGACGCGCTGACTACGGGTTAGGTTACATGGTAGTTGTCCAATAGTACTTAGGTCATGACTACAAAACTCTGTGATACGTCGCATGAGTGCAACGCCTCAGTACAACTGTAACATACTAACATTAGTCGGATAACCAACAAGTTTGCCAGTTTTTCCGCTTGGCGAGGGTGCGAATCGTGTACGCCCACCGTATCGATATCTACTGTGTAGAGTTACTCCGGAAAACCCATCAGCCTACAATGAGGTCTATGCATGTAAGTGCGTTCAATCAATTTGTGGGAAAAGGCAAACAAACATTCGCTCTTCATGTGTTGTTCATGTTAACATTAATCAGGCATTCATCAGCGTGATGATGATCGCATGTCCAGGTTAACGACATGTACAAAAACATGCCCTGAATTGGTGAACGAACCGAGAGAAGAACTAAGTTCTTCCAATGGACAACTTGTCAGGTGAGATTCCACATCTACCAAATCTCGCGCCACGATGATCTCGCTCTGCCGATCCGACCACCGACAATGTGCTTAGGTTTACGTGCAGGCCTGTTTACGTGACTCTCGTTTGCTGGTTACCACCATCTTCGCCACTTCTGAAACGAATCTGCCACTACCAAATGTAAGTTTCTTTTGCTTGCTTTGGAAGAAGCAGTAGTATCGATAGTTAGGTTTGCATGGAAAAGCAGCGAAGTTTGCAATGCGTGAGAAGTAGCCGAACAATCGCCCAGTGCCTCACACCCACAACAGTGTTAGTAAACAATACAAGATATCCCTTTACAGTTCTTTCTTTCTTGTTGCAAACCGGCTTCTTGCTTTTTCCAACTTCAGAGCTTTTCTCGCAACCCGTTGAGTTTCCAAAACAAGTAAGTAATGTGCAGGAAGGAAACTAGAACGCCGCGGCTCCTATTGCTTTTTATTCATCATTTGCATGATACCCTTGATATGGTAGTGTCATTGTTGGTCTGAGCCACTCAACATCGAGGTTCCTACGGAAGTCGCAACGAAAGCAAACAACGACCAAGATCCCTTCACACAAAATCCACGTAGGTCAAAAAGTGTTCATATATTCTACCTACATCTCCTAGCTAGAACTCGAATACTATTCGGAGAACGAGGAAAAAACAATAAGAACCGCTCTAGTATCTTGCTTTGCAGTTTCCATATGAGTTTGCTGTCTTCCTGGTTTAGGGCAACAACAAAGCTCGAACTACCCTTGTAGTAAACATGCCCCAATCTATGGCCCAGACAAGACCGGTCTTGGCCCGTACCATTCTCGCTCTCTCTTTTACTAGTACGCTAGCCTAATTGATATTAGAATTGCAGCATAGGTCAGATCGTTTGTTCTTCTCGTTCTTTATTGTCTGACACGTACGCTTACTTGCGATGTGAAGGAAACGTTCTCTCATTGGGAAGGTGAGCACCCATTCAGGCTACGAAGTCCTTTCCGATCTCGGAGAAGAGGAAGGCATAATCGCCTCGACAACGGTATCTAAAACGTTAACGATCTCGTCGTTCAGAAAGCCCGTTCTACAATCAAATACCGTTCTTCATTCCGAAATGGAAGATCCAGCGCATGTAAGCTTGGCGTATGTCCGACATAAGCTCTGACAACCTCGTTTCCGACTGTTGGAATAGCATTCTGTTCATATAAATTCGAGTGCCGGGCTCATCAAGTACCCAAACAGAATGAGTGATATTCCGAACGTCGAACACTCCATCGCTTGTAAACATTTGGCATGGTTTTCTCGAAAATGAAAGCACATTCAGTTAACCTTTTTTCTCCTCATTTTCATTTGGTGAGCTTCTGACCTTTGAGCAAGTTGAACGGCCGTCCGAGACGTGCGATCCCTCAAAAGATTTTGGGACCAAACGCTCTGCGCTCTCCTGCATGTGACCTCTAAACCGCTACGCGTTTGGTGTGATAAAATGAGCGTTATGCCTCCTTCTTAAGGACGCCCTCAGAACCAGTAGGTTCTCAAGTCTTCGCTCTTGGACATTGTTTCTCCCGCGTGCATTTGAGGCGAACAGCAGTCCGTCAGAGTGCCAAGGTAAACTACCTTCGTATTTAGAGGGTGGTAATACTAAAAAGTGGCACTACCTGCTAGATACTGCGTCTTCCCCCCTCCCCCTTCTCTATTGATTTTTGCTATTCCGTCCGTAACTTACTGTCTTTCGTGTTGCGGCTGATTGATAGATCCTATACGTTTCATGTACAACTGCTTCTTTGGGGTTGCGGGTTCGGTAGGCGCTGGAATGCGTTGGATGCAATTTGATATTTAAAAACTTCGCTGTAGTGTATATATAAAGTTACTGTGATCTTTGTGACATGATCAGTTCGTTTCGACGGTTGTGTCAGGCATTTGACCACATCGACGACGGTGCTCATCAAACTCGACGGGCCATCAGTTCCTTCTCTGGCTGCCGCAATTCAATATGACGGTCTGCAGCGCGCGACTGATGCTGCTAGATCTGCCCGACGACCTTTTCATCCGCATGATACAGGAACTAATGGACCGCGACGCCACAGTGAAAGCAGCCAATCTCCGCGACTTGTGGAATGTGGCCACATCGTGCCACAGGTTATACACGCTGGCGATGAAGATGGTGAGGGCTCTGTGCGCGACGCGCGTCGTGTTGCACCACGAATCGCCGCACCACTTGGCGAGCGAGTTGCCCAACGACGTGATACAAGGGTTGCTGCTCGCGCTGCGTTCCGGTGGCAAGCTGTTGCGGGACTTAACAATGGTGCGATTGGGCGCCATGTGCCCTCATGAATTGCACCAGGTGCTGCAGCGACTGAAAACGTATGAGGGACTGACGGAGCTACACTTTGCCGACGCTGAGTCCGGCGTGATAGTGCCGAACGAGGTGATACGCCGTCTGCATTCCATATCGATTGTTTCGCCGTGCAAACGCACCATACAAGAATTGCATCACACGGGCTATTCGCCGAAGAGGGTGCGACTGTTGCACATGGGTGTCGATGCAACGACCACGCTGCATAAATTGTTCCAGGCGCTGACGCGCGAGAGCACGAGTGTGGACTTGTCATGGGCTAAAGTTGCATATAACCGCTACCGTAGAAGAGCATGGAAGCTACTACCGATCAGCGATGCGCAGCGTGAGGGAATGCAGATCCGGTTGCTATGCAACTCGCTACCCTTCGAAATGCAGTACACATTGTGTATGCTCGCGAAGAGTATGAATCATTATGGCGAGGGAGGGGCTGCCGCAAGCACGCAGTTCATGGACAGTTGGCTGGAAAGACGGCCGCCTTAGTCGCCGATGGAGTCGAGGGGAGGGGACGGCCCGGTGACGTTGGTAATCCACAACGTGGGTGCAGCTCACGCGGTAATACGAAGCAAGGGGCTACCTGAGTGTGTGGATAGGTTAGCGCGCAGGTGCAACGGGGTGAAATGCATCGAAACGCTGCGCGTGGAACGCATGTTTGGTTCTGGCTTGGGTCGTGTTGAAGATGGTTTTTTGTATAGTGACGAAGATGATGATCCTGACAATGATGATGACGCTCGCGCGAAGGCTATGGCGGCGGCGCGGGTAGCGGAGGGCGTGGACGAGGTGGGCGTGCTGGCCGTGAGCGCAAAGGTGTTTGGGGCTCTGGCGCACGTGCAGCTGCCGAGCAGCGTGCGCAGCTTGGGAGTGGTGGAAACAGTCTTGTCGCAGCAGTTCTTTCGCGCATTGCCGGCGGCCTTGAGCGCGTTGCAAGCAACGGGCGTGCGGGATCGGGCGGTGTCGATATGGAACCGGCCGTCGTACGCTGTGGCGGGAGATGAGAGTGATGTTCAGGTGCTCCGTAACGCGAAGGCGGCTTGTCGCAAAGCAGAGCGCAACGGATTGTGTGCCGTGGGAGTGCGGGGCAGCATCGAGCAATATCTTCATCAGATAAGAGAGTTAGTCGAAACCTCAAAACCCTGAGCTGTCATGGAGGTGTGGGAGCAGTTTTTAGGTGGTCTAAGTGATCGGTCAGCTTGCCGGTCGCCCTTGCGGGCCTGAGTGGTAGGATGACTGTACAGGTTACGCGCTGGTTCTTTAACCTTATCTCGCCGATGAAATGATGGTGAGGTTGCCGACGATCTCTAGAGGTTGACTGAAGAGAGATGAGAAGAAGAAGGCGAAAGTCGTTGGCAGCAAAACACTTGGGGAGTTGAAGACACCACATGTGTAAAGTTTACCTTGCACTTTCTTGTTGTAAAGTTTACATAGCACAGTGAGTGTAGCACGTTGGGGCCTTTATCAAACGCCTGCGTACGGTACGAGTGTGTATATATACGTGAAGAGAGAGTGCGAGTCTTTGGTTAACGCGGAACCGCTTGCAGAATGAATCTGTGTGACCTAGTGACAAGACTGTACGGTGTGCTGGGTTTTCTGGTGAGAGAGCGTTTCTTCCAACAGAGACGCGCTACGGTAAGTAGGAATTAGACTACCGCGCCCGTATCAGAGAGAGAGAGACTGTACCGTGTAGTCTTCGGTTAATTCTATCTGTAACGCACGACGGAGGCGATTGGGCAATCGACGTCCCAAACAAAACCAACAAGTGTGAGAGCTTTCAGGCATTGGAAGCATTTTACACAGTCTGCCTTTCAGCGACTACGTGTACTCGCAGCCTAAACATTCGACCAAGAGAACCTGGGTAGCAACAGAACATGATGTAGCCCTTAGTAAGAACTATTCGGACGCATACTAGCCGAAACCGCCGGGTACGAATTGAACAACTTCTCCTCATAGCTGCAAAGATGACCAAAGTTATCTCTGGCAAACTTGCGGCTGTCAAACTTGACTCTCTCCTTAACAATCTTAGGCTGTTGAGCCGCCCTGAATTGCGCGGCAAGTGCCTGGACCCTTTTATACTCGGCCAGGCCACTCTCATTACCATCACTGCACATCAACTCATACACGCCGTCCGGTACCTTGCGTACCATGTTCTGCCGCACCACACTAGCAGCCATGTAGCGCTCTGCAGCGGGCGTTTCAGTGGCGTAGCGAGAACAGACGCTCTTGGCCTCGGCGCCGGCGCGCAGAAAAGAGCGAGCTGCGATCGGATTCTTGACCAGCAGGTTTTCTTCATAGCTACACCCGTGAGCGCCAATGATTGCCTTTCGTCGCGTTTCTGTATAGTCGGCGAACTTCTGGGACACAGAGCGCTGATTCATCCGAAACTCGGCAGAGAGGGCGAGCTTGCGCGCATATTCAGCTTGACCGCGGATGGTACCTTCAGTGCATTGCACGTTATACGTGCCGTACGGTGCGGCGGTCATCTTGTATTGCTTGGTGATACACTGCGCCATGTACTTGTCGGCCTCAATCAAGTACTTGGCTCGGTTGATGTTGGTGTCAGGATCGCCTTTGAAGCCCTTGGGGCGGTTGATTCCTTGGATGAGAAAGTATGGGGAGGTGGCGACCGATAAGGCGGCCTCCGCATAAGGTGCGTACGACTTTGATGGCTTCTTGCGTTCAAACGGATTTAACTTGTCTTTGACAGTGTCGAGATACGACACCCACGTCGCGGAAGGAGTGGACGGTGCTGACGCGCGGGATGCTGGGGGGGGGAACTCATCTTGGTGTACTTGTCCAGAGAATATCTCTCCATGACAATGGTGGGGCGCTGGGGGCGGCTGGGACGAGATTGTGTGGCATTGGGCGAGACGACAGTTCCGGCGAAGGAGGTGGTGAACGACACTGGTTTCACGGAGGAGAGCACGAAGGCAGGAGCCATGATGAGTGAAGGCGAGCTGAGGGCGACTGCGAACAAACGAGGACAGGCCGATTGTGAGTTTCGAGCTGTCGATGAACGAACGAACGAAGGTGTGGCGGGGGGGGTAGGCTGGACAGTTTGACAGGCACATTCAGCGCGCAGCGTTGCTGAATTTGACCAATTGGTAGACTAGTTTGCGGCGAATGCATTTTTGTTTTGCATGCACCCCACTGCACTTGCTGAGCTGCGCCGCTTCGTGGCACACGTTGAACGCTTGTTCAAGCCGAACACCTTCGTAAATAGCGCTTGTTGCCGCCAGAAGAGACCCATCTTCAACTGCATGGTGCTCATCGTCAGCAGCCTTCGAAGGTACATACTCTGTGCTCTAGCTAGAGAGCATCGCAAGCAAACTACACAAATATCAGCCTCCTGCGTTTGAGTTGGCGCTAATATCTTAGAAAGCACAGCGCTCGCTGCGGTGCGACGGCAAACTTTATTGCGGCGTGGCGGGTTAGCCCTCTTGCCGCGGCAAGAATGGATCAACTTCGTTCTGTGCGCACTGTAAATGTCAGAGGGAACAGGGACAGTTCCCCCAAAACGCAAAACGCCGCCTTCAAAGGTGGCGGTCCTAAGTTAGTCCTAACCCTTATCTGCCGAAGGTAACCCTTAACTTTATCCATACAATAGATAGATACATACGAAGGTAGATACAAGGTCACGCCACACGTAAATTTACCCTCGTACAATACCATGAGATCAAGCTCCAGACCTGAAAACTCGATCGGCTTGGCCGGAATCGCTTCGCACTCTCAGTTCTGCTCTGCGGTATCTAGATAAGTTTTTACCCAACGCTTTTACCCGACCTTTTGTAAAACGGAACAGATCTTGTTATATGCCCGAGAGAAACTCCCGTCTCGTTCAACTGTATTACAAGCAATTTCAAACGGGGCAAGACGCACTTCTACGTGTCCAGTATCCATTGAGTTTCCCAACGAGCACGTATCATACGACACAGAGAAAAGGCGGCCCCGATCTCAAAAAGAGGAACCAGTTTTGCTGTCAACGAGTCGTCATTGTCCGCAGTCAGGCGTGTACGGACTCCGCCGACACATCTGCGGTACACAATAAACCACGACGAGAAACTCTAAAATCTGCCAGCAACTCTGGCTGTCGACCACGGAATCGGCCAAATCCGACAGCAGCACACAGCGTTGCGTCGGATGATACAGCACCATCTCCAATTCTAAATGGGCACAACGCTAGAGACTACCCCTGTAGCCTTGCGCAAAAGTCATGAGGGTGATCATACCATTATTGCGTTCTGTATTCGGATCGCCAAGTCAGTCACACTTATAAGCCTTTCAGGGCCTGCGTAGTGAACGAGTCCCCGGGGTACCTTGCGACGACATCATCGACTGTTAAGGTTACTCCCACGTGCAAAAGCCGCTGTACGTCGAAACCCGTCGTTCACTCCAACTATCGAACATATGCTTGGAAACATGCGAGTTACCTTTTCAACCTTCTTGTTGCTTTGTTCAGCCTGTGTGGCTGGCGTGTTTGCTCAGGTGTCGGAGCAGTGTCTCAGTGATCCTGTTCTCAACTCCAACCTCGGCCCTCCGCCTTCGGATTCTTGTTGTCAGAATCATGCTTGCGGTATCAACTGCGCCCAGGAGGTGCCTCGGCCGGCAAAAGGTATCTCCACCTCGTCTTTTCACTTGGTACAAAGTCGCCTACTAACATACTCAATGTTCCCAACAAAGGATTCGGAATCGCTGTCATCGTGGCCATAGTGCTTTCGTTCTTGATTGGTATAGCAACTTTGATGTTTATCAAAGGCCAAGCAGAGAACTTCTTCGTCGCTGGCCGTTCCTTACCACTGTACGTGGTCGCCGTTACGCTCGCTTCGCAATCCATCGACAGTAATGCTCTACTCGCAAACGCAGACCTTTCATTCAAGTTTCACTTCTTCGACGGTGCTGTTATCCCGATTGGGTTGGGGCTATCACTCGTGCTTAACGCCATTTTCCTAGCGGGCAAGATAAACCGCGAACGTGTGCTAACCCTTCCAGATATATTCGCTAAGCGTTATGGACGTACAGTGGAAGCGCTGGTATCCATGTCCACTATTGTTTCTTTCCTCTTTCTTCTCGCTGGGAACCTTGTCGGAATGGGTATGGTGTTGTCGTACGTTCTTGATATTACTCCATCTGCTGCCGTTTGGATTGCAGCTGCCGTGGTGTGGGCATACACTGTTTCCGGTGGTCTCTTCTCGGTTGCGTACACTGACCTCGTGCAGGGCTTGTTTGGTTGGGTCGGATGTATCGCGTGCGCCTTCTGGTTCATTCATAACATCAATCCTGGTGCTCCGCCCCCCTCGCGTGGCTTCCCAGGCTACATCTATCCAGACGGTTTAGGAGATGCCGGTGTGTGTGATGCCTATGACGGAGTGTCGTGTGCCTTTAATTCGACTATGTGCTGTTTTGGTTCGTCAAACCAGACGGACAATGGTGCTTTCCCTGTAGGCGACCAACGCGTGTTTGGAAATCAGATGCTTTCCCCCACTGCCCTGACGCCGTTCCCGAACGCGTTAATGTGGAATTGGGCCACAATCCTCATTCTGGCATTTGGCAATCTTGCTGCTCTTGATTTCCAGGCTAGATGTATGGCTAGTCGTACCCCGCGAGTGGCCACACTAGGATGCCTTATAGGTGGCTGTCTCACTTTCATTGTCGGTATTCCCTTCTCCTATCTAGGTGCTATTACTCGGTAAGTTGAGATATTGTTCTTGTTTGCTACGTTTGGGTTCTATGTCTTGTAGACTATGACCTGAGGCTAACTTCAATTAGATGAGTTATCGAAACGGATGTCTTCAGCGTTTTCTTCGGTCCAGACTCTGTACATGCCCAGTTCGATGTCGATTCTTGTAGTGCATTGTTAGGACTTGCGACTTGTGCACAGTGGCTACCGGACGAACGAGCATTTTTGCAGTTGTTGACGCTGAAAGCTCCCGCTGTGTTGGGAGGTTGGTGCTTGATAGGACTAGTTGCTGCATCCATGAGCACCAGCGACGGTGCTATTTTGGCAATGGGCACTGTGTTCTCGCACAACCTCCTACGGCAATTTTCGCGCTTGTTCCCTCGTGCATTGGGTCATGAACGATTGCTTTTGCTTGCTCGAGTGTCCACACTACCGTTTGCCGTCATTGCAGGCGTTTTGGCTTCGTACGCCGCCAGCAAAACCGGAACTCTTTTCATTGTGGCGTTCGACGTTGTGCTTGCCACAGTGGTGGCGCCGTTGTTTGGCTGTTTCTATGCAAAGAACCCCAGTCCGAGGGCAGCGCTTCTCTCTTTCGTAGTTGGAAGTGTACTGCGCATTGTGTTACAATTTGTGCTTCGGAAAGACGGATCTTTTCTATTGCCGTACTCTACAAGGGAGTTTTTGAACTTTGGAACGGCTGCTAGTTTGAAGTCGCCCCTCTTTGTGGACGATGCCGCTGAAAACGTGTGGGATCCGGCACAAGAAACGTGCTTTCAGGAGCGGTTTCGGGATTACTCTGGCGTGGATTCACTCACCGCATTCGCGGCCTCAATAGTTGTGTTCATTGTCGTGCAGATGATTGAGCGTTACAGTGGGGCACTTTTCCGTTTTCCTGGCGACGTTCCGCATGACAAGGATTCTCATTGTGAGGCGGAAAAGGGGGAAAGTGCGGGCTCTAACCAGGGTGATTTTGTCGACAGAGAAATCGAAACGGGTCATGTGAGCGTCGAACAAGATGTTTAATAAGCGCGCCTCCAGCAGAAGCGTTCCGCGTTTAGTTGTAATTAGGCTTACGTGCTCTTTAAGATAGAGAGAGAGAGAGAGCAAGCCCCTCATACTGCATTTCCTGATTGGACGCGAACAGCAACAGTTCTTTGCCTTTTTGACAAAAGAAAGCTTCACATGTAGCCATGGAGCTTCTGTCGCCCATGGCAGTTATACGTTGCGCTGTCATTTGACCTCGAAATCGGCATAGCAGAGATGACTATCCCGGACTTCCTGAGTCAGAAAACTGGAGGGCAACGCGAGGGCTGCTTATCTCCATCTTGCATATGCAAGATGGACATCAGCCCTGTTGTTATCAAAGGTAAAAACGCTACCGTTCGTATCGAAGGTCGAACACTATCGTAAGTACGAAGGTAGAAAACTACCTGCCGTGTCGCGACTGCTCTAAAGCTTTCTATGAATGAGGGGAGAACTGTAGGCCAGTCCATGGGAGTGGTGTCGACAAAGATACTCACATGTACTTGTGAGGTTCATATACATGTGCGAGTTCACAATAGGTCCAACAGTCAAACGTGATGCACATTATTGGCTTCTCATCAGCCTAGAGGCGGATAAACTTAGCAATATCCCCTTCCAATAGTTAACCGTGGCTTGGGATGCACTCCTATTCATGGTAAATAGAAATAGTATGAAACAGAAACTACCCAAGAAACACACGTAGGTATTCTTTCTTCGCATTCAAGCAGCGTCAGCGTCTCATAGTCATGTCCAATTCATCTCACTACTGATTGAGTACTTGTAAAAAACAGATGTCCTCCTCTCACTTATACTAGCGTTTCATAGTCAGATGCCCAATTCATCCCGCTCTTGATTTGAGTACTTTGTACTAAACCATATATCGTCCTCTCACTTATACTAAGGAACGCAACGGTTTCCTCTTTTGGAAGCGATGCACAAAACCCACGAGGCTGATGTTGTACTACGCTCGACCGGGAACCCAACTCTCCCTCATGACAGTGAGTGGATTCAATTTGAGCCCTAGTACAACTACAAATGAATCGAAGACTGCTTCATAATTACAAATCGCAAAGCGTTCTTCTCCTGCTCGTTCTTCGTCTCTTGAATCTTAGCACCCTGAAAACGATGTCGACTTCAAGATATGGTTTCCAGAAATGGGTGATGCGCGCACGCACGCGCGCACTCACCACACGACATGAAAGGAAACGAAGTAGTTTGTCAGTATCTAGAGTGAGTCGGAGTGCATTCTGGAGGGGTATAAAAGGCGAGCTCTCTGCTCCTTGCACCGTCTGGACCATCCCCAGCAACTCCCACTACTCCTCCTCCTTCACATCAACAAGCATTGCTCCACGTTCGAAGTTCTACTTTCCCTTATCCTTCTTCTTTCATTCTTTAGTCTTGTCATCTTCTCTTCTTTCTTGCTCTTCAGAAATGTTCAAGAAAATCCGTTCGTGTTTTCGTGAAGACGAGTACGTCATGCTCGATGATCCGCAGTCAATGAATCCGGAAACCTACATCGAACGAGATGTATACGGGCGGAGTGCCCCATTGACGGACATACTTGTTCTGCCGCCTTTGGATGATACAGAAGACGAAATAAAAGTAAGCGAGCCTGTACAGGCTAGGCAAGAAGAGCCCATGCTTATACCTCGTTTTGAACAAGAACCGGCCTCTGTGGTTCGGAGAAGAAAACGAAGACAGATGTCCCTCTGTCGTCGTGCCCTCCTGGCAGAGCCGTTGAAGAAGGCGGGGCGTTCTGTGGCCACACTTTTCACAAATGTTTGCCGTGGTCGTAAACGTTCTTGAAGCACAGAAAGAAGTGAAAGAATATGATAGAGAAAGTTTATGTAAAAGTAAAGCAATTTTGTTGAATGGAGAACCAATTTGCTGCAATTGAGTACCGGGGAAGAGGTAGAGTGGTAGGCAAGAGCTCTACGGTAATCACCAGTGGACACTCACCAATGTACAATTTTAAGCTTGACAGAATGTACTCTAGTTCTAATTGTAGCGTTGCGTTTGGTACATCAACCCCCTCGTAGGATTCCTGCCGTGAGTCACCGGTGAGGGCTATTGAACGGACACACAGCGCTTTGCTTTTAGTGTTACTAAATCTTGTACATGCCTCACGTAATAGAAAATGCAATCTGCTTCTACGAATGTAATCTGAGCCAAAAGTCACAACGAGTGACCTTGTGTGTGAACAAGAAGCTCTAGTGTCTATTCGACATTGACCTCATATGAGGTCAATATTGATTGTCTTGTAACTTTGTATAAAAGTCCCAAAACATTTTCAAAACTTAGTCTGTCAACCGACCTGGTTCTTCCCTTCGAAGGCCAAGCAGAAGCAAATTACAACTCCGTCCACTTCCCCGTAGGCTGTTTACTTTTTCTGTCACGTCACCAAGATCTCTCCAATATGCCGCCGTCAAAAGATCTGCGCCGTGTTGTTGGAACAACTTTACACAGCCGCGCTCGACTTGTCACCTCCAATTCAGCTTGTAAACGTTACTTCGGATCACTTTGGAAATCTAAAACCGTCAGTGGAATCGTGAAAAATGTGGAAACTAAGCCAGTGAATGGTCGCAATATGACTTTTATCACTATATAGTTTAGTTTACCCAATCGTGAGAAAGAGTGTACTCTACCGTTATGTAGTGTAACGCTTGGCAGTGGTGTCAACAAAGACACTGCAGCAGTTTCAGCTGTCACAGAGGCATTACCGAGCGATAATGCGGATCAAACTGCTGAGGATAGCGAAATCCTTTTAACTCAACAAATTTTGCAGGCTGATGAAATCGAATCTTCAGGTGCAGTCACCCAATCAGTTTTAGCTCATGAGAGACAGTAGAACACGGAGAAAATCTGTACGCCGTTGAATGGCTCAATCAAATTGCATCAATGGAAGATTATTGGTCCAGCTGGAGATTTTATCTCTTCCCGTCATGTGCTGCAAGGTATGGAAGCTGTTGACTACTTTATGTGGATGTTTCCAACTGGATTTCTGCACTTGATTGTGGAGAAGACTAATGCAAGGCTTAGAGATCTTTTAGCAGCTGAAACTTCTAATGGAGAGCTTTTGAAGTTCTTCGGCGTAATGATTCTCATTACGCGATTAGAATTCTCAGATCGAAGAGAGTTATGGAGTCCGAAGCATTTTTCAAGTTATCTCCCTGCCCCTACAATCGGTAGGGCGAGGTCACGAAATAGATTTGAGATGCCGAAAAGTTGTATCTCTTTCAGTGGCACGCACAATCGTGACGTTCAAGGTATGGCGCGGTGGAGCCTGGTCAATGGTTTTGTGCAAGCAATTAACCAACACCGATTATCATTTGTCACACCATCTCATGCTCTATGTGTTGACGAAAGCATGTCACGGTGGTACGGATTGGGAGGTGACTGGATCGATGTAGGCCTTCCTCACTATACAGCCTTGGATCTCAAACCCGAAAATGGATTGGAAATGAAGACTGTTTGCTGTGGAAGAAGTGGCATTATGTTGAAAATTGAGCTCAATATGGGATCCCAAATGCCTGCTTTAGAATTTTCTTCAGATCATGGACATGGCACTGCAGTTCTATTACGGCTGGTGCATCCATGGTTTGGATCCGAGCGATTAGTGTGTGCAGATTCATTCTTTGCCAGTGTGCACACGGCAAATTCTCTTCTACAAAATGGACTGAGATTTACTGGAGTTATAAAAACTGCAACTCGAGGCTATCCGATGAAGCACCTTTCTGAAATCACTTTATCGAACAGAGGTGAATTTGTGTCTATGGTATCAAAGGGAACTACCATTAATACCGATTTAATGGCAGTCATGTGGGTGGATAGAGAACGAAGGTACTTTATATCAACTTCTGGAACAGTTAATCCTGGTACTGCTATATCGAGGGAAAGATGAAGAAGGGAAGGCAACATTTCCAAAAAGATTGAACTCAAGGTTTCTATTCCTGAAGTATGTGAGGAATATTATAAAACATGTTCAATGATCGATAGACATAATCGATCCCGTCAAGATGATTTGAAGCTTGAGAAGAAAATCGAGGTGAAAGAGTGGTCTTTTCGTGTCAATTGCTCTCTACTGGCTATCTGTATCGTGGATGCTTGGAATCTTTATAAAGCATCTAATGGTGGCCGCCAATTGAAGAGCCCACACAATTTTTATTGTGAATTAGCTGACGAACTGATCGAAAACACTTGGGATCAAACAGGTCTTATTGAAAGAAATAAGAAAGAAGTTGAACCAACTGATCCGCACCCAAAACCTGCTGGAACTGGTATTCATTTGATGCAAACAGGAAAGAAGAGGAAAGGAAATGACGGAAGCATATCGAAAGCTCTGTACCAAGGTCGCTGCAACTCATGTGGAGGAAATACGAAGTCTAAGTTTATATGTTCTGACTGCCATTTAAGGAAGAACAAAGAAGTTTATTTGTGCCACACTGGTACCGGTAGAGATTGTTTTGCTCTTCATTTAGACAATTGTCACGGTGTTACGCTTTAGTTGACGCACTTTATTGTACACAAGGTTGTCAACCTTCGTTTTTAGTACTAAAATGAGCATTTCTTTCACAAAGAAAAAGACAGTTCAATTACCTTTACCCCACTACTACTTCGATCTGCGTTATTAAACTTGCTAGATAGAATTTAACTTAAGTCGAAACAACCTCTTTAGCAAATGTCACCTTATTCTGTCTGCTGTTCAAGTGGGCGTGTGTACACGTTCTGAAGTTAAATTAACAACTAGAAGTAGTCGAGCTCCAAATGTAGTTTTAGAGTTTTAATAAACTCAAGCGAGGTTTGAACTCGGTCTTATTTAGCTCTGAAACGGTTTGAAACCGCTGAGCTACAGTTACGAGTGCTCTGGAAGTTTGTATTGCTACTTAAACTACAGCTCGGTTGGCTCTGAAGGCGCTTTTCAAATTTCAAATTTGAAAATGCCTTCTGGCATTCTGGAAATGCAATTTTTTGATTTTTTTGGACGGCCGACGGGGCTGACCTCATATGAGGTCAAAACTCCGGTCGAATAGACACTAGACGGAGCCGTTTACTCATCGAGCTCGCACATCTCGTGCTTATCTATCTACGGGCGTACTGTAATGCTGATTGGCTCTGACAAAATATGAATCAGCAAAGATGAGTGCTGATTGACAGTCCCCGGTGGTGATTCAAATTTTGGAGGGGGCCGGTGTGGTGTTGAGACGGCTGCGTAATTCGGTAAAACGTTGTCGGTGAAGCGATTTGGTAAATATGTCGGCCGGCATGTCGGCTGTCGGCACTAGTAATATATATTTCTATGGCTTCTGCTGCTATGTAATGCTGTAGGAAATTATGTCGTATATACAGTGGTCGTCAAAAATATAAGCACGACCCTGAAACTCGACTCCTGCCTCTAACTATATCATCCACCGTCGTCATATTGGTTGTTTGGGTGTGTGGCGCGTATTTAACACACATTACCTAGATAAGTGGTAGATTCTAAACTTGTACATGGAAATAGTAAACAAAGATCATGCATAGCCCGCGTCAAAAATAAACAAACGATTTAATTCTTTATTAATTATATAAGCTAGCAGTAGTTTTAGCACTTTGTTTTCTTACCCTTTGCTTGCATTACAGCCATGCAACGGCGCGGCATAGACCGGGTCATCATAGTTAACACGTACAGGTCAATTCTGACCCATTCCTCTAGCAATGCGGCTTTAAGCTTCTATTGCTGTCAAACTAACGATTGTCAGCATAGACTTGGTAGCTTAGAATAATCCATAGATTTTTAATAGATTCCAAATCAGGCAAATGTACAGGCCACTCCAAAACCTGAATTGCTTCATCAATAAACTATAATTCAGAGTACATAAAAATATGAATAAAAGCATTGTCTTGCCAAAAATCAGTGTATCACTGTCATATATCTCAATAAAAAGCAACAAAGGGGTCTTAATCATTTCAACATATGCTTCGAATTTCATATTTCTATCAATAAAAACCAAAGATCCTTTAACATAAACAGAAAAACATGCCCAAACCATTAATGAAAAACCACCATTCTTTCTCTTAGAGAAAATTTGCTCATCTTGTCGTAAGTCTTGCCAATAAAATCTGCATCTATCGGGTCCATCTCCATTTAATTTCTTTTCATCACTCCAAACCACCATTTTCCATTCATAAGGATAAAATCGGTTTTGCTCCATATCCAATTCTAGACGTCTGACTCTGTGATGTTCAGTCAAAAGTGGGGCCGTTTTTTTCTTCTTGTACTCAAAAGTCTCGAGCCTTTGTATCGCTCTCGTCACTGTTGAAATAGAAACTTTAAAACCCAGGTCTTTTTTTAGAGATGGTGCTGATCTAAACGATTTAGATAGCGTCGTTTGGATTAGACGTTTATCGTGGGAGTTCAGTTTTCGAGACCTACCACAGCGTGGTTTCTGAAAACCAGTGCTTAACCTCTTCAAGTATCCGTAAACTGCTGATTTAGACCGATTGAGTTGAGTTGCGATTGCGTGCAAAGACAGTTTAGCTGCATTGAGTGCTCTATTCTCTGCCTTTTCATCGGTTGTGAGTTGTTTGCCGCGGGACATGGTGTTCACTTCGTGAGGTAAACCGGTTAGGTACTGATATGTTAAGAAAATGAATCTTTATTGTTGTTGTCTAGTGCTACATTGAATTTATATGGTACTGTGGATGTGCGCGCCATTTTTTGTAATCGTTTGTATATTTTTACATTGCGTTATGTACAGTTCTTTATACATCGTAGCTCTAATAAGACACCAAAATGTTTGAAACTGTTTGACGGTACTACACTATTGGTTCTATTGTGCTAGAGCCGTATATTAGAATTACTGCTCGTTTGGAAGTTGCCGTTCTCTTAAAAAGGACCCCGTGCGTATATTTTTGAAGACTACTGTATACACTGCCTCCGAAAAGTATAAGACGCCCCAGTAAGCTTTAAAGTAAGCAACTGGGAGCCTTTAAAAATAAAAACCATTTAACACATCGGGTTCAGCGTACAAAAACACCTTGAAAGACAAGCTGAATAACTTCATGCATTTTATTCTGTAGAAACACTAAGTTCTTGGAGAATAAACCCCGATGGTAAGTATAAAACGCCGTGGATCTCAACGCCACTGTGGTCTGTAGCAACGAATTTGGACGGCGCATACATTCCCACACCATCACCAACTTGTGTGTAACCACCGTAGATCACAATGCCGCGCGGTTTTGCCCTTACTTCGTTTGAACAGAGACAAATTACTGCTTGAGAAAGCAAAAGCATTCTACCAGCCAGATGGCCTCCTCGTTGCAAAAAAAGAGTTTTTGTGTGTAGTGCAACGCCAGAGGCGGAAAGACACCACGAAGACGTCCGAGATCTTCCTCCGTAGGAGGGTAGTCAGCAGACAGAGCCTCTCTGGCAAGGCACGACGAAGTCGGGTGTAAGCCGAGGCCAAGCCGTCACGACGGGCGTATAGAGTTGAGTAAGGATCGGTGTTGGCAACACGTGTGTGAGTGAACGGGCCCTCGAGAGAGGCATGAGTCCACGGAAGTGGGGAAAGAGAAAAGGAATCCGCGAGAGCGGGGGATGGAAAGAAGGAAAAGGAGGAAAGGGGCAAAAAGGCTACGGTAAACACCGGGGTTATCCCTGTACGGGGTCGAACGCGACACAAGCGGAAAACACTCCCACGAATGGGTCCTGTTAGGTGACGCAGGGAGGATACACTACCCGTAGGCAACGGAGTCTCTCTCCTTGAAGGAATCGATGACCGCCGAAGGCGAAGAAGTATAGAGCCAACCCTGGTTGGGGGATCTTTACTGTGCACGGCGGCGAGGTCGCCGCCGGGCTCAGTAGTGAGCTCGCACCAACACTAATTAAATAAACTAACTAAATTAGGCCTACGCCCAGTGGTAATTACCCACGCGCCGTGGCGCCCGTCCCACGTGTACGTGGCCAACCTTTTGGCTCAACCGTGTCCCACGTGTCCTTCCCACTACACTGGTTGTTACTATTCATATACTCCCACTTGGAGCAACCGCCCGACAGGTCGGAATATGACTAAGTAGTCAGAAACCTCCATAAGAGGGCGTTGCACTACATATCCCCCCCCTTAGGTGGAAGTATCACCTCACAGAGGGAAACGACGGCGGCAACCATGGAGGATAAAAGCACGCCATCTCCCGGCTCGCCGGCAACTTCTCGTTCTCCACCAACGCACACTCCTGCCTCCGCAGTTGCACTTGCTCCAGCATCTCTTCCCGACACCTCGGTCACCAACTACCACGCTCCTCCGACTCCTGTCATCGACCTCACCATGAGTGGCTCTCAGCAACCTCAATCAGGGGGATTCACCGGCTTCCGTTCCGTGCCCTTACCGCAAGGCGGGCAGCAGACTGGTGCGAACCAGGGGCAACCGTCCGGGACGGTGGCGATCCCTTCCCAAGTTGGGGCGTCAACCGGCTCCGGGGCGGGCGGCAATTGGCCGTCCTACGACTCCCTCGTGGGACTCAACCCAAACAATCGGCAGCAGGCTATGCGCCTCCGGCTTGCGCCGTGGTTCCACCCGATCTCGGTGTTCGACGACGAGCTGATTTCTCAGTACGTCGACGGCAGTGAGCGCCTTCCCGGGGACCTGCCGGCTATCGTCACCACTTCGTGGGATTGGCGCCGGCGCGTTGCACTACCTGCACACCAGGTTCTTCGCTACGCGGGCGAGTCCCGAGCTCAGGCTCATGCCGCGCTGGTGCGGATCGGACACCAACGGCAGAGCCGGGCTCCATTCGAGTTCCTCATCCCGCAAGAGATGAGGTTCGACGTCGAGCAGTACCGCACCCGCGGGGAGATGAGCTATTGCGACCGGCTGTCGCCGTTGGAGACATTCGCTTGGCGAGGATTCCCGGTTGTGCGGCAAGAAGCCTTGTGCTGGCAACGACCGATCATTCGGGCCGAATTCCGCTATCTCGCGCGTCGTTACCGGTCCTCCTTCCTTCAGGAATTCATTCGCTTCGAGCGTCGCTGCCGTTCCCGTTTCGGGTACTTCGTTCCGTATCAAAACGTGGAGGTGGAGCGTATTGCTCCCGCTCACCGACAAGGTCGGTACGTCCCTCTGCCAGCCTGGTGGGCTCAGCTCGAGGCATGCCGGGGGTGCTACATAGAGCTGCCCCCGGTGTTCACCTATTTAGGGTCATACCTCCTAACGGATCCGCGTAGTGGGCTTTGGTCGGTTGTAGTCACCGAGTGGGCCGTCCGCGCCGCGGCGTACATCCTCAGTGAGGCTTACGACCAGTACCGACTGTGGTTCCTTCCTCTGCGCGTGCGGGCCGGTATCCGCCAACTCGACATGACCATCCCCCTTGGGGGTCAAGCTAATGCCGAAGAGGTTCTCGAGTTACTCGACTATATCGACAGTATTGACTGGAAAGCGGTCCCGATCGGGCAGATTGGCCGGCTCACTGGCGGCGGTGGACATGGCCCAGGTCTGGGGCGCAATACCGCCTTGGCGGGGGATTTCGTGTACTTCGATCCGTGGGAACAACGGGAGATTTCCGCTGATGAAGCGGCCGAACTCCGGAATGCTCCGAGGGATATCCCAGGCGGTCATCCGATTGGGTTCGTCGACTCGGACGATTATTACCACTCTAGCGGGGAGAATGAACCCATGTTGGATAACGCATCCGACGCGGCGGGCGGTGATGACGACGCGATGGTTGTCGGCACTCCTCCGGAGAATGAAGAACCTATCCTACAGGAGTCTGAGCCCGCCGGTGCGGCGTCGGCGTCAGCTTCGGCGGCTCCGACTTCCACGGCGGTTGCCGGGAGTACTCCCCAGACGGGCGGGAATCCCGGTGCCGTCATCGCGCAGTTCCTCCGAGAGGTGGGTCTTGGCGCCGATACGGCGACCGGCGACCTATCCGCGATGCGGGAGGCCCTGGCGCAACGCCTCGGTGGTGGCCAGCCTCCGAAGGAGGGGAGTGGTCATGACCAGTAAGACTGGATCCGAATAGTAGCAATAAAAACCACCTGCTTGTGGGTTCCTTCCGTCTATGACGTGTTCTTGTAGTCACCGGTAGTAGACCGGCTCTTTTACGCGGTGCGCGCGGAAATGCGCACCCTTCCGACAGGGAAAACCGTGCTTGCCACGTAATGACCAGCAAGCTGGGTGAAAAACCCCTCGGGTATGTTCGCGAAACATTATGCACGACCATGGTCGGGGTATCAGCGCATGTGCGGTCATCTCTTCCCGTCCCTGACGTGTACTCCTCATCTTCAGCTCCTCCCGTTTTCCACGGTTCTCCCTCATCCCACTTGGGCATTTCCCAACGTGGCTGGTGGGGCTGTTCCCGTTCGACGGTGATACTGAACCACCTCCGAACGTGGGAGATGCTCGATCGGCTCGGCGGTGTCCTGAGCCGGATCATACCCGTACCAACGGACGTGGTAGCGTAGTATACCCTCCTGATTCCAGGAATTCCCGACAATTCGGTCGACGATGTACTCTTGTAAGTACACCTGCCGGCCCTGCCGGGTCGTCGTCACGGCTGTGCGCTTATCGCCCTGCGAAGGGGAATTTCCTGGGTCGGGTGTCGATACGCTCGTCGCGGTTGAGCGGGTGGTCCTACGCGGAGGCGGGTCTCCCGGTGTGCGTACCGCAAGTCTACGTGGTTCGGGGCGAACCGCAAGTCTGCGTGATTCAACCCGTACTGACGGTGGTTCCGACGAGCTCGTCGCGGCTTTCCTGCGTTGTGCTGCGAGTGGTGCAGCGCCACGCGCGCCCTCCGTGCTTGCACGTGACCTCACTGACCTGTGGCCGTGGGGAGCCGTGGTGCGATCCACCTCCCTGGACAGAGTGTCCTTTCCGGCGCGTGCCAAGTGGCCGCGCCGTGGCGGTTCGTTCTGAACGGTTACTTCCGGTGGCTCCGAGCTCCTCGTGGGACTTCCAGCAGTGCTGGGTGCAGCGCGAGCCGCACCCATTACTTGGGGAATTTCCGCCTCGAATGGCGTGTCCTCGCCGTCCATGACGCGAACATCATCCCGGGTGACCGGGTTCCGTCTGGCAACGATGCCAGGATCTACCGAGACACTCGGAACTTCCGCAATCGTGGGTGGCCTTACGGTGTCGTCCTCCCTTTGTACAGGGGTTGCCGTCCCGCGTCCAGCGGTGCGTTTCAGCGCCGCGTCCGCCGTTGCGGTGGGCGCGTGCGACCGATTGTTCGGAGCCGTCCCCAGTGGGGTTGGTTCCTTACAACCCAGCTGAGCTGGTACCAGGACACGGTCACGGCTCGTCTTGGGCAGGGGTGTGGTTGTTCTGTCCGCTTCAGCGTGTAGCTCTTCCGCCTGCAGCGGCGTGTCTGACGGGATGTCCGGTGTGGCAGCAGCCTGCCGTGTACCACGGATGTCTTGTTCCCGTTGCGACGGCGGATCACATTTAGCAGAAGTGACCTCCTCCCCCTCCTTAGGCGGAGCAGCGGGAGATGGGGTAGAGCGTTCCACTACGCGGGTAGAGTCCCCGCGAGCGGGCTGAGCAGAGGAATGGTCAGATGGGGTAGAGCGTTCCGCTACGCGGGTAGAGTCCCCACGAGCGGGCTGAGCAGAGGAATGGTCATTCTGGCCAGCGACGTTTTCCGATATCATCGGTGTATCCGAGTTCATCGGTAGGTCTGACAGTCCCCGGTTCGGGTGTGGTAGAATCAGAGGGCGATTCAGCACGATTGTTTCGGGGGTTGTTGATTCCGTAGACACGGGGCTGGTAGGTGCCAGCACGACCTCAGACGAGGGTGGTGGGGCCAGGACCAATCGATCGCGGGAGATCCGCTCCTGTGCGTCCTTGATTTCCAGCACCACTGTGTCCTCCGCGACGGAGATTACCTTGAATGGTCCATCCGCCACGGGCGAGAGCTTATGGCGTTTCTCCTTATCAGGGTTATAGTGTTCCTTCCGTACGAAGACGTAGGTACCCGCCTTAACCGGCGGTGTGTTACTTCCTCTCAGGCGAGCATCGAAATCACGCTTGTAAGCGGCTTGAGCCCTCTCCATGGATTGGCGAGTGGCGGGTACCAACTTGGATAGCCATTGCTTCCATTTCTGGCGGTAGTCACCCACAGAGGGGAAATTACCCAGAGTAGGCTGTGCTTCCAACGCCACCGGCGGGGGGGTACGGGAGAGTACTAACCCGAACGGTGAAACACCGGTAATTCTATGTACCTGCGTGTTGTACGCAACATCAGCGCGTCAGTGTACAGGTTCCATGTCTTTGGGTGATCGGCCACGTAAGAACGGAGAGATGCTAGCATCGTCCGGTTGAACCGTTCGACTTGACCATTACACTGAGGGTGGTAGGTTGTAGTGAACAGGTTCTTCACATCCAGGATGCGACATACATCCTGGAAAAACCGCGATGCGAACTGTTTCCCGTTATCGGAGAGTACCTGAACCGGCGGACCGTAGACAAAAATCCAGTGCTTCACGAAGGCCTGGGCTACCGTGAAAGCGGTGATCCTCTTCAGAGGGACAGTCCGAACCAGTTTCGAGAAAAGATCCGTTATTACGAGCAAGAAATTGTGGCCTCTCCTGGTCGTCAGGAGGGGTCCAAGTATATCGATTGCGAGAAACTCGAGGGGCGCCCTTGCGGGGAATAGCCTCATCTTCTTTGAGTTCTTCGGGAGCTTCACCCGGTTTTTCGCACATTCCGTGCAGAGCCGCACTGTTGCGTAGCAATCGACCGCCATGGCAGGCCAGTAGAAGTCCCTTCTCAGGGTTCGGTATAACTTCCTTCCACCTGCGTGGCCGCCCAGCTTCGCGTAATGCGATAGTTGGAGGACCCGCGTTTGCAGCGTGTGAAAGACCACCACTTGTGGGTTGGACTCGACCATTCTTATGAGATAGCCGATGTCTTTGACCTCAAACGGGAGGACCGCACCACCGTTTAAACGGGCACGAATGTTCACGCAGAACGGGTCGCCATGCTGTTCTCGGATCATTTCCTCCGCTGTTACCGGGACGAAATTTCTCGGTAGGGGCTTGTGAGCCCCATTCTTGTTTGCCACGAGTAGTTCGTCCAATTCATCGTCGAATTCCCAGTCTTCTGGCCAAATGTCGAGTTCACTTTCCGGATCTTCCGTGTCCACCTCGTCAGCGACGAAACAAGGGATCTCATCGTCTCCCGAGGGGAGGGCTTCCCCATTCGTGGGTAATCTCGACAGTGCGTCGGCCTGTGTGTTCAGTGCTCCCTTCTTACACACGACTTGAAAGTCGAATTCCGCTAGGCGGAGCTTCCATCGCATGAGGCGTCCCGACGGGTCGGAGATGTTCATTAACCACCTCAGCGAGGAATGGTCCGTGTACACGGTGAAATGCACACCCATAAGATAGGGGCGAAGAGTTGCCAGAGCCCACACAACGGCGAGGCATTCTTTCTCCGAAACGGAGTAATTCCGTTCATAAACATTGAGCGAACGCGACCAGTAACCAATGGGCTTCCGTTCCCCTTCGGGGGTGGTTTAAAAAAGAGCGCAACCTACTTGGTAGTCGCTCGAATCCGTGTCCACGGAGTACGGTAGTCCAGCTTTTGGCAACGATAGAATCGGAGCAGATGTGACAGCCTCCTTCAAGGAGTTAAACGCCTCTCTCTCGACAGGCGTGAAGGGTACCAGTTTCGGTGGCTGGCCTTTTCGCAGTAGTGCGTTGAGGAGTGCCGCGATATCCGAGAAATTCGGGACGAACCGTCGGTAGACGTTGACCAATCCCAAGAAGGAGCGCAATTCCGTTTGGGTTCGCGGTTCCTTCGCCTTGGCAAGGGACTTCACTCGAGCTTCCTCGATCGACAACCATCCTGGACGGATAACGTGGCCCAGGTACTTCACGGTGTCTGTGAAGAATTCACACTTCCTCAGCTTGAGGGAAATTCCTGCGTCACGCAGTGTGGTCATCACCTCCCTTACGTGGGTGAGATGATCGTCCATATTACTGGAGAAGACAATTATGTCATCTAGGTAAACTAGACACGTCCGCCACTTAAAGCGGTTCAACAGGATGTCGATAGCACGCTGAAATGTAGCGGGGGCGTTGGTGAGACCAAACGGCATACGCTTGAAGCGGAAAGACCCAGAGTGACACACAAACGCGGTCTTATCGCGCTCTTCCTCCCTTACGGGGACTTGCCAATATCCCCAATTGGCGTCCAGTGCCGTGAATACGGTTGCGTTTCCGAGCGAATCGATGCACTCGTCCATGCGAGGGATTGGGTACGTGTCCCTGATCGTCACGGCATTGAGCCGGCGGTAGTCGACACAGAACCTCCAGGTTCCGTCGGCCTTGATTGCCACTACTACTGGGGACGCCCAGGGTGACTGAGCAGGCTCAATCACGCCTGCGCGGAGCATCTTGTCCACTTGGAACTGCTCCTCTTCCCAAGCCTTCGGTCCTGCCCTGTAAGGGGGTTGCGACACGGGTCGCGCGTCCGGTAGCAAATCAATCCGGTGTTCCGTTGTATTTATCTCACCAAGAGATCCATCCCACATTGGGGTGAATTCCCGTAACATATCTCTCAGACGTTCACGGTGTGACTCCGGCACGTGGCCGAGATCGAGCTCCTCAAGAGCCTTCACGGGATCAATCCGGTCATAGCTCGTTGGGCCATGTTCCGTACCTGGCGCGGCTTCCGAGTCACTCGGTAATTTATCCGTTGGAACCGGAGTTGTGACGGGAGTATCCTCCCCCTCCTTAGACGGAACGTCGGGGTGTCCCGGATTGTCGCCCTCTTTTGAGGAAACCAAACCGAGGACATCGGCAGCCGTCATTCGGTAGGGAGCATGGCGAGTGGGTGCGGTGTGACCGATCCAATGACTTGGTTCTTTACCAGATACTGGGGGATTTTGCCAAGGTTGGCAACAAGTATCCGGAAAGGAGCATTCGGTGACACCTGTGCAACACCGTTCGCCATTGCGAGGTGATACTTCTCGTACAACGAGTAAATGGGTTGAATAACCCGAAGGCCGTGTTGACGGGAATGGACCTGCACCATTACTTGGGATTCTGGTGGAATGCATACCGACGCTGCAAGGCGGAGTTTTGTGGACTCACGAGTCGCCGGTGGTGGTTCCTGCGCAGCAGGTAGTGGAACTTGTTTCCTCGATGCAAGCTTCAGCGGCCGACGAACTATCGGGACCGACGAACCGTCTTCGAATTCCACACGCCTGAGGCGGGGTCTGATTGTGTCGACAAATCTGTCGCAGTAATCACATCCCAAAATAACTGGGGCAGCCAATGACCGACATACCACAAAGTCGAGCTTGACCACGGAGGTCCCCAAACGCACGACTAAGTCGATTGTTCCCACCGTTGTTAACGGGTTGTTATTCGCGTCGGCGACTTCGGGCGTCGCTTCGCGGCGAATACCTGTCCGCACCAGCGGTGGCAGGAGGGACTCCACGATAAAGTTCGGCCCTGCACCGGTGTCTAATACCGTGAGAGTGCGCACCCTAAACTGGGTACTGAGGCCAAGGTCGGCGTAAACTTTATAGTTTCGCTTGGCCATCACGAGGACTCTATCCGGGAACCGGTTTTTCTTTACCCGTATCCACGGTCGACGAAGAACACCCAAGTGTTCCGAGTCCGCGTCAGCGGTGTTTTTCCTCGAAAGGATCTTCACTGGGGAGCGAGGCGGCGTCGCCTCGGACGTCGGCAGCCTCTGCTCTGAGGACGTCTCCCCCGAATGGGAGACTCCCTCGTTTAGTTTCCCTGGGCTTCCGCCTGCGGCGGCTGCTCAGGTTCCTCGACCACGAGTGCTTGGGCACGTTGGCCTCGGGGTCCCGCAACAGCGGTGTTTGGATCGTCTACGACGCGGTGTCCCGGAGCTACCGGATGAGCCGGCTGTGCCGCAGCACGCTGGTAGGTCGGCGCTGTCGGTATGACGTGGGCGAAGTCCGTCTTGGCCAGGAGGTACGACGTCATTGGGACGGATCGCTTCTCCTCTGGAGTGAGAGCCTCATAGTTCACCGTCACCTTGCCCAGGTCTCTCAGGGAGAAAAGGCATTGCGGTGACCTGTGACCATGGGTATAGCAGAGATGGCATATCAACGCTATCAATGCTTGCCTACCCTGTCGAAGGGTCCCACTTCGGTTATCCGTGAAACGTCCCGCTGGGCGGCTGTCCTGCCATCCTGGTCATTGGAAGCGGGTTCCTCCGTTCAAGTACGGGATGTAAGGCCTGCGAACTCGGGTGGCATCGGCATAAAGCACGGTGCCGTCCTGAGCGGTCTCGAAGGAGGCGTCCGTCGTCGACGGGAGGTCCGTTGTCGGAACGGAGTCGATATTGCCGTGGGCGAGCTGGACGTTCTCGTACTCCTTCGGGGGTACTTCATCCGCGACGAGCGACAGGGATGGGGATTTCGTTTCCATCAACAACGCCTTGGCGGACTTAGACCGAGTACTCGGAGCTCTGGCGCGGAGGGAGTCACCTTGGGCTCTCGCATACTGGATGAGCTCCAGGTAGGTGATCTTCCTCCTGTCCTCGCGATAGCGGGCAACCAAAGTCCGGATAGCCAGGTCGAGTCCGTCGATGAACATCGTACAACGCTCTGTAGCGGGGTAGACATTACCACAACGGTGGAAAGCCTTGTTCAGGCGTACCGAAAAAATCGGTTTCCGTCTCGCCTGAGCGTTGACGTGTATCTCGCAAAGCCAGTATCGCCGACTGAATGGCACCATTCGTGGCGTAAGACCAAAGCAGATATTGCACTGCTTCGGGCCAGCAAGTAACTCCTCCTTCGGAGGCTCGCAAAGAACCTCTTACAGAGTGATACTGGTCCTCGGCCACACCACGTAAGAAATACGGTAAGGCAATGTAGGCCTGTCCCTCATTCATCCCGAGTATATCGGCTTCCGCGACGAAGCGGGCGAGAAAATCTAGCACCAAGATTGGGTCTTCTCCAGTAAACAACTGGTTACGAAGCGAGAGCTGCATCCGTTTGATGCAGTCCTTCACCTTGCCTGTACCACGGGTGTTCGATCCAAAGAGGAGTCTTCCAAACGGTAATAACGGTATGACAACAGCTTCTCGTAGAGAGGGTTGGTGGGCTTCAGGACTTTCAAGCCCGCGTGCTTCCGTCCTTTTGTACGAGCACGAACCGCACCTTGCGTGACTGCAGACCGCTTAGAGCGTGACGCCCGTATAGCACGGTCTTCGTCAGACGACGAGTCTGACGAGTCAGCCTTGTCCGAATTGTTCGGGTCCGCATCCGACGAAGTAGACGAGTCTGAACCCTGATCGTCCTGTTGGCCCTTTCGCCTGCGGCGGTTCTTCTCGCGTGCCGAGTTCTTGGCCCTGTGCGACACAGCGACCGGCTCCGCCGGAGTGGCAGCATCCATAGGTATGGTTTGCTCCAGCATCTCCAGGTGGTCTCTTACACGATCAAATCGGTCCTGAATTCCTTCTACGAAGGTGGCGGGTTGACCAAAGCACTCCAACATTTTGTTGACGTCGGACCGTAACGTACGAAGATCATCAGAAATACCTGTTGCAGGGGAGTCTTCCGTCTGTTGGCTTAGGATGTTGACCACCCCTACAAGGGAGTTGTGAGCAGTGCGCAGCTGACGCAACTGCTCTTCCAGAGCTGTACCCTGGGGGATGTTGTCCTTCTCCCGATGGGACTGAACCACCGCGGCCGCCGGTGTAGACGTAGCAGACGGGGCTGCGGCAGCAACGGCCGGGGCCGGATCAGCACCATCAGTCGGGGGAAGCAACGGAGCAAAAGGAAGTGTCCTGTGTGCCGGTTGTTGGCCCGACGTCTTCGACGGATTATTCACACCAAGGTTGGAGCCAGCACGCCTGGGGATGCGTGAGACGAACCGATCATCCCCCGCGACACCACCACTGTGGGAACGACTGCGAGTAACCGCAGCTTCCGTCTCAGACGGTTTTCGAGACATGATTTCTCAACCAACCGTCCAACGGGAAACTTCCAGAAGTAGAAACGAAACCTCAAAGAGGGAAAACACACACGAGTACGTGTTAAACCAAATATCCGATTCTAGGTCGGGAGACCACTTTGTAGTGCAACACCAGAGGCGGAAAGACACCACGAAGACGTCCGAGATCTTCCTCCGTAGGAGGGTAGACAGCAGACAGAGCCTCTCTGGCAAGGCACGACGAAGTCGGGTGTAAGCCGAGGCCAAGCCGTCACGACGGGCGTAGAGAGTTGAGTAAGGATCGGTGTTGGCAACACGGGTGTGAGTGAACGGGCCCTCGAGAGAGGCACGAGTCCACAGAAGTGGGGAAAGAGAAAAGGAATCCGCGAGAGCGGGGGGTGGAAAGAAGGAAAAGGAGGAAAGGGGCAAAAAGGCTACGGTAAACACCGGGGTTATCCCTGTACGGGGTCGAACGCGACACAAGCGGAAAACACTCCCACGAATGAGTCCTGTTAGGTGACGCAGGGAGGATACACTACCCGTAGGCAACGGAGTCTCTCTCCTTGAAGGAATCGATGACCGCCAAAAGCGAAGAAGTATAGAGCCAACCCTGGTTGGGGGATCTTTACTGTGCACGGCGGCGAGGTCGCCGCCGGGCTAAGTAGTGAGCTCGCACCAACACTAATTAAATAAACTAACTAAATTAGGCCCACGCCCAGTGGTAATTACCCACGCGCCATGGCGCCCGTCCCACGTGTACGTGGCCAACCTCCTGGCTCAACCGTGTCCGACGTGTCCTTCCCACTACAGTGGTTGTTACTATTCATATACTCCCACTTGAAGCAACCGCCCGACAGGTCGGAATAGGACTAAGTAGTCAGAAACCTCCATAAGAGGGCGTTGCACTACATTGTGTTGTGCAAAACTACCTGCGTAACGCACAAAGCTACAACGCCAGCTCTCGCAAAGGGAGACCTCGCAAACTGACGGTCAAAAACCAATGCCGGCTCATTTGAACAGCATCTGACAGTCAAAAAACTGCGTGTCAACTCCAAAACTTGTTAAGGCTCCCGATCTCCGTTTCTCAAACTCATTTCTACCTCAATGGAAATGCTTTCCTTAAACATCGTAAGGCAAAAAAAGCACCCCTAATATCACCTTCACACAAAGAATTCCGCCTCAAATGGGCTCGTGGTCATGTCGGTTGGCTTCTAGAAAAATGGGACGCTGTCGTGTTTTCAGATGAAAAAAGATTTTGTCTTGATGGCCTTGAAAGTTTTCATTCTTATTGGCACGATCTATAGAAAAAAATTTGGTGTTGTCGCAGCGCCAGAAAGAAGGTGGTGGTGTAATAGTGTGGGATGCTTTTTCTACATTTGGAAAGTCAGAGTTGGTGCTGATGAAAGGCAGACAAAAGACGAAGGACTACAGGTGAACACTGTATTGAGTGTGGCTTCAGATATAGTGTAGAAAGGCATATAGTGTGGACCACGCTAATTTGTGTGTGGCATACGAGCGCCGTCACTGATATAGTGTGGATACAAACCAGTTTGCGCGCCAAAACAATGGTATTTGAACAGTTCGCCCGTAGCCCTTTCTCGAGACAGACACCTTTGTAATCACAGACAAAACAGAATGTCCCTTTATGCCTCACCTCTTGTGAGCGCATTCGCTCGAATGGCGAACCCACCGCCCAATCCAGACACTGCCGAAGACGTCCAAGAGAGTAATGCCACAATTATAACGTCTTCCACAGGCACACAGTCGCCCTCCAGCAGCTTTACCAACCCCCCGGACACAAACAAACCAAAGAGAGCCCCACAAGTGGTTCTTAACATCTCTCAAAGAACCCAAATCATCAAATGGATGATAAATGAAAGGCAAACAAACGGCCAAAAACACCTCTTTTCGCGTACTGTCGCTCACTTCCCACAGCACTTCAGGGGCAACTACAAGGCAAACCATCAACGGGCAAGCCGCTACTGGGGCAAACGAAGCGGTGAAGGCAGCGGGGAGAGGTCCTCAAACATATCCTTCGTGACCCTCACCAAACATGGGCTCCGCAGGCACAACTGCAAAGCCCAGAGTGGAAGAGGACGAAAGCTGTCCCCGTGGGTCAGCGCCTTACATGCCGATCTTCTCCAGGAATTCAATATCATGCTAAAAGCACGGGTGTAATTCAATACCCGTCTGCTTCGTCGTCTAGCTGTCACGCTGATTGGCAGGCGTACCAGTGGAGAATATCACCAAACAATGACAAACCCGAGAACAAAAACGCCAATTCAAGACCGCATTACATACCGCTGGGTGCAGTCGTTCATGGAGAGGTCGCGAATCGTCTGTCGAGCGCAGTGTGGAAAGCTGATGGTCTCCCCGGCAAAGCAGGAACAGATAGAAAGAGAAGTGGCCTATCATTTGGGCAACTTGTCCGCGAGTTTCGCTCCAATGCGCTCCGTGAAGAAGACGTGTTCAATGCAGACGAGACGCATTTCTGTATAAAAATGGATAACCATAAGACGTTAGCGCTAATTGGCAACAAAAACGTGCGGTACGCAGATGTAGTATCAGGTGACGATGGGATGACAATGATGGTTCTCATCTCCGGTGGTCCCCGTGCGCAACTAGAGATTTCAATGATGATATTCAAGAATGCAGATAAGAACTATCACATCAGAGGCCTACCTGATTATGTCCCTGGCGTTGTATACCGTACATGTCGCAAGACATGGATGGACAAACGCGTCTTTTTAGAGTGGGTGCGTGAGAGGCGGATTTTTGGCCCCCTTCCAGATGGCCGTAAGCGTGTCATATATCTCGACAATGTTAACACGCATGATTTAACTGACCAGGTGAGGCAGGCGTTATCGGAAATTAACGCTGAGATTCGCTTTTTTCCCCGTAACGCGACACATCTTGTTCAACCAGCGGATAGCTTCGTCATTCAAAAACTGAAGGCCTATTGGCGGCAGGACTGGGACTATTTTAAGGTGGATTCGCTGCAGAACGGCATGTAGGGAGATGGACCGCGGGCGTCAGGCAAACTTACCAATCCCGGAAAGCGGCACTTTTTAAAGCTGGCTGCTAGGTCGGTACAAGATGTGAGCTCGCAGAGGGACGAGGAGGGTGTGAGCTACTCGAGGAAGGCGATGATTAGGTGTGGCTTGGCCCTAAACTTGAATGGGCAGTGGGAGGAACGGCAACTCTTCCCAGAGCTCCAGGCCATTGTGGCGAAGTACAGGGCAAATTTTGACGGAGAGGAGGTGGGGAGCAGTGCTTGACCAGCTTTTCAGAATCCACACTAATTGTTTGTGTCAATTATAGTGTGGTCCACACTATTTCTTTCTACACTGAAATAGTGTGGATTCGAAAATAGTGTGGTCCACACCAATTGGTGTGTGGGTGTCGTAAATTGAGTCTTCTTTATTAGTGTGGTCCACACTAAATACAGTGCTTACCTGTACCTTCAGATCATGGAGAGGAATTTGCTCCCGTTTACACAGGAAAACATGCCGCTTCTGTGGACTTATCAATAAGATAATGCTCTCATACACGTCAGTAACAAAGCTAGAACATGGTTTCAAGAACAAATTCTTCGTTTACTGGACTGGCCCGCGCGCTCTCAGGACCTGAATCCTATCAAAATCGTTTTGGGATGGTTAGCAAGGCATGTTTATGCTAACAACCGCCCGTTTGGTACAGTTTCCGACTTAAAAGAATGTGTTTTTTCTTTGTGGGAGAAGGTACCAAAAAAACTACTCGAAACGCTTGTTCAATCGATGCACCGAAGGTGTGTTGAAGTGCAAAAGCGGGAAGCTGTACGCACCATTGAGGTACAAATACAGGCATGAAGGTGCGCGGAAGGGACAAAGTGTGTTATCTGTCTTATAGTTTCCATCCGCTATCAACCAGTGACGCCGCTGTTATCAAAGAACGAGGTGGCTGGGTACAAACTTGTCAACTTTTTTACTGGTTTTTTATACGTTACGTCTATATAAATAAACAGATTTGGTATCGGACGGCCCCAAACGGCTTTTTTGATGATATGGGAGTGGTGTTTTATACTTTCCGGTGGCAGTGTATGTGTTTTTTCCGCTAGGTTGGTGCCTGATTTGTCGCTTCCAAAATTGTGGAGTTGTTGTCGATGTGCTGCGGCGTGGAGTGAGTTTCTGGCATTGTGGTCACGTTCAATAGGTCCGTAATCCAGTTGTTGTGTCTTGTTGCGCTCCTTGCCACAAAGTATTCCGCTTCGGTCGTAGATAGTGCGACTATGCGTTGCTTCGAAAAGTCCTTTGAGATGGGGGTGCCGATAAACAGGTGGACGTTGCCGGTTATGGATCGCCGGTTTTTGGCGTTTGCAAAGTCAGCGTTGCTGTATGCTTCAAGGATACGTGCTTTTTTGGGCTTCTGCGGAGAGAATTGTATGCCGTCAGTGCGCGTGCCTTTGAAATACCTAAAAAGGGATTTTATTGCCTGCTAGTGGTGGCGCTGTGGTGCACTCATGTGTTGGGAGAGTCTGTTTATGACGTATACAATATCAGGGCGGGTGCTGTTGGTGAGATAACGTACTTCTCCTAGTAAGCTTCTGTTTTGCGATGCCTCCTGTTTGCTGAGTGGTTTAGTGTCCTCTTTCTGGTCTATGTGCTTCAGGGTCGAATGGAAAGTGTGGGCGGGATTACATTTCTGCATTTCTGTCGGTTTCAGTATAGCATCAATGGTGTATGACTGAGACAGGTGAGCGTGGCCATTTTCCGTTTTCTTGATTGTCCGATTTTGAATACGTGTAGGTGATCTTAGGCGTTTCACTTTATAATTTGTTAGCAGTTGTTTGTGGAGAGTGTCGATGAGACGTTGCGAAGACGCTAGCACTATGAAATCGTCTATGGTTGTACTGATGATTGTCCAGTTTTCTCCTTCTCGTTTGATGTACGTACATGGGTCATGTTCTGATGGGTGGTATCCGGTTTTGGCTAGAAACTTTTGGAGTCCGTGATTATAATAGTGTGCTGCTGGTTGTGAGCCATATAGATTTCCTTTCAGGAGGCCGTATGTGCTGTTGTGCGCGTATGATCTGTCGAATTTCGGCATCTGTTTGACGTATACTGGTTTGTCGTGTTTGTCTTGCTCGTGGAAATACGCTGACTGATGTCGAAATGTTCGAGCGGGGGGCCATGAATGGCGTGGAGTGCTATGATGAGCCGTTGTGTGGTTCTGTCGGCGGTATATGCTGTTGTGTGTTTCGGGTCGTAGTGGATTACTGGTTTCATGAGGTCACCGCGTAAGTTGCATCGCGCTTTTCTTTGCGATATGTTTCCTTCTGCTGGCCTCTTATATCGATAGATCATCATGAGCGAGATGACTGCTTCTGGTGGGGGTTTAAACTCCGCGTCTGTGTTCTCGGAAATGGAATTTCACATTCAAAAATGCTAGTTTTGGTGACCGATTATCTGGTGACTTTTTCCAATTTTTTCCGATATTTGGGTTGGATATGAGGAAATACGTATTTGGTGTGCTAATTTGACATTCAATATTTGCAGTTCTGGAAATTCCCCAGTTCCATAACTAGCATATTTGAAATTCTAAAACTGGCGAATTTCCAGAACTGCAAATTTTGAATGTCAAACTAGCACACCAAATACGTATTTCTTCATATCAAACCCAAAAATCGGAAAAAAATTGGAAAAAGTCACCAGATAATCGGTCACCAAAACTAGCATTTTTGAATGTGAAGTTCCATTTCCGAGAACACAGACGCGGTGGGAGCCATTCTATACTGTTGTGGTGGTCTAGGTTGTGCCGTTCTGTGTCGCGTGCTATTTTCCATTCGTGTGCGTCTGGATAGTTGTGGGCTTGGTGCAAGTATGGTGGCGGTGCTGTGCCTATGTTGATTTCCGTTTGAATGGGTCTGGTTTTGGTTTTGGTTTTGAACGCTTTCGTGGTTGTGGCTGTGGGATCGGTGGTTGTCTGATATGGATGGAAATCCTCTATGCGTACTTGATGATACCGGTCTGTGTTGACATGCGGTACTGTGATGTGTGTCAGTGAATTGGCCTACATATAGCGGACTGTCTGTGCTCGTGGTTCCAGTTTGGTTTTCGGGGCGTAGACGGGTATCGTTCCGAGTTGGCCGAATTTGTAGATGCACTTGATGGCTGGCTTTGTGCCGTACCACTGGTGATATGGTGACATGTTGGTCGCGCTGTTGTGCATCAAGTTGTACTTGAATACTGTGTGTCCGGCGGCGTCTTCCCCGTATTTGTCGGAGAGTTTGGCGGCGTTGAGTAGGGCTCGTGCGCATTCCATTACGGTACGACTAAACCGTTCGGCTACGGAGTTTTCTTGCGGTTGGTGCGGAGTGCGGAGATGATGTTTGATGCGGTATACATTGTATATGTTTCTGATGCGGGTGGAGGTATATTTTTTGGCATTTTCGGTGCGGAAATGTGCTAGTGGGTGGCCCATTCTGTGTTGTACGTGATGCACGGTGTCGTCGATATGGCTTGGTATGTCTTTGCGGTCTCGAATGAAGTGGGCGAATGCGAATCGGCTTGTGGCGCGTATGATCGTGAGCATTTCGTTGTTACCGTGCGATAATGTGGGCTTAACCGGGCCACAAGGGTCGGAACTGATATACGAACGAGTGGAGTAGTGGTGGATGGCTGGTTTGTGTGAGGCTGGGTGTTGTTAGGCGTTGTTACATGCCGAGCATGTCAATTTTGTGTTCGTCAGGAGTGAGCGCGGCGTGGTAGGTATTAAAATGTGTCGTGCTGTGGTTGCCAGTTTGAATGGATTGGCATGGTTCAGTTTCAAGTGCCATTCGTGCATTTGGAGTCGGATGTTGGAGCGATGTTTCTGCGTTGTTGGGTTGTGCATGGAGTGTATATGCCTGGGGGTTTCGGTGTGTGTGCGTCGATTTATGTGGTCTTGCTTGGTCATCTACTTGGTATGGTTCTCGATTTATGTGCTGAATTGATTGATACTGGCGAAGCTGTGAGCTCATATTGGTTGCCTGTCCATGGTGCCTGTGCGATGATTTTTTGGGGACTACTTATAGTGTTTATGATATATCCTGCTTTGGATGTGAAAGCCACTAATCCGTACCGCGTTGCAATGTCCTGGACGGAGATTAGATTGGGTTTTGAGATGTTGGTTGGCCACTGCATAGCTTTGGAGCGTGTATTTACTCCGTGTTGGTTGAATTGTTACTGTGCCATGGTGGGTGCATCTGCTCTGCTGTTCGGTTGCCATGGTGGTTAGAGTGGTGTTGGTTAGGGGTGTCATTGTTGGCGTTGGCAGCTTGAGGTTGGTGGGATAAGCCGCACTGTCTAGTAAAAACTTGCTCGTGACCTCAGTATCGGCTTCGGAGGTTACGTCTGGTGGTTGGGGTAGGGGAGTAGGGTTCGTCGGTGTTATCGGAATGCTAGTTTGGCGGTCAAAAATGACCGAATTAAAACGAACGAAAAACCGCTGAATTTATCCAAAATTGGAAATGCTAATTTCCGAAAATATTTCCACCTTTCCACTTCTGCTAGTTTTTTCCGAAAGAATTATTCCAAATCATTTCCATCTTTGCGATTTTGGGTGGAAGGGAAACTAGCATCCTTCTTCCGTTTATGGTAGTTTCGCAGCACAATGTAGGTGTGTAGGTGCCACCTATTTTCATGTATACAGTGGCGAATAGCAATAGAGATACTTACATAACCTTTTATCGAATAGGGATAGAAGTATACAAATACAAAGAATACCTTTTCAATTTGTGGAGGCCGGTTCACTAGACAACACGTTTTCATCATACATTTATAAAAGCAATATTTGAAACGCCTTCGCATCATGTGTAAACGTCCCCACCATTCTGTCCCAACGTCCGTGCCCCATAATGCGCTCCCCGGTACGTAACCCCTCATCCCCCGCCAGCCCTCCACCCTTCCCTAACATTCCAAATGGCTGCTTTAAAGGCTGGTCCTTCTTCGGCCAATCCATCCCCGCAATCAAAAGGCACCAAAGAGGATGCACCAATCGCCTCACCGAGACCAAGCGTTTCCTCTTCCGCGGCGGAGGCACCCCTACTTCCCACCCATGGACCAAGGGTCCCAATTCCACCCCTCAACTTTCTTTATATCCCCTCCCACAAACCGCCCTTTCGACCCCGTCGCCATCCTATACCACAACTCTTATCATCACCAGCAACTCTCCCTCCCACTCCACATCCAAGACGCCTACCATAATGCCACAACACCCATTGGTCTGTCTACCACCCCCTTCTTCCACTTCCCCAACCCCCACTCCCTTCCAACTCCTCGACAACCCCCAACTCCAAAGAATGCCCCTATACATATCTTTCATCACCTCCTCCCTCGGCCACCGCACGGCGCACAAAGTCATCTCCCTTCCCACACGACCGCGCCTTCTCCAAATCCGCATTCCATATTGCCGTCTGCTCCGCTACCCAGCGCCTAAAGCTCCAGGAACACCACCTCCAGCACCAATTCAGCACCATCTGTTTCGCCCCCACCACCCTTATAGAGGCACAGCAGCTTTTCTTTACCACTGTCTTCCACAGAGAAGCCACCCAGGTCCTCAAACAACCACTCGCCCTCGCACACTTTCACAACAACTTCTTCCACCCCCTCTCCAATACCATGGCATCCGGCAAATCTGCTTTCCTCCACCCTATAGCCTCCGCCCTCGGTCAAGAAGCTTTCCCCTCCCTAAAAGCCGCCCACATTCAGTCCTCCTACAACTCGTGCATCCGACCATCTCCCGACACCACCGGTATTGACACCTTTACGTGCTCTTGCAAATGTACATAGTCAAGTCCTTCACCTCCTCAAATTCTCTTCCTATGACCACCTACTACCTTCACATCACATTCTTCACCATCTCCTATTCCTTCCATCGCAATTGCGTTACTGGAAACTCCATCCTTCTCGGCTACTTGCCAACCTCCTTCCACCCAACCGCGCCCCCGAAAGCCACGAGGGCATCCCCCAAATCTCCTCTCCAATCCCAGGCCAGACCAAAATGGAACTGAGTCAGCTCGCCATCTCTAAGCTTCTCAACTCTCTGCTCACCACTCTCAACGGGTTTCCCTCCCATGAACCCCATGGCGTTCTCCACCACTGTTACACAATTAATGCCAGCTACTCCGATGAAATTCCGGAAGCGGAGGACATCCTCGTCATCTCCCACGGAACACTCTTCTAAGACCCTCCTCACAGGTGCACCGTCTCCCACTCAGACCTCGCTCTACACAATCCATACCCTTCCCTCCGAAACCAGGAACAGACCCACGCCGCACGCAAATCACACTCCACTCTCCCGAACACAGGACCAGACCAATGCCGCACGCAAATCCCAATCCATTCTCCTCCGAGAATCACGAAACATTCTCCTTGGCCGCCAGCACTGAGTATTCTGCAAGACAAAGGAAATATCCTTTGAAGCCCTCCACTCCCTCTCCCTCGCAAAGTACTCCTCCATCTCCCAATCTTATTCTCTTCTCAATATCACGGCGCTCCTCTCTCCTTACAAAATTTTCCCTTCAAACCACTCCACAACTTCCAGCTCGGCGTTTCCGAATTTCTCATGCTCGCCGCCATCGAAAAACTCAGAACACCACCCACCCAGTTCCTCTCTCTACCCACTCCACCTGCGAGAAAGTACCTCCTTGGTTTGGAATCCTCCGATCATCTTCGATCCTCGGCTTCGGTCAAATTCTCCGTCACAACTACCGCGCTTCTTCCTTCACTTCTCGGTTACATCGGCGCTTTCACCGATTCTACCTGACGAGGTTCTATCGATACCAAATCGCCAAGCCCTACTTTCCACCCTGCCATATAGCCCCGATTAGCAATTGGTTTCAGTTTCACAAACCTTTCACTACCGCTCAATGAGTACTCACTAGCATCGAAATCACACAAAGTGCCCCAGTTAACATAACTGTAAAGAAAGACCAAGATCTTCGAACGTACCTCGTGTGTTACTGTGTCCGGTCAACAGAACAAGTACGGATAGTCCACCTCAGCCATACGGTGCGCAGAGATATATTCATGTTCTGTAACGAGGAACAGACCCACGCGCTTGCTGTGGCAGAAAGAGAACATATCCCGTGAAACCGTAACGGGGTGGTAAGGAGCGTTCCGCTTACCGTGGAATTCCGCGGAAGGGCAGGAGTGCTTAAGTACGCGCTACAAAACATTAGAGACGTGTACCACGTAACGTGGCCAGAGGCCCTCCATACACGTGGACATTTTTACAAAGTACGAAAGTGAATGCTTTCTGTACAGTAAAGCGGCGTGCAGTGGGGATTCATCGGGGTCCCGACTAAGCTTAACCCCACCCTAGTATGCTGTCCAGGCCAAATAGGTAAATTTTTTTTGGCTTGCCACGAGAAGCCGACAGTAGACCGGGGTGGACTGGCGCTTAATCTATATACATCTCACGCTATCAATACGTGTACTATCTATAGCAAAGGGCTGCCAGAAATGACATGTTAGCTTAATTTCGTGACGATATTGTTACTCTATTCACACTCCATTGCTACCCAAAAGAACACTCAGATCCTATCTAGTATCATGGGATGGTGTACAATAAGTAAAGAACAACCTGGGATGTGCAATGAACACAAAAAGTGATTTACGAAGTATGGAAACCCAAAGCTACAGACCAGGTTCTCGAATTTGCATGGGTCCCATTTTGGTTCATAGGCTTTCCATTGTTATCAAATTAGGCTGCAGGAACCTCAAAGTCCTTCCAATAGACCCGAAACACCTTAATCGTGTGGCTAATCTTGCGTGTCATCGCTTCTTTTAATGGAGCGCAAAGCTGACCAGATCCTCCAACCATACAAATAAGAAAGCCGACAGCAAGGTTTGACAGCGGACCAAAGTGGAGTTGCGCTTCATAGGTACACCGATGAAACGCTATACCACTCCGGTCCGCTGTTCATGTGCAAATAGAATTGGTAGTTTTTGGAGGTCTGCGCCACTGGACAGCGAACCGAGGTAGAGCGGTGCTTCATCGTTGCACTGATGAAGAGGTACACAATTACGCTCCGCTTCCGAAAGGAATTTGGTGTCGAATCTAAGCTGCATTGAGATCCGCGATGTACTGACCTTGAATGCTAATTGTGAAATGTGAGGACATCTGCTCTACTTCGGCCTGTTTTGTTTGGCGTACATCCTTGCATGTGCACTTCAAATAGTGCCAATAAACGTTTCTGGGGTGCCTGGAATCCCTCGAAACTCGTCCACGACCGCGGTCTACACAGTGGACCGGACAGCGGTCCGGGGTGGAGTGGCGCTTCATCACGGCCGTGATGAAGCGCCACTGCACATCGGACCGCTGTCCAAAAAATTACAATTTTTTTGCATTGCCGACCCAGTCGGTCCTGCAACACTGCATCCAGGGCGCGCATGGTACCACTACCGTGCCCCGCATGTGTAGCACCTCTCGAGTGGCGCGCGCGTACAACTGCTTTTCGTTGTGGTCTATGAGAATCTGCGTGGCAGCCTTTGCAGTTGTGGATGGGCCGCTGGAAAGGAACCAAGCTCGAGCGGCACTTCATAGATGCACTGTTGAAACCCCATTTCAGTCCGTCATCTACGCGCGGTGGACAGCGGTCAAAGTGAAGTGCGGCCCCATCGATGCCTTGATGAAGCGCTGCTCGACCTCGTTCAGCTACCCAGACACCGTGGCCGGGATAATAATAAGTATTTCTATGTTGCTTAAAAACTGGTACGGGATTTTATGCTATACATGGTAGTACCATTGTGTAACCATGTAACGAATCCGTTAGTACCTTGGAAATTGAGATAGAAAACGATTAGAGATTAAACGAGGTAGTCCGTAGAACAACCATATTTAGTTCTATGGGATGTAAAGTTCCTGATATAGAATTCATCTTCTACCAGAACAATGGGGGTCCGTAGTGTCCTCCAGCTTCATCGGCCACGGCGCGTGGACCACCGTCCGAGGTGTCGTCCAGCTTCATCGGCCATGGCGCATTGACAGCGGTACGGGGTAGAGTGGCGCTTCATCAGTGCACTGATGAAGCGCCACTCCACCCCGGACCGCTGCCCGAAAAAATAAATTTTTAGGGCCCATGTGCCGTAGACAGCGGTCAAGGGCGGGGTGGCCCTTCATCAGTGCCCTGATGAAGCGCCACTCCTCCGCAGACCGTTGTCCGAAAAAATAAATTTTTAGGCCCCATGCGCCGTGGACAGCGGTCAAGGTTGGAGTGGCGCTTCATCAGGGCACTGATGAAGCGCCACTCCACCCCGGTCCGCTGTCCTTGCGCCAACTTAACGGACGCAATTCAATTCTTTTTTCCTTCAAAATTGGGTGCCTTTATTCTAAAGCTACACGTACGTAGTAGTTATGACGATCATGTAACTTTCTAAATAAAGCGATAGTGAATTATAAAACGTGAAATACGAAACCACTTGAGTTCAAACCTATATTGAGCTGGCGCATTGTTCGGTCAAGAAGTGAAGGCCACGAACGTGATTGAGAAGGGTACGTCCATTATACGTTCTCGCGAGCATTCTCAACGGTCGTAATTCACGTTTCGAATTGTTTGAACCCTTTGTATCCAACATTGCGCCTCTGAACTATAAAAGGAGGCGGGAGTCCGCACGATCGAAGAGGAACAGCGAGGCGTCAGAAATGGACGAATAAGGAGAAGAACAACGGGGAGATTCCAGGATTCTTTATGATGGCCTCCGGGGGAAGCTCTTTTATGATATGGTATGTGAGAGGTCACATAATATGTATGTGACGGATGACAAGAATTTGAAGAGGCTGTCTCGTACGATGGTTGTGAAGAAGTTCAGGGTTCCACCGTACTCCATGCTTATTGGAAGGGGAGATGTGTTTCATTCTGGGGCTGGGTACATGGATGCGCTGGTGAAGGAGAATTGTCTACGGTATCAAATATACTTTGTACCCAAAGGAAACAAGCTCCCTGATGCGGTACACAGGCAGCCTGCTTTTCGGCAAAACTTCTTAGATGAGAAATTTGGGCTCGGAGAAGACCCGAACGACCAGCTGGACGAGGAGGAAAGTTCTGTGAGCAACTTGGAAATGAAGAAAGAGGAAGTTGGAGAGGAGGATTACGAAGAGGAAGATGACGAGGCACAAGGCCACAAGGCTGATAACACGGATGGGGACTACGAGGAGGGACCGATGATAATGGATTATGAGGAGGACTAGATATACCATGTAGGGCGTGTAGTGTTCTGTGTGTGAGAGTGAGGTTACTTCACTAGTAATGATCAATGAACGAATGTTTTGATGTGATGTGAGCAAAAAAGGATTGTTGAAGAAAGAAAATGAGTTGCAAAACGTGGGATAAGGAGAGAGAGTATTGTACGAAGATATTTTTTTACAAGAAGAGAGCAAAGATGTACTGGTACTAAAAGGGAATGTCATTTCTAAGGACGTTGACATAGTTGGTGTGAAAAGGGGCAGGGGCAGGCAACCCCGCTCTCTTGGTATCCTCGGAGGAAAGGTAGAAGGAAGCATTTCTGAATTCGTACTTGGAGAATGAGGCGGGGAAGAAGGTAAGAGTGATTCCGTAGGCTAGGAGGGATTGCACTGTGGAGGGGATATTGTAGTAGATATCTGTGTGGAGAAGACTATGCCGAGTAGTTCCTTCATTATCGTTGAGACTATTGTAGCGGGTGGCCACTTCATGCATGGCAATGAAGCCGTGGGAGGAATCAACTAGGTTGAATGAAGAGATCTAGACGAGCTTTTCGTAGTATGATTTAGAAAAGGCTCTTCACCAACGATATTGCAAGTGAGATCTGCGTTAAAAAAGCGCTGTGCTAGTGCGAAAGCCCATTTTCCGGTGGCAGTTGTGAGGCCGTTGGGAGTAAGAAAGGTGACGCCATCCTGTGGAGGTGGGCCGAGAGTGGGTACGGCGATGTAAAGAACTGCCGGTGTAGTGTGATGAAGACCATCTTTTGAGAGAATGGGAAGAATGTGGCCGTTCTGAATGAAGACCAAGTCTTGTCTACAAGATGTAGGGCATAAGCGAATTACTGTTTCCAACAAGTTGGTCCTGCCGTAGAAGAAAATGGAACCTTGCAGAATTCTGTGTACGGCTACGAAATCTTGAAGTGAAAGAATGGTATTTTGAGGGGTTCCGTGGTCGTAACGGATGGAGCCAATGCAGCCTCCGCATACAGCAATAGCTAGGGTGTGGGAGAAACGGTGATAAGAGTAAGGCGAGCTCATTATGCCGAATTTGTTTGATGCTGTGAGGAGATATTGTGCTACAGGAGAAGAAGGGGGAGAGGCTTAAGTAGAGAATGACGTCACCGATGTATATATCGATAAAGTGGTTTCAAAGGAAAAGATAGTTTTTATGACTAAGTAGTTGAAAGAATGAGGTAGGTGGGTATCAAGGGATTAGGACTGATGAATGTGTTTATGAAAAGATATGTATCGAAATGAAGTATAAAGGGGAAGATGTTATGGTAAGGAGTTAAGAAACGGGCGCTATGGAGGGCTTTTGTGGGATGGTACTGAAAGGAAAAAACGAAAATATGGAAATACCCGGGGAAAATGGAGTTTTTAGGGATTGGCGGGAAATTGAGGTATAGAAAATTGTGATAGAAAAAACCTGCTGGGTAGATGGATGTGTGGCCACGAGTGTAACGGCTGTGATCAGGGTTGGTAAGGACGAGAGTTGTTGTGAGTCGCTCAGGTCTGTTCAAGTCATTTATCGCAGAACGCCGTCTTTTCTAGGGATGTCGAATGGATACGTTGGTGACGAGGAGCTAATGGCTCTGCTGCATAGGACGGAAGTGCTAGACACGCCGCCGCAGAAGGAAAAAGGGGGTACTGAAGGGGGGTTTGTGTGAGACAGAAGGTTTGAAATGGGGATGGAGGAGGAGGACCGGAGAGAAGGTTTATGGGGGAGATAGAGGAACGGGTGAGGAAGCTTGGGGGGAGTTTGAAGGAGAGTTTGGACGACATGCTGTCGGAGATGGTGGCAGAGATGGGTGGGGTGATGCTGAGTGTGTCGGAGGTTGGTTTGCCAATGGAATTGATCTCGACGATTCGAAAAAGGATGAAGTTGACTGGGGCGGGGCTGTACGACACGTGAATGGGATGTTGTAATGCGTGGGGAGGGAGCCGGGGAGGCTGTGGAGGGAGAACATGGAGCTGAAGGGTAGGGTTGAAGTGTTGGAGCAGCAAGTGGGACAGGTGGAGAAGGCGGGCAAATTGATGTTGGAGTTGAAGGAAATGGTGTGGGGAGGGAGAGTAGGGGTGGGAGAGGGAGCAGGTAAAGGGTCGCCTGGTTCTCAGGGCTGGCGGGGGAGTGTGAGGGAGAGGGGGGGGAGAAGAGAAGGGAGGAGAAGGCATGGGGAGTCGACTGAAGAAGACGAGGAAGGGTGGGATGATGGTGGACGAAGATGGGAAGGTGTTTGTGCCGCCGCAGCTCCCGGGTGGGGCGCCGTTGGTGGGGTTCGGGAGTGCGGCGGCTGCTACGAGGACGGCGGAGTGAATATTGGAGGAGCAGGGGAAGAAGAGGCTGGGAGGGGTTGGAAGCCGCTTTGGGGCTAGGAAGATGTACCAGAATGGGGAGAGTTGTTCGTTGGACTTCTTTGACTTGACATTTAGGGAATCTAAGACTCAGGATCCGAATGCCGAGTTGGAATAAACCAGCGCTGGTGACCTCAGAGTAAATCTTTAGAGTGATTTTGACCACTGCGACGAATTTGAGGTAACGGGAATTGGTGCACGAACTGCAAAGTAGCATACAACTTCAACAAATGGAGTTCAAACTGTGGCACGTGGAAATGCGATTTCCAAAAAATATTTTTTTTGCCTTGCCAACTAGCGCAATCTGCGAAATTGCTAGTTTTTTCGGACTTTTATTTTCATAACTAGCGATCTAGCATACTAAACTAGCATTCCGAGAACACCGACGCGGTGCTGCAGACGCAGTTGATGAATACTTGCGCATGGCTGAGTCGACATCGGCACAATGCTTAAAAGAATTTTGAAGTAGTGTGTTGAAGTTATTTGGACAGGAGTATTTCCGTTGCCCGACGGAAACGGATTCGCAAAGAATTTTGAGCAGAACCAAGGCACTTGGATTTCAGGGCATGATAGAAAGCATAGATTGTTCAAAATGGATATAGGAGAACTGTCCTGTATCGTGGAGAGGGCAGTATCAAGTAAAGGAAAAGAGAGCAGGCCCAGTGAGACAAAATGATGTTCCTTGGATGTCCATTGGAGGTTCGATATTGGACACCTAAAGTGCGTCTTATGCATATCCGACAGACATCCTGGATGTCCTTCAGATATCCACAAGATGTCTATAAGATGTCCTAGAGATGAGCGTAAAAGATATGCATTGGATGTCCTAGTTATGTACACCAGATAAACGTTGGATGTGCAATAATATGTCCGTTGGATGTTCCGATTTTCTGGTAGATCCAACGGGTATCTTTAAGATATTCGATGAGCATCTCATGTACATCTTATTGCCCATCTGTGGGACATCCAAAGTTTATCTTTTACGGACATCCATAGAACATCTTCGGTGTGTCTGACGTACATCCATAAAGTCCAGTGCGCATCCAAGGTACATCACCGTGGTTCACTGAGAGGAGTGACGCTTGAAGCAATTGCCCACGATCGCTTGCGGATTTTGCATGCTTTCTTTGGAGCTCCGGGGAGTGCTAACGATATAAACTTTCTCGAAATGTCACCTCTTGTGAACAAAATATCAGATGGGTCCTTCCCTCCCAAGATATCCTACGTCTTGAATAAGAAACAGAAGCATGTCCCGTACTTTCTGTGTGATGGTTTGTATCCAAGGTTTCCCATTTTCATTCATACTGTACAAGGGCCAGTTTCCAACAAGGAAAAGGTTCATGCCAGGAGTCAGGAAGGACGCCGGAAGGATGTTGAACGCGCATTCGGCGTGTTACAAGGACGATGGCATATCATTCGTCGCCCCTCACGGTTCTGGCACATATCTACAATGAAAGACGTTATGAAATGTTGCATAATCTTGCACAATATGATGGTCGAAGAAGGTTTGAATGACGAGGAGCTGACATGGGGCACTGGAAACGATGGCGGGCACGTTGAGATGGTACATGCTGGGTGTCCAGTATGGAATCAGGACGTATACATGGAAGTCGCACAAAGCTCAATTGCGGCACTTTGCAAAGGCGAAACGTTCATGAGAGACAAGCTAGAACAAAGAATGCTACAAAATGACGTCACGGAGCACTTTCGGGTACTATACGGATCAGAGTAAGGTGTGCTTTTCGCGAAGCGTTTACTGGACGTCTGCAAGACTGTGCCGAACTAGAAAGGAAGATCTTTTTCAAAAGAGAGCGTTGAGCACCGTAGCGAGCTTGCGAGCGAATGTGCTCGCGCGAACGCGTGAGATGTTTTGGCGATATTGAGAACCTTTCCTGCAATATGAGAGTATAAACTAGTCTTTTTGGATTCTAGTTTTGCTCTGTTCCCCGGGCGGTTTAGTTGGTTGAGAAATGTGACACGCGATATCCACATCACTTGAGGAAGTGAGGTGTTTCTCTTTAGGTTTCTTCAGGGATTCTTCCTCCTTCAAGGTCTCTAGAACGCGCTTCTGACAATTACGGAAAAACTCCGCTGCTTCCGGTCTGTTGTCCAGAGAAACGGTGAAGAGAGAAATATCGTTTTGTCTCTGAATCTCTTTTGCCCTTCGGCGTTGCATTTCGAGGGCTTCCTTCGCAACTTTAAGCTTTTTTTCGTAGTGCTTCTGCTTTACGTATTCCATCCCCTATGAACCTGGAAATTGTCTCAAGCATGGCCCGAAGTTGGACCATCATGGTACATTTAGGTTCAAAATTTGCTAGAAGTGCTTTTCAAGTAAAAAGACGTCGGTCATGGGCAAAATTATATGCCCGAAATTTGCCCGAAATAAGGGCAAAATGTGGGCATTAAGGTTCTGAGTGACTGTCATATTCTAACTCCAACAACATTTTCCACCCAGCTTTGAATGATTTTGCAGAATTGCGTACTAATTTTGTCCACATTTACGAAATGTTTGGGACAATTTCGATGTTCATAGGGCATCTTTGCCGCCTTACGACCTTGAGGGCGTGCTTCTTCAACCTTAATCTGCTCTACATTTCTGGTTGGGCTAACTGTTCTTCCGCATTTCCCTTCCACCTCATCCTGTCCAGACTCTTTGCAGCTACTTTCTGAGGACGGTAGTTTCTCACTGATATCTGTGGAGAACTTTGGATGCTCCCTCAGTATCTCCCATGCTTTAAGAAATTTAAACGGTGCTCCTACGTCATCTGTTGGTGCGTTCAGTGTAATGCCATTAAACAGAGCTGTGGCCATACGAAGGTTATCTTCCGCGTCGTAACCAGAACGGTTCAGTCGTATACCACGCATATAGTAGGCAGTAAATTTCGAGCACTTTGTCGATAACAGTTTAACGCGGTTTCGAATTGATTTTGGTGAGCGAGTTAAACGGTTAGGGGGCTTGTAGATGTCATTGTACACCTTCGTTATGCTCTCGAAGAAGAGCTTTTTCTTGCAATCAGTTCCGAGAATACTGTTTTCGGAGGTCTTGATATACGCCTTTGCGACGGCGACGTCTTCTTGGGTTGAAAAACTAGGACCTATCGTGCTGGTTTTCTTAGATTCCATCGTGGAACAAGTTGTCATACTTCGACCTTTTGCACAAAGACGTGATTCCGTCCTGGGTTTTTTTCTGGATAGAATAAATCCGGTGTTTGGTTTATGTGGATCGTTCTAGTGACGAGTGTTTCGGTTTTCTGGCGCGTTATTCGGTGACGGTGAGCCATTTAGCAATATAAACGTAGATAATCTTTTGCTCCTTGTATTTTGAACAGGTCCAGATTCCTGGTGCATATCTACCGACGGTACCAGATATGCGCAGGAAATTGGCACCTGTTCAAATATGTACCGCTAATTCTCCTCCGTTGGAGATGTGCACTGGGAGCAAAATACTTCTTTGCTTTTCTGCTTTTCCCGCTGGAGATGCTCTCAGAGAAGGGCCTTCACACTCAACGTTCCAAGTGGGCTACCTTTGATACCCTCATTTTCGGTTCTCGCCTTCCATAGGACAGTTTGTTGAGCGAGATAATTCTTCGGTCCCCACACATGCAGGGCGCTAAAATAGCAAGCTGACTGTAGGACAAGCTTCTTGGCTACAAACCAGAATCTCCGTTAATCGCATGGATTATCGTGCTGTTTATCAAGTTGGGCGCAGCATTCGGAAGCATTCTGCTCTGCTTGATTGGCATAGGTGGCACGGTTTCCGAGCACTGGATCCCGTCTGTTCGGGACATCCGCAGTGGCTACATAGCATCCGTGGCCCACTTTCAGAACTTGACACCGTCTGAAATTCAAGAGTACTTCGGGGTTACAAGCTTGGTAGAGGTGGCGAAACAGCTGGGCGCCAACATCGAAGAGCTCGAAGGCATTGAAAAATTATCTTACCCTGCTAGACTACAGCCGTCCAGTGTTCCGTACGAACAGATATGACTGGTTCGTCGACCGCTATCCCCGCTCGAGCTGATCTCCCTGCTGCATTCAAAGGGAATCAGCGTACCAGGAATCCCCGATAGGATCATCCCGTACTCGGCTGCTCAGCCGTAGCGCCCACGGCGGCACGATCACATGACAGGGTACTGTCTATGGGCCGCCTGAGTGTGCGCTGGACGTACACAAGTTTATCTAAATCGTACAAGGCGCTAGCTCCAGCTCTGCGGGGGCGACGGGACGCACATGGGGCGAGCGCGCACTTTTGGACACTTGCGCTGTTCCTGGCATCCAGCAGTGAGACGCTGAGCGCACGCAAGCTCGTTAAGGTGCTCGTTGAATCCCGCGCCGAGGAGCTGCACCACCGCTGCGAAATCTTCGCCGAGTTCGGCGACGTCATACTTGCCACTTCGGACAACGTGGTCTGTATCGCGCACGGCGACGGCGTGGCTGAGCTCAGCTCAGAAGAAAGCGGGAATTTGCAGTGCAATGGGCTCGATCTTGTGAGCGACCAGCTGTACAGAGATGCACAGTAAAAGAAGGAGAGGCTGGAGCTGACGGAACAAAACGTGCCCAAGGTTCCCCCCGGAATGCCTCGCGTGAGCGGTCACATACCCATTGGTGGTGGGCAAGTCGTGAGACCAGGCATGCTGCGCTCGTGGATGTTCGTACCAGACGTAGGTATAGTCACGAGTGAGAAGGCCACTCTTGTAAGCGGGTCATACTTGGAGTACAATGGTGGTAAAATCCGTATCCGAAATGGAAATGTGTTCATCCGGTTCATCACGCGAGTGGGGCAGAACTTTGCGGTTAATTTGCAATGGAAGGCCAAGGTAGAGTACGTGCGAAGTAGAAGTGCAGACTACAGAGATGTGAATAAGGTGGAGCTGGAATGGCTGCTCCAGGGCTCCTTTGGGCAGGGCGGCATCGCTGTTGGTCTCCAACTACTGTACGATAAGTCCGCCAAGTTCCGCCGTGACCGCTGCTTCTCGCAGGCAAAATCAAGATGGTTCGATCGCCCCCAATTAGTGGAGGCGGAGATTCCAATCCGTAGGCTGCACGGTGTGATGGTGATGATCGAACACAGCCACCGCTTCTTCCTCATGCCCATGCAGCACACGGAGAAGGTACTGCGCATATGGGTGGCAGAGAGTGATCTCCATGATGAATACGTTGCCATCAATCCAGGCGATGTGAAGCTCGGCAAATTGCGCATTCTGGACGGAGAGTCGAGGAACCTATCATAGGGGTTTGGTTGTAAAGCTGGTTTTGGAGAGCCCCGTTTCGGTGAAATCAACGGCGCTTGGCGATGGCGAAGGCAAATGTTTTCACGATGTGTTGGCGGCGGCACGCGTTCTTTGCGGACTAGAAGCATTCACTGCATGAGTAGGGGAGTTAGGCACCGCCATCGCCACACCCTTCGTCGCCGTCGTCGTCGCAGCAGCAGAGACGAACACAGAAGCGGTTGCGAGCACAGCAGCGATGGCGACAATGGTGAGAGCGGCAGCGGCATCGGAGACGGCGACGACTGCGATCGTGGTGGCAAGCGCCGCAACGATGGCGACGATCATCAGGGCAAAATCTCTTGGTTTTCGGCCCTTTTCGTCCATGCCGACGGCACACGTTACGCTACAGTCTGCCTCGTCATGCTTGAAGTGGCCGTACCAACGGCACGGGGGCACTACCAATCGAAAAATCGTTTTGCAGCTACCAAAACTCCCAACGCCAGCCAGGCGGCTTCTCCAACGACGAGCCCTGTCTCCTGCGCCACGCGCCGCCCGAAAGCGTGAGAAATTCTTGCTGATCCGTTGTGGCTCTCATTATCCGAGCGGAGCATGTTCTTGCCCTCCTCAACAACCAACGTTTATCAACGAACGCACCTTGGTCCCCAACCGGCGCGCATAATACAAGAGAAGCAACTTATTCTGTTTGAGCAAATATTGAACCGGTTTCCTGTCCCCTATGCCACTATGGAAGATCAGGAATTTGAACCTCAAACTGTTTGTTTCGTTCCAAATTAGTAGGCTCGTCCACGCTTGTATGAAATTACTATCGGAGAATTGTTTATTAACGGCAAGTGGGGGGAGCTCATTACACTCGTGGAGGAGCTTGTATCTACTGCTCTCACGAAGGAAGGTGAGGATGTTGGCTTACTTGCGGAGCAGTTGGTGCCTAGATTCCTTGTTGTGCAATAGGCTGGGACGATTTCTATGGCTGCGAAGAACGAATCTGCTGTTGGTAGATAGCCAACGGTAGTTATTGTGGTTGCTTCAACAAGATGATTCCATGTATGAAGTAAAACGGTATCCAGAAATCTCAAAGAAGTGGGAATGTTTGCGCTCTTCTGCCGTGTCTAGAATGCGAACAAGGCTTGATTCTGCGCTATGTTTCCTTCGTATCTCAAAGAGATCTCGTACAATCATTACTGGCATCCAAATGTCGGGCATCGGAGCACAATCAACGCAAGCGTCTCCACCAGAATCTAACTCATATTTATATCTTGTGTTACAATGATCGCGAAAAACCTCGACATTACCATGTTCGAGCTCCGTCTCGATCAGCCTTCGAACAAGCGCCACGCAAACGGAAGACCTCTCCAGAACTGCAAAAATTGATTGCATCAACCCTACTCTTTGGCAGTCATCTTTCAAGTACTTAATGGCATCTTGACGGCAGCGACCCCTCACATTCGCCCCTGTAGAAAGCAAATGGCGGACACAAGAACCATTCTTTAAATCCCACCAATCGTACTTCAATTCTACTCTTATTTCGGATCTTCTATTGAGGAAGAATATCCTCCCGTTCTCTTCAAGAGCAGTGCATAGTGTCACTTCTTTGATGTCGTCTTGGTTTCTCATCTAGAAATTTTCTCAGTTATGTCACTTGAGAGGAGTGCGCTGCTTTTTCTGTTCAGCGCGGCTGTAATTTCCTCTTCATATTTCTGCTTCGAAGTTGTTAATAACCTTTTCTCGCGAAAGCAAAGAAGTTTCTCCAGAACCTACTTGGGATGACACGCCCTCATCGGAGACGCTATTATATCTCGATGATAGCAACTGTGGGGCTATTTGTAGGCGATGCCGGTTTGAAGAGTGATATGCTTTCTTTGTGATTTTGTGCATTGCCTCGTTGGAATCTGTGGCTCCCCTGCACATGCATCCAAAATTAAGCAGGTGATCTTGGACGTGCCTTACCAGTCGATGAAGTTTGGTATTCATCTTGACTCCTAGATCCAAGCAAAACATTTTTCCCAGTTTGAAACACTTCTCCTGAAGTGCGCTAATCTCAGCTTCAGTTCTGCTCGCCGTGAAGGAGGCCCTATTCACGCCCTACAGCTCTTTGTATACTGTTGCCATCTGGAGAGCGGTCTGCACAAGTTTGTCGTCGTCTGGGTTTCTCGTCAAAATGCCCATCAACGCGTACCATAAGAATGGGCAATGCTCACGACGAACGAGACCATTAATGCCTGCTTGCTTTTCACTTTGGTTGACCAGAAAAGTAGCAGTTCTATGAATACGAGCATAGGGCGCAATATCTAGAATACGTCTGTTTGCGACAGAAATGGCTTTTGTGGCGGACAACAAATAGTTCCAATCCTGACGAAGAATTTCACCAGCATTGTCTGGGATAATTCTGTATACTCCAAGATCTAGAACATGGAGAGAATCAAAGCCCGGTGTCATGTAAAGAAGAAATGGTGCGGTTCCAAGACCAAGAAAAGCGGCAAGCGCTGGCGGATACTCATGCGCGCTTTGTTCTAGAAGGGAGGTCCTGGACTCATGCAGAATCTGTTTTGCGTCGTTGGGTAATGCTCGTGTCGGTTTTGAGCCTGGTAACTTGTTCCTAGCGCAAAACAAATGATTGCGAACCGTTGTTGTCGCATCTCGTTTGGTAGGTTGTACATCGTTCACTTCGAAGTGAGCAATGTTTGGATGTTCGTCATGGATATTTGATTCTTTAGAGATTGGTGACTTGAAACGCGTGGTGCATAATGTACAGTCTGCGTAACTGTCTGCATCCTTCAAGCAAAAGAAGGCCCTTTCTTGCGGTTGATCTGCGACAATCATAGAGATTCTCGGGATAATCATGGTTCCGCCTGCTACAACGTTGGAGAGGGAAGCATGAATACGGTCCTTAAATACGAGGAAGAGAAACCTTTGAAAAAACTGAAGTCGCTCTTTTCGCAGTTCTGTCTTTGAAGCTTCTTAACCATCGGAATCTATACGTGGGGCAATTCCTACTTCATGCAACAGACGTGACCTGCCTTTCAAGTTATTGAAGCGGATGCGGAGTGTTCTCGCGCTCTGCGAGCCGGAGTGGGCCAGTATCGTTCCATCGCAGTACACATCAACAGTTACAATTTTCATGTGTCCTGGTACTTCTTCGTGATACCTGCGCATAACATATGAGTCCCACGGGGATGAATACAACCTATCTGCGCCATTGTTTCGCACAGAAAACGCTTCTACTCCAGATGAACCGCCTACCATTTTTAGTTCTGTGATCAATAAGTTCAGGGAAGAGCGGAATACTCCTGTTTCGTGGTTGCCATATGCCGCACCAATCAATTCTTTCCTCCATCCATCTTGACGAACTTTATGTTTTCGTACGCGCTCCACATATTTCGAGAAAGAAACCGGTGATTTGAAGTGACTCCCAATATGTCGCATGGGCCCTGGATTGTATTTCTCGATGTCGAATATCGTCTGTGCCTCTTTCGCGGCATTCGAAAGTGGCCTCTGTTTTTCGATAGAGTGGTTCACGAGAATTGAACAAGCCGGATGGATCTCCATTTCTGGCTCTTCAACCTCCGTGTAAAGAGAGACTGACGAGTCATTAAAGTTGTCAAAGAACGAATACACCTCCTTCGACACGGGAGCTTGAGTCACAGGGCGATGGAAATGACTTTCGGTTTGGTCGTGACATGTCCCTTCAAAAACGGACTGGTAGCATTCGCCCACTTCGAATGAGTTTATGTTATGGTCCTTATTTTCCGACAATACAGGTGCTGCGGATGGAGTTGTTTCGGAGTCGCATGGACGTTGAACGGAAGCCATTCTCTTCCGTGAATGTGATCTTTTCACATGAAGATGAAGGTTAACTGCGACTGTGAAAACGCGGCTACATATTCTGTACTTGTGCATTTTTCTCGTAGTTAGCTTGAACAGCCACGAGCGAAGGAATGAAGAAGAAACAGGAACGATTAGAAGCATGGACTCGATTACGTACATTTCGCCATTCTTCCGCGTTGCGGTGGAAAGAAACTGTTACTGAGTCATTGGGAACACGCATGAAATTGTATATTGGCGGTACCGAAACGAATAGAAAGCGACGAAACGAAAGAATACAAACAAGACGTAACTAAAAAACAAGTTCTTCTTCTGCACCGATGATGTAGTCACCCGCACCTAGACTGTATATACGCTATTTTTTCCTTGAACAACGTTAGTCTCCACTGTCGCATGTAATAACATGGGGATTCGCAAGCGATCATATGGCAAGAGCAGCGATCATGTACGCGCAAAGAGACCGAAAGTCTCAAGAGAGAACGCACAGGATTCTCCCCAGGAACGAATTGCCTCACGTAACACCGCAAGGATAACTGGTAGCGAACCTCCCCTCCCGGCGCTTCCGAACCTTTCAAACAAGAATGCTTCCAACTCAGATCCAGGTACAGGGACAAATTCAACGCCTTCGGCTGGTAATGTTATTACAGGCAGGGATACGGCGAGTTCTGTACACAAGATTCCACGACGTAATGTGCCCGTTGCTGAGGGTCGGGCCTCAAGTGCTCCCCGTGGTTTGCTACCTACTCCGAGAAACAGAACTACTGCTTCAGCAGCTCAGAAGAAAAGTATAACTGACGCTATTCAGGCGTCAATTTCGAAGTCGAATGAGAACTTTTCGAGGTTGGTAGCAGGCATGGAAAACTTGACAACTGCTGTAAAACACTCAAGTGAGGTCCACACTGAGCAATTAAGTGCGTTGAAAGTGGACATGAAACAGTCAATGGAGCAGCTCATTCGCGAAACATCTACAGGATTGGAGAAGATCTACGGGGTATCACGAAAACCCTAGGAGCCCACAACAGCTGAAGCAGACTCCAACACATTATTAATACAGGTTAGTTCATGAAGCAGAAACTTTGGAGAACAAAGGTGACGTACTGACCTGGCCTATAAATACATGGAACAAACTGAAGAAGGCCGAATTACTTCACGTAAGTTTCCTATTTCAGAACGCCACGAGCTATATGAAAATAGAACTGCCGTTCCTAACATTTGTACTTCGCTCTCCAGGAATATGTTCGCTACATGTGCTGCCTTGAGTTTTTAGCAACAGATAGAGGGGAAGAATGGTTTAACATCACTACCGAAGCGGATACTGGAGATTATGAAGAGGTGTCCCTATCGAAGTATTGGCTTGGTAAGGGTGCTTGTTATATCGCCGGGGAGTCTGAAGCGCAAGGTTTTCTTCGTTCATAGTTAACTGTACCTAAACGAAAAGGGGGCTCCACTATTATATCACTGTCGGCGTATGCTTCGCGAGGACAAAGCAGAGCTCATGAGAGTATTCGGAAGTCAATAGTATGTCTTTTCTTGCTTATTTGTTCCAAACGTTCTGGGCAGAATGCTAACCTGTGAGCAGTTCTCCGCCTTTTCCAACTCATTGCCTGCATTCTGTCCACTGCATAGTCGATCGAAATCCACTGACGTTGCAAGAAAGGAATACGCCGCAAAACTTTTGAAGACAGGAGAACATAAATGCGAAGAAGGATTTAAGGACGCATGGGCGTCAGCGTGTTACGCGTCTGTACGGGAAGCGCTTGCGACTGAAAAGTCCGCTCTGAACTACATGAAGGGTCCTGAGTTAGCGCAGTTACTTCCGGCACTACCCGTGGACTCACTACAAAATGAACCACTGCAGATGAACTTGTACGCACTTGGATTTGTGGCGGTGAAGGTATGTGTGTAACGTTGGACACCATTGTTTACAGATAAATTCTCTCTAACCGCGTTTTCTCTTTGATAGATAACGAAATATATTCAGGGAATTTGTGGTGTACGGGCTGGAGGAATGAAAATGTCTCATGCTCCTGTTTGGCCGAAAGAAGTATTGGAACTTAATCGACTTCTGACAGATAGTCATAATCTGGACGAGTATGAGTTGCAGTCATTACAAAAGTGCCACAGTATTTTGGAATCTGTTAATGTTTGCAGTGTGCTTAGTCCTGAACAAAAGAAGTTGTTGGATGATAAGCATTGAACTGCTCTTCACTTTTGCATTATAACTATACGGAAATGTGGAGGTGTGGGCGCAAGGTTTTTTTCTAAAGCTTTTTAATTGATTTCTCCGTGTACCTGTTTGGGCTACCAGTGTACCTACAAGGAGCGCAACAATTGCCTGTACCTTGTAAAGTAGTTGTAGCTAGTGAGTTTACGTGCCGATGCACGGTACAGAGTTCCACTTCGTTATGTTCTACTGGTACTGTGCGATAGGTACGTGCCGTTGGAACGTTAGGTTGGTACAGTAGTCGAAGTTTTGTAATATCAAAACGTAAATGCCGCCTACAAGACAAACAGTACAGCAACGCAGCTCAAAGACTGTCGCATCCACAGTAACGAATGCTTTCTCTACTGTGATATAATCTCAGCAACAGTAGTATTGTAGACGCCGAGCAACAAAGACGTAATTCAACGAAAGGTTTATATATCTGAGAACTTTTATAGCTACAGTTAAGTACAAACATAAAATGGCGCCAAACAAGTGATCCCTTTGACATTTCAGACTACACACCCAATACCTTTTACTCCCGTCCACAATTCCACACCCTTCCCCGCAACAGCAGTCCAACATTATGCCGCGAGGAAAACTTTTAACCGATGTGGATTTTTCTTGCACACCACTCTCACGGCATGAGCCACGAACAGATAGCCAAAGAAGTTGTCCCACAGTGCAGCAATTTCTAAGCCGCCCAAAGCGCTCACAGCAGAATCAATGGAAAGCACGCAACCAAAAAATTTCTGAGAAGACTAAACGCACCATTATCCGTGATGTCGTGTTACACAAATCAACTGCAAAAGAAGTTCAACAAAAGTACAATTTACCAATATGAATTCGCCGCATCCACCAGATTCTAAACGAAGTTCCGTACTTAAAGTACAAGTCAATGGCGACGTCAATTTAAAAATGTTCGCCCTTCTTGGGCCAAAAAGAAGCTTAGACTTGACGCTGTGAAGTGGAAGAAAGTTATCTTTTCGGACGAAAAAAATTCAATCTTGATGTTCCGGATGGAATGGCGTCGTACTGGCATGGTCCTAGGAAGACTACGGAAGTTTTTTCTAAGAAAATGAAAGGGGGAAAATCAGTAATGGTTTGGGCTGCTATATCCTATTACGGTCTTGGTAATTTGGCTGGTTTTGATGGTTCAATTACTTCTGCTTCCTATATAGAAGTTTTAGAGAAGGACCTTCTACCGTTTGCTGCTAAAAAACTGGGTGAGAACTGGATCTTTATGCAGGATGGAGCGAGTCCCCATCGTGCGAAAGCTACAAAAAAGTGGTTATCAGACCACAATGTAACTGTGTTGGACTGGCCAGCAAGGAGCCCGGATCTAGAACTTATTGAAAATGTTTGGGCCTGGTTGGCTTGGCATGTTATGATGGCCAAAGACAGTTCCACATGGTGGAAGAGCTTTCTGACACTGTCGAAGACGTGTGGAACAAGTTGCCGTTAAAAATGATGAAAAACTTATACAATTTGATCTCTAATCGTTTGGTTCCTGTAATTAAACATAAAGGGGCTATGACGGGCTATTAGTTGCGTTTCACAGTTGATTTACTGCAATTAATGCTATAAAATTTCGTCAATATAAGAAACTTTCGTTTATTGTTACGCTTATATTTGGCCTGGATTTCAATCTTTTTGTCTAACTATATCTCTGAAGAAGGCTTCCGACGTCTAATTTTTGGACGTAGCGGTTGGCCGACGGAATTCTACGGGAGGGGTTGAAAACTTTGGTCGTCGTTTTGATATTACAAAACTTCGACCACTGTACACCGAGTTCAGGCGCCGATGTTCCGTGCGCCATGCTGCCACTGCCATTACAGTGTACTGCACCTACTGTTGGACGACGCAGCGATGACGCAGCGCCGAAGAACAAAGCACTTGCTCCTGATGATGGCGACGATGGCGACGATGGCGACGATGGCGACCGCGACGGTACTCTGTACAGTACTGTACTGGTACAGTTCTGTAGCTGCGAACGCGCATCTGCGGAAGGATGATATTCAAATCTTAGCGCGCTTTGGTCGCAGAATCTGTCACGACTCCGGCGCACACTTGGCGCAAAACTATGGCAGGAAATAGCTAGGAGTTGTTCCCTTCTGAGTCATTGGGCGGCAGAGGGAATAGTGCAAGCCTATTGGAGGGACCCAAAACGACGCCATTGAACCGAGGCGCTCCAGTTGTTCTACGCCTTCTGATTGGCTCTACTTCCTACTTCGGCTACTCAACGCCGTGTGGTTTTTGCCCACAAGCACCAAACGGACGCGATCACGGTGAGACATGACTGCCACGAGTCTCGAGTAAAAGTTCACACTGCCATAACCGCACACGCTGGGTGGAACGATGTGAAGAGGCGGCTCTCCACTCGCCAATAGCAGACATCTACTGTACAGTTACCTGGCTCCATACGCCCACAGTAAAAAGATAAGTGTGGACCAACGCCTTTGGCGGGAAAAGCGCAGGCTCACGAATACGTTCGGAATCTTATCCTCGACAGGGCAGCACAGCGAACGGAGCACTCCAGGAATGACACAGCTAAGCCGGGTGTAAATCCGAGGTCAAACCGTCACGACAAGCGTCGGAGCGTTAGGCTGATTAGTAGTCGGTAGAGATCCACGTGTTCACACGGTCACGAGATGAGTCATCGAAAAAGAGTAGCAGGGCAACGACAAGGTGTCGGAAACGGGCCACTGAGAACAGGGCAAAAAGGCAAACCCGAAAAGGGGAGAAAGCAAACCACCAGAGTGGGGAAAAGAGAGAACAAAGCAAACCCAATACAGGGGCGAGTATACGACAATAGGTCGGAACAAGACACACAAATAGAGGTTATACTCTGAGCGCCACAAGGGTGGGTAACTATACGTGAACAACGCAGTCGTCACTCCACTTGGAGGTGAACAATCCGCAAAGGCGTGATAGTTAGAGCCAGAAGCCCTTGCTTGGCAAGGGGCAGTTTAATTGGGGGAGCGGTGCTCAACCCTCTAGGTACTGAGCTCGGCGCAACACTGACAGTGGGTACGCCGGGCAAAATAATCTATAAAATATCTAAATAAATACAGCAATGCTGGATGCACTGCCTCTGGCATATCCGTGCTACACGTATGCTATTCACACCCGCTAAGCGGCGCCTCGATCCGTGCAATCCACGTGTACATGTGTGGAAATTATCTCAGCGAGGCGACACGCTAATAGCGGTGTAGCTCATATATATCTACTAACGCATGATGCGGAAATTAACTGAGTACCTCAAATCGCCTCCAAGGAGTGTTGTCCTTCAAAAAGAGAGGGAACAACGAGACCAATCACCGTGTGGCGCTCTATGACTTCGTGTAAAAACTGTAGACATCTTTGCGTAAAATTTTTTATGTAGGGCGTGAATTGGGGTTTGGATTTATAGCCATTTCGGGGACTGTCCAGACACGATTCCCCAGGGGTGATTCTTGATAGGCTTGATGCAATAGATGGAGAATTGTTGCAAAAATACTGGATCTAATTACCGTTATGAAGGTAGATAGTACAATAGACTTCTAACGTTGTTATTGTAAGACAACGCAGTTACGACATTTATTGTTAAGACATTTAATGTTTCTATTAGTACAGTAGATCAATTTGTAGTTATTGAATTTGATAATAATGGTTGCGACATATTTTTTTCGATGCACCTACACGTTGTAAACTCAATTCAAGTGCTACGTAAACAGTAATTGCGCACCTGGATGCAAGTCGTTTGTGACCACAAGTATTCATTAGTAATGAGGCAGTCTTTGCGTATAAAGCTTGTCTCCACCGCTCAAAGAAACTACAGAACGGTTTATAGCGGCAAGAAATTCTCATCGACCAAAAATCTCGCTCACACAGTTCCTTTCTATCATGCCTGAACCATCTCCACTGTCGTCGAACGAAATCCACACCGCTTTAGAACTTTTAACTGACTCGCGTTTGGCAAGGGAGACAGAGCTCAACCGCTTTAACTCCGATCCTGACATCACCGACAGTGACGAAGAAGCCGATTTACAATCTCCAATTTACGACTCATTTTTTCGAGATGGTGGATCCGCTACAATTCTGGAAATGTCAAACTTTTCTTCAAACGAATTCAATGCCCTATGGAATGGCGCTGAGGCAAATGTCCGTCATCTGTGGGAAACTGGCCGTGGTCGTCGATACCAATACACACCAAAGGATATACTCTTTATAACACTTGTTTCAATAAGACACGGTGGTTCCTGGGATTGTTTAGGAAGGATGTTCAAAATTAAGGGGCCGAATTTCGAACGTATGGTGACAAAGTTCGTTTTGTGTCTGTCAAACTCTTTGACGCAGACATTTGTTTATGATTTGGATGCGAAATACAGTGTGAGTAAGATGCTTCGAGAGAACAAAAACGTTGAAAATTACAAGTATGCACTCTATGCAACCGAAGGTTTTTTTCAACAGGCTAATCGTCCCAGTAGAAATATGCAGGAAGGAAAGGTTTACTACAGCGGTAAACACAAACTCTATGGATTTAAAACGGAAATGTTCGTTATGTCAAATGGTATGGTGCTGGGTTTAACTGATCATTTTCCTGGATTCAAAGCAGATGTAGATATATTTTACGGTAATGTTGAGTTTCACCAGACGGCATTGGAAAAGCGAGACACAGAAAAGTATATTACGGACATGGGCGAACTGGTAGATTATGAAAATCAGTGGGATGTGCTTGCTGACAAAGGTTATCAAGGCGGGGAGCAGTACGTTCGTCTTGTACATTCTACGAGGCGCCCAAAGAACGGGCATTTGTCTGCGGAGGACAATATCAGGAATAAGAAACTTTTTTCAGACAGAGTGATAGTAAAGAATTTTTTTGGTCACCTTGTGGGACTGTGGGGAATGTTTGCGGTGAAATGGAGGTATGGTGAGAAGCTTTATAATTCATCTATGCAGTTTGCTGTTGCTTTAACTAATTTGAATGTTCGGTGGTACCCTTTACGGGAAAAAGATTAGGAGACTTATGTGAAGATGCGCAATCGTCTTTATCATATAAGCGGGTCAATGGCCTCGAAGCGGAAGGAGGTTCAACGAGAATACCGGGAGAAAAAGCGGATGCGTCTGGACACAAAGTTTGGGGGTGCCTGCTCAGATGATGAAACGCTAGCTCCTTAGTATTCTATCGGTCTTTGAAGTTGTTAGGCCACATTTGCGCAGTTTCTCGATCTATACGTAAAGCCAAAATCACTGAACAGTAGTGTAGCAAATACGATAAAACCTCTTAACTAAGCACAATAAAGAACTGAAATAATAAAAACAAAGATTGTACTCAATGGACCCACCAAGAAGGTATTATTTTCGTAGCTGCTTATACTTAGAATATTACGGAGCTAGCGTTTCATCAGCTGAGCAGGCACCTCCAAACTTTGTGTCTAGACGCATCCGCTTTTTCTCCCGGTATCTTCGTTGAACCTCCTTCCGCTTCGAAGCCATTGACTCGCCTATATGATAAAGACGATTGCGCATCTTCACATAAGTCTCTTGATCTTTTTCCCTTAAAGAATACCACCCAACATTTAAATTCGTTAGAGCAACAGCAAACTGCATAAATGAATTATAAAGCTTCTTGCCGTACCTCGATTTCACCGCAAACATTCCCTAAAGTCCGACAAGGCGATCAAAAAAATTCTCTACTATCACTCTGTCTGAAGACAGTTTCTTATTACGAATATTGTCCTCCGCAGACAAATGCCCATTCTTTGGGCGCCTCGTATAATGTAAAAGACGAACATACTGCTCTCCGCCTTCGTACCCTTCGTCAGCGAGGACAGCCCACTGATTCTCATATTCATCTACCAGTTCGCCCATGTCCGTAATGTTCTTCTTTGTGTCTCGCTTTTCCAATGCCGTCTGGTGAAATTCAACCTTACCGTAAAATATATCTACGTCTGCTTTAGATCCAGGAAAATGATCAGTTAAACCCAGCACCATACCATTTGACTTAACAGACATTTCGGTTTTAAATCCATAGAGTTTGTGTTTACCGCTGTAGTAAACCTTTTCTTCCTGCATATTTCCACTTGGACGATTAGCCTGCTGAAAAAAAAACGTCGGTTGCATAGCGGGCATGCTTGTAGTTTTTAAAATTTTTCTTCTCTCGAAGCATCTTACTTGTCGTACAAATACCGATAAGGTGTGTGGTCCGCCTGGTAGAGGGAGCGCGCGAGGGCTCAACCTAAGGGGAAAAACACACAACCAATATGGTAGTAGGGCACCTGAAACCCGCAGGGGCAAACGGCGGGGCAACTAGTCTAGACCGTGCAGGTGTACGGTAGTAGACGTCGACGCGCTGTAAAACCTGAATAGTAATAGAGTAGCAAGTGACCAAGATGGTATAGTTACTGCCCTAGTGGTGCCTGACTTTACAATACCCGAGGGGGAAGGCGAGGTGCACCACAATATATACAAGGTGCACCTACGCCGACCTCCCATGCGGGCATGACGTCATCGGCTGTGCCCATGACCTACTGTCATGGGCCAGCAATGCTAAACTATCCTAGACCATAAATTAGAAATTAGAAATTATAAAATACAGAATACCAATTGGGTACAGTGCAGCCAGCAAGGCGCACCAGTAGGCCCACGTGGCACCAACCCATTGAGATCTCATTGTACTACAGACCCCCTTCCTACCCTGAGCCACGCCCTCGTGGCTCCTAGATACTTTCACCAAGTCGGTGGCATCGTCGTACCAATTTGGTCCCTGTCGCAGCCTTTGTGCCATCTCGCGCCGTGCGTCGCGTCGGCTCTGCATCGCCGAACGCACTCTGTTCACCACCTTGGTCATCACCGATTGCGGGTCTATCCACCTCTTTGGTTATCACCGACAGCGGCCTATTCATTCCCATTTGTGGTTTGGGCGCGACGCGCGCCCATTGCATACCTCTAAGGTTATACCTTTTTGGCTCCACGGCTTAGACCCATTTACCGTGTCGGTATACCCAGTGGGGGGGCGGGTTGCGCCTTCGAGCTCGTGTGGGCACTGTACCGTGAAGGATTTTGGCGCCCACTTGGTTGCGGCGTGTCTCTCTGTCCTTTCGAGGTTCGACTACTAACCCTTCGAGGCACTGCCGCTGACTCCATCGAGGTTGTTCCACCGTTATCTCTTCTGGTTGCATTCGCACCCCTTTGCGGTTTGTCTACGCGGGCTCGCGCCACCGTGGCTTTTCGTCCGACCGACAAGGTTGAATCCGTTTATGGTGACCCCCGATCCTTATCTGAACCACATGGGTAGCCCTGGTACCAGCGTGCGGGCTCGCACCCGTAGCGGTACACGGCGATTGTCGGTTCCCCATGTTGGTCAATCGGACGCGGTAACCTCAAGGGACGGCGCGCCATCGGCGACCAATGCCGATACCTTAATGGTTGAACCAACATGGGGCCCCGAACGGGTGGAGGTTTTGAGCATCAGCTCTAGTGACTCACCCATTGTAGATAAAAAGCCGATTCGCTTCACCCCTGCGGTCGAATGCTCCCCGTCTCAACCACTCCCTCACGGTACTCATCACACCATGTCGGGTGCCGGTCCTTCGCGCGGCCGCGGAAGTGGCATTGCCAAGTCTGGTTCTCGGGGTGCTGCTTTGTACCATTCCCGCATCCAAACTGGTTTTCGGAGCCAGCCGGTTCAGTCTTCCTCACATCAACCTCAAGGGATTCACGAAGGGATCCGGGACCCGTATGGTCCGGAGCCCGAGATTCCTCGTGGTATTTCCTATTATGGTTTGGAGACGTTCACCACGGCCGACTGGAACGTTTCCCAACATGGTACCTTCGGGGTCGATCCAAGAATGGTGTCGCAAGCGACGCTGTACCGTCGGAACTGGCCAGTGGCGCCGGGGAACACATCGCTTCCCGGCGTCTTGCGCCGTCCGACTTTGGATACCTACTTGGGTTTGTTTCGTTGGGATTGCGAGCGTCTCCGCTCCGTCCCCCAAACGCTCCACCGTCGGGATAAGGAATCTCAACCTCGTCAGGGTCGGGTGGAGTGCTATGATAGCCGCCAGCGACACACACCAATGAGGTATTTCATTCCCCCGCTTTATCCCAGCGATCTGCCGTATGTTCGTATTGAACCGGAGCTCCATTATTACCGACGTCTGGTTGTGAAGATCTGCCAGTACGACTCCCTTCCGCAGCAGTACCTTCCGGCTTCTCCACATTTGGTTTGCTTCGATAGGCCTTACAATACCATCCATTGGGCTAACCGTCGTAGGTGGGGGGTGGATGCTGCCACCGAGGCTCGCATTCGCACCCGGTCCAGCTTCCACCGCGTCATGCATGGGTTCCATAATGTGGAGTTCTTCTCACAACCTAATAAGGGAAGAACCTCTTGGTATGTGGCCCGACCTGAATGGTGGAATGCCTATGAGGTTCCGATGTCGCTTAGCGTCCCAACCCCACCGGTATTGGCTTACTTCGGGAGCTACATCACCCGTAACCACGATCGGTATTACCTCATTTGGTCGATTGCCCTCGCGGAATGGGCCGTATTGGTGGCCATCTTGGCTCTGCAGGCTGCCCGTGACGGTATTGACTGGGATTGTCGTTCTCGAGAAGCCGAGATTTACCGTGACGGTGTGCAACCTCCTGGTCGTATGTTCTTCATTCCCCCGAGGGTCATTCGCGACATTCGCCTATTTGGAGTCGGAACCGTTGTGGCAGGTACGGACTCCTCCATTGAGCAGCTGGAATCGTTGCTTACCCAAGTGGAGAGTTTCCCGTGGGGAGCCAAGCAGGGGTGGGAGGTTTTCGATCCGGTGTCCTGGAAGGTTGTATCCCGCGCGGAGCAGCGCTATCCCGGGGCTCCGACCGATCAGGGACCTCCAGGGAGTCCCGAGCCATTCCCAACCGTGGTGGAATCACCAGCAGCTACCCCTGTTGTCACTTCAGCGCCTACTCCCGCTCCGGAGGGACGCAATACGCCTGCCCATACTGGTGTGACTCCTGTTCTCCCTAGTACCACAAGGGTTGATGGGCCTCCGCGGGCTATCCTCGGGGGTGTCATGGCTGCGGCTGCGGCGCCTGTCCCCTCTCAGGTGGACTCCCAAGCCATTTCATGTTTAATGGCTCGGGTCCGTCAAGCCTGTGTGGTGAACTTCCAGCGGGCGGGTCCTACCTCTGTGGTCGAAGCTCTTACTTTTCTGGAAAGCATCCTGCCTCGTCATGCACAGTACATGCGATCCTTTTCCCAAATTGGTGAGTTCCGGAACCGGTTCCAGGTCGAGCTCTACCAGATGGCTACCAACCAGGTGGCAGGCCTAGCGACGGCCATGGGCCCAACGCCTACAAACCCTTTGGAGGATCCCCTATTTGGTGCTAGCCTGAACCCCGGCCTTCTAGCCGCTCCGCAGGCTCCTCTCCACATCGGGTCGTCGGCACCTCCGTCGGTTGCGCAGGCGAGCGCGCCACCTCCGATGGGTGCCGACGTGATGCCAGGCGTCAGCGTGCCTACTAGTACCCCCGTGGGTCATGGTAGCGCGCCTATCCAGGCTCCAGGTTAGGCTCATCTCTTCCAGCCTTGGCCGGGAGCCCATCAGAACACCACTCCGGGTCGGGGATCCTCAGCTGGAGGCTCCTCGGGGCCTCACTTTGCCACTCACCCATCAGGTTGATTGTCGTATCCACTTGGGTCTGTGCTTGAGCCACGTTGCTCCTGCATCCCTATTGGTGTTACTCTTCAAGTAAACTTACATGTTATGCGTTTCCATGGTAGGTTCCAGTTTCCTTTGAGGTGCGGTGCGTAGCAAGGGAGGAAGCTCGAAAACAGCTCCCCCTTCCTTAGCTCTGCGCATCTCCAATTAGGTTTTGAAACTCTCCTCCCCCCTCCTTAGACCAGCGTACCACGATGGGTGACGGTTAATTCCGTGTAGATAAGTTCCAGGAGGTGACTTAGCTCCATTCTGAGCCATTTTGGTGTTCGTAGTATGATTCACCACGTTGGTACTTCGATGCGCCTTCGTACGGCGCAGCGAGCGGTTTCGCCTTCCCATAAGGTAAAAAGTTGTGCCACGCGCTTGCGCGCGGTGGCCAGCAATGTACCTGGATTGGTTTGAATGGCCTCTCACCATGCATGGGCGCACGTGCGGTGTTTCACCCTGGAGGTTACTTGCAAGGCGAATCAAAATATTTGACCGGAAAATTACCCCTCCGTATGGTAGTGAAAACGGAGAAAACCCTTTTGGTCTGTATCTCGGGAACCAAGGGGTTTCAGAGGCTGGGAATGGCCGATTCGGGAGCGCGGCACGGTCAAAATACTTAGATCTTTTGACCATGCCGTTGCTCGCTCCCTACACACAATAGTGTAAACCGAATCGGTTACTCCCCACGGCGCGCCACGAGCAGCGCGCGTATGCCTCGTCAAATAAAAAGATACAATTTTTTGAATGTGTCCACCGTGCGGGTTCGCGCGCGTGCCGCGCAAGTGCATGGCGCGTGTGCAACGGCGCGCGTACAACGGTGCGTCCGTCTTTAGCGCTACCGCTCCTTGGACGTACCCTCATGGAATGCTTCCTTCTGGTTGTACCTTCCCGGTGAGCGTCCGAACCGACTTTGGTACTCCTCATTACAATGTGCTTTTCCCCCTTCCTTAGGGGACTGCATTACCTGTAAGGTTTACCCATCATTCGGCATGTCCTCTCCTTTGCGGTTCCAGTAGCTTACCCTGAAATGGTGTGGTATGGCTGCGGGCGGCTCAGCAGTGTCACCATCGGCGCCCCAGCCATACCAACGTACTGTGTACTTCAGACCTTCTTGGGTACGGCGATGACCTACAAGGCGTTCCACTGGGAACTCATTAGAGACCTGCGATGGTATCCTCTCACCACTTTGGTTTAGATGAGCATCGGTACCACTAGGGGTAGGTGTTTCCTCTGAAAGAGCAACCGTAATCCCCGCAGGTGGTACGTAGTCTGGGTCGTCACCCTGTGCGTCATCATTAACCTCGATGGGTGTCCCGTCTTCCCGGGGCTGAGTCCTCAGGGCAACCGCTTGTGGGTCACGCGCGGATTCTCCGCGTTCCTTCCTGGACTGAACCGTTTGAGGTGCAACCGTGATTCGGTCAATAGAGATTGTATTCTCTACACCATCTTGGTTCACCGTTACCGTGTGGTCGGTCGACCGAACTACCTTGAAAGGTCCCGATGATTTCGGAAGAAGCTTAGAATTGATATCTCTATCAATAGCTTCATCATCAGCTTCATCACCCGGTCGTGGTTTAGCTCCTTTCGGGGGGTGGTCAATAAAGACATATTGACCCGGCGTAGCCGTTACCACTTGGGTTACATTTCGGTCGTAGTCCTTCTTGTACCGCTTCTGGGATGCTGTGAGCTTGCTCTCAGCATACTTGAGAGCACGTCTCAACCTCAAAAGGGTATTCCGTTTGACCTGTGACGGTGTGAGCGCTCCGGCGGCTTCTTGTCCTAATGGGTCCCCTTCAACAACAATACCTGGTGGGTGTCTTGACAGTATTAGATCGAACGGCGTAGTTTGCGTCGCTCGATGAACCTGAAGGTTATATGCATATGTCAAGGGCTGCACGAGCTCGTCCCAACCAGTTTGGTGTTCTTCCGTATAATGTTGCAGCCTAGATACCAGTGTTGGGTTAAAGCGCTCCACTTGCCCATTCGTTTGCGGATGGTAGGCAGTAGTGAAGTAGTGCTTAATACCCAAGAGGTTACAAACAGCTTCAAAGAACTTCGAAGCTAAGTTCGAACCATTGTCGGTAAGTAAATAAAGCGGTGCACCATACGGGTAGATCCAATTGTTCAAGAACGCCACCGCGAGGGTCGCCGATTTCGTGTCCTTCAAGGGTATCGCTCGCGTGAGCTTCGAGAACCTGTCGGTGATTACGATGATGTACTGATATCCCCTTGTGATTTTTGGTAATGGACCCAGAAGGTCTATTGCGACGAACTCGAGAGGACCCGCTGCAGAGAATAACTTCAAGTATTTCCTGTGCTTCCGGAGACCTCCACGGGTACGTACGCAAGATTCACATTGACCTACAAAGGTATATACATCATTAGCCATATGTGGCCAGTAGTACCCTTGCCTCAAGGTGTAGTACATTCTCGTACCTTCAGGGTGTCCTGATAGCCTTGGGTAGTGGGCCAGGTACAGCACCCGAGGGCGCAGTACCTTGGGCACCACCTTCTGAAGGGAACCATCAATAAGAGCTCGCCTCACCAGGAAACCATTTCGGTCGACGTCAAAGTTCGAGTCTTTCATACCTACTTGGTCCATGAGAGAGCGGCAATAAACATCGTTTGCTTGCTCTCTCAGGAATTCGTCGCGGGTAATTGGCATGACGTCTGTTTCCTCGAGGGCGAGTATTTCCCGAGCGATGGCATCACTAAACCACGTATCCTCTTCGGGTAGAGTCCAGTAACCTTCTAAGGTATCACCATCAGGGTTGGTAGAGATGGTAAAGCATGGGATATCATCCTCTACCGGCTCGGTGTCCAAACCATCTGTGGTAATGCGAGACATCGCGTCTGCGACATTGTGCTTGATACCTGGACGGTACTGTACGTCATACTCGAACTCTGAAAGTCGTAACCGCCATCGGGCAAGTCTGCCTGATGCGTCGGCCAGACCCAGTATCCACCGTAGGGCATCATGGTCGGTTCGAAGCGTGAACCTCTCACCATATAGGTAGGGACGGAGCATCAACATGCTCCAGACCACTGCCAGACATTCCTTTTCGGTTGTTGTGTAGTTCTTTTCTGCAGCGTGGAAAGCACGACTCCAGTACCCTATAGGTAGTTTGTCGCCATTTTCTTGCTCCTGCATAAGACAACAACCAATTTGGGCGTCCGAGGCGTCAGTATCCAACGTGTATCGTAAACCAGCTTTGGGTAATGCCAAGATGGGAGGTGTCAAGAGCGCATGTTTCAGCGCCTCGAACGCATCCATTTCCTCATTGGTAAGACATTCAAACCTTGTAGGTTGACCTTTCAGCAGCTTCCTGTTGAGAGGAGCCGCTATCTTGGCAAATCCCTTGATAAACCGGCGGTACACATTGCACAAACCTATAAAGGATCGGATTTCCGTCTAGGACGTGGGTGGCTTCGCCTCCTGCACGGCCCGGATATTCCGCGGCGTCACTTCTAACCTCCCAGGGCTGATGATATGACCAAGGTATTCTACCTCTTTGGTGAAGAATTCGCACTTGCGGAGCTTCAACGTTACTCCAGATTCCCTCAAACGGTTCAAAGCTTCCCTAACATGGTGGAAATGTTCCTCTACCGTTCTGGAATATATGATTACATCGTCGATGTATACCAGAGCGGTTCTCCACTTCACCTTTGAAAGGATTATATCTAACGCCCTCTGAAAGGTAGCCGGTACATTCCGCAACCCAAAGGGCATACGCGTAAAGCGGAATAACCCAGCGTGGCAAGTAAACGTAGTTTTGTCCTTGTCGTCTTCCCTGATAGGTACCTGCCAATAACCACAATTGGCATCGAGCGTAGTAAAGATCTTGGCGTTGCCCAACGAATCTATACACTCGTCCATTCTAGGTATTGGGTACGAATTCCTAATGGTCATACTATTCAGTCTTCTGTAGTCCACACAGAACCGCATACGGGTATCATTCTTCTTTGTGACGAGAACCACAGGGCTGGCCCAGTCCGCATTTGCTGGTTCTATGACACCTTCACGGAGCATTCTCTCGACCTCATTGAGCTCAACCTTCCGGGCTTTTGGACCTGCACGGTAAGGCTGCTGGTATATGGGTTTCCAGCCAGGCACCATATCAATATGGTGCTCTGTAGCCTCAATTTGGCCCAACCGGCCCGACCACATGGGTTCAAATTCTTCTAAGAGACTGAGAATCCGGTCTCGGAGAGCCTGGTTCTCCGCACCGATCTGGACTTCCTCTCTCCAATTCCGCACTGGGTCCAGTTCCATAGTCTTTTCCTGATCCCTAACCTTAAAGGTATTGGCGATCTTCTGTTCCATTTTGGTGTTTGTCGATAACGGGGGCGCATATGCAGGGTATGGCGCATCTGTTCCTCCCCCTTCCTTAGAGGTGGCGACCTCGCCCAACCCATTAAGTGAGACCGTGAAAATCCCTTGTGGTGCCGGCAATGCGATTCCAATAGTGGTATTCTTGGGTAACTTAACAATGTAATTGCTAAAGTTACTCAAGTACACCTTGAAGGATTGGTTAGGGATGTTGTCGATAATCCCGTTTGCCATCAAGGCGAGATGTCTTTCTGCCAACCTAGGATGGTTCTGTAGCATTACCAATCCTGGAACTGCGCATGAGACATTCACTACCATTTGGGTCATAGCCGGAATTGAAACCAATTTGGTGAGCCGTATCTTGTTTGAAACCGTTTCGGTGGGTATATTGAACCTCGGCTTCTTACGCCAACCATTTTTGGTCTGCGTATTACCCAGTATGGCAATACGACCACCTTGACGGAGAGCGACCGTTCGGGACCCCGGCAAAATTGCCTTGACATGTCTGTCAATAAAGTTGGTCCCGAGGATACAGTCTGTCGCCAGACGATCCACCACAAAGAAATTGAGCTTCACCTTCAAGGTTCCAAGTTGTACCACAGTGGTTAACACTCCTCTAAAGTGCAGTGGGCGCTCGTTAGCGTCCACCAGCGGGTTGATAGTCGGGGCAGGTTGATTGTTCCGCAAGACCGCATCGGGTATGACGCGAGCGTTTAGCACATTCGGACCGGCGCCGGTATCGAGTACACACGCAACGGGGACCTGTGGGTAATTTAGAAAGCTTACTGAAGCATTAACTTTATAGTTATTGTACTTCATTAGACACACCACATTGGGTACATCTGATTCTTCTTTTTCCACCATTAAGGTTTCCCGTTCCGGTATCGACGGGCGTTCCAATTCACGGTTAGGGGTGGCCCCTACGCTAACCGTTCGGTGTTTTCCTGCTCCTCCTGAGCGGGACTGTCCTTCTCCAAGATTGGTGTTTCCTCGGCGAGATGAACCTGAGATGGTGATGGTTGAGCTTGTACCCTCTTTCCAGATCCATATAGGTTACGGTGGTTTTGCTGCCTGGCACTGATCAGATTTTCGCGCACCCCTGGGGGTATTTTGTCACATCTGTTCGCCAGATGGTCTGGCGACAAACAGAGCCAGCAAACCAATCCACCTGTCTGGGGATCACGAATTGCCATAGAGGTAGGTCGGGTAACCGGATTGGTCGGTGCTGTAGCATATGAAGATGCTTGCGAACCACCCGTTGAGGTTTGTTGAGTGCTCGCCGCACTTGGTGGCGACCTTACCGAAGCTGGTGGTACTGTCTACGACCAATTACCAATGGAGGTGGCTCGTGACTGAGCCTGCGGCGCAGTCACGAGATGAACTGCTATTCCTGTTGGTACGCGGATGAGCGAATCTCCCTCTGAGGTAGTGCTTTCTTCTAGCTCCAATCCTGACCGTTTCGGTTTATCCTTTGAGGTATGGGACGCCGACGGCTTCTTTCCGTGACGGAGAGTGTCGCCTAGTCCCTGGGCATAACGGGCAAGCCCATTATAGTCCACCTTACGGTTGTTCGCCAGGTAATTGCGTACCTGCGAACGGATCGCTTTGTCAACATTGTCGGCAAAGAGCGACTTCAACCTACTAGTGGTAAAGACATTACCGCATCGGGTGGCCAGATTCCAAAGGCCTAACGAGAATTCCATTTCGGTTTGGCTGGAGCGTTGGTGATAGGCCTGCACCTCAGCGTAACCTTCCTGGATAACCTCATCGGTAGCGTAAGTTTTCAACATGAAATTAACCACTTCTGGGTACGTCTCTAACATCTCTGTCCCTTCTTCATCAACCGCCAGGGTATTTCCACGGAGCCTGCCTTGCAGCAAGTGGTAAGCTTGACCTTTAAGGTAAAACTGGAATAAGCACATGGCAGCGCCTTCGGAAAAACCATTTTGGTCACATGCAATCTTGAACTTCTGTAGAAACTCAATTACCGCAATGGGATCATCACCTGTGAAGGTAGTATCACCCATCTGGAAGCTGAGCTTCTTGTGGTGCTTGGTGATCTTCTGCGCAACCTCTTGGGTGTAAGCAGAGGATCGGTTTCTTAACCGATATGACCTATAATCAACCGCTTTGGTGAACATATCGTTCAGCGGCTAACGCACCTCTAGGGTTGTATCGGTGTCCGAATCCGAGTCGGACGACTCGTACCGTTTCTTCTTACCTTTCCGGTTTCTCTTTGACGACTTCTTCGCCAACCTGTTCGGTTTCTTCTTGCGTCTACCTTTACGGTCATCATCCGACGATGAACCAGTATCGGTATCGGAGCTCGAGGAATCGGGGTCAGAGTCGTAGCCGCGATTCTTTCCCTTTTTCCTCCTCCTTTCTTTACCCTTGCGGTTTCTTCTTCGTCGCCCCTCTTCTGGGTCAGACGTATCGTCCTCAGGTCCACCAGTCTTGGTGTCCTTTCGAACGTTACCTCCAATGGGTGGCAAGTACACGTCTCGAGGGCCCATCTCTATATGGCCCTCTTGATCTTGCCTCAAACCTTGTAGGTACGCACTATCGGCCGGAAATGGCTTGATTGGTGCGGAAGAACCGGCAGGGATCCCTCGTGGTATGCGAGTAACCACATTCACCCCAGGGGTTTTGGCTTCCGCCATTCCTTCAGAAAACCAAAGGTCTTGAACCACTCGGTAGATATGCTCCCGGGCACCCGTTAATAGGTATGTTTCAACCAATTTAGGTATGCGTTGAGAGAGCTCGTGCACGGCTCGATCAACCACCAAGCGGGTAACGGCGTCCATGTCCATTGAGGTCATAGCTTCATTAACCGTAGCGGTAAAAAGAGCTTTCGCTCGATCTTCCAATTGGGACCAAAGGTCCTCAACCGTTGTCGGCAAATCCTTGTTAGGTTCAGGCGCTAACGGTGGCTGAGTGCCCGTATCCTTTGAGGTTCCGGCCCGAGGTTGCCGAAGCAGCTCCTCGGGATTGTCCAGCATGGGTTTAGCGGCCGAAGCCGCAGCAGAACCCTTGTGGCTAGGTGGCGCGCTAGAGCCACGAGTAATCATTGTAGGTCTTTCCATAGTGACCAATAGTGGTATCCAATTGCTTCGCGAGTATTCCTACGAAACCAAATAAGTGTGTGAACTTCCAGAATCCTTTCGAATGTCTTCTGTTCACCAGTAAAGGTACGACAAAAACCTAGAAACTTCTAGGTCGGGAGACCAAAATGTCGTACAAATAACGATAAGGTGTGGGGTCCGCCTGGTAGAGGGAGCGCGCGAGGGCTCAACCTAAGGGGAAAAACACACAACCAATATGGTAGTAGGGCACCTGAAACCCGCAGGGGCAAACGGCGGGGCAACTAGTCTAGACCGTGTAGGTGTATGGTAGTAGACGTCGACGCGCGGTAAAACCTGAATAGTAATAGAGTAGCAAGTGACCAAGATGGTATAGTTACTGCCCTAGTGGTGCCTGACTTTACAATACTCGAGGGGGAAGGCGAGGTGCACCACAATATATACAAGGTGCACCTACACCGATCTCCCATGCGGGCATGACGTCATCGGCTGTGCCCATGACCTACTGTCATGGGCCAGCAATGCTAAACTATCCTAGACCATAAATTAGAAATTAGAAATTATAAAATACAGAATACCAATTGGGTACAGTGCAGCCAGTAAGGCGCACCAGTAGGCCCACGTGGCACCAACCCATTGACGTCTCATTGTACTACATTACTCACACTGTATTTTGCATCCAAATCATAAACAAATGTCTGCGTCAAAGAATCTGACACACACAAAACGAACTTTGTCACCATACGTTTGAAATTCGGTTCTTAATTTTGAACATCCTTTCTAAAAAATCCCAGGAATTACCGTGTTTTAGTGAGACAAGTGTCATAAAGATTATATTCTTTGGTGCGTATTGGTATTGACGACTACGGCCTGTATCCCACAGATGACGAACATTTGCTTTAATGCCATTCCATAGGGCATCATATTTGTTTGAAGAAAAGTTTGACATTTCCAGAATTGTGGCGGATCCAATATCTCTAAAAAATGAGTCGTAAATTGAAGATTGTGAATCCGCCTTTTCGTCGCTATCGGTGATGTCAGGATCGGAGTTAAAGCGGTTGAGGTCTGTCTCCCTTGCCAAACGCGAGTGAGTTAAAAGCTCTAAAGCGGTGCGGATGTTGTGCGAGGAAAGTGGAGATAGTTCAGGCATGATAGAAAGGAACTGTGTGAGCAAGATGTTTGGTCAATGAGAATTTCTTGCCTCTATAAACCATTCTGTAGTTTCTTTGATCGGGGGAGACAAGCTTTATACCCAAAGACTGCCTTATTCCTAATGAATACTTGTGGTCACAAACGACTTGCATCTAGTTACGCAATTACTGTTTACGTAGCACTTGAATTGAGTTTACAACGTGGAAGTGCAACGAAAAAAATATGTCGCAACCATTGTTACCCAATTCAATAGAGCTCCAATTAAAATAGTGTACACCATCGCAAAAATGAAGTCAATCGAGGAAACAGTAACGTGTTTCCTCGATTGACAATGTACATAAGCTGATACTCAATTCAAAAGTTGCAGACGAGACTTTTGAATTGCGTATCAGCTTCAGCAGCAATGACACAGTCAAACGCGTATGACTGTGTCAATGCACATATACATGTAGCATTCGCAGAGACTGAGAAACCAAAGTAGTTACTCAGTCTCTGCGCAGAACCAAAACGGTCGCGCACAAAGAAGTGTCGATGACCAGAAATTCATCGAAAGTCTTGTGCACAACCGTTCTGTTCAACAAAATGGCGACAGTTAGCTCTGAGTTTGCAGCGAACGCCCTCGAATGGCTGGCCGACACCGCGTATGCCACACAACAGGCATTTGAAACTGCTCCAAATCATTCACATCGCGATAATTCAGACGATGAAAATGACTCTGACAGTCCCATATTTGATGTATTTTACAGCCAAAATGGGTCCGAATCTATCCTCCAGATGACCAATTTTTCTGCAGTTGAATTTCAAAATTTTTGGAGTCAAATTGAAAAGCATGTATCCGAAAATTGGAACGTTGGAAGGGGAAAAAAATTTCAGGCCTCCGGGAAAGATGCCTTTTTCATGTGTTTAACAGTGCTGAAACATGGTTGCCGATGGGATTTTCTCGCGAATATTTTTAATTTCAAAACTCCAACATTTGAGAGAATGATAACTAAATATATATACATGCTTTTGCTGCATGTATATAAAATATTAGTTTTGGACGAATTGAACAAGTGGCCAATGAAGCGCCTCGTGAGGGAAAAAAAAATGTTTTCCCGCTACAAGTACGCCTATTACGCCACAGATGTCACATTACAGCAGACAAATAGACCCGGAGGAAATTTGGAAGAGGCAAAGAAATACTTTAGCAAAAAGCACAAATTATACGGATACAAAAAAGAGGTATCTGTTCTTCCCAATGGTATGGCAGTTTTTGTCACTTCACATTCTTGTGGATCAACCTCTGATATTGACATTTTTTATCAGAGCTTTCAAAATTTTCATAAGGAGGCACTGGAAAAGTTTGAGGATGAAATGGAAATAGCGGATACAGGAATTCTATGCGAAGAATATGAAGAGTTTTGGGGGGTTCTTCTGGATAAAGGGTATCAAGGAGCAAAGGATTTTTGTAGGGCAATTCATCCAAAAAAGTGTCCTAGGCTAGGACGTCTATCTAGAGAAGATGATTTGGAAAACAAAAGAATTTCTTCTGATCGCATCATTGTGGAGAAATTTTTTGGAAGGCTATGTGGTTTGTGGTCTATTCTTTCTTTGAAGTATCGTTGGAATGAGAAACTCTATGATTCAATTTTTATTCTGTGTTGTGGACTAACAAATGCTCATATTAAGCGTCATCCTCTTGGAGCGAAAGATTCAGAGTTTTATGGAAAGGTTAAGGACAGGCTCTACACTATTGGGGAGGATTCTATTAAGAAAAGACGTCTTTCACAGAAGAAATATCGTGAAAAACGTCAGCGTCGTCTGCAGTCAAGGCTGAGAACGGCTGGGTCTGACAGCGAGACGCACAACCGCAAGGTTAGTGTGTTCTGCCGTTGGTTGGTTGCAACAGCGCATTTGGGCACAAATATGATGAAAACTACGTTTTTATTATTTTTACGACGTAGTATCGGTAGCACAAAGTAAAATGTTCTTGTTTTTGCGTTTAAATAGGTTGCTGGGTTGCTGCGCAAACACTACGTCTTCTCGACTTTACCCACTATTTTAGCTGGAGACCTAATAACTACAAATTGATCTACTGTACTAATAGAAACATTACATGTCTTAACAATAGATGTCGTAACTGCGTTGTCTTACAATAACAACGTTATAGGTCTTATGTATAAGCAGTTACGAAATAATACATTCTTGGTGGGTCTCTTCAGTAAAATCTTTGTTTTTATTATTTCAGTTCTTTGTTGTGCTTAGTTACGAGGTTTTATCGTATTTGCTACACTACTGTTCAGTGATTTTGGCTTTACGTATAGATCGAGAAACTGCGCAAATGTGGCCTAACAACTTCAAAGACCTAATGATGAAGATAGTACAAAGGTAGGAGTTAGGACCACGTCCATATATTCGCCAGCTCGTTGCCACGTTATGTTCTGTTTCACACTACCCTTGTAGGGTAGTAACATTACCTAGTGGTTTGCCCCTCGCCATTTGATGTTCTGGTCCAAGCTACCAGTACCTAGTCTTCACCACTTCCTTGTCACCGGATTCAAAGAAGGAGTACAGCTCCTCAAGGCGAAATCGCTGCAGCTCATTGTCGTTACCCTCCAATCTGCTAAAGTACGCTGGATATCCATGGTAGGCGCGATAGTTCTCCCCACGGCCCAGCAAACAACAAAACAGCTTCACGCAGACGTAGAAGCCCCTTGCCCAGAGCTTGGCCCAGTCACTTACCAGAGTGCGAAAGTAATTCGTTTTTCTTCGAGCGTGAAAGATCTTGAGGGTGCCATCGGTATAGAGGAGGACTCCCATCCCAACATGTCGGTAGATGTTTCCTTGAGTCAAGCTGACAAACTGCATGGCGCAATTCAGGTCGGCAGGCAAGATTGTGCCTACGTCCCTGGGCAAGACAGTTACCGGATCGTCCTTGTTTGCCACTCGTAGGAGCCGCAGCTTGCCTTCGCGTTCCAATTCCTGGGAAGACGGATCATGGGAAACAATTTGTAAGTGAGAACGGATTCGAACTGCATCGCCGCTCTTCGCAACAAAGACTTACCTGAAACACTTTGCGAAAGGACAAAGTACCAAGCTTGGGAGAGGCAAAACTGTAGCAAATGACAGGGTCGACAAGGACGGGATCTAGGGCCGCATAGGAGGAGAACAATGTGCAAAGCGCTCCCCCAAGACTGTGTCCCGTTACGTAGAGTCGGAAGCCCTTGTGCTTCTGTAGAATGCTACTGGCTTGCTCTAGAATGAGCTCATACTTGGACTTTTGCTCTGGAGTCTTCTGTTGGAAGAGGTACTGGTAAAATCCGTTGTGAAGCTTCATGAACTTTGGCTGCGTTTTGTCGATCTTCTCAGCAGAAACGGGGTTCGAAGTGTTGGCGTCGATAGGGTTCGGAATCTTGGTTCGGAGAGGATTTGGGACCTTCTTCTGGAAGGTCTTGATATCAGCGGTAATATCCGTGGGAGTTACCGTTCCCCGAAATGCGACCACAACATTTCTTGTGCTGTAGTCGACCGCAATGGAGTAGACCAGTTCGTCTGCATCATCGTCACTAAAGACGACGATCTTTGTGCCGTTGGGTTGTTCTGGGTCGATTGACTTCTTGCTCATCATAGTTTGCAAAACCCGTCCGTGAAGGTTGTGCCGATTTTCTCCATGAAGCGTATTCAGAAGTTGACCATGCTCCTCATAAATGCTGCTAATCGCACCAAAAGTCAAGGGCAGGCTCAGAATCGCATCGCAATTCTGCAGTGTGCCTTGTCGTGCCATGGCTCTGAGTTCGGCGACAAGATACATCATGGAGGCATAGCTGAGCATATCATGGATCTCCTCGTACACAGTTGGACTTTTTTGCCCATCGTGAGGCTCTGGTTCGGCTCCTTGCGTGGACGCCATGGTTGACTGGGGCAGCAGACCGCGGCGTGAGTGTTGGAACTCGACAGAAATCGAGTGCCCGGTTTAGCATCACGCTGATTAGGAGAACCATTGTGGCACAAGGCTGCTGGTACCAACGGTACCGTTGTCTGTTGTAAGGCTAGAGGGAGCGCAATGATGAGCTCATATGAAAATTTATCTACTGGACAGAGCGTGCGTGCGAACGTTTTGGACGTCCAAAACGTGCGGTGCATAGCCGTTTTTAATTAAACATTAATTAAATATACCCACATCTTGGAACTGCTGTCGCTCACAGCAATGTTGCGCTGCTCTGCCAATTGGCCACGTAATCGCCCCAACAACCTCGACTCGAGTAGGAAATTCGGGGAAAGCACGAGCGCTTTTGTCCATCTTGCAAATGCGGCTGGACCGTGTAGTAGCTGTTCGCCTTCGTACCACAAGTGCTGACGCTGGCACAACGGTAACTCTACCGAAGGTAGAACCCTATCGTTGTACGACGGTACTTGTACCGTATGTACTACCAGCTCATACGGGAGGCAAGTTAACCCTTGCCAATGTACCGACTAAGAGACATACTGTACCTTCCATACAGCCAGCGGCTGGCGTACAGTTCTCCATACATGATCTACGGTTCTACCCTCATATGAGGGGAGAAACGCAGATCAGCTCATGAGAGTGGTGTCGATATAGATGCTCACATGTAATTTTGGCTTTCAATGACAAGTGCGAGTACACAATAGGTCCAGCAGTCAAACCCGAAGCACATTGTTGGCTTCTCAGCAGTCTAGAAACAAGTACGCATGTAAAAGATGCAGGTGTACTTTACTCGCCCTCACCAAACCGTAGCTACACAATTCAACCCACTACTGATCCGACTACTTTGAACTAAACCTTATGCGGTCCTCTTACTTTTATGCTAGCGCCTCATAGTTAGGTGTCCAATTCATCTCTCTGTCTCTCTCTCGATTTGGGTACTTTTTTATTAAACCACATGCCGCCTTCTCACTTGTACTAAGGAACGCAGCGGTTTCCTATTTCGGAACGGATGCACAAAACCCACCACATTCATGCTACACTATACTCAACCTGAGGCTCTCACTCTGCCTCATGACGGTGAAGGGACTGAATTTGAGTCCAACTACCACTCTAACTGAACCGAAGACTGCTTTGCAAAGCGATATGCATCATTCTCCTGCTTCGTTCTCTTGCTCGTTCTTCAGCTGTTGAATCACAGCAGCTTGACAACGATGACGGCTTCCACGTTATGGTTTACAGAAACGAATGATGCACGCACGCACGCAGCACACGACATGAAAGTAGACGAGTTAGATTTTCAGTACTACTGACTACTCTAGTAGAGAGTCCAAGGTCCGGGTGCACTCTGGAAGAGTATAAAAGGCGAGCACTCATTGCTTCTTGCTAGACCCGAACCATCCCCGGCAACCCTCACTACTGCCTCTCCTTCCTCATACAATACGCATTGCTTCACATCAGCAGTTCCATCTTTCTCCTACCTATCTTTCCTCTCCTTCTTTCTTCTTCCTTGCTCTCACAAAATGTTCAGCAAAATCCGTTCGTGTTTTCGTGAAGATGAGTGGGTGATGCTCGACGATCCGGAGTCGATGAACCCGGAAACGTATATTGAACGAGATGTGTATGGGCGGAGCGCCCCACTGGAGGGCATAATTGTTTTGCCTCCTTTGGATGAGGCAGAAGAAGTGGACGAAAGCGGACCAATGCAGCTCAGGCAAGAAAAGCCCAGGCAAGAAAAGCCCAGGCAAGAAAAGCCCAGGCAAGAAGAGCCCATCCCTATTGCTCGATGTGAGCCCGACCCGGCCGCTGTGGATAGAAGACGAAAACGAAAACAGTGCATAAGGCTCTGTGGTGCCATCGTCACTGAGCCGTTCAAGAGGGCGGGGCGTTCCATCGTAGCAGGTATTTCAAATGCTTACGGTGGTTGTAAACGTTTGTGCAGGACCAGAAAGGAGTGAAACATTGCGGTAGAGAAAGTTGTTGAGAAAGCAAAGAAAACCGTTGAGTGATAAACGGATTTGTTTCATTTGCGTGCGAAAGAAGATATGGAGTGGTAGTTAACAATAGATTCTTATCTCAAACCATTTTATCTTGACACAAGGTGCTCCAACTGTGAAGTTGAGAACGAAGTATTTAATAGTGGCGTTGGGGTTCCAATTGCAGAGCTGTATTCGTTACACGCAACCTAATCGCACTTTTCCCTTCTTGGGTCACCCTCAAGGCTGACAAAACGGAGAGTGCAGCTCTTTGTCATTAGTTCTGTCAGTCTTGTATGAGATGTTTCCCACTAATGAGAGTGGTGCTGTTCTTCTTCTACACCTTATGAACAGCAGTGTTCTGGGTGCATGTTTAGGGATGTGGGACTAATATTAAATGCTTCGTTCTCAAAGTCAGCGTTACATACAACTTCAGGTCCAAAGCAAAAACTAAACAGCACGAAATCGTTTCCGAAAACCGTGCAGACTTGGATGCAAGAGATGTATGGGGAGGGAGAAGAGAAGTAAGAGGAGAAAGGAGGAAGAGCTTTTAGAGGGAGAGATGTGTGCCAGGTAGCCAGGTGGTGGTGACGGGTGATGTTGGGCGTCTCAAAGTGGTGTTTAGCTTCGGAGCTTCGGATCTGAAACAAGTTGTGTCACACAGCGTGCAATCCCCCAGACCTTTACACGCGCATGATCCATACGGTCACCAAAGAGTTGTCTTTCCAAGACCTGTTCCCAAACGATCCCCATCATGTGCAAACGATTAACAACTATTACAGGATACATGAGGTAAGCATGTACAGACCGCTGCTTCGTACAGTGTTTTGTAGACTAATGAAGTCGGCTTTGACAGCCTCTTTAACCGAGGCTCTGTGGGACAGGTTCTACAAGCTGTACGACAGCGTTTCCTTAAGGTAACGAGCGTTTCCGTTTGCCCGAACCACAAGAGTCTCATGGCAGCGAATCGAGAACTCAAGATTATATGGTTTCACATCCTGGGGATTTGCAGGACCTTACGACAACCATGAGCCTATCTTTATCAGTTCTGCAAGTTTGACCTCCTCATCGCCGTAAACGCAAAACTAAGTCGACATACACTACAATCTGCGAGCAGCATCACCAAGAGACATCATCAACGGACAGGGACAGCACCAATGCGGCGCGGTTCGCCGCACACTACGCTCGCGCTGCCATATCACGCCTTCTGAAAGGACTTGTCGGCTGCTCCTCATCGTGGAGGCTGTTGTGCTCCGATGTTGCGCTGCTCTGACATCTGGTAACGATTTCGACGCAGCAACGACGACTTTGGAGTGGACCTTTGATTTTAGGAGTCGGAAACAAGGGTGGAAGGCGCGAGGGCTGCTGTCGAGCTTGGAAATGCGGTTGGTAGCCGCTTGCCTTGGTACCGCTGGTACCGAAGGTACAACGCTACCGTGGTACGAAGGTACCGTATGTACCAGCCCGTACGACAGGCACCAAGGTACGAACTACGGGAGTTATTGTACGTCCCATACTGCGACAGTCGTGCAGTTCTCCATGCAGGAGAGGAGAACTGTAGGTCAGTCTATCCGAGTTGAGCAGACAAGGATGCTCACATGTACTTGTATTTGTGAGTTGAAGTGAAGAATAAGAGTTGATGATTCTCTCGGTAGTACGTACTTGCAACAGTGAAAATTGAAACACATTGCCTAGTTCTCGTCAGTTTAGAAAAGGATGAACGTGTGAACATCCTCTTCCGAGAGTGTACGGAGAATCGCGTTCTATTCTTGTTCATAGTCCAAAGAAAAAGAAGGAAACAAAACTTTGATAACTTATACGTATGCATGAAACACATGCACGGGTACATAGGTGTACTTCATTCGCCCTCACCAAACCGCAAGCTACCCAATTCAACCCACTCCTAATTCGACTGCTTTGTACTAAACCTTATGCGGTCCTCTTATTTATACTAGCGCCTCATAGTTAGGTGTCCAATTCATCGCCCTCTCTCTGGATTTGAGTACTTTGTACTAAACCTTATGTCGCCCTCCCACTTGTACTAAGGAACGCAACGGTTTCCTCTTTTGGAACAGAGGCATAAAACCCACCAAACTCACGCTACACTACACTCAATCTGAGGCTCTCACTCTCCCTCATGACAGTGAGTGGATTGAATTTGAGTCCACTTACCACTCCAACTGAATCGAAGACTGCTTTGTAAAGCGATATGCATCATTCTCCTGCTCGTTCTCCAGCTCTTGCAACAGAGCAGCCTGACAACGATGACAACTTCAAGTTACGGTTTCCATAAACGAATGATGCACGCACGCACGCACGCACGCACGCACCACACGACATGAAAGTAAGCGAATTTGTTTGTCAGCTGAGAGAGTCAGGGGGTATTCTGGAGAGCTATAAAAGGCGAGCACTCACTGCTCTTCTCACGCTCCAAACCATCCTCAGCAACTCTCACTACTGCTCCTTAGTCACAACAACACACACTGCTTCGAACAAGCAGTTCTACCTTTCCTCTATCCTTCGTCTTTCATTCATTCTTTTTCTCATTCTTTCATTCTTCCTCTTTTCCTACCACCGTTCTTTCATTCTTCATCTTTTCTTACCACCGCACAATGTTCAGCAAAATCCGTTCGTGTTTTCGTGAAGATGAGTGGGTGATGCTCGACGATCCGGAGTCGATGAACCCGGAAACGTATATTGAACGAGATGTGTATGGGCGGAGCGCCCCACTGGAGGGCATAATTGTTTTGCCTCCTTTGGATGAGGCAGAAGAAGTGGACGAAAGCGGACCAATGCAGCTCAGGCAAGAAAAGCCCAGGCAAGAAGAGCCCATCCCTATGGCTCGATGCGAGCCCGACCCGGCCGCTGTGGATAGAAGACGAAAACGAAAACAGTGCATAAGGCTCTGTGGTGCCATCGTCACTGAGCCGTTCAAGAGGGCGGGGCGTTCCATCGTAGAAGGTATTTCAAATGCTTACGGTGGTTGTAAACGTTTGTACAGGACCAGAAAGGAGTGAAACATTGCGGTAGAGAAAGTTGTTGTTAAAGTAAAGAAAACCGTTCAATGATAAACGGATTTGCTTCAAGTGTGTGCGAGAGACGAAGTGGAGTGATGAGCAAGAGCGTTCATGGTATCTAGTTAACAGTAGAAACTCACCTCAGACTATTTTAAGCTTCAGTCAAGGTGCTCCACATGCAGGGCTGCATTCGTTACACGCAATCAAATCTGTCCCTGAACAATGACCCTCATGTACAAAATCAGAACGAGTATCAAGTACTCGAGCTAGGTCCACATTGACCGCTGCTATGAGCAGTGTTAGTAAACTAATGAAGTTAATTTGGACAGTCTCTTTAACCTTAGCTATGTAGAGCAAGTTGTACAAGCTCTACGACAGCATCTCTTTCGAAGGAACGATTGGTATCGTTTGCTGAACTGCAAGAGTCTCATGTCGGCGAATCGAGAACTCAAGATGATACGGTTTCACATGCTGGGGATTCGCAGGACCTTACGACGACCATGAGCCCATCTGTTTCAGCTGTGCAAGTTTGATTGCTTTATCGCCGTAAACGCAGGAATAAGTGGACATATACTGCAATCTGCTAGCTGCATCTCCAAGAGACATTATCAACGGACAGGGATCGCACCAATGCGTCGCGGTTCTCCTCACATCATATGCGCTCGACGCAAGCTTCGAGCTCGCCGCCGCATCACACCATTTGAACATACTTGTCACTGCCCCTCATCGTGGAGGGTGTTGTGCTCCAACCTGGAGCCATGATACAACGTACACGCACCATGTGTGTCATGGATGAGATACAACGATGTGTACATCTCCAACGGAGGCCGAACTGAGGAGACGACGTCAAAATCTGAACAAGGAACAAAGGAGAACGATGTGTACAACGGTACGGGGAAACCAGAGCCCAAAGTGATGACAGGTGACCGTCTGCTCTGTTGTCTACACGAGCGTAACCTCGTAGCTCGACTCTAGAGAGCGGAAAACGAAAGCGTCAACAGGTTGTTAAGTGGCGCTGGCCCATCTTCGAAAAACATGACCCAAAATGGTCGCCACATCTCTCGCAGCAGACCTCCTTCAGCGACATATCTCGCTGTCTCAGCGACAGCCCGGTGTAGGGTTGTGATTGATCAGCGTAACAGCACGCCAGCACGCACATAATTATGAGTGTTCTCCTCCTTTATAGCTATCAGCGTACCATCATGTTGAGCAAACAGCTCCGCAAAGAACAGCGATGCCGTTCAGTCATCAACACTTCACGGCTTTGGAGCTCACAGCACAGTGAACCATCTCAATTTGAGTGTTTCGGAATATTCCTGTACCTGGGAACTCCCGACGAACTTCATGTCAACTATTTTACAGTTCAACAACTGCGCCACCACCGCCTTCATGATCAAAAGGAATGTGGTGCAGGCAGTGATGCTGGAGTAAGTATCGATTTTGGAGCAGCTGCCCGCACTGTCTCTTCAAACTATAAGATATAACAAGTTTACAAGTCAGCAATGGCTTCTTGTCCAAAAAGCGAGGGGCTAACTTTTTCCAGTTGTTCAGTGAGCCCGTACATGGGGTTGCCTTTCCACTAGGAGCATCTTTGGATTCCACAGATACCTTCGTGGGTTGGGAAACCCAAAAGGTTATACAGTATTACATACATGTACATGTGGTGCGTACTACAATGACTCGCGCCAGCAGGATTCAGAGTTCTCCGGCCAACGGATAACTCAAGTGCAAGTCGGGGTGCGCCAAGCACAGCATCATTTTCGCCACCGCCGTCTCGATGGTCATGCGCTTCGTACTGGTCGCACCCAAAGCCCCAGCGGCGCCGCTATTGTACAAATTGGGGTTGAGCGGTCCGGTGGCGCACTGCGTGGACAAATAAATCTTCAAACCGCGCCTCTGCTGAGCGCGAAGCCAGCCCATCCAGCCAGCACCGCGGTGGTCCGGCACGTTGCCCACGCCGAAGCTCTCGATGACAGCTCCGCGCACACCGCGTGCGTACAGGTCGCCGTAGGACATTTTGGGGTTGGCGCCCGGCACAACGGGGATTCGGATGACGTTGGGATCGAGCTTGATGCGCGGTCGGTACACGCCGGGGTCGTTCCACAAGGCGTCCTGGTTCCATTCAATGTCGACGCCCATGACGGCGAGTGGCGGATGCGTGGGTGAGGAAAACGCGCGATAGGCGGACGAAGAGTACTTCATGGCACGGTTTGCACGCAGGAGCAAGCCACCAAAGCACACGGCAAACTCCTGCAGTTTCGGCTGACACGCCATGGTGACGGCGTCCACAAGGTTTTGGCGCGCATCGGAGCGCGGCATCAGCATGGGCCTTTGGCTGCCCGTGAGCACGACGGGTTTACGGAAGCCGGCAAGCATGAGCGAAAGCGCGGCGCCCGTGTACGACATGGTATCCGTGCCGTGGATGATGACGAAGCCGTCATACCTGTCGCGGTGCTTGTCGAGCAGCTTGGCGATCTTGATCCAGTGGTCGGGCCCCATGCGGGTGCTGTCGAGGTTCATGGGGGTGGAGACGTGCAGACGGGCGATTTGATCGAGTTCGAGGAAGGCGTCTTGCAGGTCGGCCAGGAAGGAGGCGGGCTTCAAGGTGGTTGAATGGTGCGTGGTTGACTGCTGCATGCCGAAGGTGCCGCCGCAGTGGATGATGAGCACGCGAGGTAGCGGCGGGCTGGAGTTGGACGGCATGGTGACAAAGTCGGTGGCGGGCGTACGTTGGTGCGAACGAGCGTCAGCAGCAGGCATGTGCTCAGCAGTTTGGTAGGACGGCAATGGGGTAGCGGTGTGGTCTGTAGCACGGGGGAGTCCATTTTGGGTGGGGGAGTTGAAGACGTGCAGCTGGGAAGATTTGGGAGAAGCGGCGCCATTGCGTGCGGGTGCGTTGACGGGGTTGGCGTTGACGTGGTGTATTGGCGAGGCGGAGGCGAGGTTGAGAAAGGAGGAGGTGTGAGACGGGTGCGGCTCGGGCGGCGGGTTTGACGGAGCATTGGAGGACGACAGATGGTCGTCGGAGCGGTGCCAATTGGAATGTTTGGCGACACCGTTGGAGCCGTTTGAAGCGTTGGAGGAGTGGGACGTGTGGGCTGCCGACGCGGTGGGGAGCAGCGGGGAGCGGCGGCGGATGGAGCGTGACGGCGGGGCTGTGCGACGTGAATTGAAGACGTGCGGTTGGCGCGGAATGAAGGAAGTGACGAACGCGGGCGGCATGCTGCACACGGGGAGCGATACGTTCGCGGAAGAAGGCAAACTTTTGGCGGAGCGGAGGTGGGAGGTTGGGGGGCGATGACGGGCAGGGCAGGGCAGCGCAAACAAGGGCAGCAAATACGAGCTTGGGAAAGGTGTGAGGTGGAATAAAGTACGAACGAACGAAGTACGAAGGTAGATACAATATGTGGTGGATAAAAGTTTGAAGTGACGAAGTGCACAGGCAGAGACGCGGCACTGGTCTATGAAGGTAAACGCCAAGGGGGAGGCAGCCACCAACAGCGGGACGCGAGTGCTCGCACTGGATGGGCACGCAGCAAAATTTGCAGCGCGCCGTGCAGCGGTGCAGAGCACACGCTGCGCTGTCGCAGCGAGGTCACAGCTTTAGTTGCTCGCGAAGCGCCGCTCTGCGCGCGCATCGTTCCAGCCGGCGCTGCCGCTGCGACTTGTCGGCCTTGCGCACGCGGCCGCGCGACGACGACGACGACGACGACGACGACGGCGACTGCGGCGCGCCGTAGCGCGCGCGCAGGCGGCGCTGAGCGCGCAGCGTGCGCGCCGACGCGGCGGCAGGGGCGCTCACATGGCGGCGGCCGCTCACGGTGGGCGCGCCACTCTCGCGCTCGCCGAGTATGTGCTGCTGCACCCAGTCTTCGTCGCTGCTGTGCTGCTCGCTGTCGCTGCGCCCGCTGTCGTTGTCGCTGCGCCCGCTGTCGTTGTCGCTGCGCCCGCTGTCGTTGTCGCTGCGCCCGCTGTCACTGTCGCTGCGCTCGCAGCCCGTCCGACCGCCTTGGTCCGCGAGCTTGCGCGCCGCCGCGCGCCGCTGCTGCTCGACGGCGGCCGCTTCCGCCTCCGCCTCGGCGGCCGCTTCCGCCTCCGCCTCGGCGGCCGCTTCCGCCTCGGCGGCGGCGCGGCGCGCGCGCTGCGCGCGCGACGACAGCCACGAAGCGGCCACGACATCGGCGCGCAGCATGGTACCCGCCAGCTCGCGCACATGTCCGCGCAGCAGCGCGTCATGCGCCAGCAATCGTCGGCCGCCAACCACAAAGCGCGCGCTGCCTTCATGCGGCCCGCGCAGCCACACGTAAGAGCGTCGGCGCGAGTCGCGCACACCCGCGGCAAGCCGCGCGAACGGCGCGACGGCCGCGCCGTTCACGCACGCGGCGCGCACGGCACCCGCCGCCGCCGCGCGCTCCACGGCAGCGCGCAGCGCGTGCGCGCGCTCCGCGCGCGACAGCGGCGCCAGCCGCGTGCGGGTGCGCGCCGCGGAGGCTGCGCGTCGCCCGGACACGAACGCTGTGAGCGCGTCGTACGCCGCGCCGCGCGCAAGCAGGAGCGAGTGCTCTAGCGAGGGGTAGCGCAGCTCGTGCGGCGGCAGCTGGATGGCGGCGTGGAACACCAGCACAAAGTGCACCACCACCTGCAGATCGACGCTGGCGGCGTCCGGCAGCGACGCGTAGGGGCAGTCGGAATGGTCGGCGGTGGTACGGTCGGCGGGGGCAGGGGCGACGGCGGCCATGGCGGTGCGGGCAGCGACGGCGGCGATGGGAGCAAAAGGTGACGGAGGAGGGGCGAGCGTTGGGCACTTTGGGGCGGTGGCGCGTTAAGGGCGGCACGGCGTTGGCGCCTGCACGCCTGTTTCGGTTCGCCCGTTCCGGTTGGCGTTTTGGCGCCTTTTTTTTCTTCGCGTAGCGCCACCCGGCAACTTGCTGCAGCTGCAATGCATGCTCGCAGATCCGCGGCGCGTGCGTCTTCCGCGTCTTCCGCGTCTTCCGCGGCGCGACCAACGCACACACCCATGTCATCGCAGCGCAGCTTCGCGTCGTCGCGCCGCCGCCGCGGCGCCGCGCGTCTCAAGGCCGCGGCGGACGACGACTTGCCGGCGTCAACGCCGTCGCTGGCCATGCGACTCGGCGTGCCGTACGGCCCGCTGCCGGCGCGCCTCTCCGTGCCGTCGCCTCAGCACACGCGCTTCTCGTCGCTGTTGGCACCCATGCTGCGCGCAATGCCCGTGCACACGCTGCTCAAGCTGGCGTGCGACTACCCGCCCTTCGCGCTGGACTGCGTGCTACGCCTCAAGCTGCGCGACGCCACGCTGCTGTCGCTGGCGCGCCAGCTGGAGCACGGGCCGGTGGGTCGTCGCGGCCACCGCATGGCCGCGCGCTACGTCGCGCTAGGCGTGCTACATCACGTCATCGCGCGCTCGCCGCACAACGTGCTGGCGCACTGTCTCAAGGGCGAGCTGCTGCTGTCGTTCCTGCACTACGGTCGCAACGGGCTGTTCGTGCCGCGCGCAGTGCTGCAGGAGGCGCTGTCGTGCTTCGAGGCCGCGCCGCACCACCCGCTGCCGCTCTTCCTTAAAGGCCGCCTCATGCTCACCATGGAGCCCGTGCACGGCGATGCGGCCAAGGCGTCGCTGGGCAAGCAGCTGGTGCTCAAGGCCGCTGACGACGGCTGTGCGCGCGCGCTCGTCTTTCTGGCGCACCGCTACGAGTACCCGCAGCTGGATCGCAGCGTCAGCTTTGCGGCCGACGTGCCCAAAGAGCGCCACGCGCGCGAGCGCTTCATCGTGTCGCTGTACAAGAAGGCCGCCGCCGCCGACGACCCGGATGCGCTCAACGACCTGGGCACGTCGTACGCGCAGCAGTACGGCGGCCTGCACGCCGACTTTGACTCGGTGGTGCACTACTACTTGCGCGCCATCCACGCAGGCTCGCTGCACGCGTTTGACAACCTGGGCACGCACTACGAGACCGGCATGGGCATGCGCTTTCCGCAGCGCGTGGACTATGACAAGGCGTTGTTCTACTATCGGCAGGGCGCGAGAAAGGGCTGCCCAAAGTGCGCATACAACCTGGGCGCCGCGTACGAGGAAGGCATGAGCGATACGTTGCCAAAGGACCTGCTCAAGGCCGAAAAGTACTACAAGATTGCGCTCAAGCTGGGCAACGATTGCAGCGATCTGCAGACGGTGGCGCGCACGCTCAAGGACCTGTGCGCGCTGTACATCACCAAGATGAAGCTGGGCGCGGCGGATGATGAGCACACTGCGCGCTGTGACGCGCAGCTTCGCAGCATATTGCCCAATGAGTTGCTGCACGACGTACTGTTCAAGGTGAACAGCGCGGTGGCGCACATCATTCGCAGCCGCTCTACGTCCAGGCTGGTCAAGCTGTTGGGCGAGGAGAATGCGCGGCTGGTGAGCAAGAGGGTGAGATCAGTGTGGAAGAATAGTGACAAGTTGGCGCATGAGCAGCAACAGCTGTTGCTGGAGCACTTGACGGGTGGCGAAAGCGTGAAGGAGGTGATGAACGCGCGCAAGAGGCGCGCTATTGCGAAGCGACGATCAAAGAATTGAAGCACTGTATATGATTGAAACAAGGGAGCTGCACATTATAGATGCTAATAGACAACTAACTATGACCGCTACGTTGGTACATATATGCAGTGCGACAGCGTTGGTGTACCTCGAAGTGCGTATCGATTTGGGCTGTAAAAGCTTTGGCACCATTTACGGTTGTTGTTGTTGTTGTTGTTGTCGTTGTCGTTGTCGTTGTCGTTGTGCTTGTGGCTGTGACTGTGGTTGTTGCTGTTCAACGGGCTCCGCGGCGTCGTCCTGGTGCTGACTCTCACTCGCTCTCAACAAAATGTCCACCGCATCCGACATCTGGCTAAGCTGCAACGGCGGCAGCTGCTGCAACACTTCCTCCTCCGGACACGCGCGCTGCGTGTCGTGCAGCCGGCGGCGTGGTTTGACGGGCGCGTCGCGCAGCAGCAACGCGTTGACCATCACGTTGGGCGCGGGGCGCAGCAGGCGACGAAGACGGCGCTCCAGCATGCTTCCCGGCGCCACGTGCGCCCACGCGCGCGCGCGGCGGCGGCGCGCGCGCTTGCGCACCCCCCGCGGCGGCGGCGGAGGCGACGATGGCGGCGGTGGCGGCGAGCGGCGCAGCATTTGGCGCGCGCGCAACACTCGACGGATGCGGGTGGACGGTGGTGACGCCAAAAGTGTGGCCACTGCGCGCGGTGGCTGCAGAGGCGTTTCGCTTTTCACGCCGTTCTGGCGCCAGCTGGCGCGCCAGCTGGAGCGCGTGTGCGCCGCGTGTGCGCGTATGCCACGCGGCGCGCGCGCTGTGGACGTGGAGGAGGACGAGGACGAGGACGAAGACGAGGACGAAGTGTGGCAGCGCGAGCAAAGCGGGCGGCGGGGCGCACAGCAGCGCGCGCGCGCGAGAGAGAGCAAGGCGCAACGAAGAAGAGGGCTGGGCGCATGGGGCGCGCGACGATGCAGGCGATGGGGCGCGTGGTGCAGCCGATGGTGACGCCGCCGCCGCCGGCGGCCGACGAGCTGCAGCAGTCGGCAGCGGCGTGGGTGCCGCGCGTGGTGGTGATCTCCGTGCTGGGCTTCACGGCGGTGGCGCTCTCGCTGGGCGCGCTAGGCGCGCTGCTGTTCCGGCGGCGCACGGGGCGGCTGCCGTGGCAGCCGCCGCCGCGGCCGCCGCAACCACAACAACAACAACAACAGCAACAACAGGACGCAATGCGCACGCCGTGAGGAGCGCGAGGATGTTTACTTGCACAGCTTGTCGTCGGCGCGCATGCGCAGCAGCGCCTCCAGCGGCGGGCGCGCCGTCATGGACAGGCGTCGACTAGCCCACAGCGCGTACGCGCGGTCAAGCAGCCAGCCGACGGGCGGCAGCGCAGTCGCGGCGTACACCCAGCCCAGGCCGACGGCTTGGTACGCGAGGCGGAACACGGGCACGCCGACCACGACGCGGCCGTCGCTCGTGATGGCGTGGATGGCGCGCATGGCGCGCTCGTACGAGATGTGCTGGTGCGCGGGCGCGTCGTAGTCGCGCGCAGAGATGTCCACGAAGCGGAGGGTGTTTCCGCGCCGCTCCGAGCGCGCGCGCAGGAAGTTGACCTCCTTGACGCACAGCGGGCACTCGCCGTCGTACAGCAGCGTGAGCTGCGCGTTGTCGACGTCCGCGGCGGGCGACGTGCTGCGCGGCGGGCGCGGCGCTTGTGTGGCGCTCATGCGCACCATGGGCGGCAGCTGTGGCGCTGTTTGTGCTCGCGACGGCGGCGGCAGCGCGAAGCGCTGGCGCGCCAGCGCGGCGGCGGCGGTGGTAGTGCGCACTCGGGCCGTGGCGACGACTGGCAGCGACGCGCTGAACGCGGCAGCACGCAACGACGCGGCCATGACGGGTGGGGGAGAGAGGACAGAGAGGGTGGAGGACGGGGACGGGGAGGGGAGGGTCGGAAGAGTTGCCTACAAGAAAGACACCAACCGTTAGACAGACACCAGTGGCAAACAAACGAGTGGCGCGCATCTATCCATCGCGCAACACGCTGCGCAGCGCGTCGCGCAGCAGCGGCAGCGCGTCGGACGCCACCATAGCGCGGCCATGTCGCAGGAACGCCATGCGCGCGGCGCGTCTGGTGACGGTGCACGCCGCCACGGCCGCCGCCACGGCGGCGCGCTGTCGCGCCGAAGCGTCCGCGTCGTGGCGCACGCCGCGCGTCATCCACAGCGCAAACACGCCCAGCAGCCCGGCCAGCACGTCGCCCTGGCCGCCCACGCGCTTGAGCGCGCCGGCGTCCGCCACGCTTGCGCGCAGCGTGCGCGCCGTCACCGCGTCCACGCGCGCCTTGGCCACCACCACCACCGGCGCGGCCGCGCTCTCGGCGCCCAGCGCGGCCGCGCTCTCGGCGCCCAGCGCGGCCGCCAGCGCGGCCGCCGAGCGCGCGTGCGTGGCGCGCAGCAGCCGCCGCAGCTCCGGCGCGTTGGGCGTGAGCAGCAGCGCGCCGGCGCGCTGCGGCCGCGCGTGCGCCAGTAGCCGCCTCAGCTCTGCGCGCTGCGCGAGCATCCACAGCGCGTCGGCGTCCACCACCAGCGGCATATCGTCCGCCAACGCGCGTCTCAACACGCGTTCGAACGCCGTCACCGCGTCGTCGCCGCGCCCGAGCCCGGGCCCGACCACCACCGCGTCGGCGCGCCCGAGCGGGTCCAGCTGCTCGTCGGCCAGGTAGTGCAGCCCGGGGTACACCATCAGGTCGGGCGAGTATGACTTGATGGCGGGCGCTGCCGCCGCCGCGCATACCACTGACACCAGCTCGGCGCCGCCGCGCAGCGCGCCGATCGCCGCAAAGTACGGCGCGCCGCAGTAGAGCGCGCTGCCGCCCACTACTAGCAGCCGCCCGTGCTGCCCCTTGTGGCTGCGCCCGTCCAGCGCCGGCGCGTGTGCGCAAAAGTGCGCCAGCAGCGTGTCGGTCGACTCTTCGTTGTAGTCGTAGTCGTCCTTGTCCACGTCCACGTCCACGTCGCCATTGCCGTCACCGTCGCTGTCGCGCGCGCTCATCGTGGCTGCTGGCGCGCCGCGCCGCTGCCGCTGCCGCTGCCGCCGCGCCGCGCACGTCCGCAGCTGGATGCGCGCTGCGTTGCTCACTACTCGCAGCGGTGCGCGCGCCACCACGCGCATCGCCACCAGACCGACGCGCCCCGCGTTTGCCGCTTCGCACGCCCACACACACACACCAATTCTATCATCGTCTGCCCTCTTCTCCGGACATAACCACGGCTTGCCACAGTTTTTTCAATAAAAAACAAACGTTTTGTTCCAAACAGTGGCAAGTACACTCCACGAAATTTCTATACCTCGAAACGCCAATCCTACCAATGCGTCGAGAACTGACTCCCTACGACAAAGATAATTTCTCAGCAGCAGAATAGACCGTAGACCATAGTGTAGATAAAAGGACGTTACCATACGCGCAGCAAATTCAGAGCGCAGGCACAAATAGAAAACGAAGTTTATATATAACGGCGAAATTTTATAACTGCATAAAACAAGAAAACAACATAGAATGGCCTAGTAGCCCGTCATTCCTCCCTTCTTCTCGACTACAGTAATCAAACGCTTCGGTACAGACCTGTAAAGATTTTCCACCAGTAAATCTGGCATTTGATTTCACACATATTCCACCCTGTCGGCCAACTTTTCCACCGACTCAAATTGAGTGTGGTCTGCGTAGACGTGCCTGGCCAGCCAAGCCCAGACATTCTCAATTGGATTGAGGTCTGGGCTCTTCGCTGGCCAGTCCATCACAGTGACATTGTGATCGCTAAGCCACTTTTTGGTAGCATTTGCGCGATGGAGACTAGCCCCATCGTGCATAAACACTCAATTTTCCCCCAGTGTTTCAGCAGCATAGGACAACAAATCCTTCTCCAATGCATCTATTTAACTTTTAGATGTTATTGTAGTATCAAAGGCAGTTAAAGATCCAGCACCATAGTACAAAATGCACCCTCATATCATGAGCGACTTTTCTCCTTGCACTCATTTAGAAAATATCTCTGGCTCCTTTCTTAAATCATGCCAATATGATGCTAAACTATCTGCACCATCAAGATTACACTTTTCCTCGTCCAAAAATATAACCTTCTTATATTTGATAAAGTCGCATAAAAGCTTATTTTTGGCAAACGAAACCATTTTTTCTTGTGTTAAAGGTTCATATAAAGGCCCGACTTCATATTATTGTACTTAACATAAGATACTTCTGTGAGGATCTACTAAATTCGCCGAGTGGTGATGCTCAAATTATACTTTTGTTGGACATCTTTCGAGCTAAACTGGTGCATAGTAACATCTTGAATAATCGTACGTTTGGTCGCGGCAAATATCTTCTGGTTTTTTAGTTTCCATTAACGTTTTTGGATGCGCTCTGGCCTCATTAGAAATTGCTGTACTGTAGTACGGTGCCGGCCCAGTTCGTCGGCGATGGCTTGGTGCGATATTCCATGCGAGGCTTGCGCTAGGATTGGTTCCTTTTCCACGTCTGATAAAAGTAGACCACGAGGCATTTTGGGCTTCAAGGTGAAAGGAGAAGTGACTACACGGATCGAGTACAAGGTAGCAAAGTTATTAGAGAGATCTTTACTTTTAAATTGGACTGTAGAAGCGCGTGCTTTTTGGTTTAACTGCTTTTGATGGTATAAAGTTTCGCTGGTATAAAGAAACTTCGTTTGACGTTATTCGTCTCTTGAGGACTTGCTTTGCTGCCAAATGCTCAGCTTATCACGCAGCATTGCTGGCGTACTAAGCCGTTGATCTCATTGATACTTGAGCCAAAAACTGTAAAGTGTAATACATTAAAGACGAATTCCTACTCTGAGATATAGAAATTTCGTGGATTGTACAGTCAGCGACACAGTCTGCACAGGCAATCTAATAAAAAACGAATGCCAATAAAGCAAACGAAGTTTATTTATCACAGCGAAATTTTATAACTGCATAAAGAACAAAAACCACATGAAACAATCTAATAGCCAGTCATTCCTCCCTTTTTCTCCACTACTGTAATCAACGGTTAGGCAAAGACCTGTACAGGTTTTCAACCAGTAAATCAGGCATTTGATTCCACACATATTCCACTTTGTCGGCCAACGCTTCCACAGACTCAAATTGAGTGTGGTCAGCGTACACGTGCCTGGCCAGCCAAGCCCACGCATTCTCAATAATGTTGAGATCTAGGCTCTTCGCTGGCCAGTCCATAACAGTAACGTTATGATCTTTAAAGGCATGGCCACCAAGGGTCCATTTTCTCGTTCTAATTTAAGTTTTAGATTTAAATTGCGATTTCCTGCCCCACCAATTTGTTCCAATCCATTTCCGAAAAGATTGAAATGGATTTTGGAATGGAATCTCTCATCCTTCAGTCCAACAACAGTGGATTTGTAACCCGATTCATGTAGTTCCAATCCAACCACTGCAACGCACTCAACGCATCACTCATTCATGTTGCAATCGACCATCTCCCTTTTTCTCCTTGCTAGCTATTTGGCGCCAACTGATGCTACTCATTGTCAATATGGCGCAAAATCCATCGCAAGACACACTACAAACTTGGTTTGTGCCATTCTGGTAGCTGCAGTAAAATTGATACAGGTCTTTCACCCATCTGACTTAAATACTGCTTTTGACTCAGCATTTGCTTACTATGGGAGCAGGAGAAGGATTAAGCGAATTGCATACCATGGCAGCATGTCGCACATTCATTTCCGCTTCAGAAGATCCCAAATCTGGCCGAGGAAAAGAAACACAGGTCTTTGAAGCACAAGTCCTTAAATTTTTTCAAGGGTTAAACAACGAGAATCGTAAGAACCATCCTCAATTTTCATTCAATGAACGAACGGGTGACGCAATCATTCAACGTTACAAGAAGGCCAGGGTATCTTGCATTAAGTTCGAAGGTGTGGTTTTGCCAATCATGGCAAAAAAACCAACTCGATCTCCATCTCTGAAAGATATTGAACGTGCAGCCTTTGCGGTATACAATTAGGATGCCACACTTTCCAATATGTATACCTTTTTCAGAGATTCTGAAGTACAAAATTCCTTGGATTTGATTTGAGATACTTAGTTAATTTCGGCATCGTGCGTTAGTAGATATATATGAGTTACACCGCTGTTAGCGTGTCGCATCGCTGAGGTAATTTCCACACATGTACACGTGGATTGCACGGCTCGAGGCGCCGCTTAGCCAGTGTGAATAGCACACGTGTAGCACTGACATGCCGGAGGCAGTGCACCCAGCATTGCTGTATCTATTTAGATATTTTATGTAGTGCGACGCCCTCTTATGGAGGTTTCCGACTACTTAGTCATATTCCGACCTGTCGGGCGGTTGCTCCAAGTTGGAGTATATGAATAGTAACAACCACTGTAGTGGGAAGGACACGTGGGACACGGTTGAGCCAGGAGGTTGGCCACGTACATGTGGGACGGGCGCCACGGCGCGTGGGTAATTACCACTGGGCGTGGGCCTAATTTAGTTAGTTTATTTAATTAGTGTTGGTGCGAGCTCACTACTTAGCCCGGCGGCGACCTCGCCGCCGTGCACAGTAAAGATCCCCAAACCAGGGTTGGCTCTATACTTCTTCGCCTTCGGCGGTCATCAACTCCTTCAAGGAGAGAGACTCCGTTGCATACGGGTAGTGTATCCTCCCTGCGTCACCTAACAGGACCCATTCGTGGGAGTGTTTTCCGCTTGTGTCGCGTTCGACCCTGTACAGGGATAACTCCGGTGTTTACCGCAGCCTTTTTGCCCCTTTCCTCCTTTTCCTTCTTTCCATCCCCCGCTCTCGCGGATTCCTTTTCTCTTTCCCCACTTCCGTGGACTCGTGCCTCTCTCGAGGGCCCGTTCACTCACACACGTGTTGCCAACACCGATCCTTGCTCAACTCTCTACGCCCGTCGTGACGGCTTGGCCTCGGCTTACACCCGACTTCGTCGTGCCTTGCCAGAGAGGCTCTGTCTGCTGACTACCCTCCTACGGAGGAAAATCTCGGACGTCTTCGTGGTGTCTTTCCGCCTCTGGCGTTGCACTACAAAGTGGTCTCCCGACCTAGAATCGGGTATTTGGTTTAACACGTACTCGTGTGTGTTTTCCCTCTTTGAGGTTTCGTTTCTACTTCTGGAAGTTTCCCGTTGGACGGTTGGTTGAGAAATCATATCTCGAAAACCGTCTGAGACGAAAGCTGCGGTTACTCGCAGTCGTTCCCACAGTGGTGGTGTCGCTGGGGATGATCGGTTCGTCTCACGCATCCCCAGGCGTGCTGGCTCCACCCTTGGTGTGAATAATCCGTCTAAGACGTCGGGCCAACAACCGGCACACAGGACACTTCCTTTTGCCCCGTTGCTTTCCCCTACTGATGGTGCAGGTCCGGCCCCGGCCGTTGCTGCTGCAGCCCCGTCTGCTACGGCTACACCCGCGGCCGCGGTGGTTCACTCCCATCGGGAGAAGGACAACATCCCCCAGAGTACAGCTCTGGAAGAGCAGTTGCGTCAGCTGCGCACTGCTCACAACTCCCTTGTAGGGGTGGTCAACATTCTACGCCAACAGGCGGAAGACTCCCCTGCAACGGGTATTTCTGATGATCTTCGTACGTTACGGTCCGACGTCAACAAAATGTTGGAGTGCTTTGGTCAACCCGCCACCTTCGTAGAAGGTGGCGGGTTGATTTGATCGTGTAAGAGGCCGCCTGGAGATGCTGGAGCAAACCATTCCTATGGATGCTGCCACTCCGGCGGAGCCGGTCGCTGTGTCGCACAGGGCCAAGAACTCGGCACGCGAGAAGAACCGCCGCAGGCGGAAGGGCCAACAGGACGATCAGGGTTCAGACTCGTCTACTTCGTCGGATGCGGACCCGAACAATTCTGACAAGGCTGACTCGTCAGACTCGTCGTCTGACGAAGACCGTGCTATACGGGCGTCACGCTCTAAGCGGTCTGCAGTCACGCAAGGTGCGGTTCGTGCTCGTACAAAAGGACGGAAGCACGCAGGCTTGAAAGTCCTGAAGCCCACCAACCTTCTCTACGAGAAGCTGTTGTCATGCCGGTATTACCGTTTGGAAGACTCCTCTTTGGATCGAACACCCCGTGGTACAGGCAAGGTGAAGAACTGCATCAAACGGATGCAGCTCTCGCTTCGAAACCAGTTGTTTACTGGAGAAGACCCAATCTTGGTGCTAGATTTTCTCACTCGCTTCGTCGCGGAAGCCGATATACTCGGGATGAATGAGGGACAGGCCTACATTGCCTTACCGTATTTCTTACGTGGTGTGGCCGAGGACCAGTATCGCTCTGTAAGAGGTTCTTCGCGGGCCTCCGAAGGAGGAGTTACTTGCTGGCCCGAAGCAGTGCAATATCTGTTACGGTCGTACGTCACAAATGGTGCCATTCAGTCGGCGATACTCGCTTTGCGAGACACACGTCAACGCTCAGGCGAGACGGAAACCGATTTTTCCGGTACGCCTGAACAAGGCTTTCCACCGTTGTGGTAATTTCTACCCCGCTACAGAGCGTTGTACGATGTTCATCGACGGACTCGACCTATCTATCCGGACTTTGGTCGCCCGCTATCGCGAGGACAGGAGGAAGATCACCTACCTGGAGCTCATCCAGTATGCGAGAGCCCAAGGTCACTCCCTCCGCGCCAGAGCTCCGAGTACTCGGTCTAAGTCCGCCAAGGCGTTGTTGATGGAAACGAAATCCCCATCTCTGTCGCTCGTCGCGGATGAAGTACCCCCGAAGGAGTACGATAACGTCCAGCTCGCCCACGGCGATATCGACTCCGTTCCGACAACGGGCCTCCCGTCGACGACGGACGCCTCCTTCGAGACCGCTCAGGACGGCACCGTGCTTTATGCCGATGCCACCCGAGTTCGCGGGCCTTACATCCCGTACTCGAACGGAGGAACCCGCTTCCAACGACCAGGATGGCAGGACAGCCGCCCAGCGGGACGTTTCACGGATAACCGGAGTGGGACCCTTCGACAGGGTAGGCAAGCATTAATAGCGTTGATATGCCATCTCTGCTTTTCCCATGGGCACACGTCACCGCAATGCCTTCTCTCCCTGAGAGACGTGGGCAAGGTGACGGTGAACTATGAGGCCCTCACTCCAGAGGAGAAGCGATCCGTCCCAATGACGTCGTATCTCCGGGCCAAGACGGACTTCGCCCACGTCATACCGACAGCGCCGACCTACCAGCGTGCTGCGGCACAGCCGGCTCATCCGGTAGCACCGGGACACCGCGTCGTAGACGATCCAAACACCGCTGTTGCGGGACTCCGAGGCCAACGTGCCAAGCACTCGTGGTCGAGGAACCTGAGCAGCCGCCGCAGGCGGAAGCCCAAGGAAACTAAACGAGGGAGTCTCCCATTCGGGAGAGACGTCCTCAGAGCGGAGGCTACCGACGTCCGAGGCGACGCCGCCTCGCTCCCCGGTGAAGATCCTTTCGAGGAAAGACACCGCTGACGCGGACTCGGAACACTTGGGTGTTCTTCGTCGACCGTGGATACGGGTAAAGAAAAATCGGTTCCCGGATAGAGTCCTCGTGATGTCCAAGCGTAACTATAAAGTTTACGCCGACCTTGGCCTCAGTACCCAGTTTATGGTGCGCACACTCACGGTATTAGACACCGGTGCAGGGCCGAACTTTATCGTGGAGTCCCTCCTGCCACCGCTGGTGCGGACACGTATTCGCCGCAAAGCGACGCCCGAAGTCGCCGACGCGAATAACAACCCGTTAAAAACGGTGGAAACAATCGACTTAGTCGTGCGTTTGGGGACCTCCGTGGTCAAGCTCGACTTTGTGGTATGTCGGTCATTGGCTGCCCCAGTTATTTTGGGATGTGATTACTGCGACAGATTTGTCGACGCAATCAGACCCCGCCTCAGGCGTGTGGAATTCGAAGACGGTTCGTCGGTCCCGATAGTTCGTCGGCCGCTGAAGCTTGCATCGAGGAAACAAGTTCCACTACCTGCTGCGCAGGAACCACCAACGGCGACTCGTGAGTCCACAAAACTCCGCGTCGCAGCGTCGGTATGCATTCCACCAGAATCCCAAGTAATGGTGCAGGTCCATTCCCGTCAACACGGCCTTCGGGTTATTCAACCCATTTCCTCGTTGTACGAGAAGAATCACCTCGCAGTGGCGAACGGTGTTGCACAGGTGTCACCGAAGGCTCCTTTCCGGATACTTGTTGCCAATCTTGGCAACATCCCCCAGTATCTGGTAAAGAACCTAGTCATTGGATCGGTCACACCGCACCCACTCGCGATGCTCCCTACACGAATGACGGCTGCCGATGTCCTGGGTTTGGTTTCCTCAAAAGAGGGCGACAATCCGGGACACCCCTACATTCCGTCTAAGGAGGGGGAGGATACTCCCGTCACAACTCCGGTTTCAACGGATAAATAGCCGAGTGACTCGGAAGCCGCGCCAGGTACGGAACATGGCCCAACGAACTATGACTGGATTCATCCCGTGAAGGCTCTTGAGGAGCTCGATCTCGGCCACGTGCCGGAACCACACCGTGAACGTCTGAGAGATATGTTACGGGAATTTACCCCAATGTGGGATGGATCTCTTTGTGAGATAAATACAACGGAACACCGGATTGATTTGCTACCGGACGCGCGAACCGTTTCGCAACCCCCTTACTGGGCAGGACCGAAGGCTCGGGAAGAGGAGCAGTTCCAAATGGACAAGATGCTCCGCGCAGGCGTGATTGAGCCCACTCAGTCACCCTGGGCGTCCACAGTAGTACTGGCAATCAAGGCCGACGGAACCTGGAGGTTCTGTGACCACTAGCGCCGGCTCAATGCCGTGACGATCAGGGACACGTACCCAATCCCGCGCATGGACGAGTGCATCGATTTGCTCGGAAACGCAACCGTATGCACGGCATTGGGCGCCAATTGGGGATATTGGCAAGTCCCCGTGAGGGAGGAAGACCGCGATTAGACCGCGTTTGTATGTCACTCTGGGTCTTTCCGCTTCAAGCGTATGCCGTTTGGTCTCACCAACGCCCCCGCTAAATTTCAGCGTGCTATCGACATCCTGTTGAACCGCTTTAAGTGGCGGACGTGTCTAGTTTACCTAGATGACATAATTGTCTTCTCCAGTAATCTGGACGATCATCTCACCCACGTAAGGGAGGTAATGACCACACTGCGTGACGCAGAAATTTCCCTCAAGCTGAGGAAGTGTGAATTCTTCACAGACACCGTGAAGTACCTGGGTCACGTTATCCGCCCAGGACGGTTGTCGATCGAGGAAGCTCGAGTGAAGTCCCTTGCCAAGGCGAAGAAACCGCGAACCCAAACGGAATTGCGCTCCTTCTTGGGATTGGTCAACGTCTACCGACGGTTCGTCCCGAATTTCTCGGATATCGCGGGACCCCTCAACGCACTACTGCGAAAAGGCCAGCCACCGAAACTGGTACCCTTCACGCCTGTCGAGACAAAGGCGTTTAACTCCTTGAAGGAAGCTGTCACATCTGCTCCGATTCTATCGTTGCCAAAACCCGGACTACCGTACTCCGTGGACACGGATTCGAGCGACTACCAAGTGGGTTGCGCTCTTTTCCAAACCACCCCCGAAGGGGAACGTAAGCCCATTGGTTACTGGTCGCGTTCGCTCAATGTTCATGAACGGAATTACTCCGTTTCGGAGAAAGAATGCCTCGCCGTTGTGTGGGCTCTGGCAACTCTTCGCCCCTATCTTATGGGTGTGCACTTCACCGTGTACACGGACCATTCCTCTCTGAGGTGGTTAATGAACATCTCCGACCCTTCGGGACGCCTCATGCGATGGAGGCTCCGCCTAGCGGAATTCGACTTTCAAATCGTGTATAAGAAGAGAGCGCTGAACACACAGGCCGACGCACTGTTGAGATTACCCACGAATGGGGAAGCCCTCTCCTCGGGAGGCGATGAGATCCCTTGTTTCGTCGCTGACGAGATGGACACGGAAGATCCGGAAAGTGAACTCGACATTTGGCCAGAAGACTGGGAATTCGACGATGGATTGGACCAACTACTCGTGGCAAACGAGGATGGGGCTCACAAGCCCCTACCGGGAAATTTCGTCCCAGTAACACCGGAGGAAATGGTCCGAGAACAGCATGGCGACCCGTTCTGCGTGAACATTTGTGCCCGTTTAAAAGGTGGTGCGGTCCTCCCGTTTGAGGTCAAAGACATCGGCTATCTCATAAGAATGGTCGAGTCCAACCCACAAGTGGTGGTCTTTCACACGCTGCAAACGCGGGTCCTCCAACTATCGCATTACGCGAAGCTGGGCGGCCACGCAGGTGGAAGGAAGTTATACCGAACCCTGAGAAGGGACTTCTACTGGCCTGCCACGGCGGTCGATTGCTACGCAACAGTGCGGCTCTGCACGGAATGTGCGAAAAACCGGGTGAAGCTCCCGAAGAACTCAAAGAAGATGAGGCTATTCCCCGCAAGGGCGCCCCTCGAGTTTCTCGCAATCGATATACTTGGACCCCTCCTGACGACCAGGAGAGGCCACAATTTCTTGCTCGTAATAACGGATCTTTTCTCGAAACTGGTTCGGACTGTCCCTCTGAAGAGGATCACCGCTTTTACGGTAGCCCAGGCCTTCGTGAAGCACTGGATTTTTGTCTACGGTCCGCCGGTTCAGGTACTCTCCGATAACGGGAAACAGTTCGCATCGCGGTTTTTCCAGGATGTATGTCGCATCCTGGATGTAAAGAACCTGTTCACTACAACCTACCACCCTCAGTGTAATGGTCAAGTCGAACGGTTCAACCGGACGATGCTAGCATCTCTCCGTCCTTACGTGGCCGATCACCCAAAGACATAGGACCTGTACACTGACGCGCTGACGTTCGCGTACAACACGCAGGTACATAGAATTACCCGTGTTTCACCGTTCGAGTTAGTACTCTCCCGTACCCCCCCGTCGGTGGTGTTGGAAGCACAGCCTACGCTGGGTAATTTCCCCTCTGTGGGTGACTACCGCCAGAAATGGAAGCAATGGCTATCCAAGTTGGTACCCGCCACTCGCCAATCCATGGAGAGGGCTCAAGCCGCTTACAAGCGTGATTTCGATGCTCGCCTGCGAGGAAGTAACACACCGCCGGTTAAGACGGGTACCTACGTCTTCGTACGTAAGAAACACTATAACCCTGATAAAGAGAAACGCCATAAGCTTTCGCCCGTGGCGGATGGACCATTCAAGGTAATCTCCGTCGCGGAGGACACAGTGGTGCTGGAAATCAAGGACGCACAGGAGCGGATCTCCCGCGATCGAGTGGTCCTGGCCCCACCACCCTCGTCTGAGGTCGTTCTGGCACCTGCCAGTCCCGTGTCTACGGAATCAACAACCCCCGAAACAATCGTGCTGAATCGCCCGCTGATTCTACCACACCCGAACCGGGGATTGTCAGACCTACCGATGAACTCGGATACACCGATGATATCGGAAAACGTTGCTGGCCAGAATGACCATTCCTCTGCTCAGCCTGCTCGCGGGGACTCTACCCGCGTAGCGGAACGCTCTACCCCATCTCCCGCCGCTCCGCCTAAGGAGGGGGAGGAGGACACTTCTGCTGAAGGTAATCCGCCGTCGCAACGGGAAGAAGACATCCGTGGTACACTGCAGGCTGCTTCCACACCGGAAATCCCGTCAGACACGCCGCTGCAGGCGGAGGAGCTACACGCTGAAGCGGAAAGAACAACCACATCCTTGCCCAAGACGAGCCGTGACCGTGTCCTGGTACCAGCTCAGCTGGGTTGTAAGGAACCAACCCCACTGGGGACGGCTCCGAACAATCGGTCACACGCGCCCACCGCAACGGCGGACGCGGCGCTGAAACCCACCGCTGGACGCGGGACGGCAACCCCTGTACAAAGGGAGGACGACACCGTAAGGGCACCCACGGTTGCGGAAGCTCCGAGTGTCTCGGAAGATCCTGGCATCGTTGCCAGACGGAAACCGGTCACCCGGGATGATGTTCGCGTCATGGACGACGAGGACACGCCATTCGAGGCGAAAATTCCCCCACGTAATGGGTGCGCCTCGCGCTGCACCCAGCACTGCTGGAAGTCCCATGAGAAGCTTAGAGCCACCGGAAGTAGCCGTTCGGAACGAACCGCCACGGCGCGGCCACTTGGCACGCGCCGGAAAGGACACCCTGTCCAGGGAGGCGGATCGCACCACGGCGCCCCATGGCCACAGGTCAGTGAAGTCACGTGCAAGCACGGAGGGCGCGCGTGGCGCTGCACCACTCGCAGCGCAACGCGCGAAAGCCGCGACGAGCTCGTCGGAACCACTGTCAGTACGGGTTGAATCACGCAGACTTGCGGTTCGCCCCGAAGCACGTAGACTTGCGGTAAACACACCGGGAGACCCGCCTCCGCGGAGGACCACCCGGTCAACCGCGACGAGCGTATCGACACCCGACCCGGGATATTCCCCTTCGCAGGGCGAAAAGCGCACAGTTGTGACGACGACTTGGCAAGGCTGGCAGGTGTACCTACAAGAGTACATCGTCGACCGAATTGTCGGGCATTTCTGGAATCAGGAGGGTATACTTCGCTACCACTTCCGTTGGTACGGGTATGATCCGGCTCAGGACACCGCCGAGCCGATCGAGCATCTCCCAGGTTTGAAGGTGGTTCAGTATCAACGTCGAACGGGAACAGCACCACCAGCTACGCTGGGAAGTGCCCAAGTGGGATGAGGAGGAACCGTGAAAACGGGAAGAGCTGAAGATGGGAATTACACGTCCTCGACGGGAAGGGATCACCGCTCATGCGCTGATACCCCGACCATGGTCGTGCATAATGTTTCGCGAACATACCTGAGGGGTTTTTCACCCAGCTTGCTGTTCATTACGTGGCAAGCACTGTTTTCCCTGTCGGAAGGGTGCGAATTTCCGCGCGCACCGCGTAAAGGAGCCGGTTTACTACCGGTGACTACAAGAACACGTCATAGACGGAAGGAACCCACAAGCAGGTGGTTTTTATTGCTACTATTCGGACCCAGTCTTACTGGTCATGACCAATCCCCTCGTTCGGAGGCTGGCCACCACCGAGGCGTTGCGCCAGGGCTTCCCGCATCGCGGATAGGTCGCCGGTCGCCGTATCGGCGCCGAGACCCACCTCTCGGAGGAACTGCGCGATGACGGCACCGGGATTCCCGCCCGTCTGGAGAGTACTCCCGGCAACCGCCGTGGAAGTCGTAACAGCCGAAGCTGACCCCGACGCCGCAGCTGCGGGTTCAGACTCCTGTGGGACAGGTTCTTTATTCTGCGGAGGAGTGCCGACAACCATCGCGTCGTCATCACCGCCCGCCGCGTCGGATGCGTTATCCAACATGGGTTCATTCTCCCCGCTAGAGCCGTAATAATCGTCCGAGTCGACGAACCCAATCGGTTGACCGCCTGGGATTTTCCTCAGAGCATTCCGGAGTTCGGCCGCTTCATCAGCGGAAATCTCCCGTTGTTCCCACGGATCGAAGTGCACGAAATCCCCCGCCAAGGCGGTATTGCGCCCCAGACCTGGGCCATGTCCACCGCCGCCGGTGAGCCGGCCACTCTGCCCGATCGGAACCGCTTTCCAGTCAATACTGTCGATATAGTCGAGTAACTCGAGGACCTCTTCGGCATTAGCTTGACCCCCAAGGGGGATGGTCATGTCGAGTTGACGGATACCGGCCCGCATGCGCGGAGGAAGGAACCACAGTCGGTACTGGTCCTAAGCCTCACTGAGGATGTACGCCGCGGCGCGGACGGCCCACTCGGTGACTACAACCGACCAAAGCCCGCTAAGCGGATCTGTTAGGAGGTATGACCCTAAATAGGTGAACACTGGGGGCAGCTCTATGTAGCACCCCCAGCATGCCTCGAGCTGAGCCCAACAGGCTGACAGAGGGACGTACCGACCTTGTCGGTGAGCGGGAGCAATACGCTCCACCTCCACGTTTTGATAATGAACGAAGTACCCGAAACGGGAACGGCAGCGACGCTCGAAGCGGGTGAATTCCTGAAGGAAGGAGGACCGGTAACGACGCGCGAGATAGCGGAATTTGGCCCGAATGATCGGTCGTTGCCAGCACAAACTTCTTGCCGCACAACCGGGAATCCTCGCCAAGCGAATGTCTCCAACGGCGACAGCCGGTCGCAATAGCTCATCTCCCCGCGTGTGCGGTACTGCTCGACGTCGAACCTCATCTCTTGCGGGATGAGGAACTCGAATGGAGCCCGGCTCTGCCGTTGGTGTCCGATCCGCACCAGCGCGGCATGAGCCTGAACTCGGGACTCGCCCGCGTAGCAGAGAACTTGGTGTGCAGGTATGGCAACGCGCCGGCGCCAATCCCACGAAGTGGTGACGATAGCCCGCAGGTCCCCGGGAGGCGCTCATGGCCGTTGACGTACTGAGAAATCAGCTCGTCGTCGAACACCGAGATCGGACGGAACCACGGCGCAAGCCGGAGGCGCATAGCCTGCTGCCGATTGTTCGGGTTGAGTCCCACGAGGGAGTCGTAGGACGGCCAATTGCCGCCCGCCCCGGAGTCGGTTGACGCCTCAACTTGGGAAGGGATCGCCACCGTCCCGGACGGTTGCCCCTGGTTCGCACCAGTCTGCTGCCCGCCTTGCGGTAAAGACACGGAACGGAAGCCGGTGAATCCCCCTGATTGGGGTTGCTGAGCCACTCATGGTCAGGTCGATGAAAGGAGTCGGAAGAGCGTGGTAGTTGGTGACCGAGGTGTCGGGAAGAGATGCTGAGGCAAGGCTCACTGCGGATGCAGGAGTGTGCGTCGGTGGAGAACGAGAAGTTGCCGGCGAGCCGGGAGAGGGCGTGCTTTTATTCTCCATGGTTGCCGCCGTCATTTCCCTCTGTGAGGTGATACTTCCGCCTAAGGAGGGGGATATGTAGTGCAACGCCCTCTGATGGAGGTTTCTGACTACTTAGTCATATTCCGACCTGTCGGGCGGGTGCTCCAAATGGGGGTGTATGAATAGTAACAACCACTGTAGTGGGAAGGACACGTGGGACACGGTTGAGCCAGGAGGTTGGCCACGTACACGTGGGACGGGCGCCACGGCGCGTGGGTAATTACAACTGGGCGTTGGGCCTAATTTAGTTATTTTATTTAATTAGTGTTGGTGCGAGCTCACTACTTAGCCCGGCGGCGACCTCGCTGCCGTGCACAGTGAAGATCCCCAAACCAGGGTTGGCTCTATACTTCTTCGCCTTCGGCGGTCATCAACTCCTTCAAGGAGAGAGACTCCGTTGCATACGGGTAGTGTATCCTCCCTGCGTCACCTAACAGGACCCATTCGTGGGAGTGTTTTCCGCTTGTGTCGCGTTCGACCCTGTACAGGGATAACTCCGGTGTTTACCGCAGCCTTTTTGCCCCTTTCCTCCTTTTCCTTCTTTCCATCCCCCGCTCTCGCGGATTCCTTTTCTCTTTCCCCACTTCCGTGGACTCGTGCCTCTCTCGAGGGCCCGTTCACTCACACACGTGTTGCCAACACCGATCCTTGCTCAACTCTCTACGCCCGTCGTGACGGCTTGGCCTCGGCTTACACCCGACTTCGTCGTGCCTTGCCAGAGAGGCTCTGTCTGCTGACTACCCTCCTACGGAGGAAGATCTCGAACGTATTCGTGGTGTCTTTCCGCCTCTGGCGTTGCACTACATTTTATAGATTATTTCGCCGGCGCACCCACTGTCAGTGGTGCGCCGAGCTCAGTACTTAGAGGGTTGAGCACCGCTCCCCCAAGTAAACTGCCCCTCGCCAAGCAAGGGCTTTCTGGTTGTAACTATCACGCCTTCGCGGATTGTTCACCTCCAAGTGGAGTGACGACTGCGTTGTTTACGTATAGTTACCCACCCTTGTGGCGCTCAGAGTATAACCACTATTTGTGTGTCTCGTTCCGACCTATTGTCATATAATCGCCCCTGTATTGGGTTTGCTTTATTCTCTCTCTCTTTTCCCCACTCTGGTGGTTTGCTTTCTCCCCTTTTTGGGTTTGCCTTTTTGCCCTGTTCTCAGTGGCCCGTTTCGGACACCTTGTCGCTGCCGTGCTACTCTCTTTCGAGGACTCATCTCGTGACCGTGTGAACACGTGGATCTCTACCGACTATTAATCAGCCTAACGCTCCAACGCTTTTCGTGACGGTTTGACCTCGGATTTACACCCGGCTTAGCTGTGTTTTTCCCGGAGTGCTCCGTTCGCTGTGCTGCCCTGTCGAGGGGAAGATTCCGAACGTCTTCGTGAGCCGGCGCTTTTCCCGCCAAAGGCGTTGCTCCACAAGTGGTCTCCAGACCTAGAAACGACTAGTTTTGTCGGAAGATTCACTCGCGAATTCACTCGTGGCGAGGTTAGGTCTTTTGCCCTTGTCTCCATTTGGAAGGTCATTGGGAGTCCCGGCCAATTGGCTGTCGATTATCCCGTTGTACGGTTGTTCTTGTCATGACGCTGTCAGATCGTCGGAAGACACGCAGTCAGACTGGAAGATCGGATCCGCCACTTCCGTCACGGATCCGCACCCGTTCACGGTCCCGGAACGAAGGGATGCCGGCTACTGAAGCTGTGCCGACGACCACTAGACTTCCGCC